>CM068752.1:14483775-15110166 GCA_035084275.1 Hydrolagus colliei
AATCTCAACCAGCCTAGAAACGTAGATTTGTCTCATGATATGGCATTAGCACTGTAACAGCCGATGCCAAAATTCAAAATGGCAATATTCCAATTCAGTACACACCCATCCGCATTTTAGTTTCAAAAAATCCCATTTTCAATCTACAGATTGTAACCAACTAGCACACTCTAATCGTTCTAATTTTTCCTCCTAATTATTATCACTACTTGTTTCATGTGCCTTCACACACAACTTTCCATTTCACTCCACTGAAATCCAATTTCTTTTTTTAATATATAAATTAAACGTCACATTCTGTTACAATATACCATCAGGAGTTTTCAGGATCTAAAAGGCATTTGCTCTTCATTAAAATGAATAACTGGGTTGAAGAACATTTTGGAACATTTGAAAAAGTGAACATTTATCAACATAGAACAAATATTTTTTTCCCCCACAAATATGGGACCTAATACGTAAAACGTCACCCTTCTCTCTGATCGCCTGATCAGAGATGGCAAGGGTGGAAGTTTAAAAAGTGTTGCACTGATTGGGTGGGTGGGTTGGATTGGTTCTACACAATCCCTCTTTGAAAGGCCTGAGTTAAAAGTTCCATTGTTGTCTGGGATGTGCATTCTCTTCTCCCTCTGGAGCAGAAAGTCATGGTGAATGTGGGCATATTATTTCAGTCTTCGAGGCATGGGATCCCCTCTACATCGGAGGAACGATCATGCCGGATATAGCTGCAAAACATAAATAGGAGAAAAAAACACACAAAATATAACAAACCTTCTTTTAAAAGGGAAAAACCAGCAATATATTTAACATCAAATGCCAATTCTTATTTTTCTCTGTCCCCTTTCTCCCCTCCTTCCTTCAATGCACTGATTTGTATTGAATCTATCTGGGGCGATGACCGGAGTGGCCTGTTTTTGAGTGTCAGCCTGGATAGTGAGCCTCGGCAGCCAATCTGAACAGGGCAATCAATAGTAGCCTCACCATCACTGAAACAAATCAGTTCACACTTCTGATCACTATACAATGACTCCTGGTACCACAGAATATATGTGCACACAGAGTGAAAATAGAATCAAATGGCCTTTTTCTCCACAGCTGCATATTTTGCCATCATTCCCTGTTCTAGCTCACATATGAGGGACATTCTGGTATCATGTGGTTGGTGACTGTATCCCTGTCACAACGCAGCATCCAAATGTGTAACAATCACTGCCCACCAATCTTGACTGAGAGGATTGATATTGCAACAGGAGTAAGGCAAACAATGATAAATATATTCCCACTAACATATAAATACACACAAATAAACTGCGCTCACATCGTGCATAGTTGTAACTGAATTTTTTTAGAACCCAGATCAACGTTGATAAAAGTTCCAATGAGTTTTACTTTGTTATTAATCTTGACTATGTCAATTTTGTTTCCTCATTACCTATTTGAAGCTCATTTGAGGCAACCGCGAGAATGGTTAATTTAATCCATCTTCTAATCCTTTGAAAGTTTCTGTTTCTTCCCAAGTGTTTCCCTTTTATATTTATTCCACAAAGTGACCGATGTGCTTCGTGGGCGAGTGTTTCAGGAGCTAAACCAATAACAAAGTCCTGGCCAGACTCCTCGGGGAGCTGGCTTGTTGAAAGCTGAGAAGCAGCATGGTCCAAACTAGGTCCAGGGACTACTCAAATTGTACAAGTGAAATCCACCATCCTGCTTTCCTTTGTTGTAGGGCTTTAGTTTCTTCCGCCCCTTACTCTCTTTCGGTGCCTGATTTTTGTTCAGCATTAAGATGCTATCAAAAAGTTTATCTCACAGCTTTGTTAGCATTCCTACACTAAATGATCGGAAATAAGTTTCTGTCTTTCAGTGAATCTATGAAAGCCAGAATAGTGACCTATAAGACAGTGGCTGAGCCTATTTAAAACTTTAGAAGAATTTGTCTCTTCTGTGGTAATTAATAACCACATAGATAACAATAGTTATCTATATCTTACTTATTGATGGTCAGATTGCCTTACTCCTGTTACACATCGACCCTGGTTTCATGCTGTGAAAGTGCAGTATTTTTAGAGGTTTGCTTCAAATCGAATTCCTTTTAATTTTATTTCTCCTCTCCTGACACTATTCTATTTTCAGTCCCTCCTTCTGCTGCTTCAGTCTCCTCCCTAAGCCAAGAGAGATAGTTAGTCCAGGGTGGAAATATTGTTGAGCAAGCTTCTCTACAATTGTACAGCTCTCTACCTCCTCGACCTTGCCAACTTGCCCTGCTCCCTCCACTAGGCAGGAAACCCTTCACCTTGCCCCCTTCCTTGCCTCTTTCAATGCTCATCTCAAGACCTTTTTCTTTGGTTATCCTCCCACCTCCACCCCCTCTTGCCCTGCACCCCACTTTATGCCAACCCTCAGTTTGGGTCCAGCGCCTTGGGATATACTCCTACATAAGAATATAAGAAATGTTAGACGAAAAAAGACCAAGGTCCATCTAGTTGGCCTTCCACCTTCCTGGCGGTCGCGTGCACATATATCCCAAACTACCTTTGTACTATATCTCATTATGTTATTTCCAAAAAGAAAATTAGCCATAGACGATTAACTTAAAATATAATATGCTGCAGAATCTTCAAAAATTCAAAATTATAGATAGAATAGAATTATAATAAAGATTTAAATAATAAAACCTCACTCACCAAGATAACAAATTTGCCAAGTGATGATAAAATCCAATTTATTGGTCTCAACAGCCAGTGATATTGCTCTGTTATGCAACCAATTATCACAGGATTTATGAATTAATTTCCTAATGACTGATTGTAAAACTGTGATTATTATACATCTGATCACAAATTGATGGCTTGTTTTATATGTTTTATATGCCTCTAACAAATGAAACCTTTCACTTATAATTTATAGTATTAATCAGCCGAAAGGTTTGTTAAAGAACCAGGAGGATGGGAGTCCACCAAATCACACGAAAATTGACCCCAAAAGCTTTCCAAGCCTTGGATGTAACATTTTTTTTAAAAATCAACCAGTGAATTATTGATACAAAATGGTCAAAGTTTTAATTCTTATTTATCAAATAGATATTATTTCAGAAAGTGAAAGAAAATATCATATTTGTGCAAACCAGTGATTAAAAAAGGTTTGGGGGTTGCATCGAGAGCAAGCAGCACAGTAAGTAAAGCCAAATGTTGGAGAGCAGAGACTAAGAGTCAAGGGCACTTCTGATGGAAAATGGCAACAAGAAACTTCTAACAAATTGTACCGGCCAAGTTAAGCCGGAAAAGGCTGCAGAGCAACTGGTTTGTGAGCCAATTAATGAGCATTGCCACCCTGCTCTGTTCACATCCCAGATTAAGTTACTCTATTCATGGTCAACCCAAGAAACGGGCAGAGGGGATTGTGACAGATGGGTCTGCTGATGTACCACAGATGGAACAAGTGCAGGTAAAACCTAACAAGATGAAATTTAAAGAGACAGGATTGCTGTGTGTTGGGGTTTTTTTTGGGGGTGGGGGTGGGAGGGGGGGTTGGGTTGGAATCTAAGAGGACTTTGATTTGAGATTATTAGAAGGAACATCTGGAACCAGATCTTTATCTAAAATTCCTGTGGTTTTCTTGGAAATGTAAACGTCCACATTAGCAAGAGGAAACCAATCTGAGAGACCCGGGATGAATTTCGTATAAGGCCACACGCAAAGGTGGTCTGTTTAATGCAACCTCGCTCATTCGTTCTCCGCTGAAGAGTGCAATTTTTAAATTTGATTATTTCCGTCCATTAGCTATTTATGTTGTTCAGATTTGAAGAGATAACCAACTTTATCTTAATCTAACATTTGTTTCCTCCTCCTCCTCTCCTCCTCCTCCAATTGTTTCTCTTCCTCTCTTGATGGACTGACACACAGTGGGGCAGAATCCCATAGGCGATGCTTGAACATTCTTCATATCATGTTTAGACAGGGTTTGTGTGCTACTTAACCATTTGGGAGAGGAAAGCCCTATAATTGAATCAATCCTATTCTCACCAAACACCCGTAGACCTTCCACTAGTTGCCTTAAGAAGCGAGATACTTGATTGTTTTCTTTTGCCATCTGAAGCTTACTGTGAGCCCTTACTACTATTTTGGCTCATTTCAGCTAACTCAGCACAGACCATGGATTTAACTTTAAATATTCTTGGTGTATATGATTCAGGTTCAACCTGAGGAAGGTTAGTTGTCTATCATTCTCACAGATGAACAATAAACCATGAATTAAGTTTTCCTTTTGAAATCCTGGTCAAATCAACATTCAATAATAATAAGAAGGATCCTTGCATTTTGATAGTGCTTTTCACATCTTATCGACATCTCAAAGTGCTTCACAGGATATACTGTAAAGTGAATTGGCTGTATATCTGTGGGCGAAACGCAGCAGCCAATTGCGCACAGCAGTGTCCCACAAACAATCGCGGATTGAAATGACCAATTTTTATTATTGTGTTTTTTTAACATTACACAAAGTCCCAAAGAATTTAAATAAAACATTGCATAGCTGAGAATAGCCTGTTTATGGCTTTACCTCTTGTTGTAACTCTGAAATAAACAGCAAATATTGTATATTACTTTCTTTAGTCAATTCATGATCAATTAAGCTAGATTTGACTGAGCAGAAGAGTTTACAATGTAAAACGGGTATATTGTATTACATATATTGATGTGACGTTTTGGTGAACACTCCACACCACAGTCAAATCTCATCATTGCAAACTCACAAAAACAGGCAAATCGGTCAGACAACAATTCAACAGCATCCTTCAGTGAAAATCACCATTCTTCACATGTGTACATATACTGAGTGTCTGTGTACACACTGAGTGTTTTTGAATACACTGTTGGTGTACACAGAGTGTCAAGGTACATACTGAGTGTGAGCCTACATACTGAGTGTCAGAAGGCTATTTAACAAATGGAGTGATGGCATTTATAGTGTCTGATCCAGTTCTCACCCAAAAGCCACACAATTATATATTTTTCAAAAAGGCCAAGGACCTGTGGCTTACAGATTTTTCTCTCCCTAGCCCAAGAACCCCAAAGAGAGGATATTCCCTGTCCTTACCCCCACCACTGCCCAAAATGAGATCAACCAGGAATCATGTTTCAAGCCTTCAAAAACTGTAGCCCACAAGACATTGCCTTGACCCACCAGTAGTGAGTTTGAGTTTACCTGCCTGGGAGGTAATCTAGAAGTGATGGAAACAGGTTTGAAATAGAGAAATTTCCATAGTAAAACCTGGGTATATATAATGACATGGGACAAGGGATTGGTGGGGGGAGAGGGGAGGGGTGGCAGAAGCAAATCCTGCATTGTACCCAGATGTTTCTCAGCTGAACCATTCAGCTCAGGGCTGATCTCTGGTTCTGCAGGAACCTCCTTTAGCCACAGGAGTTGAAAATGAGATCAGCTTCTGAGCAGAGTTCTGTAGGGTTCAGCTGAGACTAAAAGGGATTCACCATTTGCAAATCTAGCATTTAGAACCCCCTACCATGCATTCTTTATTCACAATACACAACTTTTCAAATCGTTGTCACAGCTGTATATTGCCTAGCGTTATATTCACATGGTATTTATATTGTGCCAAACAGGCGGCTTCAATTATTATGGTGGAGCAGGGCAGTACACAGACAGTGATGCAGTTACTATTGGGTGACATGGGAGATGGAGGGAATTGTACTAACGTATTTCAGGAGAAGGCCAGTCCTTGGAGTGACCCTGCAGTGGAGTACTTGCTAGAGTCCACAAAAGACTGGTCTGACATTGGGGGGGAAGAGAGACAGAGAAATAGACAGATAGTTTGGAGGGTGGGAGAGGAGGAAGAGGGAGAAAGAGAGAAAGAGAGATGAGGTTAGTGACTTCCAATGGGAAAAACGGCAATACAATAGCCAAATGTATAAATAAGGACCATTAAAATCTATTTCCTGATAAATACCTGCTTTTGGGGAGAGTGTGAATCAGCAAGGGTAATAAAATAAATAATCCTTGTATTTGATATAGCACTTTCACGCCTTCTAGATGTCTCAAAGCACTTCACAGAATATACTGTAAAGTGAATTGACTGTATTTGTGTGGGAGGAACACGGCAGCCAATTGCATACGGCAGTTGTGGATTGAGTGACCAACTTTTCATCTGAAATTAACTTTTAAAAAAGCAAATCTGAGGACATTATTCGGTGTCTGTTAATCTGCAATGCTGTTACTCGGCTGATTCTGGGAATGAGAGTAAAATGAGATATGTGTGCTGGTGAGCTGGTCTGCATCACATTCCAAGGTTCCAGGAGAGCACAGTTAATACGCATTCTCAGAACTGGTGGAATTTGGGATGTGTGTTTCACACTCTGTCAAATGTCAGCTCTCAGCGTTGAAAAATAATTGATCAGATTTGTAGCCTCAAACTGTAAAAGTACCTTTTGGCTTGATATTAAATTTTTTGGATGTTCCAAAATAAATCTTGGTTTTCAAGATTTCAACTAAAGTTATCCCAGGATTTTTTTTTGCATGAACTTCACTGACCCCCCACCCCCACTACTATACACACAACGTTCTCCCATTTCTATTGCACACAAAAAATTGACCGTGAATCGTCCAGAAAAAAAATCAGGTTTTTGGTTGGAGACAAACAGACTTTAACGGTCCTTACACACAGATAAAGCGACAGAATGTGGACATCACACTGACAGACATTTGCTTTGGCTTTACTGCACTGTGTTAGTTTTCAATCCTGCATAAGTCATGGTTAGAATACTGTTCCGACTCTCTGGTTTGCCTCAACTTTAATTTTCAATAATGGAAACTCTTAACGAGTCCGTTTACAAACTGTCCTGAGTTGGTGGCAGTGAAATGGAGCCCACGACCACACTATACAATGCTTGACTTGGCCCAATATGAAGGAAAATTTACTTTGGTTTTAAAGGTGGCTCATACGCCATGATGAAGAAGCATCAGAAAGGCTTTGAGGGTTAAATCTAGCAATGGCAGTACTTAGCTCGCCTCCATGTTTGAGGTGACCTGAGGGGAAGGGGGAAGGGTTTACTTCTATAAATACGATCTTGAAGCCATGATATCTCTCTCGCTGGGGGAACAAATCCTATCTGACGGCACAGGGCCTTTAGATAGCAGCTAATACAGCTTTTTAATTAAATGCTAACGAGATATTAGTGAGGTTTGTGAAAATATACTTCAACCCTGGACTATGTTACAGATACCAAATCACTTTAGTGTCTCACACCTTGCCACTGAACCTAAAACACGAGACAAATTCTCAGCCTAACTGCAGTGAGTTGAACCGGCCTAGGCATTGTGCGAGCTCACCTTGGAGACTGTTAGCGTTGGCGCTGGTGCAGGTCGGGGGAGGGGAAGTCTGTGGCCTCACCACTGGAGCGAAGGCGCTTTTTTGTTTCACTGCAGAGACCATATTGGCTGGTGAGAAGGAGAATATGCCAGAGGTACTGGTACAATTGGAAGGAAGGCTGGTGGAGGAAGCCATTGTAGGACTGGACGGCACTACTGCAACGAGAAAGGAGGAAATATGTCAGCCATTTTGGTGGCATATATAGAGAGAGCCATACGAATTTTGTTGGTTACATCAATCATCTCCTGTATAGTTTGTTATCTGTGGTTGTACAACGACAATTTGAGCCATATGGAAATGTCGAGAAAAGTGTGACCACAGTAGCACAGAACAACTGGGTCACTTACCTGGCGACATTCACAACTCAACCTTATCAACCCCTGACTTTCAGTGGCCAATGTGTTTGCGAGCCACAAACTTGGTCGGTTAGGGTTGAGGGAGATGTTTTTTTGGGGGGGCGGGGGCAGGGAAGTGTGTGGGGTGGGTGGGAGGTGGTGGGGTGGGGAGGGGTGGGGGGGGTTAAAGAAAAAAAATCCACCAAGCTCATTTTTTTTGGTCAAGAATGAGACAGAAAAACAATTTATATAATACAAAATTTGGGGCTTTTGGTCAAGCGCAAAAGTGCCACGTGCAGTCAAATGGCATTTTACCTCACACCATAATGAAATGTTTTGAATGGAGCAAGCCTTCCCTAGTGGCTCTGGTTAACACCACCCATTCCACCCCATTTGCTATGTGAACCATTAAGGGATTGATAACCTTTGCCCAACACCTTCTTCAGCTCCCCCCAGACCCATTCCCCACCCACGCCTCCAGTTTGAGCTCCCAGTCAGCGCTGTGAAGGGCTTTGAGAGTTCCTCCTGATGTGAAAGGTGCTGTGTAAATGTAAAATTGCTGGTTTGAATTGGCTTGGCTGTTTATCAACAGTTCTCTTCTAGTTCGTGTTCATTTAATCTTTTCACTAACATCTTGTCTTTACATCTTCATATCCTTTGCACTGCCCAGCTTTGGGTTTATTGCCCAGTGGCTTAATCAGACAACAGGCTCACTAAAACAAAAGCAATCAATTGATGAAAATTGGAACCAAAGAAATAGCAGCCTGTGATTGTAAATGTCTTTATCTAAGGTCACCTTAACTCCCTATAATACCAGTAATAAATGTACTGGACTCAAAGTGCTGGTATCCAATCGTTATTCATCCAATTAGTTTATTGATTTAATTAAGAGTGACGCCTTTTAATTAGAGCCCCTGACTAAGACAGTGTCTGATGTGGGGGAAGTCAGGTATTACTGACCCCAGACTGCCACCACCCTTTCCTCAGTGTTTTTTTTTAAAGAGACAGTATCCCTTTCAGTTGGCCAGCAGTGTACATTTTAAAAATCTCAGCAGTCAAACTGTCTGAGTTAAAAGGTTCCCGGGCCAAAATCAGTGTATAAAGTGGAGACGCAGGAGACTGGTTTGCAGGGTTCCTTATTAAGAAAAGTGGAATTATCAAATTTCTAAAACACTGAATGTGATATGAGTGTATTCTTGAACACGCTACATTATTTTTTAGAAATTCAATAATTGCACAATTCTTATGAAGAAGTCTTTATACCACAAACTAGGTCCTGATAATGTGGACACTCAAAATCAGCCACTTGTTTAAGCTTGAGCTTTGCAACCTCAGCTGCCAATCACTGTGTCTACAAGCCAGAGAATGGTGCTTAATGAGTGGTCACTGCTGCTTTTACTGTGCGGAGGAACCCCATGATGTGTGTACTCCAATTCTTAGGGCGGAATTTGCAAGCTCAAAAATAGTTCTGTCTCTTCACACATGCATGAGTGTTATATCAGCATTTGCCCATGGAAACTCTGGTCTGGAACATTCTGACGGAAACTGCCCTGCCACCAGATTTAGGTTCAGAATCTCAATACCATACGTATAAGCCTCTACAAGCACCCTCCCCGCCTCATTTGTGGTATTAGAAAGCTTCTGGGTGTGAATGAACATGGTTTAGACGTCATTACGGTTTCATTACAGTTTCACTGAGCTTTGAGATGTGACTCACTCAGCCCTGGAGAGCTTGTGCATTTATACTGAACCATTAATTAACACAGATTATGAAAGTGGTGAGATCTGGCTGACGTTGTTTGATTTATAATTTGAAGAGCTGTAATTCTGAGCAGGCCATTGCATGTACACAGTGTACCTGGGGGAGTGCTCTAGACTAAGTGGGGTGAGAACTGAAAGGTAGAGGGAAATCCTAGCCACAGTGCAGTAGGCTATAAAACGAGCACAATATGAAAACATCAAAATGAAGACATTTGTGTATTAAGTGAAGAACGAGCCACATGTATGTAACGTGAGATGCATCATCTTTACACAGTGTCATTACGGAGCGTGACTCCTGGGACAGTACAACAGAGATGAGACTTAGCGGCAGACAAAGAATCTTCTTCAAAACTGATAACACAACAGCACCTAGCGCCAGCTTGCAGCTTGTTTAAACCAATGAAGTTATGATGTCATTTAATGCAGGTATTTCAGGAAGATTTAGTCGAGCTCTTTGGCTGAACAAAGACTGGTCCCTCTGCATTGGTAATGTGGGTCAACTTGTTTCCATTGTTGTAACTCCAACATCATAACAGTTACAGTGGTTAATGGCACCAGTTTTAGATCTTAATTTTCCTGAATTTCCTGAATTTTGCCCTGCACGTTTTGAAAAAATATCTGTAATTCTTCTCTTCACTGGATGATAGAGGTGAAGCAGTACAACCAGTTACACAGATGCAATTAATGGTGCTCAGACAGACAAGATACTGTTTGCAGCCTAAAATGCCTCACTGAAGAACATCATTGTCAACTGAGAGATTGATGGTACTGAACCATGAGTTTTGGTCAGTGATCAGTGAACATTCCTCCTCCTTAACTGAAGACAGGAACATACTTCCATCCCCTCCAACTTTTTCAGAGTTGGTGGGGAGACTATCCTCCCTGCCTTCCAGGTTCTGCCATCAATGTGTCATGGTGCACAGTTGCTAAGTGTGGAAGCCAATTTGCACGATCTCTGCGAGTTGTGACCTAGTGTTTCCAAGAAATGTTTCCCCACTGTAGGGCAAGCCCAATGTAATGTGTGGTCTGGATCCAATCTCTTAAAAGTGATGTTATCTAATAAAGTGTGAAAAAAGATTGCCTATGTAAGTCTGTGTTAACGTGACATACTGCCATGTCACATTGTGCTTTGCGCGTAAGGCATGGGGGAGTTTAGTGATGTCATTTCCTGAGTGATGACACATGCTCAAAAACACACAATAAATGAGGTTAGTGTTGCAGGAGACATGATGACTCTTCCTAAGTGTAGCTCAGCTGTATCCAATGTGCAATAATAGACAACAGGGCAACCTGATGACCCAGAAGTTAGGTATTTATTATGGCAGGAAACTGGTCGGTCAGTGCCAGCAGCCAAGTGATTGACTTAAGCAAACTTGTCCTCCACCAGGGCGCAGTCTAATGGGGTCCACAGTGTGTATCAGTACTGATCTGAGTGGTGTCTGGTTTTGCAACTTACTGGCATATGGCGAATTAGCGGCAGAGCCATTCAGGAAGCCAGGAGACCCTCCCAGGTTGGACATGCCAGCGTTTCCGTATCCATTCATACTCGTTGTCACAGAGTTGTAGTTTGTCTGCTGCGGAGTGGAGCTTGGCACATATCCATGAGGAGATACGCTGCTTGTGTTGCGACTGAAACCTTTATCAGAAAGAAATTAGGAATATCATCAGGATTCTCTCACTGCTGCAATCTGACTGAAAGCCTACAATAAGTTGAAGGTCCAATTCTCTTGGCCTACTGCTGAAGCAAACCCTTAGAAACATGAACCTTGATAAATGTAATACCATTTCTACAACAAGGAAGATCCCATTCAGAAAAGGGTAAGAATGTAAAGTGATTGTTGAGATTTAATTTGGAGAAAGTGGCAAATATGTGAAATAACTATCCAAGGAAGGAATTGAGGCACATTATGACAGCAAATTAAAAAGGGAATTAAAAGGATATCTAGTGAAATAATTAATAGAGTTGAAGTGGTGTAGGATTATTTTTACTTTGGAAGCAGTTGGGTGGACCCCAATGGAATGATAGATTTTTATAAACTGTGTATGTGAGAAGCGCTGCTGTGGACAGGGCTTTTGCTATTCTTGATTGCCTTATGTGGGGACTGGAGAGACAATCTGAAAGGGGAGGTGATGCAGTGATAACTGAACCAAAGAAACAGGGGTGAGGTGGACTGCAACAAAGCCTTTCAATTTACAAAAAGATAAATCAGTGGATTAAAGGCATAGAAGCTGGAGCTGGAAAATGCAAGCTGGAGTCCATCACAATATTGTAATTCTCAAAATAACATTAATGCCTCACAAGCACCCTACAGTAAATATCTATGTCTCCCTCTATGTAGTTAAAAAAACTACTGTTTATAACTCAAAACTTTCTCTTAAAACTCATATAGTAAGCTTTGAAAAAAAATTACTGTCAGATGCACAATATCATTTTATCCATCAAATTGTTTTGGAATAACAATTTGTTATCTGCCATATAGCAATTTCTAAAGAGATTCCTTAATAGGAAAACCAAATAACGATTTAAGATTATTTCTGGTTTGGGTTTCCTTATTAAGGAATGCTGCTGGAAATAGCTGCACATTAATGGACTCGGGCTGTGAAACTTTTATTTGTCTCTCTTACATCTCTGACGACAGTTCTTTTATGCAGAAAAATGAAGAGGGGTTGTCAGATGTAAGAACTGATCAAGTTTTGATATCCAGCAAGACAACAAATTGTGTTTATTGTGGAGTAAATTGTGACCGTTGTATTTAAATTGAAGCCTGTGCTGTGTGCTTCAATCCTGTCATTAACTCACTGGAATTCGGTCTGTCCCCTCTCATCAAAAAGATTGTGAGAAGTGGAAGGGTTAGGAGGGCGGCCAATCAAAGTGAAACACACAGCAGTCACAATGTGTTATTGGAGAGAAATGGCAATACTTGAGATGAAAGCAGGGGGTAATTTCTCACTGCCTAGCTACAGCAGACCTGTGATACATCGTCTAATGTACCATGTTATGTACTTATCAAGTCTCTAGTTTGGAAGTGCGAGAATCCTGACTTCTCTCCAGAATCCCATATAAACATTTGAAACCTTCTTCAATCTCTTTCAGATATATGCTGCCTGGGTTGATGCCATGGTGGACAAAGCTTGTAATTGTACCCCTTTTATTAACATTGCAAATTGAGTGTGGGAATACATGAGTCTTGCCTTTGTTATCTGAACGGATTCCCATTTAATATAAAAATACATAAAAAAAAGTAATTTATTTGAACATTGTACTCTCACACATCATAATGCTTTGCTTTCAGAGGAGAACTGTGTTTCGGGAATGCAAATTACAGAACACGAGAAATAAAAGCTTGAAGGAATATATTAACTGTTTTGTGCGAAGAGGGAATTTGGGATTAGAGTACATAACTAGTAAGGAGCTAGGAACAGCAGATTCTGCAATAGACTGAATAGCCTCCTTATAGATAGCCTAAGTAGACCAACTTGCTTCCATTTTTCTCTCTACTCATTCAAACGCACTGAAACAAATTCCACACATCCATGCAAGCCCAAAACTTACATTATTGGTCCCTGGCTAATTCATCTTCTGATATGACTCTCTGTAGCCTCAGTAGCCATGCTTACTTGAGCATCCCATCATGTTCAAAAGGAAATAATATAAGTCTGGAGAGACTGAACAATTTATTTTCGATTCAGAATTAAACAATTGGTGGAAAATGTCTCCTTGAATCACAAAAATACCAGAATGTCAGATGAAGAAGGCCCTTCAGCTCATTTATTTCCGTCCTTTCAGAAAACCCACCCCTTTACATCATCCAAACGTTTCTTAAACTCATCCAGTGAACTGACTGACCTCCATTTCACTTCCTACTGATCCTTTCCAGATATTCATTACGCTATGTGCAAAGAAATACTTTCTGGTTTCTGTCTCGAAACCCTTCACACCCCTGAATCTATACCCTCTTTCTTCTACATCAGGTCGGTCAATCTTTTGATGAATATCCGACAGTTGTTGATTAACCTGGGTTCCGATAGAGAATCTAAGGCTGATGTACTATCACCTGAATCTTTAATGGATTCAACAAAGTAAATTGATCGTAACAGCTTGCAGGACTTATTCTAATGATGAAAAACACATCCTCCACAGCAGTGATACTCAGTAACATTTGGTTAGCATCATAGTCTCAAAGAGACTGCTTTAAAGTGCCCTGTTGAGTGATGAAACACCATGTAGGTCTATACTTGCCTGCTGCACACATTGAGATTCCCATTCCAATCATGCAAATGTAGGGATTTACCAGGTATAGGATGAGTACTCAAGAACAGAAAGAGAAACTGCAGAAATTAGTCTTATTAGGTCACTTTCACTTGGATGTTCGAATAAGCCTGCTCTTAATAGATTAACCCTCACTTTCTTTTGTAGAACACCAGATATTGCGAGGGAACAGTGCTGCATTGAGGCTTTGGTAGAATCCTATAGCTAAGCAGATCAGTTACAACATATAGAGAGAGAGAGAGAGATGTAAGGTGAATATCTCAAAGTGCTTTACAGATATAATGGTAGAGCTAAGAATAGAAAAGATTTGTCATCACACTTCGCTAATAGTGACCTTTTCTTTACATCTTTATAATGGGATTTCCCATTAATGAAAAGATTGTTATTTTTATTGAGTCCGGTAAGACAGACCCCTCCTCCCCAAGTGCTTTCTTTATTGAGTTACTGTAAGGCTTAATAGCTGTAAACGATCAGAAAATGTCTACATCTTAGGATTTGCCTGCTGTCGACCCAAGACAATGAGTTCCGCATCACCAGGCACTGCACGTCTGCTGCAAAACGCACACCACTGACTGCACATCTGGTCCACTTACCCTGATTAGCAGCCTGCGTGGACTCGGAAACATTCACAGCCAGCTGGCCGCTGAAAGAGTTAACTCCCATCATTCCTGCATGGACAGATGTGTTGCTGAGAGCTGGGAGCTGGTTGTGGTTTCGAGGGACATTGTACAGAGCCTCAGCTATGTCAGCTGCTCGCTTCAGGATGATTTCCTACGGGGAGGGAATTGTGTTTTTTTTTTAAAAATGCAAAGCTACATCTAGTGTGATGCTAGACCATCATGATTTAATGTTCATCTCACTTTGAAAAACACCCAACACTTAATACAATACAAAACAATTTACATTTTTATAGTGCCTTTCACGTCGGGGGGACGTCTCAATGTGGGGCCCTCACGAAGACAATTACCTGACAAATAATCAGCTGAAGCCATAGTAGAACATTTGACTCTGTACTCTGTTATTTCATGTTTTGAGGTTTCTTTTTTGTTAAATCAACATGATTCACCGTTCAGCATTCTTCTATCCTATATTGAGACTTGGCCTAATTTTCCTCCTGTTTCTCCCCTAAAGGCCCAAACTTGTACAGTGGTTCTAAGTGAGCTCTACATCTTTTGTTTTTTCCTGGATGAGTCCAAGCAATAAGTATCAGCTGGCTATTCAACCCTGGGGTTAGAGGGAGGATTCAAACCTTCTGGATTCTGTCCACAGCTGGTAAAGAATTTCTCAATGGTAAAGAAATTGAAGAATAGTAATCCTTGTATATGTTACAGAGCCTTATCATGCCATTGAGACGTCTCAAAGCGCTTCACAGGATATTACTGTAAAGCGAATTGACTGTACAGTTTGTGGGCAAACTGTGACAGTCAGTTGTGTACAACAATGTCCCATGAACAGTCCTGGATTGAGTGAACAATTTTTTTGAAGGGATTACTAACCCTAGAAAACAATCCACTAATCGACTAACAACCGGGTTCCTTCTTATTTCTAGGTAAACAGTGGCATGTAGAGTAAGGAAACTTCCCCAAACTTTTGCCCTGCCCAGAAAATTAACCAAGTTCTTCTCACTGGCAAGGTGAGTACTCTTCAACATATACTTTATAAGATTCCACTCTGGATAGTGCTAGAGTAGTAGCAATTCTGGGTGATTTGTTTGTTATTCCTAGCGTAAGGTACTAAGCCCAATTTGATCAGTGGTGATGCTATCTCATGTACTGAGATCAGACAGAATCTGAGACCTTCCTTGCCACTGGGACAAAAGTGGCAGTGAGTGGATGTTGACAACCATATCCAATACTTAGGTCTCTTCCTGTCTATCGAGATACATTTACATAAACTGTGAACAGGGAGGAGAAAGCGGGTAGTCAAGTTAGATCAGACAAAACAATTGTTGCAAACAATTGTTTCTATTGTTACGTTCCTAAAATTCTTATATTTAACTGTGAGACTAGGATCTTGGTTGGCTACTAGAGGTATACTAAGCGGGAAGATAGTACAGTCTCGGGGTTTCTGTCCTCCCTACTTGACCTGGATCAGGTTGGAAATTGCACAAGGGGGTAGGAATCAAATGTACTTTCACCCCTCCCTGCCTGTTACTGAATACCACTGCAATGTCCTGTGAGTAATCAATATTTTGCCAGGTTCCAAACTGATGTGTCTGTTACCAGGATAGCTCCGAGATGCCATTCTGCATGAAGGGTGCTACTTAAACACTAGCTGTTGTTGTTACCTGGTTGTTGTGTGGCATGCCGTATAGTGCTTCCACTAAGTCAGCTGCTCTCTTCAGTATAACTTCCTGTGAAGAAAGCACAAAGAATGCAAGTCAATTTCCCCTGCAATCTTCAGCACATAATTCTCAGCTGACTCTGTGTCCAGCTGATGCCAAAGCTAACAGTGTAACACCGTGAAGCACTGCGCAGCCTGCAATTACCCTCAAGGCGGATGCCAATACTCGAAGAAGGACGCGATTGTTTTAGCCGTCCAGCTCGCGAGCTTGGCATTCCGTGCTTTTGAAAGGATTTAAAAATAAATAAAGTCTTTTGCATTTGATACAGCACCTGAAATATTGCAACATCTCAATGTGTTCACCTTTCCTGTATTCAGAGTGGTAAATAACTGGGTTCAACCCCTCCAACTAGTGTAGCCACTGCTCGATGAGTAAGGGTTCATGTCCCAATCAGGAGAATGGTGCAGTATTCTTACACATTTTTGCAGAGTTTGCTGCCCACCACGTTACAGTGACAAGTTCTTTGAGAGTAGGTAAACCGGCTGTATCCGCGCAGAGAGAGAGTGCGCTAACCATACCAGACAAACATCAACCGTACACTTGGGACTGTCAGTGGTTTTGATTAGAGGCTCTAAGCAAGGTGCTGAGTTTTTGCATGCCCAACTGGCCTGGCCAAAAGAGAAAATAAACGGGGGAGGGAGAGAGTTACACAGAAAGAGTGTGTCATACAGGCTGAGAGAAGAAAACAAAGATATATATACAGAGATATATTCTAAAGAAGACAGAAAGAAAACAATATTAACAATTACCGTATTTAAACTCTCTAAAAACAACAACAACTTGGATTTATATAGCGCCCTCCACGCCAGACGCTCAGAACGCTTCACAAAACAGATCCCAGGGCCCTCTAACATTTTCTCCTCTCCTCTCCTCAAGTAGCTGTGACAGGCGCTGGGAGTTCGCTCTCCAGTGCTCACCATAGACTACCAAGAGCCTATTTTTAATGTTACCAAACAGTGATCAGATACTAAAATACTAGTTGATCTCTCCCTGCTGAGAGACAACTTGTAGGCGCTTTGACTGTTGCTCTTGCAGAAATCACCAAACCCTCTGGATATAACACTTAAACTGTTTGCATTCCAGCTTCTGATCAGCAAATAATCATCGATATGCAATAGTCCTGAGTTTTGTGTCCTTTGAAATGAACATAAATGGGGGAAAAGTGAATGCAAAATCAAGCTGTCATCTGACATTTGTGTCACATTAGTGGCCTAATCCAATGCAGAAATGCATGCAAATGTCGCGTGACATCTCAGCTCAGACCACTTGTACTTTCCGAAGCTTGTTGTTATCTTATTGTGATTATCAACTGGAAATTCATTAAGCTAACTGCAGGAGGAGAGGGAGTGAGATCACCAGGATGCACTGGAGCTGAAAGCAAATAGTTGTTTACACGAAACACCTTGCAGTTAATGAGAGCTGTGGAAACGGATGGGACAAATCTATTCAAAGGTGCGCTCAGCTGGAAAGTGTCCTTCTCAGGGTTTGAAAGTCTGCAGTATTATTTACAGCAGCTTACCTATATGTAGTGACAGGGTGGGGGATTAATTATACTACACTCCCATGTGCAATTCATTTCAGTGGTATCTGCTGTTTAACCTTGAGGATGGATAATTGTAAGGTACCTTTACTGAGTAACAAAATAAATGGATAAGGAAGGATCTGCTGGGGATCAGAGGATACAGGATAGTAGGAAACCAAAATGAACAAATATTTCATGGAACAAACTGGTCTGTGTGTTGCTCAGGTGGTGGTGGCGGTGGTGGGTGCGGGTCTGGAATTATCAATAGAGGGAAGGAGGCCAGGGCTGAACAGCAGAGACAGGGGAGGGATGACTCTTCAGCTGATGATTGATTAGCTTAAGTTTAACCCCTAGGAGGTGCAGAGTGCGATGGTGTTTCTGATATGGCAAGATGTGTGAATACGTGGAAGGAGTGAGTTCGATGGGCCAAATAGCCCATCTGTTGGTCCAATCTCCGTTATGTTCCTCCAACACCTCAATACCAAAATGTTAATTAATTCCATTCCACAGGTTTGCTCCTTTACTTCTGCTGTACCCAGAAACAAACTCAAATTATTATCAATGGATAGGGGGGTGGGATACGCCTTTAAGAGCAATGACTTGAATAGGAAATCTGCTTAAATGTAAGAAATATCGCATGGATATATTCCTGTGAGGAACACTGAAGCTTTGCCAAGGAACAAAGAACACTTTCCTGCACGAACATCAAAACCAGTAGATAGCAGTTTAAAAAAAACTTATAGGATTTACTGTATAGTCTAACAACAGTAAGCAATAATGATAGTTAAGATTCACCTCAAACACAAATACATAAAATAATGTAGTTACTATGGGCAACTTAGTAGTTATGTCCAATTTCCATGCACTATTTAAGTATTTGTATATATAAAGGCCCCAAGAAAGAAGGTAAAACACTTTTACTAACATAATTACATTCATTTACCTGTCAACGTCAACATTTTCAAAATTCTTTCCATCTATTTTCTGATGACAAGCGGCTGGGATTTTAAACCCTTCCACAGCACAAGGTAAAATTGTTTGCATCTGCTCTAACAGCCACTTAGAATTCAAAGCATTTTTATGTATGTAGAATGGCTGGTGCTTCATGTTTCTTTTGGATGGGGGGGAGGGGGCGCGGCCAGGCTCTTCACAGATCCTTCGAGGGGAAGAAATGATCACCGTGGTTCTTACTCATGGTCTTAGTCAGGTACCCCTGACACCTTATACAGGGAGCAGTCTGGGCCCTGGTGACTACTGTCACTCATCATGGGCAGGAGTGTCCACTTGAGGGCGATGCAGGCAACGAGAATCATACCTCAACATGAGTCATTGACTTTGGAAGAAGGGGAAAAGTATTAAGAGGGGGTAAGAAAGTCACAACAAACAGAAATCTTAATGCGTTGGGGAGTTCAGAGTTTTCTGCTGTCCATCGACCAGAGAATTGTTCTCTCTTTGTCCTTATTCTGAAATGAATTTAACCATGTATAGATGTAGGAATAGAAATTAAAAATGGCCATATATGGAACTGCGATCTGTTTTTTCAAAGTCATTTTTTGTTACTAATTCCACTTGTGGGTTCTTTCCACACATCCTATAATGTTTTTGCTGCTCGGGTGTGTGTTTCTATTAGCTAAAATATTGCCCTTTATTCTCTGCAGGAACCCAGGCCAGTGTTCACAAGGACAGAAAGTGAAGAGTATATAACAAAGCAAGAGTTCAAATGGACTTTCTGAAGTGCTGATGTGTACTCAGTAATGGTTGCGGACACAAACTGCCTTCTCTCTTGCCATATTCGATCTCTTGTTGGAATAGAGAAAGGAAGAACTGACGCTTTGAAGTGTTTCTAAGACCTCCGTGATATTCTTCATGAAGAGCACTATAAAAATGAAAGTTGTGGATGCTGTTGTAGCGGGGGTAATATTCATTAGTTATGAATCAGGGGTGGTGGGTGAGGAGGTTATCTGTTTAAAGACTTAAATGAATAAATAATCAACAACTGTATGATGACAAACAAAATGCACTGATCTCCACTGTGGCTGTAAACCTATAAGCTCTTCCCAAAACTCATTTAGTAAATGAACCTCCTGGTTTGCCTTAAGGATGTTCCACCATAGTAAAATAAGAGTTCTAAGCGCTTAGAGTTGCAAATGGAAAATTCAGGCCAGATACCAGGAAATTTTTGTTTACCCAGAAGGTAGTTGACACTGGAATAAGTTGCCAGGAATGGTGGTTCAGGCCAGTACGTGATCTCATTTAAAAAGCATCTTGATGGGAGGATAGTGTATTCTGGAGGGATGAGATCAGAGGGATGAGACCAAAGGGCCTTCTTCATCCAAACAAACCTTGTGATCTTTTGATACACAACCACATGTGGACCTCAATTCCACCCATTGCGTATTGGCTTCAGCCCACCATTCTCCCCCTTTCCCCAGGCCACGAAGAGGAATATCAAACACCTTTTAGATATTTGAAGCGCTCTGAGATGCCGTCTGGCATGGAGAGCGCTATATAAATCAAAGTTGTTGTTGTTATATCACCTCAAGGTTCCTTCCCCACAGCACTGATGTGAATCTAAAAGCTATTTGATATTGGTGAGTGAAACAGTTAGAAAATCTGAAATAAAGGGTAGAATTAATCCTATTAGGTATCTTAAATTATTTTATTCAATTCACTTTGAATGCCCACTGAATTTAGAATAGATCTTGAAACAAATCACAACAATGTTTAAAATGGTAGTTTCCCCTAATGACTCAGTTGCTAAATCGTAACATTGGTCCAGTGTAGCACAGTGTCACACAGAGCTGGAAAGTCCCATGTTCAGCTCCTATTCTCTATTTACAAGTTTCAGTTGAGTGCAGTAAAGGCATGATAATTGTCTTATCCCTGCATGTCCCTTAACTAGGGAGGGCAAAAAATCATCCAAGGTTCCTGCTCCGGATCAGCAGCCAGAAACTACTCTAACAACTTACTGGATTGGGGACTTCATTCCATAAACTCTTGTCTGTGGGAAAAGCTTCGCATAGAGACTCTGAAAAGCAATTCAAGCAAACCTCCACACCATTCCTACAACAACAACAAAATCACACTTGTATTGCTATATCCTTTATATATAGAGAGAGATAGAGACTGAAGATTTCCTACAAACACAAATATATTAACGATTCCAGATATTGTACATTAACTTAGAATGTAAGCCCTTACTACCTATAATATTACATGACCCAAGACAAGGGAGATATGCTTCAGCCACTTGTATGAAAATTGGAAGAATCTTTCATATTACAACCATATGAGGATGACATCATCAGGTCAATGGAAAATCCAATCACTGTTGGGCCCAGCACACTTAATTTGGGTCAGGCAAATTTATCATCTATCTTAAATATGGATTTCAGATAATCAAAGCACTTAAGACAAAAGAAGATTCTGTGCATTATTTATTACCGAATTTTAAACTACGGCTGAAAGGGTAATTTTCTATAAATTTATAACACCAGTTGACATTTAAATACGTTTTCATAACTTTTCAAATGTGTTTTAAAGACCAGTTATATTTAGATGACAGGGTAATACAGGGACAGATGAGAATGTTTTATTGCTTGACTTTAATGAGCACTTCAAGTCTGTCATTGTCCTTGGCACACAGCACCTCCATGGTAAAGTTAGTCTGCTAAACGTTCTGAAGGCATGTACCTGATACAGGGATTTACATAAAAAATTATTTAAAGTTTAACACAAAAGTCTGGACAGTATTTTTACGGGAGGGGAGAAGGATGAAGATGGGAGGTTGTTACAATGGGTTATGCTGATTATTAGTGCTGACTATTTGCATTGCAATTTATTCTGAAATGACTTCTTTAATATTTTGGTCCCAGCGTGATAGCTTTCCTCTGGTGCTTTGAGTAAATTGTTACTGGATATTGAGTGTGAAACTGTGAAGCACTTTGAAAAGCAATATCTTATTGTTTGGATAGTTAAAACAAGATTTTCAAAGACTCCTATTTTTTGTTTAATACACCCATCCTGTACCATTTTATACCAAAGCTCTTGTTAAGTGAATAGAATGCTTTAACTATTTTTATTACCTTTTATAAGATAGTGTGTTACAATTATCAGCAATCATTCTCTTTTACATATCCTGGGCTTGTCATCTTTTCAGAATATTTTAAGTAAATTCAGTCAAGGCAGATGACAGTAGTTCTGTACAAATCAAATGCCATTTATCCATTTATGAGCTCTTAAAAAATTACACTGCAGTACTCAGACAAAAGTACATGGAACTTATTCAGAAGACGAGAGGATTCTTAAACAAGAAGGCTGAGGAGACAGCTGCCAGATAGATAGAAGCTGCAGCCCCTATAAAGCTGCACAAGAGAGTATTGTCCAGTACTTTAAAAAAATATGCTTGCTACTCATACAGAACCACATTGCAATGAACTGTCGCTGATTTCAGTCGCAAAACGCTTGTGAATAACTAGGGTGCATGGGATTCCCTCCCCTATTTTAATGCCCATGTTAATTTCTTTATTATCACCTTTTGTTCAATAATACAATCCTTACTTACCTCCCTAGTCCTCATAAGCTCCCACGATCTAAACTCTACAAAGATTATTCTCCCCAACCTCAGCTTCAGCACACGCATTATTCCCATCCTCGCTGGTCTCACTGGTCTACAAATTGACTTAAAGATCCTCTTCCTGACTTTGAAATGTATTCAACATCTTGTTCCTCCCTGACCACCTCTCCTTCAGACACATTCACCTGCCCAGAATGAGCTGAGTCATTTTTCACTCACTCACCTCTATCCTAAGTGTCCCTAACGCCCTCCACATAACCCCACTCTGGAACTCCCTCCTTCTTGCTTGGAATTCAGAACCTTCTTAAACCTCTTTCTTTCTGCTCCATGCAGAGTGCTCCCCATCATTTATTTTGGCATGATAATGTCAGGCACAAGTCACACAACAGAAGGAGATGCTTTGATGCACGTGCGTCAGCGTGGCTCAGTTGGTAGCACTATTGCCTTTCAGAAGGACCTGGGGACAAACCTTACAGCAGGACTTCAAACTCATAGCCTAGCCCGATACTTGAATGCAGTGTGGGAGTCAGGCACTGCACTGTTGGAGGTGCTGTTCTTCAGATGAGATGTTAAACTGAGGTTTACATGTTCAGGCTAAAGGTCCTGAACATGTAAACTTGAAGAGGGAAAAGAGTTTCTCCTGGTGTCTTGGCCAATAATCACCCAGATATTCATGTCATGGCTGCTTGTAGGATATTGCTATTCACAAAATGTCTGCTGCATTTGCCTACAAAAACGTTATACAAATATTACACTTCACTGTAAAATCCTGTGAAATGACTTGAGACATCTCGACGATGTAATAGGACTCTGTATCAAACGCAAGGATTGTTATTATTAAATTATGTGCTTCTATGCACAATAATAAACAGATGGAAAGAGCCTTCTACAAAACTTAATATAGGAGGGGAAAGAAATGCTTCTTTAAGTGGAGCAAATTCCACAGGTCTATCTCCCAAGAAGACAATCTGTTCAACCCTAAGTACAAGCCAATTTATAATGACCTCATTCTGTGACAGACTCCAGGCAGTACAGCCAGCCAGCCACCTAATACAAGTTCAATTCTGATTCATTAATATATCATTAAGGTTGACATTAAGCTGGTCACTATGGATAGGTGGTCTGTAATACAGATTGCTGCGCTTTGGATGAATAAAAAGGACTGAGCGTGAATATTTATTACAGCTCCTTAAGAAAAGAGCTGTGAAGGCTGAAGAGAGAGTAAGGCCCTGTTATAATGTAGAAGGCAACGTGAGTGCAATAGCCTCTGGAGAAAGGTCACCATTGGTTTGCATGTCTAAGCAAGGCTGCTTGTAAAATATATGAAATCTTCATTGCGCACATGTTCATTAGCACTTTTATCACCATATAATGCTCTACTGCAGTCATGTCTTCAGAGAGCATTTGTTTGGCAGGGAATGGGGCAGCAGAAGTACCCAGTCCTTCCCACAGACTTGGCAAATATAGGAGCTTGCAATTCAACACTGTCCTAAATTCAACGCTGAACTAATAAAAAAAGGGAGTTTCTCTTGGTGTCCTGGTCAATAATCGCCCAGTTACTATTGATCGTTCAACTCATAACTACAGCATGCGTGTCCGTAAATTGGCTGTTGCCTATTGGGAGGGCGTAAAGCATCAAAAGCTATTTATGTGAAATCAAACAAAAGGCAAAGGGGAAATTTGTAAAGCAACCATTGGTTTTATTCCACGTGAAGATGGACGGATTAAACATAAAGATTTTAAAGTGGCTCCACAATATAGGGGATGTCCAAATTTCAACATGTAACGTTAGCATCAGTGACATTATTACACTGGGCATGGTGGGGAGGTTGACTGTGAATCCTCCGAGCGCATCTTTGGTCAATGTGATGCGGTCGGTGATATCACAGTGGACGCCAAAGTGGACTTTACAAAGGCTTGGAATAGCCTTTGACCTGAGATTGGGGGGTGGGGGGGGGGGCAAGAGGAAGCTGCAAGGTTTATTTTTATTGAGAGGAATAGGCGATTTGCAACGTGCCTGTGATGACAGGTATGCGCGCTGGAGAGTGAGCGGCTCCGCACACTGATGACTGTCGTGCTGAAGCCAGGGTGCAAGTCATTTGTCAGGCAGCAGCTGTGGAGGCTGAATGACATCATTAAAGCCATCAGGACAATGACATCATTCAAAGCCCCCGCAACTCCCTGACATCTTTCAATTGTAGAACTGACCTGGAAGAATTGAATTTTCCCGCTGAGCTGTCGAGCTGGGGTTGGGACATTTTGCCGTCCATTCTTGTGTTGCAAATGCAGGGTTATACGCACCAGCTGGTCCTCCAGGCCAGGCTGACTTTTAACTCTTTTCATTCTGTCTGGCAGCAAGGCAGGCGAGCAAACTGGAATCAGTCAGCACTGCCAGCCGGACACTTTTTTTTTCTTACAAGGAAAAGCTCATTCATCCTGCCAACAGGCATGTTAAAAGCTGGCAGCTTGTAAGACAAGGGGAAGACTGAGGGAAATTAAGTATTGTACAGTTCCTGAGAGAAACAAGTCAAGTGTTTGAGATACTATCTTCAGTCTAACATGGTGAGCATACAGGAAGATTGAAGGGAATTTGACAAATGCTTGAAAAAGAGAAATGTATAGGTTTAGAGGGAGCAAGCAGGCATTGGAAATTAAGTGGAGAAGTTGACAAGCCTCTTTCTGCATTGTAACATCCAGGATTTTAGAAACACACATTTGAAGATTAGAAGCAACAAGGGAGAAAACATTAGAGAAGAGTATACATAAGAGTATTGTTGAAACACATAAATTGTAAGGCAGAGAGTGACAGAGAGAGAGAACGAGACAGAGAGATTGTGAGAGAAAGACAGTAGTCCCTTTAAACCAGCCGTGTCAGAGGAAAGCAGGCGGCTTTTGCTTTCTTTCCACCGTTTAAAATCAAAGTTTAATAAGATAAATGTATCGATTTTAGAATGTGTTTGCCACTGAATCACTGTTTAAGAGGCTAGGCCTAGGTGAGATCCATGCTGTAAATTTAAAAAGAATGAAGAAATCAAAGTCGATCCAGAATAATATAGAGAGACGCTTGTTTCTTCTATTGATCCCTGTGAACTGCAACAAAATAGGCAGCCTCCTGCCTTCATAAATTGAGCGTTTTCAGATTACCATGCCTCATAAACATGCCCTTACTTCATTTCACCGTGTGCATTGTCAATTTAAATATTAATAATCATTTGATATATAATCCAGATAAATTATTGCTTGCTAATGGCTTGCTGGGATGTTCTTGCTATGGACTTTATCAGTAATTATTGAACAGGATCCTCTATTACGAATCCATGAGTGACCCAGTCCTTTTTCAATTAAATACTCTGATTACTAGCAAACAGCCAGGAGGCATGCTGACTTACTATGGGTCATACCACTCAGTTCCTGTGCACTTTCAATAATGTCCCATCACTAAATAATTCATAGGTCATCTGTACGACTCAAAGGAAACTAACTCTCCTTAAGTCAATATCTTTATCTCTTGCTTCATGGAACGTTGTTCTAAACTGTGTAAATACCTGGTTTCTTTTGATAATCTTCTCCCTTTCCTCCCCGCTTCCCTTTCTCAAATTCCCAATTGAACTGAAGAGAGGTTACTGGGAATCGGGAGTAAGACCAGAAGCCAGAAAGAAGGCCAGACGCTAGTAGGGAGAACAGGAGGAAGCTGGGAGTGAGTCCAGGAGCCAGGAGTGAGTCTGGGAGCCAGGAGTGAGCCCGGGAGACAGGAGTGAGATTTGGAATGAGCCAAAGAGCCAAAAGGAAGATCAAAAATTGGGAGAGAGACAAGAAAGAGAGAGAGACCTGTGAGAAACTGGGAGCTGGGAGTTAGAGTGAGTCAAGAGCAAGACTGGATACCGGGAGTATCCAGATTAGGAGATAAAAGAAAAGATAATAGGAAAGTTATCATACAATTATTAACTGAGCTTGATAAACCAAAATCCCCTGATTTTGGTCACGTTGCTTGACCAGTCTGTGGTAAGTGACCTGAGCGTCTTTGAACTAGGGTATGGGTAGCCATTGTTACCAATGTTTTATTTGATTTTCTGTAGTTCTTAAAAGAACTTGCAAATAAACGACTTCAAAATGAATGCCATATTTGAGAAAAATTATCAAATTCTGGATACTCTAAAGTACAACAAGAATAAAGTAAATCTAAATCCACGTGTTATCATTCTCACTTCTCTCTACCGCTATCGGAGGTGGTGGGGGTGGGGGGATGCGGAGGGGAATATGGCTATTGAGAGATGCCTGTTACGTGTGTTGACATCAAGTCGCCATCTCAGAGCCTATGGATAATGTCCTCCCCAGTCAAGTAACCTGCCCACATTCACTGTCTAAACTCACACATGGAGAGTGGTTTCGATGAGGTAAAGGGAGTGGAGTGTGGGGGGGCGGGAGGAGATAAGACCCTGTGAAACTGATCCCGCAGAACTAAGCATAGTCCAGAGAGAAGGAAGAAGAACCCAAAGGGTCAGTGGTCAATTAAATCCTCCACGTCTCGTTATCTGATTGAGTGTGTGCTGATGCATTGCCAGTTGTAAAGGGCTGATTTGCCTGTCAATCACAGGCACATCCAAGCTTCAAGGAGGCAGCAGCATTTGAAAATTATGTTTTCAATCATTGCCTTGTTGTTTACAGTTCACAGCCAAAAGACATTCCGATTCAAAGAATACAGAATGCAATCTGCTCTTTCTCTAAAATAAATATTTTTATTCAATTCAGCTTGCCTTCTCTGTGTACTCATATAGCGTGGCGCTGTGTGCACGGAGATAGATGACTATTTTTCTGATTACAAACATGGTGTGTTTGCTGCTGCTACTCTAACCTCGTCCCCTCCCACTGAGCTTAATCAATACTCTCAATAATATTAAGTGCTGCTCTGCGCATTAAGGACTTTCAAGCCCTGATTTGTTAAATATAGGCTAGAAAGTGCTTTTCCTTCTTTTGCTATTGATTTCCCCCCAACTCCTTGCAATTGTATTTAATAAAACTAAATACGAAACATATTTTCCAATCACAGAATGAAACGCATTAAAGGAGGTATTGATTTTATCTCTTCTTTTTTTGATGAATAGCATGACATCCGTTGACTTATTACATGCCGATGAATGGGAAGGCTGCACTGTTTTAATACTGCACTGTAGCTGTCACCTTTAAGATTAAAGGGGACATGCACCAACAAATTAGAGAAAGAGAGATCATCAAATCTAATAATATTTTAAGGGGTGTACCTCTTAAAATACCTTATGGTCTTAGCCTTAAAATCACTATCTTCAAATTTAAGATTCAGCAATATTTTGGGAATAAATCTAAATTCTCAATTTAGAAATTGATTTTGTTTTAAGATTTCAGGAAATTTGAAGTCAATGGCCTTAAGGCTAAGAATATGACAATGTTTCAGGCCACAGATGTTGAATAAACTCATAATTGTCCAAAGCCCCTGAATCGCCTTACTCTAATCTAAACAAAGTATCTATCTGTGTAACACAGCTATAATCCCAATTGAAACTGCTAACTCAAGAATCATTCTTTGTTTTTGCGTTTCTGAGCACACGCTTTAGTGAAGGCACAACAGGTCTCGATTCGGATTTCTCTCCCTCTCTTCCCAAGGTTAAATGTTTCCAGACAAAACTTAAAAACTAGACTCTCACATGAAGGTTGGAAGATACAAGAGGACAACCACTGCCTGGCACAAATGAGCGTCTTTATAAAAGGACTGAATACATTCCTTTTGGGGTTGGCGGGAGGCAGATTATTTTACTTAAATCTTAATTTGGGAGTGAAAGATAGGAGCCATATTCACACACATACCATCATTCACACACATAAATGTAAAATACAGTGGTTGCACACGATAAATATGGTAACTAATTTCCGATATAAGAACACCACTTTCTGAGGTACGGTACTTGTCTTTTTTTTGGATAGCTTAAGGGAAACAGTCCCATGCATTCATAAAAAGGAAACGATTGTTTGCTTTAAATGAATGCAGATACATTTCCCCCACTTCTCGCCCTGACCTGGTTCTATTTCTCATAGTGTTTCATTATTGTTCTTCAAGCAATGACAACATTTTATGTGCCAGTGGTTCAACAGAGATTGACTTTGGTGAGCTAGGCTTGGCTATCTGCCTCTGCATGATAGTGGCCAGCCTTGCACTCTGAATCTTGCCAAGTTCTCTTGCTGCGAGGAGAACACTGCTAACCCATCCCAGCCAGCAAATGCTTTCCCTGTTCAAACTCTAGCAGCTAAAAAGCCCACAAACTCCAGGTTATCTTCCACTCACATGATTTGCAACAATGATTGATGGCTACAGTGTGGAAAGGTATTGAGCAGTTCCGTTTAATAAAAATCCTCCTGATGGGATCTTCTCTCTTCCTCCCCCACTCCCTGTGATATGTGGAACTAACTTTCAACAAAAGTAGCTGATGCTGCAATGATTACCTTCTTCCAAAATGAACTGGATAATAACATAATAATAATCCTCGCAGTTGATAAAGTGCCTTATCACGTCGTCGACACATCTCAAAGCGTGTCACAGGATGTATAGTAAAGCAGATTGACTGTGTATTATGTGGGCGAAACACGGCAGCCAATTGTACACAGCAGTGTCTCACAGTCATGGAGTGAATGAGCACATTTCTTTTTGATCCCAGGAATTATTACCCCCAGAACGCGATCTGGCAATTGACTAACAACCAGGTTCCTATTTAATGCTAGGCAAACAAGAGGAAAAATACCTGAAGCAACATACTGATGTTCCTGCTAATACATGGCTGTCAGCAATATAGCAAGGCTTTCTGTGGTCAATATATAAACTGAAGCTAGTGGGAATTTAAAAAAACAACTGTAAATTAGCAACTTCTAATGACAGCAAGAAAAATAAACCTTTCTTACCAAAGGATGCAGTTCACATGATTACCTTGTTCCTATAATTTCTGCACAGTCAAACTCAAATCTATTCATGGTATGTACATTGAGTTGAAATATAAATATAGTATCAGTTACAGATGGCAAAGGCAAATTAATTCTCAACAAGCAGAAGTGGATATGTGTTTGCCTGAGAAGAGCACTGAAGTATATATGGAAAGTTGCAGACAGAGTTGAACAAATACTCTGCGAGACAAAATTATTGCTGTGCTGTTGAAATCGGGAGAGAAAGTGTTGTCTGGAGGCGTGGTCAAGATTGAATTGGGGATGTGGAGATGGATAAGTGTTCTGAAGTTTGAATACCTTTTTAGTACAAAGAATCTTCATACAGAATGTACCCCTGGTAATGGAATATATGGGATAAAATCCACAATAGATGTTTTATAAGAAGGAGCAAAATATAAGATGGGCAAAATAGCCTTTTCTCTTTTCACCGAGTACAAGACAATAAGGAGTCTAACGGCAAGTTCCTATCGTTATGTGCTGTATCAAGTTAAGCTGGTTCTGGTGTACCTGGCTGGCAGGGATAACATATTTTTCTCTAGTAAAGTGGTCTTGCTCATCTTTGACCATGTCTTCAATCATCTTCCCACCCACAAATCTCTTGCCCTTCACCGCCCCTTAATTCCAAACCTCTACTCGAGTATAAACCTTTGACTGTCCAGTGCCTAGGGACATCCTCCCGACATGGGTAGGCTGGGGAGATGTGGCTAGCACCAGCACTGACCCAAAGCACTAACATCAAAATGTCAGCATGAACTGAGGCCATTCAGACCATTGTGCTTTGTGTTGTGCTACCTCCTCAGTTAGAGTTATTTACTCAAAACCTGTTTTCTCTGCTTCCCATAATATCTTGATTTTTCCAACGTTAATCTAATTCACTCTTACATGACATTAAAAGAACGACAACAAAGTTACATTTGTATAGCGGCTTTCACGTCAGGAGGACGTCCCAAGGCGCTGGACAGTCATTGTTTCAGACCTGAGCTGGGGACGGGGAGGGTGGAGGAAAGGGGGGATTTGGGGTGACCAATGGGACCATCGAAGAGGAGGGTCTTGAGGTGTTACAGATGCCATTGAGTTGTGTCAAATACTCCATGTAAAATAATGAAATAAAGTGCTCCATTTTGTTTATTTTGTCGTGGTCCTCAACCCAATTCTACATGCAAATAAGTAAATAAGTTCCCAGTAAATACGTTGCAGTTCATCTGCAATCCACTGTATTTTCAAGGGATCTGAATTAGGGCCACTTTCAACTGACACAATTAAATGTAAAGCTGTGATATACAAACACTTTAAGAACGGTACCTTCCCCAATGTTTCAGTTCACAAAAACACTTTTTAGTGTGAAAATGTCCAATGTAGATCAGTTTGAATCTATAGACTGCGGTGTTAGTTACTGTTGGGTGCTGTTTGTTGCACTCAAATTGGCCTTTGTTTAGGAAGAGGAAAAAAACACTTCTAATAACTATCTATGATCCCTACTGGAAAGTGCTAATCTACTGGTGTGATAATCAGGGGAAGCCACGATTAGGCTCAGCATGATGACATTTGCTGTCTGACTCACATGTGAAGAATGGTCATTTGGAGGAGATAACGGAGGGCAGCCTGTGCTCAGCAAAATGTACTCTGCAGGATTTGATCCCTGGGAAAACTAAATAAACTGATTTTACCTGGGCCAATATAGGAGTATTAAAATTGGTGTTGGTGTTCCAGGATTGGGAGGATAAAATTCCAGCCAGGGCTCCTTGTGGCAATCGCTGTAACCCCTTGCTAAAGGATCAGACTTGTCGTGATTCTCTCCTGCTGTCAAACAGCCAGCTGATACTCACTGTCTAGCTTCACACATGAAGAATGGGCACTCGGGCAAGTACACCTGGCAAACTGCCAGCACGCGAATGATCCTCAACACAAATCACTGTCTTCACATTGAAGACAGGAGAAAACATCAGGGGTGGCGGGAGTTTCTCTTTAAACAAAAACTCTGCTGATGTTACATGTTACATACGCCAAAGTAAATAAGACCTAATTGTTAGCTAGTAGCTCGCAAGTTTACCAGAAATTATTTTCAATTTCCCTCCGTGATGTTTCCCCACAAACAAATAATAGGGAATAAGCCGCTGTGCATTGTACTCCAAGTTCTTTCTATTTTGGCTCAAATCGTGCAGTCATTTTTTAATGAAAGGGTAACAATAGGAAGGAACTTGAAGTAGGCAATTTCTGATTCTCGGAATTCTGCTCGATTTTACCGGGTAAATTGTTGAGATCCTCACCAACTGCAGCCGTGGTGCGCAAGATAATGAGATTGAATTTGCAGAGATTCACAACAAGAATCATTAATAATATTCCTTGCATTTGGCACAGCGCCTTATCACGTCACTGAGGCGTCTCAAAGAGCTTCACAGCATATATTGCAAAGTGGATTAACTATGTACAGTACCATGTGGGCAAACATGGCAGCCAATTGCACACCGTGTTGTCCCATGAAGAGTTGTGTTTTAAGTGACCAAATTATTCATTTATCTATTTATTTATATTATCTATATTACCTATTTACCTATATATTTATTATTACCTCCGAAAGTCATCCCATATTCCACTAACAACCAGCTCCTACTTACTGCCAGGTAATCAGTGGCATGTGGAATAAGGAAACTTGCCTAAGGTTTCGACCCAACTGAGAATCAAACCCAGGTCCTCTCACTTGCGAGCCGAGATAATAGAGACTCTAATTTGCAAACAGGAATCTTCGCAACTGGAAGATCACACGTGTGACTCTGTGATTACATGTAATTCTGATCACGTCTGAATACAGTGGCTGTGATGTCCTCATGCTTACCCGCCGGATTCCCTATTTACAAAGGGGTCAGTATGAAGGACTCTGGTCACGATTCGCTGCAAATTAATCTGTGCCCCCCCTCCCCGCCACATCATTGCAAACCTGTATTGTATGTTTAAAAGATAGTCTTAATGTATGGCCTCTGAAGCAGCAAACGCATGATATCTAAAGTAATTAGATACCCTGTGCTCCCTGCTCCAGTTATAAGGGCTTGTCATGCCCTAGATTCACTGTGCGTTTGAGTCCATTATCATCTTAAAATATTCCAAAACGAGCCAAAGTGATCTGCTGCCCGAGTGAAACTGCAAACAATCCCTTCAGTCAAAGCTGGGGAAATGTAATTGCATCAGATCTCGTCACTTACGGTGCCACATAATTCTGGTGTAGTTTCTGTCACGCTGATGTTTAAATGTAGTTGACACAGAAATTAGGAAGGCAGGAATTTGTTATAGTGTTGCCATAACTACACTATGCCGGCAGCTGACTCTCCCAAACAAAGCTTCTAGAGGAGCAGGCTCCTCATCTGTCGGTCAAAATGGATGCAGGTCACGTCCCCAAGTCCCCATATGGAGCCTCAGTATATTTTATTAGGTACCATATGGCGAGAGGGTAGAGGCAGGGGAGTGATTCGGTTGCAGGATGGGAAATGACTGTTGTGAAAAGCAAGTGGGCAATTACGAGTGGAGGTTTGAGAACAACAGGAGAACTGGGCAGTTTAATCTTCACGCGCAGCTAATTGCCAGTAATATGCAAACGTGTCCCTTTGGATTTTAACTTTGCATGGAAATGTGCTTAATGCTTTAAAAGCGGTGAGGCTGCAATCTTTCGGAGCGGTTCCCTCCTGTCAAACGCAACACACAGACCTGGGAAATCTCACACCCCAATAAAATAAATACGTTTCACATTTAAACTTCCTACTCTCGCTGACGAAAAGCAGCCAGTGTGTAGTTTCGCATCTGGGAGGAAATGAGAGCCCTGATCCGCCCCCACGTCTCCCTGTGATGGTTTGGATGCTCCCACAAGTGCAGTTTGATTCTGTTCGTTGTTAACTCTTTGGAGCACAAAATGCAGTTTCCAAAATTCCCAGTATTTTCTTCCTTAGAAAAGCTTCTTGTTGAGAATTCTCAACAATGATTACGAATATCCAAAGACTGAACGAAAGTTTAGAGCATTAGAGAGAGGCCTTTCGATGCATTGTGTCTGTGTTGGCCCTAGATACCCCATTGGATATATCTACACTAATACCATTTTCATTCTCTTGCCCCATCTTGTCTGCACTGCAGTTAGCTTCCATAAAGAAGTTCTCTACTCCAATCCAATTCCCCTCCTCTCTTCCCATTGATGCTAACACCCTAAATGAAGCTAATTACATATCACTCACTGCATGCCTGTTAACAAATTAATGCACATATACAGTCACACCACTTTACAGAACTGTATATCCTATAAAGCCTTTTGAGGCTTGTCAAAGATGTGATAAGATGTGATCAAATGCAAGGATTATTACTATTACATCAAATAAAGGATAATTGTTGTATGTCATCACTCCAATGTTTATTTCAGGTTGGGAGGAAAGGGGGCAAACAGAGGGACTGCAGGATGGAGTTTCAGGGAGTGGGGCAAGGTAGAAGAAGGCTTGCCCACACTGGAGGGGATCGGTGGAGGACATGAAGCAGACTGTTGTTTGCTGAGCGGAGGGTTAGTCTGGCGTCAACACCATCAGAAAATTCCATTAAAAGAACTGCTGCAAGGAATTACAACGACCAGTAACATCCTTTTGTTCAATTATTCCTCTTTCTGAATATTTTTGTGTGGATCAATAAGCATTAATGACATCATCAGATGATGTGGCTTGGCTTGCCCGACAGCACAGAGGAGCTGGATTAACTTCACAACTGAAATGACACATCAACCGAAACACCTTGGGATGTCCTCCTGACGTGAAAGACACAAGTGAATTGCTTTGTTGTTGTTAATGATTATCTCCGCCGTTAATTTCAACTGCCCAGCATAGCAGTGTTTGTGTTTGACAACTCCTGTTCTCTGTACTCTCATTGCCCATCATTTCTCAGGAGTTAAGCAAATCACCTGCGCAATCCCATGGAAATACCTGAGAATCAATTGTTGCCAACTAAGAATTTTGACAGGAGCGCTGAAACCGATATCCTGTTTTTTTACTGATAACAATTTGGATTTGTACCGAGTGAGGGGGCCAAATGTATCGGATGTTTTTGTGGGGGCGTTTGAGAGGAACAAAGAGAAAAGTTGTGGGGAACAATAATCGGAGCAATATTGGTAACAACACTAACAATCCTTGCATTTGATACGGTTGAGTCTCATCCTGTCAAAACATCCCATTACAATTCACAATAAACATAGTAGCTGTTTACAGGTGAATGAAGATGGAATACACAATAATGGTTCTGATAGAAAAAGAGAGACATTTAAGCCTGGACATGACACAAGGATTACCGATCAGACTCCCTTCTGTGTCATATCGTTGAATGCAAATGAGGTCTTTGAAGAGTCTTATCCAGGAGTCTTGAATAAACTTGGGTTTTGGGACATCTTGGGACGTCCCATTATATTTAATTTTGTTGATTTTGTTGTTTTGTATAAAGTTGGGTATTTTTGAAGGGGACAGATATTTGGATTTGTAGTGTTTGGAGTTTGAGATGACAAGTTTAAACAGGAGGATTTGATCACATAGGTGGTTGAGGCTCACTTGTTACACCGCATGTTAAGGTGAGAGGTGACACAGTGAGTCATTCATCTGTCAGGTATTAGGGAATACCACAACTTGCACACATGAGAACAATACCAAGGTATAAAGGAGTGTTGGGCAGTGAGACTCCCTCTGTAAATAATCTAGCCCTGTAGAATAACTATAAATAATATCTACTTTGGAACTAGACTACAATATGACTCTCAAAGCTCTGGATTTCAAAGTAAGGCACAGGACAGGATCAGCACTGTGTCTATAACCTGCAATATGGCTAAATGGTTCCTTTTATGTTGACACTATTGGTTCATTAAAGTAAATAAATTGCTTTTCCTGCTTATTAGTGCAAAGTGCCCTAAATACTGTGCACTTCAACAATCATGGTGTAATATCAACCATCATCTATCTATATTTGCTAACTTCTACAACTAGATTTTTCCCCCTGATCTCCTATTCTATCCCATCCTATCCCTGAAGGGGGCTGACTTATCCTTGTTTTTGGTCAGTCTGACATATGAGGAAACCCATCCCCAAGTATCCAAATCAGGCTGCGAGTTCCATACGCGGAAATGAATTGCACACTCTATCTCTGGAGGGACACACCCTGCTTACCTAAGTTTAAGGAAGGTATAAGTGCATGTTAGTGATAGTAGCCAAGGCTTGGGCAATCCAGGTTATTTGATGGAATACTGCTGGAGTTCAACCAGCTAAAACTGCATAGCTTGCCATTAAGAGCTGTGTCTAGGAAGCTTCCTGTTGCTTGTCCAACTGAGACCCATTAGAGCTTTGGCCTGCAGGGTTAACACGAGCCAAGTGGGCTGAATCCCTGCTTCGAGTGATTTGCTTGCGCCTCATGTCCTGCCAATGAACCAATGGAATGGAATAGTAGGGTGTCCTTGGATAAAGCATGTGCACAGTAGGGGGTGGAAATCACAGTAGAATCTGTGTCCAGAGATGGGTGGGAATGCGCAAAGATGAGAGGCCCAAAACACTCAGCAGTCTTGAACATAAGAGCAATTTAGCATGGAAAAAGCTTGATTTCAGTCTTAATTTGGAAGCTGTGTTTTAAAAGAACTGCAGAAAGTGGCTAGAAAAATGAAAATAAAATTTTTGAATTTTCTAAAATTTGGCGCAATTTTAAAACTTTTAGCTTGGAGCTAAAATAGTTTCAAGACTCTGGATAGGAACTCTATCTGATTTCTCCCTCTCCTAGCCCAGGGTCCCTGAGGCCAATTGAACCGCTCCCCTACTTTTGCCTACAAAATACACAGTCGCTCCACTACACATTAAACACTGTACATTTTTGTCCTCCCAAAATGAAAGTGACTATAACAAATGTAAGGATTTTTATTATTTTACAGCTGCTTCTGAGTTTAAGTCCATTAATTTAGGATAGACTGAGGATCAAACCAGGAGACTTTACTCTTCTGAATGTCTCAATTTCACACCAGATAGTGAAAGCCTTCAACTGAGCATATCGTTTGAATTTTAAATTTTTGTTTTACAACCCTAGTGTAAAATTCTTTGACAGGTGACATTAAGGAAAGGTCATGTATCACTACCCACTACACATGCTATGCAAATTGGATCAAAAATGCAGGAGCTAGATTAGCAGAGGTAAAATTATAAGGTCACACAAAGTCAGTCAGGCTGGAAGGGTTGAAAAGATGGTTGTAATTACTCTTTTTAGTCTATTAACTATTGTTGTTCTATCAGGACTCAGGGGTATATGAGAGCCACAGACATGAAGTACAAGATAAAGTAATGTGTATTTATTACTCCCATAGGATCAATTTGCCCTGTATTTTTCAGCTTCAAGAAGCAAAACACACAAACGCTGTTCGTCTTTCTCTCCACTGAGTTTGGTCTTTTATCAAAGAAGCTCGGGAGACAGGCCTGACACGGCCACAATCTATCTGCACTGAGCAACAGTCTTTTGGTACAACCCCTGGCCATGTACACATCAAATCGGTGCTCCTTTGACACTGGGTAAGAGCCGCCTTTGTTTCATCTGATGAAATTCAGCAATGGGCCCACTCCACACCTTGGCTGTCAATGGTATTAAAAGGGAAATGCATTTGGATCAGAAGTTCGAGTATTCTCCCCTGCACCTCCTCACTCCCCTGTTACCTGGTATTTTATGTTAGATCTAAGTAAATGTGTGTCAGTCAGACAGAATGTGCTCCCTTTTCTCCAATTATTCATTGTATTCACTGCTTATCAAATGAATACCCCTTGCTTATATTTAAACCATAATTAACCCTAAGTGTATATTTATCATGGGAAGCCAGGGACATAAGAACATAAGAATTAGGAGCAGGAATTGGCCATTCACCCCCCCTCGAGCCTGCCCTGCCATTCAATAAGATCATGGCTGATCTTCTATTCTAGAACCATAATCAGAAGACAACAACAGACTCCAATAGTGTATTTGAAAGCTCATATCTTCCAGCTTGTTCCATGGTATTAGATTCATTTGTTTTCCTTTTTAAAAAACATTTTGTAAGCAATTTCAATACAGCCCCTTTTGCAGCATAAAGGCTCAATGGAACTGTGTCTTTCTGTTTACTTTTCTCTTGGTTTCTTCGGGCAAAAGAGATGAGGCAATTGACCTTCTCTCAGGCCTTTGGCAATATGGTTGTGAACTTGCTTTTAAAGGCTCACTAGGAAAGGGGTAGAAGCCAGCCTAGACTAACCTAAGAAAGTTTGATGCTGTAATGGGAAGACAGCAGGGTATTCTGAAAGACTGAGATCAAATGGACCTTCTTCAATCAAACTTCTCTTGTGATCTTGTGGTGCTACAATGGCCAGAGGGAACCACTCATTGCTGGGGGGGTTTCTAGTGCATCCCTAGGAAACATTAAAAGATTCTGTGACCCATCAGTGCAATTACCCACTTGTACATCAGAATGCCCTCAGCCATGTTTATTTACAGAAAACAGTTACTACACTTGACCAATATTCTAAAGCATTTTGAGATATTTTGATGTACCAAGCACTGTAAAATGGCATTGTTTTCTTTTGTGATATGAAAAGCCACCATTAAATATGGTGCTCCGAAATGCCGTCCAGCGTGAAGGGCACTGTATAAATGCAAGTTGTTGTTATCGTTGATATACAGTAAAGCTCCGATACAACAATTGGGTCCTTAATGTTTCAACCACAAAATCACAAGATCAGTCAAGATTAAAAAGGCCCTTCAACCCATCTAATATGATCCTTCCATGACACCCATCACATTGACTTCTCATCATACCATGACACTGACCTCCCATCGTTACCATCAAGCTGTTTCCCAAAATGAGCGTCCTGCAATCAATTACTTTCCTGACAACTTGTTTCAATTGTTATTTACCCAACCAGTATTAGATGACATGTGATCACTCTCACACTTCCATATTCATTGCAATGATGTCCAGTTACTATCTGATGATCAAGATGTCAGCCATTTTTGCGCTGTAAAAGAGGCCAGTATTTCAACATGCATTTGGGTTTTGGGGGTGAGTAAAATGAAGGTATGCACCCCAAACACACAATAAGGAACCTGTGTTACAAGTTTGAAGCATGAAGCAAAGTATAGTTGGTTTCTTGATGTTATCAGGGTTGAGGGTATGTTTTTCTCTCTCCAAAGTTAAGATCATTGAGAGGGGACCTGGTGGAGGTAGCACCACAAAATTGTAGACGTTTGCAGCATAGAAGAGGCTATTTAACCCATCAAGTCTGCATTGGTTCTCAGAGGGATTTAAGATTATGAAAGGATTCAATCAATAAAATGGATGTTCATAGGCTTACTTGTTGGTAAGCCCAACACAAGGGGCATGAACATAAGATAGCCAATGATAGATCTAAGAGGGAGTTTAGAGAATGTGAAACTCACTGCTGGAAACTGTAGTTGATGTAATAATTATCAATCTATTTAAGAGGAAACTTGATGCATACATGAGCCAGAAGGCAAATGGGGGATATGGGAGAAGGGAATAGGAAGGGTGGAGTTTCGTGTGGAGAATAAAGACTAGAATGGACTAGTTGGGTTAAATGCCCCATTTCTGTGCCATATCATTCTATGTAATTCCATATACCTGTACCTTGAAGTGTGGCATTTTTAGGATATTTGCATGATGCAGACTTTACAAACCAGTGATAGCAGTGTCCAAGAGACAAGCAATGAGCAACAGCTCTATTCTGCACTTTCTCCAAGATCCCAAGAAAGGTTCGAATGAAGAAAGCCCTTCAGCCCATTTGCTCTCATGTTGTTATGCTCAAAATCATGTGTCAATTCAACCTTATAACAATATTATATGTAGAATCCAGTGACTGACCTTTGGCAATCGTTCTGGGTCACCAGGATGTCTGGGGATGACCTTCTGCAGCCGCTGGAAGCCATAATCAATGGTTGGTTCATTCAAAGCTGCAATAGAGAAGAAAAGTATGGCTTAGTGAGAAGATTGTGCAGGAGACATAAACCCACATTATCAGCAACACCAAAGAGAAAACAGCAATGCAATGCTAAAGTTTTAGCAGCACAACAAAATGACTTGCATTGTACACTCTAATACACTATTTTTTTTCAGTTAAAATCTTCATTCACTATAGAGAAATAGAGAAATCATATAAAAGGTCCTGCAGTTTAATGGTTAGAGCACTCGCCTTGCAAGCGAGCAGAACTGGGTTCAATTCTGGGGATAATATTCCCTTAAAATAATAATTATTTGATCACTCAATCCACCATTATTTGTGGGACACTGCCATGCACAATTGACTGCTGCGTTTCGCCTACAAAATATACAGTCAATTCATTTCATAGTATATTCTGTGAAGCACTTTGAGACGTCTCATAGATGTAATAGCAACAATTGCAAGGATTATTATCGTTCTTCAATTTCTACAATTTACAGTTCTCCTAAAAGTGATCTTTGTATACAGATAACCAAAAGAGAGAATAAGGGAAAGAAGTGACTGCTCATACTGTAGAAAGCCACATGTCTTTTTAAACAGTGATTTCATCAGCAAGCTGACAACGAGAAAGGATGACCAACACTTAGTTTTTTTCCTGAATCTCAGTTCTTCCCCTTCGATGCGGGATAGGGCTGCCTGGGAGGGTGAGCTATTGTACACCCTCCAGTAGTCACTGTGTGAGCCTGACAGTGACACAGTGTTTGACCATCACAGCCAATGATATTTCTAACAGAGATTACTGGATAACATTCAGAAGTGCAAACCGAGGCTGATTTTCCCCTTCCATTGTAAGGGGAAACCGAGGCTGATAGGAGCATTCCAACTCCCGGACTAACATTGCCAAACTCAACAACTGAACTTAAACCTTGGCCAATCTGTTCTGTATTTCACCACATTTGCTCATGTGTGGTAAAGGAGAACCTGTGGAATGTATTTTTTTCCATGTTCAAAAAAATGCCTAGTCAAATAGCAACAATTCTGTTGGCCTTAGCACCGGGTGAGGCAGGATGGCAATCAGTTAGGGCAATCTTTCCTGATCATTATCCAGTATCCTCATGTTTATACTGATTGAGATGAAGATCAGCTAAGATAGTCCGCTAACATTCACTGTCCAATAATAGACTTTTGTGAGGGCACTGTAGTTGCGTTGCCCACAAAATACAGTTATTACCCTCTACAGTAACTCTTGTGAAGTACTTTGAGATTTTATTTACAGTGTAATAAGGCTCCATATTAAATGCAAGGATTATTTTGATTTTTTAGTCAACCATATTCCAGAGTAGGAAAACATAGTCAAATACTTTCAGAACAGGGGAGGAGAAAAAGGAACAGAGAGAGAAAGTTGTGCCCGGTAAAAAATATATAGTCAGGTATTCAGAGACCTTTTCAACAATAACAACAACAACAGAATTATATTTGTATAGCTCCTTTCACATTGGGAGGACGTCCCAAGGCATTGGAAACACTTATTGTCTCATGATCACTCACAGTCTTGACATTTCCGACTTCAGCATCTTGGATAAGGCCAGCTCAGACCATTTTCTTGTCTCCTTCTCCTCTTCCAACCCTTTCTCCTCCACCAAGCCCTCAACTGTACTTTTCTGCCCATGGAAAAGTCTCCCGCCCTGAGACTCTCACAGAGGCCCTCACATCCTCTGACCTCCTACCCCTCTAGTCTTCCAACCATAGCGATCCTGAAGCAGCTGCCCAGCTGCTCCACGATCGCCTCTTCTCCACCTTCAACTCTCTCGTCCCCTTAAATCCAGGTCTATCTCTAACCCCACCCGCTCCCCCTGATACAACATTCATCTCTGCACCCTCAAATGCCAAATCCGGCTGCTCGAGCGCAGGTGACAGAAAACCGGTCTCACGGTTCACCACCCAACTGTGGCTCAAGCATCTCCACAGCTACCACCATTCTTTGTGTCGAGCGAAAACGGCTTACTATTCCAACATCATCCTGGAGGCAAACAACAATCCCAAAGTCCTCTTTTCCACCATCCACCACCTCCTCCGTGCATCCCCTCAGGCATCCTCAATCTTCACTTCAAATGCGAAGTGCGAGGAGGTCATGGACTTATTTTCCTCCAAAATCCACAATATCTGCCAGGCAACGTCATCCTCCTGCCTCTCATCACCCACTACCACCCCCACTCCATCCCCCTCACCCTACCCATCATCAGCTCCTACCTCGACCCCCTTCCTACACTCCTTCTCCCCGGTCTCTCTTTCCTCCCTCGCACGCACTCACACCTCCATGAAGCCAAGCACCTGCTACCTCGACCCCATCCCCACCAACCTACTGCTCACCCAGCTCCCCCTCCTCTGCCCACTGCTGGCTGATATCATCAACCAGTCCCTCTCCATGGGATCAGTCCCTGCCCCCCTCAAAACTGCTGTCATCACCCCCCTCCTTAAAAAAACCCTCCCTAGATTCCTCAAACCCTAGCCATTACCGCCCTATTTCCAACCTGCCTTCCTTTCAAAAGCCCTGGAACGCGTTATTGCAAACCAACTCCGTGCCCACCTCTCCTCCCACTCTCTCTTCGAACCCCTTCAGTCGGGTTTCCACCCTGCCCACAGTACAGAGACTGTGCTTGTGAAAGTCACAAACAACGTCCTCTCTATCTGTGACCAGGGCTCCCTCTGCCTCCTTATCCTCCTGGACCTGTCCGCTGCGTTCGATACAGTCGACCAAGCCGTCCTCCAGCATCTGTCATCCACCTCAGTGGGACCACACTCACCTAGTTCGAGTACGCAGATGACACCCAATTCTACTTCTCCACTTCACTTTGTGACCCCCAGTCCCCTGATGTTCTGTCAGCCTGCCTGTCAGACATCAGGAGCTGGATGAGCGCAAATTTCTTGCAGCTGAATGTTGATAAGATGGAGGCCATACTCCTTGGTTCTCGTCAACATCTCCATTCACATGGCTCTCACCTCCTCCACCTTCCTGGCCTGCCCCTAAAACTCTCCGAACCTTTGCGCAATCTAAGCGTCAGGTTCGACCCCAACTGTCCTTCCTCCCCCACATCTGGTCCCTTACCAGCACCGCCTTCTATCACCTCCGACGGATCGCCCGTCTCTGGCAATACCTCACCCCAAAAGCCGCTGAAACCTTGGTCCATGCCTTTGTCACTTCTCGGCTGGACTATTGCAATGCCCTCCTCGCCGGTCTCCCCTCCACCACAATCCACAAAATCCAGCTAATCCAAAACTCTGCCCGCGTTCTCACCCGCTCCAAGCTTCGCTCCCCCATTACCCCAGTCCTTGCCAGACTTCACTGGCTCCCTGTCCTTGAGAGGATCGACTTCAAGATCCACACTCTTGTTTTCAAGTTCCTCTACTCCTCTGCACCCCCCTAGCTCTCTGATCTCCTCTCTCCCCAAACCAGCACCTGTTGCCTTCGCTCCATCGGGTCTGGCCTCCTCTATGTCCCCCGAATCCTCCGCTCCACCCTCGGCGGCAGTGCCTTCAGCCACTATGCCCCAAGGCTCTGGAACTCCCTTCCTCACTCCCTTCGCCTCTCCCCCCCCCCTCTCTTCCCAGTTTCAGGTCACAGTTAAAGACCTTTCTTTTCGACCGTGCCTTTGGTCACCTTTCTACCCCTGCCCCTGGCTCGGTCCTGGGATCCGCCATTGTGAAGCGCTCTGAGACGCCGTCCGGAGTGGAGGGCGCTATATAAATCAAAGTTGTTGTTGTTGTTGTTATGGTCTTAGCCTCACTACCATAATCACTTTTATTCAGTATCCAACCCTGTCACTGTGAAGAGCTCTGAGATGTTACCCTACATTAAGGACGCTATATAAATTCTAATTGTTATTAAAGATGCGCAAAAATTTCAAAAAAGTTCTTTAATTGAGTCTTAATATGGAAGACAGTTTTCTACAGTCATTTTTAAAGCCAAATTAAGACTGAATTTAAGATCAATCAAAATATTAAAGAATTTTAAATTTTAATACAAAGTCTAAGTAACAGCCAATGCTGTATTGGATTTTCAACTTTTACTGAACTTATATGGAAACTTGTACTATTGCAGGATTCTCTCCCGATACCGAGAGAAGCAAAGTACAATAAGGAACACAAAGACTGTCAAGAGACAGCAATTTTTTCCGTCCATCCCTTGTGGAGTTTTGCTTAAAAGATGGAAATAAACATTTTCAATTAGATCTTATTAAAATATTCCACTCGTCACATAATAAGTGATTTTCTCTTTTTATATGAAAAACATTTTATAATCTTCAGAGACATGACAGGAACATTACATTTTTATCATTTGTGTGTCATTACAGAGTTCTCCCCCCACCCCCCACCCCAACACCCAACGACCTGAAAACGTGCTCCTCTGTTACAGTGTTAAGCAGATGTACGAAACACTCTAATAACACTGCGATGACAAGAGTCGTACAAGGACATTTACATCTGAACACCTTGAATTTAGTACATAATTGCACCACTAAACCCTTTAACTTGTCATCCAGTGGAATCCCAAACTGTTGTCAGTCAACCATAGTGCGGCACTCAACCTCCAAGCTCCTGAGTGACGGAGCTTCACTTGCTAATGCTGAAAATGCCTACTTATCAGAACACTCTATTCAAGTGCAATAAGTGGTCGTAAACCCACTCAAATCAGCTTAATGATTAAGGCTTTGTTCGATGCTGAAGGGTGGGGGAGCTGCAATTTGAATACAAACACGTCGATGTGACACGTAAATCATTGAACTTAAAAAGCAATAGTTGATAGCAAAGTGGCCCTTTAATCTTATTTTGATTTATTTAATCTTAAGTATAGTGGTTAGTTAGGAGGCTGGATGGAAGAAGGAAGAAAAGTTAAGTTTGTTTGTAAATCCGCACTTGGTATTACTTGTGAATTGTTTGGCAAGACTACTTTGAAACCTTGTGTTATTCTATAGGATACATTTCACACTGAGACGCAGCTTCTTTATTGCTGCTGGATTTACTCAATCGTTTTAAATCATCTGGTTTGGTTGCTTCGTGATCAACTGTATTACAACAGTAAAAAAGTTTTCGGTAAACTTCCAATCAATCTCTTATAAATTCACCCTACATTTAATATTTAGCACTGATTTGAAATTATTTGAGATTTTTTGAGTGCCGTGTTTTCGGCATTTGGGAGTTAGGACTGCACCAATAAACGCTGAAGCTGTGCTCCCCACAAAACTGGGAACTAACTATAAGCGGGTCCGAAAAGCCATGCAAGATTAACTCAACAAAGCCAAGCAGGGACCCAGGAGCTACTGGCAAATGGGCGACTGTGGAGCCGTACACCAGTGAGAATTGGCATCTACCTCCCAGTAAATTGGAGCAAAAACAATCTGGATTCTAATTGACAGCAAGTGGTAAATATCAGTGACACTTCAGATAAACAGCACCTCCCAATTCCAACATTTAGGCTCCTGTCATTTGAAGGCAAACAGACTCATTTGAATTTTGTAAGAAAGCCTTATTTTTCAACTCCCACTGTTTACCCACTTTCCAATCATCTTCCTCAACCAAAAGCCTTCTCCTTGTTGAACCTATTCTATAATTTCACATAATGAATCCATAATGTGTCAACAGAGCTTCAGTTGTTAATCAAAAGATTGTCTGATTTGACTCAGAGAGGAATTTGTTTTCCTGGCTCTGCTGCTGTGAGTGGCAGAATGATTGACACTTCATGTAGGCAATTAAAATAACTGGTTTAAAAACCTCCACAGAACCAGTAGCCTGTGGGCATTGCACAGTGCACAGCATTGCACAGAGGAGCTTTTTAACTGCTACCACTGGAGTTTGCACTGGGGCCACAGATTAATATCATTCTTTGGAACGTCAAATGCGTTCTGGGAAAAGAATGTCAGTGAGGAAACAGCACAGGCCATTTATAGGGATGTGGGAGCCGAGGCTCCGGCAAATTAAAAGGCCTTATTTTTGTCTAGCTAATCGTAAATTACTTCTGGCATCACATTACCTTTAATTAGGCTTTAATTAAATATTTTTAAAATGGCAACAGATTGCGTTATACAAAGAAACAGAACCTGGCTCCGATCACCCTCCATTACTCCCCTGCCCTCTACCCTCCCCAGTCCCGCCGAGAGGTGACAAAGGCACGGACCAGGGTTTCAGCAGCTTTTGGGTTGAGATATTGGGGGAGACGGGTAATGTGTTGGAGATGGAAGAATGTGTTGCTTGTGAGGGACCGGATGGGAGGGAGCAAGGATAATTGGGGGTTGAACCTGACGCCTAAGTTGCATATGTGTGTGGAGAGTTTTAGGGGCAGGTTAGGTAGGTGGTGAAGGTGAGTGCTATGGGATTGAAGACATCGACAAGAGCCAAAGAGTATGGCTTGTCAACATTGAGCTGAAGGAAATTTGTACTCATCCAGCTCTTGATGTCTGACAGATCTGGTCTCCTCCTTGTTCTCCAAATCCTCCGTTCCACCATCGGCGGACATCCTTCAGCCACTATGCCCCAAACTGGAACTCACTTTGCCTCGCTCCCTCCTTTCCTATTTTCAGGTTGTGCCTGAAGACTTTTTTTTCACCCCAGCTATTGTTCATCTTTTTCCCCCTCCCCCTGGCTCGGCCCCGGGCTCTGCTTTGTGAAGTGCTCTGAGACTCCATCTGGCGTGTAGGGCGCTATATAAATCCAAGTTGTTGTTGATGTTGATGATTGTTCAGCGCCTTGGGACAGCCTTCCAACTTGAAAGGCATAATACACATGAAATTTTGTTTTCTTGTTGCCTAGTTCTACCCTCAGGTATCTCACCCAGGTAGCTGTTAGTCACATGTTAGCCCAAACAGTGAGTGTTATAGGACAGTCACGCACGGAGGCATGGAGGGCAGTAGATTAAATTCCATTCTTATCCTTCCCAATGTTCATACACCGCCACCGCACTTTAACAGCTGAGATTCCTTGAGGAAACCCTTTCCTCTTAACTCCAGGGCGAGGCAATTATTTCTAACACTCCCACTATCATATATAGCGATGTGTGACATATAGCGAATAGAATGAGGATATATAATCTTTGCAGTTGACATAGTGCCTTGTCACATCATTGATATGTCTCAAAGCTCTTCACAGAATATACAGCAAAGTGAATTGACTATATTTTGTGGTCAAAATGATATAACTTGGGATCGTCGCAAGTCTATATGTGTTAAGACTTTAGGCAATGGCTGAGCCATTGGAAAATACTTGCCAAAATATTGTTGGGGATGGAGCCATCTGTACTGATCCTCAGAATAGTTATTAAGAGCTGGATACATACTGTACAAGTCGACTAAAATATAGCTTGTGTTGGCTGACAAAAGAGACTCTTTCTCTGACAAGCTACAACAATATTTCATCCCTGATAGCCATACACTGTATCCTAAGCACAATATAAACCACTAACATTTTGGCTGGAGCCAACAGCATAGCTTGTCTCAGGATACAATGGTGACTTGTTAGCCTGACATTTGTTAATTCAACACATGTGATAATCTGGCACATTCTCCTAACATCTGTATTATTTCCAAATTAAGAAAAAAACAAAATGCCTTTTTTCTTCCCCTTTTGGCCTACCTAACTACAGTATAGTTCACAATGGGCAAGAGCCAAATCTTTCTAAACATAAATTATTAAGAGGTCCCAAGATTGCATAGGGAAAAACTCTAACATAGGACTTGAAACCTAATATTTTTAATATATTTTTGATAGAGTATAATAGCAAATAATATCTGATTTATATTGTGCTGCCATCTCCTTGACGCAAATGATTCTACCTTGGGATTACGTTGCATGAAGTTGGCATGACACAAAGTGAAGTTTAGCCCAGGATGGGGACATTATGGTGGCTTATTACTGCGTTCCAGATGTCAATGAGCAAAAGTACGAAATGTAAGGAAATGGTGCCTTTGCAGTATAATATCCAGGTGATTATTCTCTGTTGGACCCAAAATTTTATGAAATTATTAATTTAGCAATTTATAAATACAACACAAAATATTCTACACTCTGTTTGACATTATCGTGATAATAATGATCATTACATTTGATATAGCAGCTGATCAGGTCATCGAGACATCTCCAACCGTTTCACAGCGTATACCGTAAAGCGGATTGACTATATTTTGTGGATGAACATGGCAGCCAGTTGCTCACACTGATGTCCCCCAAACAGCCATGGAATGAGTGACCAATTCTATGTGGAGATTGTTGGCCAGGACATCGGGAGAAACTCCCTTTTCACTTCAGATTGTGCACTGGGATCTCTAACGTCAACTCAACAGGCAGACAGGACCTTGGTATAAAGTCTCATCTGAAAGACAGTATCTGTGATAACACAACACACTGCATTGATGTGTCAACTTAGATCATGTGATCATATTGCTAGTGGCTAGAAACCCCTCAAAATCACCACTTTAAATATTCAATTGGAGGTGATAAAGCACATCGGATCTGGCAAAAAATGTACGGACGTCAGGAGAGCTTTAGGGCTAGCTAGATCGACGGTGGCTACTATAAAACAGAATAAGGACAATATACTGGCAAGTTCAAGGTGTGTTACAGCTACAGGTGCAAGCAGATTAGCAAAACACAGGAGTGACGTGATGGAAAACACGGAAAAAATGCTGAGTGTCTGGATTGAGGACCAGAACCAGCGTAATATACCACTCAACATCCTGGTTATCCAAGAGAAGGCAAAATCATTGTTTAGGGATTTAAATGATCAGGAAGGAGAAGGCTCGACGACACCATCTTTCAGTGCTAGCAGAGGGTGGTTTCAAACGTTTAAAAGACGCTGTGGGCTTCACAACATCAAGATGAGTGGGGAAGCTGCAAGTGCCACTGCCAGTATTAAAGTTTGCCAGTAGTGTACTGTATTAAAGTTTGTCAGTATTAAAATACAATACTGTACAGTTACCCCAAGTACCCCTTCTTGCCTATGTGTGTTAATTTGTGTGTTTGTGTGTTATGCTGTGTAGTTTTGTTTGTTAGTGGGTTTAAGATCTGAAAGTTTTGTGAAAAGAACGCATCTCTGGTTATATAATGGGACAGCATGGGAAATCGCGTTTCGATTTAGGACGTTTCTAGCTAGATACAGTTTTTCAGAAACGCAACCCCATCCTAAACAGAGATTTACCTGTATTGTATTTTTTTCCATTACAATTTATATTTGTTTCTTTCCTCCTCTTGTTGAAGCCAGTTTTACCTACTATTCCCTTGATCAGACATGCAGCTTTCTGTCCAATGCTGCCTGGATACTAGCTGTGGTCAGGTGCACTGCAAGATATTGCCATATGATGTTCCTTTACTTGAGGAGAAATTTTCAGTCCTTCTCTCATTGGTTCTCGTTTCCTCCTCTCAAATTATGGGTCATTCCGAGATTCCGAGGAAACTCACCACTTGATGTTTGAAAACTAACACTATATATTGCCCTCCTCAATTATTGGCATTGCCAATTGTTACTTGTTTAGTCATGTTTGTATGCAATATACTTAAAATCCATTAGAATAAATCATAATAATCCTTGCATTTGATATAGTGCTTTTCATGTCTTCTAGGCATCTCAAAGTGCTTCACAGAGTATACTGTAAAGTGAAGTGACTGTATGTTTTTGGGTGAAATGCAGCAGCCAATTGCACACAGCAGTGTCCCATAAACAATCGTGAATTGAAATGACTAATTTATGATTGATTTTTTTTGAGGGATTATTATCAGGCGTGTGGAGTAAGGTTTTGCCTGCCTGAAATTGAACCGAGGTCTCTTGCTTGCAAGGGAAGTGCTCTACCCACTGAGCTACTGGACTGCAATACACACAGATATAGGCAGAAACAACAACAACTTGGATTTATATAGCACCCTCCATGTCGTACAGTGCCTCAGAGGGCTTTCCAATAACGGATCACGGGGGAAAAGGTGATCAAAAGCACGGTCAAAAAGAAAGGTCTTTGGCCGAGACCTCAAAATAGGAAGAGAGGGTGTGAGGCGAAGGGAGTGAGGAAGGGAGTTCCAGTTCCAGAACAGGATGTACCACCACTGGTCATAAAAGTTAAATTCCAAACACATTTTGTGACACCAGTAACTATTGTACGTCAGTGAGCACCCACAGGAAAGTTATTATAAGTATACTTTTTTCTTAGCCAAAGGTGTGGATATTCAGCAGCATTATCTAGTTGTTTGTACAATATGTGGCTGCACGCAGTGAAATCCTTTTTTTAATATGCAAAATATCAGCCAGAGCTGTCATGATCCAGACTGACCGCACCTCTTGTGGAAATGAAGTCAGGCCACTGATGAATACTTTCAGATCCCACATTTCCTATTAATTTCATCCAAATGTCTCTCCTCAAAATATCCCTGCCAAGTGCAGCATCAGGATATAAAGTATTTAACAAGCTGGGAAAGTATGTGACTGTAAAAGACAATTGAGTTTCTTGTTCTGTAAAATACTGACTTTCTGGGGGTCATTTTTATGCATGTTTCCCATCCAAACCTTATGGATGTTGATTTATCTTTTGGGTTTTGTATGACTGCTAGATTCCCCAATGATTGGTAGATCTATAAAATCAGAAAAGGTGGCCATTTTACCTATTATGCTGGTACCGACCACCCCACTGGAGCTAACTATTGTATTTTAATCGCATTCCTTACTGTTTCTGATGTCTCAGCCTGACTCAGTTAGAAACATTCTCGCCTCTGAATCAGAAGATTGTGGTTTTAAGCCCTATTTTAGGAATTGGAACTCATATAGTCTAGGATTACTCTCCAGTGCAGTGTTGTGGGTAGGTGTCATTGTTTTGTCATTATTGGAGATGCTGTCTTTCAAGATCCTGTCTCCCTGTTGCGAAAGAGAAGGGAGTTTCTACAGTTATCCTGGTCAACAATCCTGCAAATAAAATTCATCATTCACTTGCTGGCTATTTGTGGGTCATTGAGGTGTGCAAATTGGTTGTCACATTCGCCCACAAAATACGGTCACTACATTCCCTTTAAGATATTGTCCCGACGTTAAAGGTGCTTTGTCAAATGTAATTTTTTTAAAATCCCTCTTTATATTCCTCCTCTAAATACATATTCAATTGTCTATTAAATTATTTTATGCTCTCACAGCTCACATTGCAAAGGATTCCACATTGTAATAACCTTTTGCTTCAAAATGTTTCTTCCAATCTCCCTCTTAACCCTTCCAGTGACCTTATACTCACTTGTTAGTGATTTAACTAATAGAAAAAAATAATTTTTCACTATTCTCTCAGTATTGTTTGGAGTTTTGATGGCCTCTAATGTATCCTTTCTATCCTACTTTCTGCTGGTGCAACAGGTATCTTAGTTATCGCATGTGACCATAGAAAACAAATGAAGTAATAGATTGGCAAAAGTTTCTGTGAAAACTGCCCTCTAATGTAACAGAAGAATTAACTGGTAGATACATTGTGTGGTGTGGCACTGGGCTGTGCAGCCCAGCTCCTACTACTATTCACTGTCCCAGTGACCCTTGTTGGAAAGGTAACTTGCGTGGATGTCGGGTGGGAATATGAACAGATTGTGTAGCGGTACTTCCTTCTCCATCATCAAAAATAACCTGCTGATACTCAATGGGGACGAATATGCCGTAATTTCTAATGGGGTTTCTTAATAAGGAAACTGGAAGTGTGCCACACTGACTCACGGGAACTTTGCTCTGATGTGATCTACTCTCGTAATTCTGGTTACTATAAGGAGTTCCCACATGGTTTGCTTATTAAATACCTGAGCCAAGTGGCCAATCTTCTTGTGTGAGCCTAGCCTAAGATCGTCATCTGCACACATATAAAATACATCACAGCCAAATCTAATCCGTCTTCCCCCCAATGACTAGACACACATTCTTTCTAGCACAAGTTACTGGATAGCGATGAGGACCGGGACCTCTGCTTGGTTTGAAGTTTTTGCTACCAAAGCAACATCAAGGCCAAATGTAACAATACTCACTGCTTTCAGGGCTGAGATCGGTTTATCCAGCACAGAAGCTGAAGACTTTCCAGTTCCCGCTGCATCCCCTTGACAGTGAAGGGGAAGCTGGGCCCATACCCTACGTCTTGCTAAGCAATACATCTGCATTTTAGAATCAACATTAGTGCAAAAACCTCTCTGTGTTTTTAAGTTGTTGCTTGTTCTGCTCAGGCCTTGGAGGCAATTGGATCAAAGTGGTGCAGATGTGCACAGAACCACTGTTCTCCAAGCACGATTCCCTGCTCCTTAAAAGCAGCCCAGAAAACAGATCAGATTCAAAGCAATTTATTTCCGATTTGTGGCCCCAGTTGATTAAAAACATGCCAGCTCCAGAAATGGGAGCTCCTGTGCGTACAGGCAGAACGAGATAGCAGCAGGAAGGAGTCTCGTGTTTAGGCAAGCCGTGGTGAAAATCAGTCTCAAATTGAACCAATTTGAGGGACACACAGATGTGATTCAGTTTAGCCGTGTGTGCAGGAGAAGCGACATGCTTTCATAGAGAGTCATTAGAGGGGTCGAGCAAGAGTCGAAGCATCCTCCTGTGTAGCTAAGAGCAGGGGCAAAGGAGCAAGAGATTACATTTTGAATGAAACCATGTTCCGATGTAATATCTGCGCTGCTGGTTTAGAACAGTGTTATCTCCACTTCACTCATCGCCAGCCCTCTCTGTCACTACCTGTAATAACTTCATCAAAAATTATACAGGAAAGTAGGGGGGGGTGGGGGTGGACCACACAAACACATGTTCCTCCACTCTCACAGCCCACTGAACATTGTGACAATATACTTATATCATCCACTTCATCTCCAAATGAGCTCTGCGCTGGCTTCGCCTGCGAGAGGCAGAAGATAAATGGCATTGATTTAAAGCATCTTGTTTCCCGCATGCTTGGATTTTCAAAGCACGCAGTTTCCCTGTACTCTGCCTTGTAGCTCGCCCGATTACATTCAAGGAGCTGCTCTCTGGGTTTTTTTGGTTGGAAATGAAAAGGTCATGCGACAAGACATGTTTCTTACTGGAATCTACGCTGCGGGTGGTGGGGAGGGGGGTGGTGGGGGAGCAGATGAGATAAACGCTGTCAAAGGATAATGGGGCTGAAATTCTACAACTCAATTGCTGTGCGTTAATATAAATTGAGGTGAGATTATTATTAATTATTATTATTATTGAGCCAGCCAAGTTCAGTGTTAAACTTGCAAAGGATACACACCAGTCAAATAAAAAGTGCACGAAATGATCTTGTGGGTTTTTATCCAAGGACCTGACTTGATGGTCTAAAGAGGGACCAAGGAAATTGACCCAGCATTTAGGTCAGACCCATCTGGTGTGGTGAAGGGGCTGCTCGGAAATTATGTGGTTTGGAATTTGCATTTTGTTCCTCAATCGCCTCACATTGTCACCCACTCCTTCACCAGTCGCTCATCTGCTCATTCTCTCCTTTCACTAGGGATGCAGATACGTGACCGGCTACGTTTACAGGGAGAGAGAGAGCGTATTCCATTCCAACATTCCATCTCTGGGACTTCGATGTGTAGGTGGGATACATGGAATTGTCAGTTTGGCTTGGATACTCTTAAGCATGGTGATAGATTTCTGCGTGTGTCAGACATCTGGCTGACCAACAAAAAAAGTCTGAGTTTGTATACGGATTTGTCGGTCTTATATTTGGAATTGGGGGGAGGGGGGGGGGGGGGGGGGCGAGGAGGAGGTGGGGGAGAGGAAGAGAAGTCAACACAAGCCTGACTTAAAGATAGCAGTGCTTACGTCTACATAATCGCAACCAACACACAATTCAAGCATATTATTAATGACATTTCAATTTCCATTTAACCAATCCCCTTCATTCCAGTCGAACGCAAGACCTGATCCATGCATTTCACAAAATTAAATGATCTACTAACAAAGTTCAGCTGAAAAACGCTGACAAAGTTCCTTCCCTCTGACTTTCACTGCAGTACAATAGTGAGTAACCCCCTGGTATGATCAATGAGAATACTGGGCCTTAACATTGTCAGGCGTTTAATTTTTAATCATGGGGAATGGAAAATGGGGGAAATGAAGGAAGCTATTGAGCCTATCAAGTCTCTGCTGGTATTTTTTCTCCACTTGCGTTAATCCCACTTTCTTCTATTCTCTTCAATATACCTCTTGTTCAATGTTCTTCCTCTTCAAGTAACTATCAGTTCCCTTTCAATAGTATTTATGAACTCTGCTTCAACCAGATTCCAACAAGGACAAATTGCAGGTATACAGTGACCTCCACACTGAGTAGTGCCTCAGATTTGCCTAACAATAGTGGAGCCTGACTCCGAGCCGGGGGATGGGTGTGAAGGGGAGTTGGCTGTAAACACCGTCGAAGAGGAAGGTTTTCAGGCAGGACTTGAAAAGGGGGAGAGAGGGGGGCAAGATGGAGGGTATGAGGGAGAGTGTTCCAGAGTTTTGGAGAGTAGCGGCTGAAAGATTTTTTGGATCTACCTGAGTGAGCACCAAAAAAAAATCTTACAATAGAGTTACGATAGAGTTTCCTGACATTCTCGACAATGTGAATTAAAAAATGAGCAAAAGGACTATTCATTCATCATTAACTGCAAGTAAAAATTGATAACTGACAGGAAGAAAATATGGCACATTTATCAAATACAGAAATAGTAACTTAATTAATTAATTAATTAATATGCAACCACAGAGTAGAACGAGGATTGCATGACCATTTGAGATCAGGAGAGAATTTGCAGAGCTCAGTAGCAACCTCTAGGGGTACAAACAGGTTTACATGGTCAGTTTGAATGTGTTGTGTTCACAAACGATTGTGATAATAATTCTTGGATTTCACATTGGGTGGATGTCTCAAAACGCTTCACAGAATTTACAGTAACAACAACATCAAAATTACACTTGTATAAGCACCTTTCACGTCAGGAGGACGTCACAAGGCACTGAAAGTGCATTAACTGTATTTTGTAGGCGAATACTGCAGCTAAAACGCACACAATAATGTCCCATAAACAGGAATGAAGTAAATAACTAATTTTACCTAGAAGATTGTTGGCTAAGACACTGGGAGAAACTCGTTCAGAGGAGAAACACATTTCAATTAGTACCATAGGATGTTTAATGTCTATCTCAACAGTCAGACAGGACCTCAGTTTAACATCTCATCTGAGGAATGGTGTCTTTGACAATGCAGTGTGGCCCAGAACAGAATTGGAATGTCACGGGAGTCTGTGAATTTACAGTCCTGACCCACATCCATACAAACCAAACTAACATAAAAATTACATTTGTATCGCACCCTTCATTTCAGGAGGATGTCCCAAAGCGCTGGACAGTCAGTATTTTGAAGCTGAGCTGGGGTCAGGATCTGGGGAAGCAAAGGGGAAGGTGGGTGACCGATGGCATGGTCGAAGAGGAGGGTCTTGAGGTTGGGCTTAAAGGAGGCTAGGAAGGGGGCAAGGCGGAGGGAATGCGGGATAGAATTCCAAAGATTGGAGGCAGAGTGGCTGAAGGTGGGTTAGGGGACAAGAAGCAGCAAGAACCTACTGAGCGCAGGGAGTGGACAGGTTGGTAGGGAGTTAGGATGTTGCAGAGGAAGGGTAGGGCAAGGCCCGGTTGGCTTTAAAGGTGAGGACCAGGATTTTGAATTGAATCCTCTGAATGATGGGACTCCAGTGGAGTCGGGCGAGATTGAAGTGATAGGGTCACAGAGCTTGGAGCGGGAGAGGACACAAGCTGCAGAGTTCTTAGAGGCGAGAGTGCTAACAACTAACACCTAGTAAACATTATACTAATCCTTGCATTTATATAGCGCTTTATCATGTGTTTTACAGAATATACTGTAAAGTGATATAGCTGTATGTATTTTGGGGGTAACTTTTCCCAGAGTTGGATATCTTCATCTTAACAAACAACACATGTTAAATCTACTTCTCTCTGGGACTGAAGATTTTGAGATAGAAACAAAACGACAATGTAATCTCCTGCATTGGCCTCTCTTCTCTTATCATCTCCTACTCTAATTCATTCTTTCCTTAAATCCCATGGAGTTCCTTTTCTGCCTCAAGCTTCTTTTCCCTTTAAAATTTACAGGCCTTTAAAAACCATGCGTTTGTGTCACTCCAGCTCCACTGCAATTGGGCCTTGTACCTTTGGGCTAGGGAGTGAATAAATAGTTTCCCAATCCTGACTGCTATCCAATCACTCCCTGCTGCTAACTGTCCTGTATGAACATCGGGTGGGGACAAAATTGTTTTTGAGGTGTTACCAGCTCTCCCCCCGAAGTTGCTGAAATTTATCAACAGTCACTGTTTAGCTTACACAATAAATCATAGAATGTTACAGTGCGGAAACAGTGGTGAACCAAACAGCCTGTTTCTTGATGAGTGTTTTTCCCACATTCGCAAGCTGTTCTAATCCCACTGGCTATCTCATTGCCTATAATACTCCTCTTTTTCAGGGATCTATCTAATTAGGTGTCATCTTGGCTCCAGTTGGTGTCAGTCTTGCCTTTGAGTCAGAAGGTTGTGGGTTCGAGCCTCAAGAGTAAACCGAAGATCCATCTTCCTACTTAGTGGCATCAAAACTCCTAAGGCACTATTCGAAAAGTGAAGGGTGTTTCTCCCAGTATCCTGGTCAACAATCCCCCAAGCAAAATTGAACATTCATTTTATGGCCATTTGTGGGACATTGTTGTATGTAACAGCAACAAAATTACAATTGTATAGCAAATTTGTCCCTGGGTTCACTTTCAAAATGCACAATCACTACAGTTTACAATATCTCCCACGCAGCACGTTGAGCCATCCTCCTGACGTGAAAGGCGCAATTATCAAATGTAACGATTCATTATTAATAATTAACTTTTGATAAGAGTTTCTGGAGTCTGCCTCAATAACAGTTTGTGTCAGAGAATTCCACATGCCAGCCTCCCTCCCACACGCAGCATGTGGCATTTCCAGTACCTATGACATTCTTACCCGAGAATGAAGCAGAGAATCTTACAGCACAGTTGCTGGCCAGTTGGTCCACTGTGCCTGTGCCAGCTCTCTGAGCTATCCTATCCTATTCCATCCCACTCCCATGCCCTTTCCCATACCCTTTTATATTTTTCTTGTTCAAATATTTGTCTAATTCCCTTTTTTTAAAAAAACTATTATAGATTCTGCTTCAACCACAGCTTTGGTAGAGCATTCTATGTCCTAATAACCCTGTACAGTATGTAAAAAAAATTGGAACCTCTCCCTCTTTTCTTGTCACAATCTTAACATTTATGCCATCTAGTTTCTGACTCACCAACCAGTGGAAATAGTTTCTCCACATTTAATTGACCAAAACTTCTCATCAACTTCTCATTTCTGAACACTTCTCAGATCTCCTTTTCACTGACTCTGTTCCATTGAAAAGACAGAGTGTAGGTCATGTGAGAATAGAAAATTATTGGACCAAAGAAACAAAAATAATAAATAGAAAAAGAGATGCAACAGAAGATTAAACAGAATGCATTCTAGCATTCAATATTCACTTATATAAATAGAGCTATTTTCATTACTTGTTTATAAAGGGATATCTGTTGTAAACATGGAACAAAAGATTATTATATTTATGATCAAAGCTTGATGGATCCTAATGATTGTCATCGTGAATAATACAAAGTTGAATCCTTAACTGTGGATATATTTTGGGTCATTCACAAAGCAAAACAACAGCAACAACAACAAAACATTGGTGCTGCAGCCCTAAATTGAAACCAATATAAATGAGGGGACAGTCAGTGACACAGGGAGTAATAAACACTGTATAGAAAGTTCCCCTCTCAGCGGTGGGCAGCACAGAGCATTCTCCTGGTTCAATAACCGCTTTCCTGTGCAGTAACGGGAGTGATTGCGAGGTAAGTGAATGGGCAGCCCAGCACCCACTGTGCCTTCTGTAGCTGATATTTAGATGGATGGCGTGGGTCTGGGTAAACATATGCTGTGGTTTGAGCTGTCACTGCCTGTTTGCTCAGTTTATTGCTATTGATTTTTAGCTTCTTTGCAATTTGTTCACTAGCCAAGCAGATAATTAAAAAAAACTACCATAGTGGCGTGTATGTGAATTTGATAAGATTTCAAATTTATAAAACCTCGAGGTTTGTTTAAAAAATGCTTTGATGTCAGGTGGCAACCTCAAATAAAGATTAAAATAATAGAATTTTGTTTAACATTTATAGAACATAACTATTTCATTAAATATTGCATTGTGGTAAATAACAACCCCCCCCCCACCCCACCATTCTGGGCTCTGGGCTCGATCTAGTGCCAAACTGTGTTATGTGAATAAAATTATAATCCCCATTTAAGCACCATAAAAAGGACTCAAAATTTTACCTAGTCATAGTTTGCAGGACTAATTTGCTTAAAATTTAAGGTTCTGCATAGTTCTGAACAGTTCTCATGTTCAGTTTTTCGCAGTTCTTAAAAAGAATAAGCTTTCCAATGAAGCTGAATTTAGGAATTTTCAACAACTTCATCCAAGTTTTTAACCAAATGCAAGAATTACTATTTTTTTTAAGGCTAAATGGCTTTAATTAGACTAGTTGAAACTTTGGCTTTAGAATTGTTAAGTCTTAACAATCTGTACGCAATAGATTAGTTTTGAGATCTCTCATCCTTTCCCCTAGTCCTCATATATGTGCAGATTCTGAACAAACAAATTCAGATTCTCAAATAAAATGCAACTCTGCACTTCTGACTTCAAAAGCAAACTCTTCAAGAGCACGAGGAAACATGATCTATTGAAATTTATTAATACAGAAGAAGGCCAATCGACCCATCATTTCTTTTAGTCTTCACCCAGCCTGCTAAACCTTCAATACCAATCAGGCATATATCTTGGTAATGGAGTCTAGCATTTGGAATGTTAACACCCTAGAACTTGATTCAGTCACTAAATTCTAGCACGTATGTTGTAAAATGACAGGATTTGGCTCCCACACCTTCCCCTGATGAACTGGCCTAAAACAGGCAACCAGATATTTTTAAGTCAAAGTCATTCATAAAGATTGACTCTCCATCTACTGAATCTCTTAACCACCACTTCCATTCTCATAATAAAAATCTGCTGACAATGACTTTCACTTCTCTGCCAGAAACACCATTTAACCAATGTTGGACAGGCAGGGTCTTCCTTTCTCCCCCACCCACTTTTCAAGTAACATGATTAGATTAGTGTTATAGATGATTGGCTCTGAATAAGATCTACCATGCATTATGACCTTAGATTACCCTCACAGTGCCAGGGCCACAGGAGGGCAATGGGATCTTATGGTGTTGCAATGTCCGTCACCAAAACTATTTGTTTTGAGAAGAAAGTACATTTGGAGTAAAGCAGAAGCCCATCACAGGATGGATATTAGTTAACGGTCTGTAGTAGTGACTTTTTGGCAGCAAGTGTAGATATAACTTATATTTATATGTAATATTTATAATTATATATTGCCAGGGGATATAGATTTAAGATAATCGGTAAAAGGAACCAGGAGGGAGATGAGGAGAAGTGTTTTTACTCAGAGTTATGATCTGGAATGTGCTGCCTGAAAGGGTGGTAAAAGCAGATTTGATAGTAGATTTCAAAAGGAAATTGGATAGATATTTGAAAAAGAAAGAATTACAAGGTTATGGGATTAGAGTAGTGGACTTGAGGCTAGTTGAGTAGGCCTTTCAAACAGCCGGCACAGGCAGGATGGGTCAAATGGCCTCCTTCTGTGTTGTAAGATCCTGCCTAAAGACCTTCCTTTTGATCGTGCTTACGGTCACCTGCTCCCTCTCTCTCCCCCTGGCGTGGAGGTATACTCCGACATTGTTAAACACTCAGGGAAGCTACCCAACATGAAGGGCACTATATAAATGCAGGTTATTGTTGTAAGATTTTATGATTTTATATTCTATTGGTGAATGTGTTTCTGTTCGCTATTTATCTCTGTGTTTCTTTCCGTCAGCATTTCTGGGCTTTGAAGGGAACAAATTAGCCAGAATCCTGATCACTACTCAGTGACCTCTGAATCCATGTGAGGATGTGGAATATACTACCTAGAGAAATCATGCCAGACAATTCAAGTGGGGATTAGATGGACGTTTGGTAGAAGAAATCAATTGTGGGGTATAAGAGGTAAAGTAGGATTAGTTATTCTTTGCTTTAGGGTCATCTAGGTGTTGTTCAATAATCCTTTGCTATCCCTGTATCCCATGTCACTAAGGAAGATAGGGCCTGGCTTTGAATTTCCTCTTCCTTCCCCCATCGTTGAACAGCCTGCTGACAGCACTAATCGTGTGGAAAATGGCAAACTGAGTGAAGTATCAGAGGGTGGCTGCTCCTGTGTAACTATACTCCAGTGTTTCTTTGACCAAGATTTTAAAAAGTACAAATGGGGATGAAAAACGTCAGAGATGAACGATGCAACAATCAGACTTGCCTCCAATGGTCTAAGCACCACGCACAGTAGGTGGATTATTATTATTCATGATCTCCACTAATTATAAAAGGCATTTGGGAGTTCATTGTACAATACTAATACTCTGAAGGACGTGGTATCACTCCTATGACTAAATATTTACCTGTTCAACATTATTAAATACAATATGTGCTTCCATGGCACTCAGCGCTTTGATTACCTTTATTAAACAAAACCAACTAATAGACTCCATGTTAATGAGCTCTGGCACCCGAGTTACCAAGAGATGCTGCTGGGAGCATTTACACAGGAAGAAAGGAGGATTAGAGGAGATCATATTAGGTTTTTGAGATTCTAAAGAGTTTGGTTAAACTGAACACAAATAATATATTAAATATACTGTAGTCACAGGCTCCACAACAAAGGAATGCGGATTCAAGCTCAGAAGAGGGAAGGTGAGCAGATGATTTTGATTTAACTACTTTACACAGATGGTGATTATTTGTAACTTTGATATAAGGTCCAAGTTCCACACTCATTTTGAAATCCCTACATGCCCTGGCACCTCCATACCTCTCTTACACCCCAAACCCCAACCCCTTGCCGCTGCTCAACTGCCTTCTGCATGTCTCCCATGCCCTTCGTTCCACCATTATAACAATATAATATTAATCCTTGCATTTGATATAGCGCTTTTCACATCTTATTGACGTCTCAAAGCGCTTCACAGAATATACTGTAAAGTGAATTGATTGTACATTTGTGGGCGGTACCATTGGTGGCTGCACCTGTAGCACCGAAACTCTGCAACTCTTTCTGTATCCCTCTGCCTTGCCCCTTCCTTCCCCATCTTCAGGTTACGCCAGAAGACCTTCCTAATCGACCGGTCCCCTCCCCCTCCCCCCGGCTCACCATCATGCTCTACCACTGTCATGCGCTCTGGGACGCTACCCCTGCATGAGTGGCACTATATAAATGCAAGTTGTTGTGGTATAAGATGTGACTAAGGCCATAAGAGAAGTGGTATGATTCAAACATTGTGAAAAAAATACTGACAGCTCAAGTGTGAAAGTTGTCCAATTCAGGTTGAGCTATGTGTTTAGGCTTTGGCTCGGAGTTTTGAGGACTTCTTCCCTGAGTCAGTTCCTAACTGACTTCTCCAGGTCTATCTCCCAGAGGTAGTTATACCATGGAAATCCCACTTAAAACAACAACAACATTACAGTTGTATATCTGGAGGATATCGCAAGGCGCTGAAATCTGCTTCCTCTCACAAGCAAGATTTAATATGAAAAATAATCCTTCATTTGATTTCATTTGTTTCAGTAAATGTATCCATTACAACAGGGTGAAAGCCTGAGTGGACCCATTGGGATTCAAACCGCAAAGTCCGATCTAGCTCACACTGTTGACTGTTAACGAGAGACCACCTGGAAGGTATGCATATGTGGACCAGGGTAAGGCCAGAATTGCACTCCCACTGTGATCAAATAGCTTAGACATTTGATCGGGTAGCAGAAAGCAACCAAAGCCCATTAAAGAATGTGTTAATAATAATAATAATATGATAGTAAACAACAACATAGCAGTCGAAGTAAAAGAGTCAAACACTCTCAGAAGAGTAGGTGCCAGGGAGAAAATACTCTAGAAGGAGAAAAATCTAGTTTTAAAATAGTTTTTCTCTGCAAAGATACAACCTTTGATAAAACAGGAAAGGAAAAGTCCAACAAAGGGTGGAAATTACTATTTGTATTAAATAGTAATAATAATCCTTGCATTTGATACAGTGCCTTGTCATGTCTTTCAAACGTCTCAAAGTGTTTCACAGAATATACTGTAAAGTGAATTGCCTGCTTATTTTGTATATTGAGATGAGAGGGAGTGAGAGAGAGAAAATAGGATCACAGCTTGTCTGCAGAGTCAGAGATAAAGCTGAAGACGAGTGTTTTTTTTAACTCTAGCAGTGGGTTAAATTTACCTCCTGCGCAGCACAACTTCTGCGCAGGATGTCCTAGGCTTCCCAGACCGGCGGGCGCTGTAGCTGTGCGAAACTAAAGAGGAAGTGAAATTCTGGCCCGTCGCTAAATCTCGAACATTTTCACTGCTACGTTCTCCAAAATGTGGAACTGCCTCAACCACACAGATATTTATAGCTGACCAGACTTCTTACTTCAACTGTTTTTATTGCTGCCTTTTCTCATAAATTTAACTTTGGGAAAGTGAAGTTCAAATTGCGGTTTCGAGCCTTTCGCAGATTGTCACTATTTTGATGTCTCAAGTGGAATGAAATTAGTAGGAAGTTTTAAAAAGAAATGTACAATCGTTAAATTGAATGATAGGTGCAGTCGAGAATAAATGCATCTGTGCACCTTGAGTGAGGCGCTTAGTTTGAAGGGTGTGGTTACAGATATCTAATTTTAACTGTTGTGGTACTGAGACATAGCAAGATTCAATGCTTGGTTTGCGCTGAGTTGGCTGATCACAATTCAGATTTTGCGGAAAAGGGTTGCATTCAGTTAAGGGGTTGAAAATTGGTTAAAGTTCTCATTCAACCCCATGGAAATCTCATTGACTGCCATCAAACCCCAGAGGATTTGTTCATTTTAGACACAATACTTATTTCATTGACCTCAAATGGGTAATAAAAGCATTGGATGACCCACTCGGATTTAACCCCAAACCTACTGATCCCATGTCTACACTGAGGTACCTGGGACAATGTCTGATAGCATAGATCCTCTATTGGAATTGGGACAGGGCTCTTGATAGGAGCCCTGGGCAAAAGCTAAGTGCTTTCATTAACTCATGAGGCAGAAAAGGCTTACAATTGTCAATCTCTCTTTACAAGCATCAGTAGGGTATTACCCTTCTGATTAATTTTGCTCATTTACATTTTCACTCTCAAATGGAAAAAGTGATACTTGCTCAAAACAAATGCCCTATCACATTGAAACTTCTCACCACAAGGGTCAAATAGTGCAGCTAATGGATGAGTGACTGAGTGGATAAAGATTCTTCCTTGAAGAATCAATTAGGTAGATTTTTAATGCAAATATTTAATCACTTCTGTTTACATTGTCTCTTCCTCCCTTTCCGTCTCCCAATCTTAATCTAAAGGTAGATGCCCTTTTCCCTAGCCTGTATAAGGGGCATTCTGAGCAGTTATGCAGAGGTGCATAGGAGCAGTCAGCTCATCGTATCTTTACCATCTCTCCCTTACAAAATCAATATTGTTTAAATGTTAGAATTAACATGGGTTTACGCATAGGTACTCGGCGGTCAATCTAATTCCTATTCTGTCAATAATTGATGCAGGAAAACATATTATTGAAATGCTCATTGATGTCTCATGCTAACTTTTTTCCATTTTTCTTTGTTAAAAAATCTAATAAAAATAATAATCCTTAAATTTGATGCAGGCCTTTCACATCGGGAGACATCTCAAAGGCCCTTCACATGCTGTAAACTATAGCATTTGCATTTTGTAGGCAAACATAATTGTATTTGACATAGCGTGAACATAGTTTATTCGCACACAGCAATGCCCCACAAACAGCCATGAAGTGAATGACCAAAATTATCTGGGGGATTGTTGGCCAAGAAGACGGGAGACACTTCCTTTCCTTTTCGAATAGCACCGTGGGTTCTTTAACATTCACCTAAATGAGCAAAGAAGGCTGCAGTAGATGCCTTTTGCCCCAAGATAGTGCTGTGTAGATTACCACATGAGTTAGCTACTCAAGAGCTCTCATTTATATGTTTACAGTTCAGCTGGTTGTTAAAGACCCCTGAAAAAGGGAAGAAAATTTCTCTTGGGTGTCCTTTACACAATCATCTAAGTAAATTGTTAATTCAACCCATGACTGCGGGACCTCTGCTGGGCACAAAAATGCCGTTATGTTTGAGAATAGACAGTCACTGCACTTAAAAGCAATAACTCGAACATTTTGAGAAGTTTACTTGAATGCCATTCGCATTAATAATAATAATAGTAATTTCCACCATTTGTTGGACTTTTCTTTCCCATCAATATAAGGCACTGAAGAAATATAAAATGTTTTATATGGTTTTAGTCGATGATTATCCAAGAGGCTGCTTGATGTGCTTATAATAAATACAGATCAGAAGGTGTGATGATCAGGACAAGGGCTTGGGACTAAAGTCACTGGCCAGGCCGTATGTCTAAGTTGGTAATGGATTGCTTCCCTGTGTTTCCAGGCCTATTTTTCCAGCACATTATTGCAGATATTTCATAACCAATTATAGTTAACCCTTTTCATCTTCCTTACAGAGCCGTGTTTCACACCAGGTTTCATGAGCTCTCACTCAGACACATGTATTGAAAACTGTAAGGAGCCTGGTAATTCTTTGTAATTTGCTCTGCTCAAGAAAAGATGACACACTGGTTTTTCCTCTGCATGGCCATGCACTTGCAACTTCTCCCACCCCACTGTAGGTCCGAAGGTTGTTGAGACTTTAGCTCAAAGGCTAACACTCCAGAATTGGGAGTGCTACATTGTCAGAAGCACCGTCCTTCAGAGGAAATGTAAAAACAAAGGTCCTGTCTCAAGAAACTATTTGAAAAGTGAGCAATGCCCTACCCAAAAATCTGTCAAATAGAATTGGTCATTTACTTCATGGCCGTTTGTGGGATCTTGTTATCCGCAAAATAGCTGCCATGTTTGCATTAAAGCACAGTCAGTATGTGTAACAGTAATTTACTATACTGCACAGTGCTTTGAGATGTTTCTACCTTACAACTGCTAATAAAAATGCAAGTTCCTCTGTCTTTCTTTAAGCGGTCCTTAATAAGCTTCACGTTTGACTTTAGAGTCTTGAATCGTGCCCAAAGCAAATCCAGCCTACATTTATCATCAATTAATGCACACCTTCATATTCATTATTGCCTAAATCAATCTGAATTAGGCTTCTCCAGGTCAATGGCACAAATCAATTCAATTAAGAGCAAGCATGCCTTCAGATTCACCGCATTAAAACTGCCTCTTTGTGGTTCTGTGCTGGCTGTATTTCAAAGCTCTCCCAAACTCATCTTATAATGTACCCTTGTAACATGTCAATCTGATCACAATGCTTTTTCATTGCAGAATGAAACAGATCCGTCTTCTGGGACAATCATTGCAAATCATCAGTAATTTCTCTGGGCATTGAATGTATTTTACAGTTGTACCTAAATGTGCTGGGGAAATGTTTGTCCATGTACTGTATGTGTGTGACTTTCTCTATCCATTGTGGGCCTTCTCTCCCCTTCACACTTAATTTCGCTCTCTCTTCATTGGCAACAACAACTTAAATTTATGTAGTAAAGGGACACTTCTCATTCTTCTCTCAATGCTCTCTTCCTTTCATACATATCTTTGATCAAGCCCCTCCATCAGTCTCCAGCTATAACCCAAAAGGCTCTGTCTGCCTTGGAGATCCACAAGGCCAACTCAGTCAATTTTACTCACTACCTGCTGCTGTAGTCATTTCAAGTCAACATCTGCTGCCTTCATCTGTAATATTTTACATAGATTTAAAACTTTCCATTTCAAATAGGCTAGAAAAAGCTAAGAAATGCTAGTGGGGACACCAGACTTAATTCAGCATTGCCCACCTCGAGGTAAATCCAACTGTAATAGATATAATTATTACTCAACAGGAGCAGATTAAGACAGAGATATTTCGCAACTCATTAAAACTGCAAGTGACCACAAGGGAGAAAGTAGTGCACCTTGACCTAGCCTCTAATGTTTCCTGAAGATAGTCACTTTCTCTGAGGCATTGGATCATGGATACTGGTCACTCTCTGGTTTCTCAAAGTGACCATTACTGTATTGGTAGATAAACCTAGACAGAGAGTGCTGGCGGTGTATTTAACTGTGGCTGCGCATCACTGCCAAGCCCTATCATGTCATCATCTGATATCATTGGTCATTCCTGGCTGTTTACGAGACATCACTGTGCGCAAATTGACTGCTGCCTTCGTCCACAAAACACACAGTCACACCACTGTACAGTACATCCTTTAAAGTTCCTGGGCACATCTTCCCAGGTGGAAAAAGATATACCAAGTGTAAGGATTATTAATATTGGCCACACTAGCACAATATTGAGGGGGTGAGGGGAGTTCTCTGGGTAGCAATCAATCAATCAAAATTTACATTTATATAGCGCCTTTCACGTTGAGAGGACGTCCCAAGGCGATGTACAGTCAGGTAGGGACAAGAGCAGGGCAGGACGATGGAGAGTAGGAAAATTGACTGTATATTTGTGGGTGAAATCAGGAGCTGGAAACCCATCTAATTTTCCCTAACCCAAGGGACACTGATGTCAATTTTATCCCCCATTTGCTGCCTTGACTGAACAGACATTGCTGTTGAGGAGGACTAGTTTGCGAGGTTATGGGGGGAGAGCTGGGGAGTGGGAATGAGTTGCTCTTTTCAAACAGCCAGCACAGACTCAACAGGCCGAATGGCCTCCTTTTGTGCCATAAGATTCTATGATCACTGGGAACACTCAGCAGGTCAGGCAGCATTTACGGAGAAAGGATAAATAAGTCAACGTTTCCGCAGAACTCTGTTCTGTTGCTTTTTCTGTTTTTGTTTCAAATCTAATATTCAGATTGTTGTATTTCAATCGACACATTGAACCTGGACATTCTACCATTTGCCTGGAACTCCAGCCAAATATCACAGCTCAATCCTGACCACAATCTCTTATTGATTAGGAGTGTCAATTGGCTATACTTTATCAAAGTGGGTGGGGGTGGGGGTGGGGGTGGAAAGGAGGGGGTGAAGTCAAACTTTACAGAAATTACAATCTCAAGGATCCACAGAAGGGCACCGCAATCACACAGATCAATGCTCATAGAAATTTCATGAACACTGATCCACTAAGAACACTGTCAGCAACTGCAGCTCATATTTCACGATAATGACCATCAAGGAAGGAGCTCTGGCCTCAGGGCAGCAACCCAATAGAGTCTTCACCAAATCAAAATACCCTAAGCCGATTTTTAAAATTAATATTACACAGCAACGTTTTTGCAAACTCTGATGTCACAATCACCAGATCTATCAGTTTAAGTGCCATTCTCGTTTATTAAACAGTGTTAATAAACCACAGATTTTTTTTAAAAAAAACAGAAATATAGAGAACTGATAGTATCTAAGGAGTGATGAGCATCTAGTGCTTAGCTGTCCCCTCTGATCCAATCTTGGGGCGATCTCATAGAGTAAAGCGTTGGATCAATACACAAAGAGGCAGCCTGATCGATGAGGCCTGAATTATTGCTTCATTTTTCTTCTTATTATAGATGAGTTGTGTTATTTTCCTCCGATCAATATTTTACAACCTAGTTTTATCAATTCCTCCATAAATTTTGCGATTACTTTTAACTGTGAATTCCGACAGGGCAAATCAGGCCGAGCTGTTGGTTTGTGAGAGAGTCGGGCAGCACTTGGCAGGGCCTCTGGAGGTGTGTGGCTAGGGGCTGGGATCTTGGCCGGTACATTTGGGCGAATGCTCTAACCACAGATTGACCTCCAGATCAAATGGCAGCCATTCAATCGAACTAACACAGACTTTTCATCAGAGACTCTGTGTGGCTGCCTTGGGACCAGCATTTGTTTTGTATTTAAGAGGACTACGCGGTCTTAAAAGCGCTTTAGCAGCATAACCATTTACGGCCGTCAGGAAAAGTACCTGCGGTGTAAACAGTGCAGTCTCCAAAGAGCCTGTGTACAGGAGCAAGTCACGTGATTTCAGCTGCAACAAGAACTCATGTCCTTGCTAAAGTCTTGCAGTTTTCTGTGTGTCATGCAGTGGATGCCCTGAAGTAAATGCTGTTTATGTGAGGGATGCTTTTACTGAATGCCAGACAAGGGTGATACCACTAGAAAGCATTTGAGATGACAGTGTTGAGTGCAGTGTCTATAACAGGCACCCCCCAGGTGATGCGGATATTGTGAAGGGCACTACATTCATTGATGATAATCATAGTACAGTGCTTGTGTTCGATGTAGTATCTTATCATAGTGATGAGTCTCAAAGGGTTTCACACAATCTGTTACTTTCAAATGTAGTGACTATTGTCCTTCAAGCACAGCAGCTAATCTGTGCCACCAACAGCAAGTAGATGATCAATTCATGTTTTTGTTGTGCTCCTGGATAAGGGAGAAATATTGATCAGGAACCCAGGGGAACTCACTGCTTTTCTTCTAAACAGAACCAGACCTTTATTTAACGTCTCAACCAATAGACACCACCTCATCCAATACAATTTACATTTATATAGTTCCTTTCATAGGAGGATGCCCCAAAGCAAAACACGGTCTAAGATTTGCACATGAGTTGGGGTGAGGGCCAATGGGGTTGGGTGTGAGGTGCGATGAGGAGATGGATCTTTAGGTGGGTCTTGAAGAAGGTGGGAAACTAGGTGAGTGGAAGGGATTACGGAATTGGGTTCCAGAGAGTGAGCACAGACAGGCTGAATGACCGACTACTGAATGTAGGGTCAGTAGGCTGGGGAGGCATCAAGTAACCAGTGAGCAATCAATCAATCAAAACTTAAATTTATATAGCGCCTTTCACATCAAGAGGACGTCCCAAGGTGCTGTACAGTTAGCGAGGGACAAGACCAGTGGGAGTCACTGGTTTTCTCGGGTTTGAGGAGATTTCAGAACTATGATGGGGCAAGACCATGGATGGATTTAAAGGTATGAGGATTCGGAATTTAATGCACTGGGGCTGGGGTAAAGTAAAGCCAGGGGAGGATGGAAATAATAGGGGTGTGGAGATTATTGTGGGAAATAACATATCTTCAGATTCTAGGTAGTCTGATGCTTGTGAACGGAAGAGACAAGTAGTCCAGCGAGTCGAGAGTTGGTGCAGTGAAGCCTGGAAATGATGAATACATGGATTAAGGACATGTGACCTATGGTATGAAGTACTGACAGGGGTGGGAAATGCTACAGAGGTGGGGGAAAGCTAAGCAAGTCAGAGCACAAATGTAAGGTTGAAAGAACAGTTGGGAGTCAAATAGAACACCAAGATTCTGCACAAGCTCAGCGAGGTGGAGGGCGCCTTCAAGCAATTTGCTGCTGTCAGCACCTACGTTGAGAAGGTGCTGATGGGAGCCAAGCAGGAGAGCCTCTGTCATTTGACATTCAACTAGAGAAAGTTAGCTCTCATCCAGGAATTGATATCTGACAGGCAGTCAGTCAGGACAGTAGTAATCATGGAATCAAGACTTGAGGCAGAGAGGTAGAGTTTGTTGTCATCCACATGACATTGCTGAATGGGAGCAGGTAGATATTAAAAGGAGAGGACAGAGTTCCCTTAATAATAATAATAAAAAAAGATTTTGCTGTAAAGTGTAGTGACTGTGTTTTTAGTTGTAGGAGAACGTAGTAGGACACTGGGAGATAATTTTGTGTGGGCGCAGGGAGGGCGGGGGATAGATGGGGGGAAGTGTTTTTATATGTGTCTGACAAGCAGTCAGGGACAGTAATTCTGCTGGATTTTCCCATCTCTAGGCCAGAGAAGCTGAAACCTGTTTTGTCTCCACCATCCTCAGGAAAATTAAACCTGACCAGGAACCTGGGACTTTTCTTATCTGTGTAGCTCAACGTTTAACAAATGGTGCATTTACTGACTGAGCCACCAGCAGAGTTCTTTCTAAAGCATTGGAGTTAAAGCTGGTTTATAAATTAGAAAAATCTTTTGTTCACTCCTCTTACCCTCCTTTATACCACACTCATTGTTTCGGATGACATGAATGAAGACTTGACTGGAATTTACTGAGAATGGTATTCGTGGTAATATGGAAAAACTGGATTGTTTTGTTAGCTAGTGCAATGTGGCCTGTGCTCTGTTAATGATGAATTGTGCAGAGGAGAACAGGCAGAAATTGGTATGTATGAGCGAGGGCACAAACTGTGGCATTTGAACTTCATTGATGTCAGCGTACTACACCTTCTGAACACAGCATTAAAACACATCAACATGCACAATCTTCAGGTATTAGTTGTGAAGAAAGCAATTCGAACCCTGAAACAGGAGCTATAAATCAGCTACCCTTAGCATTAAACGGCTGGGCCTAATGGGAGAAAGTCCATTCTAAACAGTTCTAACAAAAGTGATGTGTAAGATTTTTATATCCTTTTTAGTTAAGTGATGAATTGAGGTGTTGGCTATAGCTGTTATCTGCTTGGTTGCAGTCAATATGTTCTCCCCGACAAGGATTTTTAATGATTGATCTTTTGGCTGTGCTTCGGTTATTAACTCCTAACTGGAGAGGGAGGGAGCCATGGTGGGCATTGCAGACCTACTGCCTTGCTAAGGCCCCTTCCTGAATGATGGACAAATTTCTCATTAATGGCAGACAGCCATGGCTGAACCAGCGCTTGCTAAATACTGAAACAATTACCACCGCCTCCAGTGGAAGATGAAAGGTCTTATCACTGGCTAGTGCCAGCGAGCTGATAAATACACTGCTCCCACCTCAATACATTGCCTCAAAAAATGTAAACTACTTCAACTTTGGCTCTAGCTTTTTTTTCCCTTCTTGTTGTTGCTCTTCCCATAATGGGCCACATCAGTCATTCCAGCTCAGTTGGCTATAATTTCACTGGTTAATAATGCAGCCACCTCCAAAATAAACATTAAAACGATCCAAGCATAATTTTAATCCAGATGGAGAATTTTAAAACTCTGAGTTCCTTCCCATTAGTGTATCCATAACCTAGTATTCACGTGATCCTGATTTTGGGATAAATGCTTCTCCAATTACTCACTATTTCAATGCCTGGTACATTGAATATGATTAAGTCCATGCTTATATCTTGCCAATTTTCTTCTCCCTCCCTCACTTCTCCTATCTCCCTCCCTTACTTCTCCCTTCTCCCTCTCTTACTTCTCCCTTCTCCCTCTCTTCAAGACATTTTATTTTCCTGTGTTCCGGTCGACTATTGTTTGATCACAGGGAGCATCACAACCAAAACCAATCCGGTCCTCTTCTATTATTCACAAACACGCACAACTTATGGATAACAGGGAACCTTGCTTGATTTGTTTACTCTTACCAGTCCAACCGTGGGCAATTGTTCTGACTGGCTTGTAATCTGATAAGTGTTTCATCAGCAAACGAAACAAAATCCACAACATCAGAATTTGCCCACAAAACACTGAGTTAGGATACTTTACAGCACTTTAAGACTTCGTCCTGATGCCTATACCAAATGTAAGCCTCATTTAAAATCTCCAAAGTAATGCATTTAATGGCAAGTCAAACCCTCCAAAATTGGGGTCAATTTCTATAGAGATTCCAAATGGCTAAAGAGGAATCCTTGTTGGATCCAGAAGTAAATCATACCAACCCATGGAAACTTCATTACATTCGATCTCCTCCACTAGATGAAAAAGTGGAGTCCTGTAGCTCAGTGGTTAGAGCACTCGCCTTGCAAGTGAGAGATCTGGGTTCGATTCCAGATGGGGCAAAACCTTGAGTAAGTTTCCTTGCTCAAAAATCCTGATAATAAACCCTCAAGAAAGAAAAACAATAATAATTTGGTCACTCAATCCACAGCTGTTTGTGGCACACTGTTGCGCGCAATTGGCTGCCGCGATTCATGCACAAATATAGTCGATTCACATTACAGTATATTCTTTGAAGCACTTTGAGAAGTCTAGAAGACGTGAAAAGTGCTTATATCAAACACAAAGTTCTTTTTAGTTAAAGAGTAATAACTTCACAGAACAATAAATTGTTATTGTGTATATCGAGCCAGTTCCTCAGGATACATCCAGTTCCCCAAAGATTATACAACAACACCTGCAGGATATTCACTCATCCACACACCTCTTTATTCAACCCTAAAATCCTTCCCTTCACAAACAACATTTTCCCAAGCTAGCAGCAGAGAAATCCAATTCATAGCTTTTTGTGAAGGAGTTAATCAATATATAAAAGGTCTCTTTTTGGAAGTCTCTATATCCTCTCGCCAGTGGGAGAAAAACTTCTAATCTCTCATCCCACTTGAGGCTTTCCTTTTTCTCACTATTTTGGCTCTCACGGTCTAGGCCAAATACTCTGCCAAAATTGACATTACCCACGTCTCTAATCATTTTAAAGGCCTCGATCATATCTCTTTTCTCCTAATCTTCATTGTTCTGATGACAACATTTTCTCTCCATATCACTCCTCATAAAAGTCCCTCCTTATGATTCCCAGAGTCACATTGCCTTCTGACACCTCTCCAATTCTTCACAGTTTTTCACCTGATATTCTGATATTTTTATATTTTGCTGCCTCTTTGCAAACAGGAAAGTGACTTGTTAATGCTCAAGAGAGTGAATGAAAGCCAGCATCCACTATATGATACAGCAACTATCATACAAAGATACAAAAAATTTTCAATGGTAAATATCTGGAGTCTGCATGTTAATTTAATTCCAGATGTAAAGCTAATTGCCCAAGATGAGATCGCAGAACATAGAATGGACCCGGGCATCATTCCTGGTCTGAATTACTCTGTTCTACACTGGGCAATTAGCTTCACTAACTGAGCCATTAGGAAAAACACAACAACATGACCCAATGATGGCATGAAGTATACTCATTATTAAACAGCTTGGTGATGTTGTTTCAAAGAGTGCTATAGTTTTAGAATTTGCCTCTGGCAGCTGCTGTCTCCTACCATAGCCACTCACTGGCTTACAGCACAGATAATCATAGGTTACTTTGCAAATCTTGTGCCAAGTATCCTGTCTCTTGACTTCCCACTGAGAATATGCCAATTCACACCTCCAACATTTGTTTGCCAATTGCTTCCTTCAAATTATTTAACTCTGAAAAAGATGAAAATGATTAATTTATGTTTTCCCCTGAGTTTGCATTTGATTGCATGGTGCCTTTGAAGCCACTTGCTGGCATTTTAACTTTCCAATCAAGGAGGCAAGTTTTTTTTAATAGGAACTGCCTTTGTCTATGAGGAGAGGAGTGTATTTAGAGATGTTACATTAAAGTTCAGCTCCTTTGTGGGTCTGATAGATTAAGGCACTTGCTTGTGTTCATTATCTGGAGACTGCTGGAAAATGCGGGTGAATATTTGTTATTGGACAAGGGCACGATGGACAGCATGATTTTTGAGTTGGAATAGTTAACTAACACTCACTGTCAAGTCCCACAAATAATGAAGAGCCAGTTTGATGAGGTTGTTGGCCAAAAGTACTGTCAAGGAGAGGCCAGAGATACATTAGGCAGGGAAAGGAGGGACAAGGTGAAGGGATTTGGGCAAAGTAACTGATAGATTGGGCACTGATGATCTTAGGGTGAAGCAAATGGAAAATGAGCAATGGACTAGACTCGGAAGACTGGAAAGCAAAAGTAATAGAAAGGGGCTGGAGGAGATCTCAAATGTGGGTGGGGTGGTGGGAGCCAGTGGAGTCTAACACATATAGAGATAAAGGGTGAGAAGAGCACAGTGGGAGAGAATACCCAACTGCAGTTTTGCATCAATTGAAGATTATAGAAGGTGAAACTAGAAGGATCAGCAAGCTAACTCTCTATAGATGCTGCCTGACCTGCTGAGTTTTCCCAGCTCCCTCTGTTTTTGTTTTAGCTCCCTATAGATTCGCCAGCATTCACCATTACCCAATTTCACAAAACCCCTGTTATACCAAATTCTGCGCATTTTTCTGAAAATTTAGTGATATTGCTAAAAACGGTATTTATTTTGCTTCGTCTTCTACGGGTGTCTTGTACATGCAAAACCCATCACCGTAATTAAAACCATTCAAACCAGACAGAAAAGTCTGACATATGTAGAAATGTGACAGTGTTCTTGGTTGAGAACTGGAAAGTGTTTAGACAAAGCCAAACTCAGCTCACGGAGGATACTTTGCAGCAGATTTCAACTTGTCCAACAGGGCTGGAATTGAAACCAGGTCCCAGGGAGAAAAAATAATGCGTTTGCCCAGGCCCTCAAAACTGTTTTTACTGCAACAGTAATGGCACAGTCCAAGAGATCTTAACAAGTGTCAACTTAATTTTTTTTAAATGACTGTTTTAAATTTTATAATAATAGAGCAGTTTAGGAACTTTTAACAAGCGTATGTATGCCACTAATTTATTTGGGAAAATAGTACTTTACATTTACAACAATAGTGCCGTTTAGAAATCTTTTAACAAGCATATGCATGCAATTTGCAACAGGGAGACTCCAGTAGTCTATGAATAATGAGGTGTGAACTTGACCTGTACAGGGGGACAATAACAGGTGAGAACGGGGCCATTAATCTGGTGCTTAATTGTGCATGGACTACAAAAAAAAACTACACTTAAAACAAGCATTGGCCTTATCATTACACAATTAACAGAACTAGTTCCCATAGGAATCAATGAGGGGAATTTGGTTCTTTTTTCCCCCAAAATAAATTCTCTTCAAGTGGGTTTACACTTAAAGGAGCACTGTCATTAGAATAAGTGTTAGGCTGATTTTTATTCCTCATCAAATTTCTTTTCTGCTTTCTTAAAGGTGATGGCTCATGCTGGGATACAGTTATAGAAATGCTGGGCACCCCTGTAAACTCACCCAAATGCCAATTCTTATTGTGTAAACCTGCACAGTGAATGTCTGCAGGCTAATTGACTGTTGTATAACAGCTTCTACAGTAGGGGTTCTTGGATAATGACTAGGGAAGTAAACCCTTGCTGTCCCCTCACCCATTCCTAGTTCTTCTTAGACTGTCTGGCTCAATGCCATTACTGAAGAGTTGGGAAAAATTGGCAAACATTGTTTTAGTGATTATCACAAATACCAAGATTTGATGTGATCCAACTACATTGTCATTGCCCACTCTCATCACATTTACGCTGAATACATTTTTCAAGCAAGCATTTTTAGCTCTTCCCATCGTGCATTTTGGAATACTATTGCCAAATGCAAGGATTATTATTATGATGATGTGAAACTGAGCCAAGCAAACTAGGGAAGGTCCTACATTCAATTCAAATGAGCTGATCTCAGCCAGAGTTGCAGAAGGGGTGCTGCAATTGACCTCAACAATGTTCAAGGACAAAGTCACCATGTTAGATGTGTGACTGAGAAGCATCATATTTTCCTTCTCTCCACAAATTTCTCCCCTAAAGGTATTGGCTCAATCTAAGCTACAGTCCATACAAGCTTTACTTGAACACCCTGCCAACACTCACTCAAGTTTATCCAAGAAGAAAGGCCTTGAGCAAAATATTGGAAGCAGCTGTTTCCTATAAAGTTACATCCCAGCATGAGACAGCACCTTTAGGTGTAAAATATGAAGTGTAGAGATAAACTAACTGTTGCTTCGAATTTTGCACCTGACCCAACAAGAACAACTTGCTTTTATATCTTTTTTTGCTCTTCATATTAAGTATTTTACAGAGATGATGCCAGATTATGTGACAGGAAAGGTGCTATACAAATGTAATTTTGTTGTTGTTGTTGTATAAGAACATAAGAATTAGGAGCAGGAGTAGGCCATTCGGCCCTTCGAGCCTGTTCCGCCATTCAATAAGATCATGGCTGATCTTCTCACCTAACTCTAATTACCTGCCCTATCCTCATATCCCCTAATCCCTCTATTTTTCAAAAATCTATCGGTCTCAGCCTTGAAAATGTTCAAGCACTGAGCATCCACAGCCTTCTGGGATAGTGAATTCCATAAAATCACTATCGTCTGAGTGAAGAAATGTTTCCTCAACTCTGTTCTAAAAGGCTGACCCTTAATTTTAAGACTGTGACCCCTGGTTATAGATTCTCCTACCAGGGGAAACAGTCCCTTAGCGTCTACTTTATCTAGCCCTTTAAGAATCTTATATGTTTCAATAAGATCCCCCCTAATTCTTCTGTACTCTAGAGAATACAGCCCTACTTTATTCAACCTATCCTCATAGGTCAGTCCCCTCATCCCAGGAACTAATCTAGTGAATCTATGTCAGTGGATGGGAGAGAAGCAATGAAGGAGGTATCTGTAGGCGTAGTCAAATGGGTAAGTTTTCATGCAGCTTTTGAAAACATGAAGATGGGAGGTGATATGGAAAGGTTTGAGGGAATTCCAGAAGGTAGGGGAAATGTGGCTGTAGTTTGATAGTGGGATGGCGAGGGCAGGGAATGTACAGTAGCCCTGAGTTTGCTGTGTAGAAGGAATGAGCAGGAGAGTGAAGTTGGAGTAGATCACAGAGGTAGATGTGACACATGAAGAGATTTGGAGATGAGAATGAAGATGTTGAAATTTAATTTGGCACAGTTTGGGCAGCTTTGCGTATGAGAAAGGGACAGTAGACAATATTGCGAAATGATAGAACAGTGATCTGGGTCAGGCTCGAGATGGTAGGGAGGAAACAGAGCACAAGGTTGTGAGCTGGTTCAGTCAGTTGGAGAGAGAGGCAGGGAAAGTTGAGGGAGTCAGAGCCAGAATCAAGGAGACATTAGTGAGAACCAAGGAGGATGGCCTTGTCCAAATTTAGCTGAAGAAAGTTAAGGCTCATCCAGTACTTGATCCCTGACAGGCAGGTGATCGATCAATGGACATGGAATGAAGAGTAGACGTAGAGAGGTACATTTGGGTCTTATACCCAGCATGTAATTAATATCCATGCAATGGGCTAGGTGAATTCTCCCATGGCTTTCTCAAAGCAGTGTTTTTCAAATGATTCTCTTCAATACCCACATCGGAGCTAGTGTCATGTGCAGAACCATCTTTCTAGAACATACCATGTTCACGCACTCCTTCTCCCCCTAAGTCTCTTGTCCCCAGGCTGGTTGGTGACTGAATCAGAGGGATATAGGATTTAGGAACCGGCATTTTTTTTCTCTCTTTCTCTCTGAGGCTGAATTTCTCCTCACACCTGGTTTCTCTCTCCCCCAATGCTCCCCTCCCCCCAGCCCACCCCCCAACCCAGGCAAAATGCTGGTATCATGCCAGTAAGACAAGATAAAACTGTTACCGAATAACTTGTTTGTGCCCCACAGTTTTAAAAACCCTCCTCTATACGGTACACTTGAACGTTGCTGCTGAAGATTCTCAGATAGATACCTGGGATTGTGTTGTGGTGCAGTCCTGTGGAAAAGACTGCAGCACAAAATAAACCTTAAGCTTCTGAGATTCAGGTGAAAGCTGCTACGAGAATCTTTGACATCAACTATTTTTTTCACAAACATTGTTTGGCCTAAAAGTGGCAACAGTTCAAGAGGAAATATGCCCCAGAGGAAGCCAGAAGAATGCCCTCAAACTGCCCGCTCTTGCCTGACGCCAATGTGTGTGAACAACACAGATAACGAAAGCTTCGAAGTCAACCACATCATATCTCTAATGGCTATATATGCTTTCTTTTATTTCATATTTTGCACGCCTGAGTAGTTCCCTGACCCCGTGCAACAGAGCTTAAAATTAAAACGCACCCTTCCTGCCCTCAGTTGATTTGATGGCGACAGCTCATGTAACTCTAAACATTTTACCAGCACAGATTCTGTCAGCCTAGCTGCTCCCCTTGGAATGGTGAGATATTACCTGAACATACATTGGTTTTAAGGCAATGGATACCAATACAGTTAACACAACTTATGAGATGAAACCCATGCACATCTGTAACTGCTACTCACAATTTTTTGTGTGTCACAAAATGGACTTGAGAACTGAGTTGGAAAGGCAGGCAAGATGAATAAATATGTTGCAGAGGGAATTTCATGAGTTTCTGGATGGAGAAGAGCTTGAGACAACAATATCAACAACAAAATTACATTTATAGAGCGCCTTTCACGTCGGGAGGATGTCCCAAGCCAACGAGATGGAGGCCAACCAGTTTGGCTCCTGGCAACGCCTCCTCACCTCAGCCACTGAAATTATCACTATTCACGGCTGCACTCATCACCCGATTGAGCCATTAGGAAACCTCTGGGTCCTTTGGCCCTCAGCTATACTTCAAACCCCACATCCATTCTGCCTTTCACCACCTCCACAACATAGACCGCTTCCCACCACTGCCTTTCACCATAGGCCACTGAGACCTCGATCCACACTTTCATCACATCCCAGCTTGACCACACCAACTGCCTGCTCACTGGACTTCCCAACTTTTCCCTCCACAAGCACCAGGCTCTGGGAACCTATCACCCCATTCTTCCCCAGCTTCACTGGCTCCCGATTCTGCAGAGATTCAAGTACAAAACCCTCATTCTTACATTCAAAACCTTTCAGTCTTGCTCTCCCTACCTCTCTGATCTCTTCACCCCATATCAACCTGTCTGCTCCCTCCGCTTAGCGAACTCTGACCTGCTTCACGTCCCCCGCACTTCTCTCCCCACTATTGGTGATCTACTCTCCCCCTACACGCCCACCCGGACCCTCCGTTCAACAGGACTTGGCCTGCTCCAAGCCCCCCGCCCGAACCGCCCCACCATCGGAGGCCGGGCCTTCAGTTTCTCCGCTCCCACCTTATGGAATGCCATCCCTCAATCCCTCCGTTTCGCCTCTTCCCTTTCCTCTTTCAAGGCCGATTTGAAGACTTTCCTCTTCGATCGTGCCTTTTGTTCCACCCCAAACTCTTTTACCTCCCCTTCATGTTTCACCCCTTCCCAAACACTCCCCTCCCAGCTCGGGTCACACGCCTCTTGTTTAGCGCCTTGGGACGTCCTCCCGACGTGAAAGGCGCTATATAAATTGTTGTTGTTGTTGTTGGTGGTGGTGGTCGGACATTCAGCATCTCTGCCCCCACACTCTGAAACTCTATCCCGTAATCCATCCACCTCAAGCCCTCTCTTGCAACCTCCAAATCCCGTCTAAAGACCATTCTATTCCACCATATCTTTGCCCATCTTCCATCTCTTTCTGCCCCTCCTGACCCTAACTCCCAGCTCAGGTCCAAAACCCCTGACTGTCCAGCATCAAGGGACATCTTTCCAATATGAAGGGCTATAATTTGTTGTTGAGGGATATAGGGAGAAGACAGGTAAATAGGACTGATCTATCAAATGGGAAAAATAATAATTATAATCCTTACATTTAATATAGCACTTTGTCACGTCGTTGAGATTTTTCAAAGTGCTTCACAGGATATACTGTAAATTGGGTTTGATTCTGTGTTTATGGGTGAAACATAGAAGCTATTTGTGCATAGCACTGTCCCACAAACAGCCAATAGAATGAGTTACCAATGTAATTTGGGGGATTGTTGGCCAGATCACTGGGAGAAACTCTCTTCTCGGTTTGAAGAGTGCGCCACAATCATTAACATCCACTTCACCAGGCAAACGGGAGCTTGGTTTATTGTCTCACGAAGGACAGCACCTCCGACAATGCAGCACTGCCCCAACGCAGCATTGGAGTGTCAACGTGAGTTGGGATGAGCTGGAGCAATGTACATATTATGTTGCCCAATAATTATGTTCTTTTGAATTTGGGATTTGGCCCAGTTTTTACTCAGAATCAATGGAAAGCAGTTGACTCATTGCTTGTAACCAGTGATCCGGCAATTTTGCATTCTTGCTGCGCTCAGTTAGATTCAAGCCAAGCTTTATTTCCAAACCTCAGTTGAAACACACGGGTTGAACTGTTTTAAACTGTGGGAAATTGCTTGCCTCTTGACACTCCAGTACAATATCCCCAGGTTTTTCCATGCAACCAGCAAACATCAGGAACAAATCTATCCTGAGATTTCTATCCTGGCAAATATTATCTCCATCTGGACCTTACATTAATAAAGACTGAGCAGGGTTGGATGATAAATGGAGGATACCTCTCGTGCAAAAAAAAAACAAAGTGAGAGAGACGGGAAGAAAAAAATTTGCATTGTTATAGTACGTTACCCTGTGGTATTATTCTCAAAGCACTTTTCAATAAGTTCTATGAAGTGTAGTGACTGAGAAAACAAGCGGCAATTTCTAAAAGGCTTCTTTAATAAGGAATGTGAGTAAAGACTCCTCTGGGAATTGGACATATGTCCTGTCAGCCAGCTGGAACTTTCCTCCGAATGCTGATCGTGCCAGAGAATATTCCCACCCGGCGATGTGCTGTACTGTACTTCCTTACTAAGGAATCCTATTAGAGATTGTTGCGTATATGAAAACCCCATAGCTGGCTCAAATGGCTCCAAGCAGATCAAGACCCTGGATTCAACGGGGGAGAAATTTTGCAAAGTTATAGTACGTTACCCTATCGTGCAAAAAAATGCAAGTACATGAAAGAGTGAAGTGTGAAGCTCTCCGTGCCAATCAGAGAAAGCGTGAAAAATCCCACAATAACTGGAAGTTTAGAGATATGTGAAGATACTGAATGGGGACTAAATACTCCCAATAGGAATGGAGAGAAGTTAGAGTCAATATATGAGCAATTATAACAACTCAGATTCGGGTTGAGTTCCACAAGCATTAGACGCCCTATGATTTCACACACTGGAATCCATTGCTCATGGATGTGCTTAGACTATGAATATCGGCAGGCTATTTGACAGCGGAGGTCAACATATCCAAACGTTACCCTCATCCAATGACTTTTTTGTTGACTATTGCTGGATTGTGATCAGGAGTAGGAATCCTGGCTGATTTTTTCCCTTCTTTTACTACTCTGCTGCTCAGAGTGACGTACTTATCAGAATGAGTCCATAGAATTTTTCTTTTTATAGCATCAAAAAAGACCATTCAGTCCATTGTGGCCCATGGAGTTCCGATTTGAATTACCTATTAAAGAATCCCATTGGAAATCACAATATATTAGACACCAGTATCTCTGCACATAACCTCTGTCATTTCCTTATCCTGGATCCCTGAAACCAAATACTGTACCTACTTTGCTGAGATCAAGCAATTGGCCAAAGACTGGGGACATTCCAGATCTGGTGGAACCTTATTATGTTGCTTCATATCCCTCCCTCACCCGACCAGATTGCTGCCTTGAAATTCATCACCTTCTTGAGATAAAATTCCACCTAAGTCTAATTTCACTAACATGGCATTTTAGATCTCCCAGAATTTGGCAAAATTGTGAATTTAATTTTTAACTGTGAAGTTGGAACAGACTTCGTAATGAAGACTGTATTTTAAGAACTTGGCAAATGACTGACGCTGTAAATTGCTTCACGAATACAGTAAATTTAGGCCGAGGTGGAATTTCTATGCCATGATCTATTATCTTCACTTTATTTCAAATGTGTTAAAATGATTAAAAAAAACTTGGGGAAGAGAAGACTGTCTCCACTTAGTCATTTGCCGTAGATCAGAGGATACATGACCTCGCCTGTGACACACTTTCTTCAGGAGCAGGTCATATATTTCATGATTTCTTTTAAAATATGAAAAACATAGTCAAAGGAATGTGGTTTTAGGTCAGTTAAAACTCTTCTCAGCAGCCAGAGAGGCTAGTCACAGCCAGGTGGCCTCAGGGCATATTTTGACAAACGACAATTAAAAATAATTTCTCCTAAATGAGACCCGACCACAAGCATTCAACCATTAGGGGGCAGGAAGGTTTTTTTTTAAAAAAATTGGAGAGGAAGGCATGCTTGACTGAACCACGCTCTACCAAAAATTCTTCACCCCACGCCCCTCCTCTCCTCCTAGGTCAAATGAACAACAAGCCGTACTTAAGTATTTTAGCCAAGAAGCTGTAGCCTAGTCCCTCTGAGAAAACATATGGCCAGTGTGGTTTTGTAACATGTTCCAGAACATTGCGTTCGATGTGGAACATTGTGGAGGGGAAAAAAATCCAGTTTTTTTGGAATGTTTCTCTATGGAATGTGTTAGAAACAGAACTTCCAATTGGTCCACATCCTGTAAAACTATAATGAGCCTTGTTTTTTTTAAAGAAAAAGTTCAAACTGTGTGGGAGTTAAAACAAGTTCACATGGGAAATATGAATGGCTTACACACCAAACTCACATTGCTTTGCTGAACTGCTGGTTCACTTGTTATTCAAAACCTACAAGGGACTAATAAAGTCAATTAAAGCACAGCAGCTCACTGGTAGAGAATATTATAGGATCTATGCTTCATGTACTTTGGAGGCAAAGGTTTTACATTGAGAATTGCGTTATTTCCCCGAGAACAAAATGAAACGCACTTCCCAATTTTCCTCAGCAAAACACTGACTGACTTCATTAAAGGAGGGAAAATTGTTTAGGGATTTGTTGAACTCTGTGTGAAACCCTGGCTAAATGGCTTGTAACCATTTTCTTTAATTTGATGTAAGAATGATTGTATTACAAACAAATTTTTCCTCTACAGTCATGCTTATGACTTTCAATTAGGTGAAACAGCATTGTAGGCACACAGCAGTCAGAATATCACCTCCATTACCAGGGGGAGTGGCCAAACACACACAAGAAATAATTGCTCCATGACCAATGTATTCCCCCACCCACCCCCCACCGCCCACTCCCTGTCTCTCTCCCTCAAAAATATTTGCGATTTGCTAACTTCTTTTCCAGTCTAAGAAATTAAAACCAGAGAGGAGGAAATTACACAAATCCTTATAAAGGATCCAATCTCCCATTGGGAATGTTCCTATGAAATTGTGTTCATTTGAGGTCTAAATGCTCCAATTAGTTCCCACCCACATATCTCAGTGATGCCGAAGTGTAATAAGGAGGGCATTTATATAATTTAACAAATGAAAGAAAGTAGATTGCTAGATTTCAGGTGCTAGATTGAAGAAGCTCTCACAATGGCTCAATTAATAGAGCCACTACCTGGTGTCAACCTGAGCCATCCTGATCAAGAAGCTTCCATCTTTTGATCAAATATATCACATCTCAGCTGGGGCAACAGTAGGGGAACAATTAATTGGTCTCAGCGCCCCTGAGCTAGGGTGGGGGAAAAAAAATCAGTCTTGTTCCTGATCCATATCCAGTAATCTCTGCTGGGAAGCGTGTCTGCGGGTGTAGGGGATTTTAGACGCTTGTAATTCACCGCAGCAAGGCTCGAACTGAAGATCACCCAGAATTGCGGAAAATTCTAAAATTGAGCTAATTTTTTTTAAAAGAAAGGCTTCTAAATTAAGATTAATTTCCCACAATTTTGCACAATCCTAAATTTGATGTAATCACCGACTAACTATCGGGAGGGAGCAGGAACCCTAGCTGAGTTGTTCCCTCCCCAACCCAGAGGCACTGAGACTAATTGCCTTACTGGAACTCTGCTTCAGATCAAATAACTCAGCACCAGGGGTGGGTTGGAGTTAGAGAAAGATTGAAACTGGGGTTTTCCTGATCTGTGTTACTCAGAACCACAATATACACTGTCTGAGCAAGCTAACAGTGTCATGGAAAATAATGGAAATTGACATTTTATTTGAATCAGGAAATTAACCTATTGCTCACTGCTCTGTAGATGCGAGTTAGGAAAGTTGTAGGTTTGTCTGTTTATTTTGAATGACATCTTATTGAGAACAAGCCTTTGCAAATCAACTTTGGAGGTGACGAAAGCTAGCCGGACTAGGGTATGGGAGGGGTGGGAAGCAATCTGAAGTGGGGAAGCGGTATTCAGTCTGTTCAACAGCTTAATTCTCACTCCATTTTGCTCGGTGGCAGAATGTCTGTGTGGTGAGTTATTCGAGGAGAAACGTATAGTGAACATGTGTAGCACATCTGTTACAGGACAGCATTTTGCCCACAAAAAATATATCGTCAATTCACTTTACAGTGTATTATGTGAAGTGCTTTGAGATGTCTTGAAGTTGTAAGAAGGAGCTATATCAAATGCAAGGATTATTATTATTATTTCAAACCATCACATATATCTGTGCTGGTGCACACTTCTCCACATCAACCACCCTGTCTAATTCTGCTCCCCACACACTTTCATCTTTTTTGATCATCTAGCCAATCATCTTTGAAAATAATCTATGGACCGCTATTCCTTAGCCATTGGTGTTGAGGGCAATACAGGCTCAGATTAGTTAACTCAGTACTGAGGGTATTTCTCTCTAATGGACACAAAACTTTATATTAGTTTCTTAACGGGTAGAAATGGTCTATTTCTTTTCTTCCAGTGTCTACAAGCTTAATTCTATCTGCAATACAATTATGAGAACCATTAGTCAAATACTTTCATTATATGCCCATAATTGGCTTTCTATTTGTGCAATCATGTGTGTGAGATTCCAGCACTATTAAACTTCAAACTCTGGGTGATGGCTTCACGTTTTTGCCAGATTAACCCTTCAGCTCCTGAATTTCTTTCAGGCCCATAAGTCTTACAAATATGTTCCCTCAGGACTCTCTCACTGAAAACAATGGGATCCGACAAAGGCAAGAAAGGTGAATTAAGGCACCAGTGCCTCATAATTGCAGTGTGTGCGAACGACAGAGAAAAGGGGAAGAAAAGAGAACCGGCACACAGAAAGAGGTTGAATGTGCAGCGAGGGAAATGGAGAGACGCATGGAACAGGCAAGAAAGAGAGAATGAGAATAAACAGAATGTGAGAATGTCGGGGGAATGTCGAAAAGAGGGTGACACAAAAGAGGGCAAGAATGAAAAAAACAACAAAATTGCAGTAAAGAAATCAAGAGATAGAAAAAGGGAGTGGAAAAAAAACAAGGAAGAGAGGGGAACAAGAGTAAAAGTGAAAAAAAAGAAGCGAGATCGCATCGAATGAGAGCGGTAGAGAGAAACAAGAATGAGAGCTAAACATGCTAATGTTAGCCTCCACCAGAGCTGGTTCAAACAAAGAAAATAAATATTTCTAATTTTAATCAAACTTATTTTGTGATGTAAAAATATCAATAATCCACGTAAAGAAAAATTGCAGATGTGTTGCACAAACACTAATGTTAGTTATATAGTGTACTGAATTGTATCAATTGTAAAGCACCAGTCACAAAAGTGAAGACCCACTTTCCACCATGTGTTAAAACCTTCAATCTACTGTCACTCCCATAGTGCACACATACATACATAATACAGAAATCATTTTATACAAGGGATTTATGTCATGTATTCAGGGTGTGTGTACCCTGGGAATGTGCATTGAAGCCATAAATTCAGTTTAGATCAAACTTCAGCCACTGGGTTTGCTGATGGGAGCAGGTTATTTGGGGGGCGGGGAGCAATTTAAAAGGCGAGCAGTCTTGAGTGGGGGCAATTGCTTGGTCCAACATCTCAATTTTCACTCTATTTAGCTCAGTGGCAGAATATGATCAAAGCGGTTTTATAGGTTTGTAGCACTTACATTCAAAACCAGGGAGACTGCACAGAGACTGCAGACCCAACAGACTCAGATATTGAAATGCAAATCGACTAACACAGTTCATTTAATGGCCTTTAATGGTACGTATTTGTAATGGGATTTCCTGTTGGAAACGTAAATGCTGTTTATTTGCGGTCAGCTCCATTAAATCAAAAGTGAATGTACGCGATGGCAAAAAAAGTACTTATTATGTGTCTAATAAATCATTCTGATATATCTTCTCTGCACACCCAGCACCTGTGCCTTTTAGACTCTCAAGTCTTTCCCAAGGATCTTATGTCGAACTCCTTACCTTCAGCAAAGGCTTGCAAAAGCCCAAAGCTCGGTGTCAACCAACTACAACTTCTTGATTTATCTCATCCTCTCTCCTGTTCTTTTCAACCTTGGTGGCATCCTGCCCTGTGGGCCTTAGGCCTTCACCTCAGTCTCCCAATTAGAAGGAAAGCCTACAGACTGTGTGTACAGGGTGGAGGGGGTGGTGTGAGGTGAAGGGAGATGACTGGCAGTGTTGCCAAGTGATCTCTAGGCCCCAGAATGAAGTTAGGAAAGCACCGCAGAACAAAACACATTAAAACTACATGACCATGTCAATCGAGGCTCTTTACCTGTGTAGATGAAGCGGCCTGGAGTCCCTTTACAGAACTGCTTGGACTTGTAGGAGAGAGTGACTTCTACCACACCGGGGATATGCCGTGGAGGGGTCTGCACTCTTATTGCATGTGGTGTAATTAGCTGCAATAAAGTACAATAAACATGCCATCAAGTAGAGTTCTTCAGCAACACTTCACTGCCAAGTTTCAGTAAACAGGGCTTTTTCAAACGCATAATAAATGTGTCACTGTCCTAATACACTGTTGATAGAGTGCACATTAAACATACTGACAAGAGTATTAAAAGTGTTTTACAGCGCAGTTGTAAAGCAATTAACTCTCTGTATTCTCCTGATCTGAAACTGGGTTGGCTGACTTCCTGCCCTGACACAATGAGCAAGGTTAATAAAAAGTATTTTATTGAAAAAGTTACTGTATTTCACAAAGCATGCTTCAGATTATAAGAGAATTGGCAACAAAAAAGATGAAATATTCTTTGTCTATTAAGGCAGAGCTAACGGTGGCTTCATCTATTAACAAACAATAAGGATTTGGTCATTTCTATCCACAAATGTTTGTGGGACACCACTGTGCGCTATTGGCTGCTGCATTTCCCCAACTAATATACAATATATTGTAAAGTGAGTACACTTTACAATATATTCTGTGAAGACATAAAATGCGCTATATCAAATGAAAGCATTATTATTATGGCTCATTTGGAAAAAGCACGGCCTATGCTGATCTCAACCTGAGGATGGAGGGAGGTGGTGGCATTGTTGTCCCTTACTACAGCCCAGGCTGAGATCAGCTAACTCAATACAAACAGATCAAACCAGAGACCAGCCATCAAATGATCCATCAAATGATCTAGTTTGGTGAAATTTGTGGTGATTCGTAATGAGTCTGATGTGAAAATCATCTTTAGTATTCACCCACAAAATACAGTTACTACACTTTACAGAAAATCCTGTGAGATTTCTTCCCAACGTAAGAGGTGTTTTATCAAATGCAAGGATTATTTAATTTATTATTTAAAGTGGTATTATAATAATACTTGCATTTGATATAGCACATTATCACGTTGTGGAGGTCCCAACTTGACTGTAACCATGTACACATAATAATAATCCTTGCATTTGTCATAAAGCCTTATCACTTGGTTGAGACATCTCAAAGCTCTTCACAGGATATACTGTAAAGTGAATTGATGGTATATTTTGTGGGCAAAATACCGCAGCCAGTTACACACAGCAGCATCCTCAAATAGTCGTGGATTAAGTTTTCTCAAAAACCTGTTTAAAGGAATTATTAAATCTTTTAAAAGGCATTATTAACCCCGGAAAAGCAATCCACCAATCAACCAACAACCAGATACCTACTTTCTGCGAGGTAAGTAGAGGTGTGTGGAGTAAGGAAACTTGCCTAATGTTTCATTGTAAAACATTGTTTTAATGTGATGTCAAGTGGCAAGGCAGAGGGTTATAAAGTCCCACAGAGCACCCAGCTCCTCAAGCTTGACATAAATCTTGTCAGCATGCCGCAGTCTGCTTCAGAGTGTCAGTGTTTCTGCTTGTCATTGAACTGAATACACGGAATGCACTGAGAGACCCTTAGGAACTGTGTTAGCTCTTGGTTAATCATAATTATAGGCTCAAAATCAAATCAATTCCTAACAGGAGGCGTTCCCAGCAACTGGAAGTGTGTCACTCCCAGCCATGGAAACTTTGCTCTGACATAATAAACATCAGAAATGGACTCTACTCTGAGCCTACCTCTGGAAGCAACTCCACTGAGCTAAATCCTGGAGCAGAGTTCAAACAAGTCTACATCTGGAGTGGAATGCCTCTGCGACATACATGCGAAACCCTGCCTTCACACAGCTTCAAACCATCATTGAAAGTGAGGGCACAAAACAGCAATGTCACCTGGACTTGCCTCAGTGGCTCAGAAAACTGTCCAGCAGATCTTGCAATATGCTCACCCACCTACCCTGATGATATTTGATAACTAGGTTTTCAAGCTTTGTTGTCACAAAATGCCAGGGATCCATAAACTGGAGTGATTCTGCGCTCTATTGAAGGGTGTTCTAAGCAGGATTTATTTGTACATCTGGTTCCAGGAAGCTTTTTGAGTCTTTTATGCCTCTAAGCGGTTATCAACAGCTTCCATTATCAACGAACAAGATTCATAATAATAATCTTTGTGTCCGATACACACAGATCATCTCCAAACGCCTTCATACATATTTGCTATCAAATGTAGTGACATAGCCATTTTGCTCTCATTAAGGATCCCAACACAGCTGTGAAGTGAATGACCACTTTTTCCAGATGCTTGTTGGCCAGGACATTGGAAGAAATTCCTTTGACTTTCCGAATAGTGTCATGGTTTTGAAAAAATATTTATCTGGGCCAAATGACCTGCTTCTGTGCTGTAATATTCTATGATTATGTGAGCGAATGGAGCAGGAGCGTTAGTGGGTGCCAGCACATATCAGCCCTAACTGGATCCATACTTGGAAACATATCCGTGTTTTGTTCTGGCAGCTACATTTAAATCATTCAGAAATGCTGATTGTGCATTAGGGAGGGAGAGAGAGGTGGGGTTCAGGGAGGGGGTGAGGGAGGGAGGAAAAGGGAAGAAAAAAAACAGCCAGGTTTTCCCACTCCTGATCACAAGCCAGGTAACACTAGAGGGAAAAATGGGCATGAATGTCGCGAAGGATAAGATTGGGCTCACTGATGGTGAGTTGAATAACTTGACAAAATTCATTGTCCAGAGTCTCATGTAAATAATTCCCATGTGGGTGAGGTACCAGAGGATTGTCACTGTTAATGCTCATCCAGCAAAACAAAAAAAGGTGTAAAACCCTTCTAGGTAAAGAGGGAAGGGCAAAGTATCAGGGGAACTGATGGAGAGGTGCTGAGGAGTCAGGATAATGTAACACTTGCAAGGGCTGCTAGGACCAGCTCTGAGATCCCATAGTTGGTTTCCTCCAGAGCGAAAAAACAAAACAATGCAGTAAAGACTGCGTTGAGTTTAGGAATCCTCTACAACACCAGTAAAGGGGTCCTTCAGGGTACTACAATCAGCATGTATTTACCAGCTCGATCAGTATGAGGGCACCAGGTGATCAATATCAGGTCAGTCAAGACACTCCTTATCAGTCCTAATACAGCTTGCACAGCCAAATAAACAAGCACTTATCAGGTGCAAATTTAAGCATAATTAAATTTAAATTGGAAACTGGCCTGCAGTTCAACCTTTCCCACCCCACTCTTGCAAATTTAACTCTGTAAGCTCTGAATTTTCTTCCCCCAGTGCCGTGTGGACGAGCGTTAATCATGGTTAGGGGGGGGGGAGTTGGTTCAGTGCGTGGGTCTGGATTAAAACATGACTCTGTGACCCTGTACCCTGGGGAGCCTCATTTGAAACGTAGCTTATGATGCGCGTAAGCTTGCACCCACACCGGCGAGGTAAGAGCAGAGGCCTGACGCTGGGAATAATAATCCTTGCATTTGATATCGCGCATTTCACATCTTCTATACATCTGAAAGCGCTTCACAGAATATACTGTAAAGTGAATTGACTGTATACACGTATAAGGGTGAAACGCAGCAGCCAATTGTGCACAGCTATGTCCCACAAAACAGTCGTGGATTGAAATAACCCATTTATTATTGTGTTTTTTTGAGGGATTATTATCAGGCGCGTGGAGTAAGGTTTCGCCCTGCCTGGAATCGAACTCAGGTCTCTCTCGCTTGTAAGTGTTTTTTACCACTGAGCAACAGGAATCCCATGGGGTACGGGGGAAATGAAGATGGGGGTGGGATATAGACGTACCAAACAGGAAACAGGGAGAATCTGTGCTGAAACCCATTCCCTTTTGCTAAATCGCTTTCTCTGCCCTATCCGGCACGTTATCCAACGAGCTAGACAATGGCATCGACACCACCTGTGTCTGCAAGGAATCCACAGAGAATGGGGAGAGAAGCAGCAGGAGAAACACAACGCAGTCAACTGTCGAGCAGCTTCCCTGCCAGGCTGAGCTCCAGGCTCTCGCTGTGTTTAGCTTCATTTGGCTGTTGGTTCTCTTCAAAACACACCGGGAGGGGGGGGGGCAAGTCTGCCAACGTCACGACAATCAGCTTTAGGGATGACATCACTGAGTTTCCACTCACCAAGACACTATTTCAATAATAATAACAATCCTTGCGTTTCGTGCAGAGCCTTGCCACATCATTGAGACATCTCAAAGCGCTTCACAGAATGTACTGTGAAGTGTAGTGACTGCTGAGCAAAGACACACACGCCTCATCGCCAGATAATGCAGGCTGCGCAATTATGTCTCCAGCTACAGTGAGATCAATTTATCAAACAAATACTTCAATGCTTGTCTGGTATATATATACACACACACACACACACAGTATATAATTTTCTCCCTTCTTAGCTAGGATTTCTGCTGTTTATCTATGTCCCCTACTGAAAGGTGTTGGTTAAGCTTGTTATTCCTTCCCCCACCCACCCCACCTCCACCCACCCACCCCCACCCTACCTCCACCTCCACCCACCCCACCTCCTCTGCCCCTGGCAGTCGGATACTGTGCCAATACTCACTGTGAAGGCTCAACACAAGTACAAACATACGCAGGATTGTATAATGGCCACTTTGGCAAGGTAGCAGACAACACCAGTAACAGGAGTGAAGAGTCAAGCTCCTTCAAGAAAGGACGAAGGGCGTACGTTGGCGAGAGAGAAACAAATTCTGCTCTATTTTTCCAGCCATAATGTGACGGTAAAAAGTGTTTTTATTTGATTATAATTTTGTGGCTAAACAATGCTTCCTGACAAAGAAAATTAAGAAACCGACTCTATAATCAGCATTTCTACGGCATTTCAATGAAAACCACGTTTCACTGGGTTTAAATCTAGTTTCTGAATTGCAGCCAATAATGGCTTTAGAGGATTTAGGACCTTAAGTTGCTTTGTGTTATAATGTGAAACCCTTCCAGGATCCAGGGGGTGAGAAAGGTCATCTTCAATATAAATAATACGAAATCAGATCTAACCTCACGGTGCTTACACTCAGGATACTGAGCCATTCAGGGCTCCCTTTTGTTAACATATGGCACTGGGTGGGCCCCAGGCAGAAGAACCAGAGGTGAATTTTGCTAGTCTGGGGTTTACAGGAACGGCCAGAGGGGTATCATTCAAATGGAAATTGCTGCCATATGTCTGCCTCCTTCGGCCCGGAGGGGGGGGGGGGGGGGGGGGGGGCTACAAACTTAGAGAGAGAGGGAGGGAAAGGCTAAATCAGAGAACGAGACTCGAGTTAGAAGGAAAGGGAAAGGCAAAAAGGGATATGATAGGAACAGAAATGAGAGATGAAGAGCAACAGACAGAGAGAAAGATTTTTTTAAAGAACAAATAGGGCAGATAAATTTGAATGAGAAATCGAGGGTAACAGCACACAGTGAAAGGGAAGTAGAACGTGGGGTAGGGAGAGGGAGAAAGAGAGTGTGAACAATAGAGACATTAATGAGAGTCCATTTCAGGCACCATGGAGGATATTCATTAAAGTGGCCAATGGTAGCAAGCTGTTGAGTATTGGGAGAGGTGCTTTGGAGACGGGTGCTTTAACTGTGAGTTTTGTATGAGCAGAACATTAAATAATGTGGTGCAGATTTGTTGTGATGTTGTTCCATCCACAAGGCTTCCAAACTTTTCTACCTCCATCAATCAACCAGCCAACAGTGCACGTGGAAATGTTGCACACGCCAATATTTTCCCGCCTGTTTCCATGTTGCTTTCCTCTCAGGGGGCTAATATGTGATATGTGCAACAGAAGTGGGAAGCGGCTCTCGACCCAACACCGGTTGAGTTTGTACAATGTGTATGGCGGAGCCCGATCTAGTCATTCTGTCTCACACACACACACACACACACACACACACACACACACACACGCATGCACACAATCTTCCAGCAGGGGTCACTGGATTGTCTTTAGGATTGCTTGCTTCACGCCTTCTTAACCTGAGGACACTCAGGCCAGCTAGTTGAAGCATCACTGCCACTACCCCTGCCTGAGACCTGATAACTTAGCACAGCCTGGAGGTCAAACCTCAGAACACTAGTTACTTAGTCAGACATTTGGAGAACATCCATTCTTGTTCATAAGTGTTCTGAGGTGTCAACCTATATGAAGGGCACTATATAAATGCCTCTTGTTATCATTCCTGTACCTCAGTGGTTAGAGCACTCGCCTTGCAAGAAACCTCGGTTCAATTCCAGGCAGGGTGTAACCTCGGGCAAGTTTTCTTATTCTACACATCTGATAATAATCCCTCAAAGAAAAACAATAATAAATTGGTCATTTCAATCCACGACTGTTTGTGGGACACTGATGTGCACAATTGGCTACCACTTTTCACCCACAAATATGCAGTCAATTCACTTTACAGTATATTCTGTAAAGCATGTTGTTGTCTAGAAGATGTGAAAAGCGCTATATCAAATGCAAGGATTGTTATTATTCAAGTCAAAGCAGTTCACGATAATCAAGAGATCACTAACTCAACATAAACAAGGAGCCTCAAATATATTATTGAGACATTCTTCACCCAAAAAATGTACACCCTTCTTCCTCTCCGGAAATCCTTTGATTCTTTTTTCCTTCACTTTCACTATAACTGCCCCAAAGACTGGCTAATGCCAACTATTGTACATTTCTAGTAGAATTGGGGAGAGAAAGTATTGGCTTTGCTGTATTTTGAATAAGATATTAAACTGGGTCCTGCCTGACTGCAAGTGGATGGGAAAGATACCATTAAACGTTCGAAAGGAGAGCATTTCTCCCAGTGCTCTTGCTAATAACCCTCTGGCTTAATTGGTCACTCAACTCATGGCTGTTTGTGGGACATTGCTGGCAAATTGCTATTGTGTTTGCCTAGGAAAACAGTCACTATATTGAAAATAGCTGTGACATATTTATTGATGTGATGTGAGGTGGTATAAAAATGCGAGTGGCTCTGATTTGCTCTACCAGAGACACCCTGCTCTACAGTAACTATTTTATGATGCAGTGGAGTGAGCGGGCTCTGCTGAGCTCAGGCAAACTGATTGCATGAAAGACGTTGAGCTCCCTATACTCAAGTTTACACTCAAGCCCACATGTGGCTCTTTTCTTTAAAGCAAATGTTGAATTGTACTCTAGGGTTTGGCATGACAAGCAAGTTGCAAAAGAAAAGCAAATACACACTTTGTTGTGAGATTGGCAGTCATGACATTCACTTACCTCACTCCAGACCAGCATGGTACCAAATATGACTTGTAATCCATCAAAGAAATTGTCTCCAATAATAATGACGGTGGCTCCTCCAGTGGTCCAGCCCTCACTGGGGCTGATGGCTTTGATGCACGGGGTAGCTAGTTGGCATAAAAAGAAAAAGAAAAGTTACAAAACAACCATCATGGGGGAGCCTTCCACCATGAGCCAACGTTCTTGGGAATGTTACCCATGGAGAACTGAACATGTTGTGAAAATTCTCAGTGTTCTGCCCCCAACACTGGGCCGCTTTGCGCGCTAATGGCTTTTAACAGCCCACTCTTGTCTGTGCAAAAAACATTAATGCCTCATTCAGTGGAATTTCCATTGGAAAGCCAAGATGAACCGATGGCCTCCACTGAAAATGTAATAAATAATATTACATCAGTGCAAAACTGTAATAGTAACGTGATCATCATAGGTCCCCAAAACAATTTGAAGCAAGATTTAGAGAAGCTCTCCTATTCTTAAATGGACTGCAACATTCAGGATCTAAAATCAAACAATTATGGTGGCGGCCACCAGAAAAGGGCTTAGGTAACTTAGAAGAACATGAAGTTTGTAATATTCACTCAGAGCATGAGTTGGTAGGCAGGGGAAATCCATGATATTGTAGAGGGCTGTGCAGAACTGCCAGTTTAACCTGTGTTGTGTGTTGAGTTGGACTAAACTCAACTGGGATAGCAGTGGGAGAACTATCATTACTCAATGTGCTTCATAGTGATCGATGAAGGGAACTCAAACTTAAAATAAAGTGGCCTTAAAGTTTATGATCATACAGAGTTTGGGAAAATTCTTAACTTCAGTCTTAATACAGAAGCTGGTTCCCTGCGGGTCTGTTTCTGTCTGGCTAAGACTGAATTTAAGGACTTTCCAAAAAAACTGCATTAAACTTAAAGTCAATGGTCTTAAGGATAGGATCATAAGAATTTTCGGACCCCACATTATTGCTGCTGGAACATGCATGTGAACATTCAGTAACTGCTATTTACTTCAACACAGCACTGGTAACATTTCAAGTTCTCTTACTTGAACTGCCTTACCACTTAACACTATAGCTCACGGGATTGAAGAACGTAGGAACAAGATGAGGCCATTCGGCTCTATTAATGTAATATTGTAATATTGTGCATGATGGACATGTCTAAACCTCCAAGTCTCATCGATCAGCCAGACAAGTTGGTCTATCATCAGACTGTAGCTCAGCCTCAGGTGAACTTCACTGGGTGATATGCAAACTGCTGGAATGGTTTGGTGGTGTAATATTGTACGATGGGAGATGGATTGTGACAGAGAATCAGGTTTTTGCCAGCTAATGCTGTAAATCTACTCAGTGCAGCTCCCCGAAGGTTAACTTCAACTCTATTGAGATCAGTGGTTGAAAAAAATCACTGAATCGCTGAAAATCTCAGTTCAAAACTCAATAAAATGTAAACCCATCCCAGTTTAAAGGGGCAGTTACTTCAGGAAAAGAGTGCAAACCTTTATTCATTTACTTGCAAAGGAGACAGTGATATAAACTCCATGGAAACAAGTAGGTGTTGCAATATTGCATGATATAAACTTGACAAAAAGCCACGTCTGGATTTTCTCTATCCCCAAACAAAATAGAAGGGTTTGCCAAGTACAGTAAAAGCCCGTTTATCCGGCACCCGCGGGACCTGGCCAATGCCGGTTAAATTGCCTGCCAGATATTCGGGCAGTCCCGAAAACCCACTACAAAAAAACACACACCAAACACACCAGACCAAGTAATAACAGATAATAACAGAATCTTATATTGGTACTTATTGTTACTCTCTTGCACTTCTCACCTTTAGTGATTGAGGTTTATAGTCCAGCGATTCTTTTTTAAATGGAGGACGCCAAGCGGGTGAAAAAACGGCAGCGTAATTTTAAAGTCGCGCGACTTTACTAGCGACAAGCCAACAGCCCTAGACTCTATTAGCGGCAAATCAAAATACTGCACCTGCGCGACGATGTGGGTTATCGGCTAGCGTTATTGGCTTGCTGCTAGTATGACTTTAAAGTCGCGCTTAGATTGTTTCACCCGTTCCAGTTTAAAAAGAATCGCTGGACTATAAACCTCAACCGCAGCATCATGACTTCAAGCGCAGCATCTACCAGCAAAGGTAAAAAGCGCAAGAGAGTAGTTTTAACAATAAATACCAATTCAATATTCTGTTATTATGTTATTATTTATGCATTTACAAATGCTCCACTGCTATTGTTCCGGATAAGTTCCGGTTTATCAAATGGGGACTTTTTTTGGCCGTGCCGGTTGTACGGAATCACGGATAAACGGGCTTCTACTGTACTTAGTCACAAAGTACATTTTAAATGTCGGTTACCATGCCCCATTTACCATGTGTGAACTCAGGCAGCATCAACAGCTTATTCAAACTATGGAGGTACATCATAGATGAACCCAATCCTACCCTCACCCAATATCCAGAAGCATGATATGCAGAAGGGAGACTCCAGATTGCAATTAGGAGAGAGAGTCCCTTCCTGATTTTCTCTCCCTAGCCCAGTGGCATCTGAAGCCAATTATAATGCTAACCCACTCGGAGATGCTACCCAACACAGACCAGAGATCCAATCAGAGTCCTTCTAATCTATAAATTTAAATCCCATAGTTGACAGTCTTTTTACCAAATTACTCAACATGAGAACGTCAAGTGTATTGAAAAATAAGAAAAAAAAGACAATCTAGACACAAATTATCTGAAAATTTAATAATTTGGGAATATTCTTCAATTCAGTTTAAATTCTGAAACATTTTAAGAATTGCAGAAAACCAGCTTCCAAATTGAAAATGAATTCAATCATTTTCCCAAATTCTGCACAATGGTCTTAACGATAACAATGTCAGTCTTCTGGGTTGTACATTTTTGTGCTTCACTTAGTGTTATTTCATCACCAAGATAGCCACACACTCAATATTGAATTAGAAGAGAGTTCAGTCAAGAAAAACAAGTCGGAGCAAAAGCTTTTTTAATAGCTGGGTGGTAGATTACGCCCCGGGAGTTTAAGGGTTAAATAGAAAATCTAAGGGCCAGATAATATTATAGCAATGATGGTCTCACAAGACATGGTCTCATAAAATGCTGTGTTCTCAGAGGTATTACATGGCATAAAATGCTAATTCAGGTTATTATACACAGGCTTTTATTAAATATAACTATGCCCCAGTTGTTTAAAAGCTTCACAAATTTGATTGCTTTATGAGTGCGGTGTAAATGTCATCTCCAGCTTTGAAGCACCAGGCAGACAATCAGAACTCTTACAAGACTGATCAGAGTCAATCAAAGGGCACGCACTGAGGGAATTGCTGGGAAAACACGGGTGAGTGATAAAAATCTAACAGATTAATTGGTTTAGATTTCATTTCGGGACAGTGAACTTTGGCATACGGACCTAATGCCATTCGGTAAGTCAGGGTCTAATTACCAGAATTCCAATCCCAGTCTCCCCCCCTCCACCCCTCTCAGAGAGCGAGGGGAGGGAGACGCGGGTGAAGCACTCAACACAAAAAGCACATATTTTACATGGAATATCATCTGTCGACATGATGTCACACAGGATCTTTTTAACCCCGTTCTGTTCCCTAGAGTGTTCAAATTTGCATCAGCTATCACCTGGGAATGACTACATTAACAGGTTAGGCGCCTGGCGAGCGCCTGCCTTGCAGACGGGACAAATCACTGTCAACATTCTGGGTAAGCCGAGGAAATCAATTCAACAGCGACAGCTCTGTATTCCCATCACATCTGTAAGCACTACACATTTTTTGTTTCATTCTTATTTGTTTTGCTCTGCAATAAAAAGCCTCAATATTCCAGTTGACTGCATTACATTTTCCCCTCTTGCATATTCTCCCTCTGTGGAAATGTAGCCTTCCGTGTAAAGCATAAAGCAAGAAAGGCCGTTCAGCACAGCAAGCCTGCTCCTTCCACAGCTCACGCCAAACACACCCTATAATGGATGTCACCCGAATTGTTCATTTACCCAGGGTAAAAGTCTTGTTTTTTAAATCCCTCCATTTATTATAGTGTCTTAACAAGTCATCAAAAACACTTCTCAGGGTTTTACTGTACAATGTGAAGACTGTGTATTATGTAGGGCAACATGACAGCCAATTTGCTCACAGCTATATTCCATGAGAAGCCATGAAGTGAAGTATTATGTAGCGACTCCCTCAACCAACACAGAAACAGCTACTTCTACACTGTAGTGCCTTTCACGTAAGGTAGTGTTTTGGAGTCCCTCAAACATATTCAAGCTTGATTTCAGAATATCACATCTTCCCTATTCGATCCTGACCTCCCAATAGCATAAAAACATTGGCTCTTCTTGAGTATCTGTTCCCATCAGTCAGCATCTCTTATATCCTCTTAAACACTTTAAGTAGACTGTGTGGGTGTTTTTCGAAGGAGTTAATCGAAGCAGTCTAAAAACTGCTTTTGTTGGATGTTTACTCCTTACTTGGAAGTTGCTTTTAAAAGCTTCTGATTTCTAGTCCCACTTGAGGTGTTTTAATGTTAAAGTTAAATCTAAGCTTTCGACTTTGCTCTCAATGGTAAAGATATTTCCTACCATGAAGAATGTACCATTGATCTGTTGAATCTTCTCCGACTTCACTTCTAGGGGAATATGTGGGAGGTAGTGTGAAGTCGGTGTATTGGGGAGGAGGTTGGGGGGACATTTGCTGCATTTTATAACATGAATGCAACATTATAATACGCAATAAATTTCATCCCATGAGGTGAAACGACTTTTTCTGCACATTTTGAACCAAAGCAATAAAAGGAGTAGCCTTTCTTGCTAAAGTTTGCAGAAATGGGACGAAACCTTTGCTGAAATATTAGAACTTGTTGCACTCAGTAGAAGGAAATGCATGGAGAGTGGGAGAGGGAGAAAAAATCTTAAGATACTGTACATTTCTTCATACTTTCACTGAAAGGGCCCATTTAAAGATGTGCCCTCCATTTCCGTTTCCCCCCCACAGACATTTTGAAATGCGCTCAACAATCTTTGAATGCAATGACAAATATAAAAGTCCAATTTAGTTTTACTTTTTTTTCGCTGCAATGTGAGAAGCGGTTGCCACAGGTTTAAAAATGCTTACGTGGACTGAGTTGCTACAGGTCTAATAGTCTGGCAATGAAAGCCATATTCATATGCGGAAAAACTTAAAACATAATTAACAATAAATAATAATCTCGCATTTGCTACAGCGTCTTATAATAATAATCCTTGCATTTGATATAGCACTTTCCACGTCTTCTAGATGCCTCAAAGCGCTTCACAGAATATACTGTAAATTGATTTGACTGTATATATGCAGGCGAAACGCGGTAGCCAATTGCACACAGCAGTGTCCCACGAACAGCCGTGAATTGAGTGACCAAATTATTATAATTTTTTTGAGGGATTATTACCTGGTGTGTGAAGCAAGGAAACTTGCCCAATGTTTCACCCTGCGTGGAATCAAATGCAGGTCTCTCACTTGTAAGGCAAGTGCTCTTAACCATTGAGCTACAAGGCTCCACATCACATACATGTCTCAAAGTGATTCACGGGAATGACTGTGAAATGGATTGAAAGTTTCAACAAATTTCACAAGTCTTAGCATAGGGAAATGGATCTTTGTTCATGCTTTTAAGGGTCTCGGGTGCTACTGGTAGAACTTTTTCACACGGACCCACAGCTCGCTCCTTCAAATCACCTGACCACAACTTTGAGGTTTATCCCATCCTTTTGTCCCATCCTCTGTGCCGTCCTGATGTCCTGCACTCCCACCCTTGGCTGGCCCTTCCCTCTTGGTTTCCCAATAAAGTATCTGCTGTGTCCATCTGGTGCAATTTCAGGTCAAGAACTGAGTAACGTGAAGCCAACAGAATTCAAACTCTGCTTTCTAGCTCTCCCAGACCCAGGCTGCTATTGAATTGTTTGTTATTAACTGTGATAAGACGGTGTGCTTTCCATCTGATTTGATCTCCTCCTCATCTATCCTTTTTGCGGTATGGTCCCCACAGGTCCGTACACTCCCTGACACCCCTCTACCTCTCTCTCCAACCTCCTCATGCCCAAATCCACCACTGGGCACCTCCGCTCAACTGGCACCGGCTTCCTGTTTGTCCCTCTTGCTTTCTGCTCCATCATTGGAGATGCCGCTTCAGCCACTACGCCCCAATACTCTGGAACACTCCCTCAATCCTTCCTCCTTGCCCCCTCTCCCCTTTTTCAAGTCCTGCCTGAAAAGCTTCCTTTTCCTTACAGTCACCCTAACCCCCCCACCTCCTCCCACCCCAGAGGCTTGGAGTCAAGCTCTGCCACACGACCCTCAAGTGCTCTGAGATGCTATCCTGTGTGGATGGTGCGATGTAAATGCAAGAATTGCTATCCATCCTGTGTCTTGCTCAAATATCCATTCTTCATGTTGTGTGTTGATCACATGCTTGATTTTGTCCTTGCATATTATTTACAAAATATTCACCTTCTAACAGGTGTGGAGATCACACAACAGAAATCAGGATCAGACACTGAAGCATAATTTTCCTGTCTGTAGCCAAGACTTCTCTGAGGCTAATTGTCACACCCGCTCTACATCAGCTCCCTCAACGCAGACATCAGAATGAACTTTCTTGGCCTGTACGACTCAATTCTACACCGGGAAGGCTATTTATCTACTTAGCCAATCGGGAAGCTGTGTGTGTCTTGATTTACAATACGCCAAAATAACCCCAAACCTGTTACTGCTCAGACTTTACCTTTAACATGCTCAAGCAATCATTTTACAGAAAAGAGGGATTCAAAGGCTGTCAAGAGGCCTGTTAAAACCACAAACAGCGGCTAATTTTATACAAATCCAGCTGCAAATCTCCTCTGCTTCCCTTTTTATCTCTTTGCCCTGGGTCAAGTTTGCAGACTCACTGCTCAGTCCCTGCAGGGAAGCAACACCTGAGCACATATGCAGAGGGCTCCTGTGAGCTCAGGCCCTGGACGGCGGACTAATCATCCGCATGGTAAATTCTAATTTCCGTACTTACCGAGTGACAGTCGCTGCTAAAAAGGAACATTTAACCCCTTATGGGATCTATCGCTCAGACAGCTCTATATCATTCAACAGTCAGTTCTTAACGGGAGAAGAGCTGGGAACAACTCACAGTTCTCTGCGGTGGCACATTCCTTCCTGATGCTTATATGTTCATATCACTCTATTACAGTATGACAATAATCCTTGCGTGTAGAGAAACACGGCAGCCAATTTGAGCCCCGCAACATCCCACAAACAGGCATGAAGTGAATGACCAATTTTGTCTGGGGAATTACTCACTGGGACACTAGGACACTCCCTTCTCTTTTTGAGTAGTGGCATGGGACCTGCACAATTTGTATCTAACCCAAGAGTAATTACATAAATATAGTTTTACAAACAATTTATAAATGTGCTATTTTTACAAGCCCGGTTTCTGCTGATACATCTCTGAAACTGCCCATGGGAATAGTATTTCTTACTTTTGCTTAACTCTAGCTAAAATCTCAGGATCTTGACTAAAATCAGGACCACAGTGCATGGACATTCATGACAGTCAGCTGTTTAATAACCCCTCTCTAACACAACATGACTTGAGGCTGGAGGGAGCTAACATTGAATCTGTTGTTCACCTGGAGTATAATATTGATTTTTGCCTTGGTTTTCTTAAAAACGCTAAATCATGCTGGCTACAGCTCCGCAGAGGTACAGTACACAGAGCAATCACGGGGAGATCAGACACCGGGTGTCAGCACATGGTGGGAGCCTGAAAAGTGCTGCCTTAATATTAACACTGTGCAAAATTTTGGAAATTTGTTAAATTCAGTCTATACATTGAAGACAGTTTTCTATAGTTCCTAAAAAAAACTACCTTCCAACTAAAGAATGAATTGAAGATTGTTTTCCCCCTAAATTCTGCACAATCTTAAGACCATTTGTTAAAGACAATCATCTTTGGTCTCCGATGAGCAAGGAAATGCATTTTCCGGAGGACGTCACAGAGAAAATATCAGGCGCGCAAACTGTTGGTGATTTCTCCCTCCCAACTGCAGCTACCCCAGCTGAAATCAAGCACAGATTGAAGATTGACCCAGAGGTCCCAGCACTCTGTAAGACTCAATTTCCAAACCTTAAAATATCATTACTCAATACCATTTTGACAAAGCCTGATCACTCCTGAGATTATATTTCACAGTTTTTAAAACCCAATTCTTCAACCTCTGCCGGTCCCTCTGCTCTCTACCTCCCCTATAGGTTTACGATAAAGCGCAATTTTCTTTCTTGAAAAAATAAAATCTGTTGCGTCTGTCCCTGTGTAGTGTAATGTCCCTTTGGAAACAGCCTCAGGATGCGGAGCGGAGTGGAGAGGAAGACAGGGGGACAAGGATGAGGACAGACAGCTGCAGCTCCACAGACTACAGCTGATACAAACGGCACGGCAGCAGCTGTATAAATCGCCATGCTTTTAATTTATAAAGATGATTTTATTTAAATAGTTGCTATAAATGTTAAGCTTATTGTGATCCCCGATACTGTTCAATTATGACACCAATAACATCACGGAACATTGTTTTCACTTTCTGTCTCACTCAATAAACCTGCTCCTAAACTAAATTGAGACAAATACACAAGGCGTCATATACAGGTCTCCTTTGGATTCAAACCCCACCCTGTGCAGAAGTTTTGGGGGGGGTGGGGGGGGTGGAGGGGGCGGAAATCTGGTTCAGTTTAATCTTTTCTTTGGAGTGTCCTTTCCTGATTTGATGAGATTTCCACCTTTTGAAAGGTACAGAGTCAATTTTTTTTTTTTAAGTTTACGAGCCCATCACATGGAACCCAGAGAATTTATCCTTTCTGAATCCCAGCACAGATAATCTGCCAATTTCATGCATTAAAAGGGCAACACAAGACTCATTCTCCCCTAAAAAAAGATTGATTTCCCCCCCCTCGCCCCCCCTCGCTACTGCTCGCACTGGGGTGAGCCAAAGACACAGGCTGCCTCCTGATACCTCAACTCAGTAAACATTTTTCATGTTTCTTCTACAAAATACACAACAACAAATTTCCTTTGTATAGCACCTTTCACATCATGAGGACTTCCCAAGGCTCTGGACTGTCAATCCATTTGACAATATTTCCTGTGGAGCGCTCTGAGGCGTCACAATGACGTGATAAAAGAGCTATATCAAATGCAAGGTTTATTATTATTATTATTGTTATGTGCACAGGGTTATTGGGCAAGGATTCTGTCCTTGCCCAATATCCACATGTACAATTTCCAGATGGGGGTCAGGATAATGATCAGGAATGGGAAACCTAACTGATTTTGCCTTCAACTAGTCTTATTGAGGAAACCTGATGCTCTGTTTGAGATGGGATAACTTGGCTAGGGTTTGTACACACAGAATGCAAGTAATTTGAGGCATTCTTTTATGTGAAAGATACAATATAACCCGTCTCCCAGGGGATCGATTTCAAAGTCCTCATCCTCACCTATAAATCCCTTTATGCCCTACACTTTCCTCTCACACCAAGATTGTTGTTAAAGTTCAACCTAAAGTGGAGGAGAGGGAAGGGAAGGAAGGTAAAATCTTCCCAACTTAAACCTCAGCAAATTAAACGAAAAGGCAATCAACTCATAAAAAGGCAAAGTACACATAGGAAACAAGCAGCAACAATATTTCATCCAAATCAATTTGGTTAAAAATATTTGTAATCCACTTTCTGTAAGGATTGAACAGAGAGATCGTATTATCAAGACCTCATCCCTGTTTTGATTTTGCCACAATAAGGACTTATCCCCTAATGCAATTTTTCAGGCAACGTTACAAGTCTATAAAATCTTATGCCAAAAAATGAAAAAAGTGCAGTGGAAAATTTGTGACACTAAATCTTGGGCTAAGTAGAATTCTTTACAAGCCTTGAAATTGTGCTTGGATTATCCAGATGGCGAAAAAAGACTCCATCTGATAGGATTAAACCTTTGTGCTTCCCTCTGTTCCATCTGTTCCTTTCCCCTGAAGCCTGAATATACCACAACCCCAACTAGCACAAGTGCAGTGCTAGTCTGCATAGCCAATACAATCCTTGTACATTATTGCATGCAAATCTTTCCCAGTTTTTTTTAAAAAGTCTTTGTATTAAAAAACATTCTTACAATCTCAATATGTTACCTTGGCCTTTTAATCCCTTGAGTTTCTAATGGGAATTTTATAGGATTTTGATTTAAATATGAATGTCTTAAGTATCTTTTCTGCATAACCTACAGTAATCATTGGGGATTATTGTTGTATTTTCAAATGCATGCAATCACTTGGGAATGAAGTTGAGGTTGGTGGATATATTAATAGAACAGTATGGTACTCCCTTAAGAAATCTATAGCGATAGGATTTGCATTCTTAACAACAAGTTATTTGTGTAGCGCATATGGAGAATTGCTGGTCCCAGTGCTCCTGAATTTTCAGGATTGTTCCCAAATTTCCCTAATTGTCCTGCGTCCTGAACCTTGGTTTCACTGTCAACTTGAAGCCTGCCTCGTGGTTTAAGTGCCCCTTTCCAAACTTCCCACCCCGACTGGCCTCAAAAATAAAATGTTGCCCTGCCTAGCATGAGAAGTGATGCTTCACTGATGAACACAGGCATACGGAGACCAGGACAAATTTCTTGTAATTGAAAAAAAAACTTTTGCTTTTTGCTACAGCTGTTCCTACAGTGCCGCACAGTTTTGTGTCCTATAACCTTAGGGATTTCATATAGAGGTTTCTGTGGTTTCTGCAGACAGACTGTGCACAGAATAATATTATGCTCTATCAGGAGAAAGCTAGATGTGGTAGAGAAAACGAATCCCATAGTAACGCTTTTGCTGTTTGGGAGACTGGGTGCCAAAACTAATAAAACTAAAATCTTTATAATTGTCCTGTTTAATATACTACAGTCATCTTACAATCCCTAGGCCCTATTTAATGTTATTGCATTAACACTAAGGTCACATTAAAGCTTGCTCTTATATTTTAACCGTTTGCACCTATGTAACTATAGTATTACTTCCAGTGGACTTAAAGTACTCTGAGTACAGTTGGGTTTTATTTCATGCAACCCAGGAGAGCTTTCGCGGGTGATTCTATCTGGATTACCCTGATTTGATCTGGACTTTGTGACCCAAGTCCAAATGCTTGACTCATGACAGCTTGACCATTCATTAAAAAATTACTTCAGGAAGTATTGGGGCATTGCTAACATTTTTGATTTCTTCTCAAAAGGAGAAAGAAAATAACAATAATAATGGTTGCATTTGATATGGTGCCTTATCACTTCTTTGAGACATCTCAAAGCGCTTCATAGAAATATACTGTAAATTAAATTGACTGCAAATGGGAAAAACGCAGCAGCTAATTTGTGCATAGCAATGTCCACAAAGAGTTGTGAATTGAGTGATAAATTGTTTTTATTTATTTTGAAGGAATTATTACCCCTTCACAGGATCAGCCAAAAGTGATCCACCAATCGACTAACAATTGGGTTCCTACTTACTGCTAGGTAAGCAGAGGCTTGTGGACTAAGGAAACGTACCCAACGCTTCACCCTGCCTGGGAATCAAACCAAGGTACAGTGGAGTTCAGAGGTGGCTTCCCCTTGTAAAAAAGTACCATGGTAATGGTGGTAGTACCATGGTACCACCAACAACCATGGTACTATCATGGTACTACCACCATTACCATGGTACTTTTTTACATGGGTCCCTACAGCAAACAAGAGAAAAATGATGGGCAAACCATGTTGTGTATGGTCTCAGACACCTCCTATGGCGACAAAGGTGTGGGAACACAGTGATGGCATTGATTAGGATGGGAAGGCCTAAGGGCTGCAGAAAAATGAGAAAAATATCAATAACAATTCACTCAAAATTCAACTCAGCTCCAAGCTTTTCATCCAAAGATTGGTTGCATTTCTCAACAAACAATGCAAAACATTTGGAATCTTTTGTTAGGAGTGGAAAAGAAATGCGTATCCAGTATGATCCTTAAAACCTACCTCTTTGCAACTATAGTTACCTCCCATTTCCCCCTTCCTCTCTCTCTTACTCTACCCTTGCAGGGGGAAGTACTCCAAGCCAGTAACCTACTTGAAGGCCATCAATTAATGTAAATTGACCCAAAGAGATTCAAGCTCTAAGAATAATGATACAAATTCATTTGGGTATTGTTAGGTTCCCGGTTGTATCATAGTTGAGCTGATAATTCCCTAAAATTGGCTTTGATATTCAGGGATGAAAATGGCAAAGTAAAATAAAGTAGAATTTACTTCCCTAATCTCATTTAAGGACATCTGTTGAAGGTGTATGTAGGTGGGCTTCATATGAGCATTCCCTCCCCAAACAAGTAGCCTGCCATCAATCACTGTGCAGACTCTCACATGAAGAATGGGCAAAGTGTGGCAAGTGTCTGTGGATTCAAATGTTAACACGGGTCACTGCATTCAGGAGGAGGGAAACCAGGGGAAAGTATTTATTACCCCACCTTGAGTAAACACATTCTTTGTGAGGGGAGCATTCCCACATTGAATCAAACACCCGAATGAATCATTCAAAATTAGAGTCACAGGGAGCAAGTTCAATGTCCCAAATCATGCAACCTTCCCTTCTGGAATTCATGCCGCTCTACTTCCTCCATCCAATGCAAGATATTCATCTAATTTTTTGCAGCAGTTAATGATCCTTCCACAAATTCACCTAATGCACAGACACACAATGTCTTCGCAGATGGATAGAAAACGATATCTCTCCAGAAGACAGCTCAACTCTCCGCTGCACTCAGAGCCAGTGCTGTGCTGGAAAGAGAGATTTGCATATGGCTTGCAGTGCATTTCTTGTAGCTTGTAGCTGTAATGATACATAAACTGATTTAGTCAGTTCTCGCAGGCAGCTTGTCAGACTGATGCCCCAGCCTCGCCTGGATATGTATTAGATCATTAGATAATAAAGTGTTAGATCATGCAGACTGACAGGGTCTTCACACTATCATTTTCCAAGGGCAGTGTGTTTTGCCACAGGGAAAAATAAGAGGAACTGCAGCTTATTCTGATCCTACTTAGGATATTCTAAAGCAAACCTGGTGGGTTAAATAGTGATGGCTGTAGGAGTGCTTTCCTCAGATTACAGCGAGAATATCTTTCAAACCGCTGATGAACAATGAAGAACAGGATCATCAGTTCCTGAAAATCAATTGTTAACTATTTGTTGGCACCGACCCTAGATCACATATTTCGGCAAATGGCATATGGTACAGGCTGGCTCTCTGGCTGTTTGTTTGCAAACCCGATGAGCTCATGAATCATGGGGCAAATGCATACGGGTTAGTAACTTTTCTGTCGCGGGTACAAGAAGTGGCATCAGACCCCATTGGTGGTCAGGTGCTATCTTTACTACTGGAGTTTCAGTTATATTACTTGGAGGGCTGATAACATTTAACATAGAGACTAAGAAAGGACCTGATGTTGAGATTGTCATGAACGAAAGATTCCTGGTTTACAGTAAAATACAGTAAAAGCCCGTTTATCCGGCACCCGCAGGACCTGGCCAATGCCAGTTAAAGCACCTGCCGGATATTCAGACTGCCCACGGCCGAAAACCAACCACAAAAAAATTTAAGTTCTTTTAACACACATCATACACACCAGACTAAACAATAACAGATAATAACAGAATATTATATTGGTACTTATTGTTAAAACTACTCTCTTGCGCTTCTCACCTTTACTGATTGAGGTTTACAGTCCAGCGATTCTTTTTTAAATGGAGGACGCCAAGCGGGTGAAAAAAACGGCAGCACGATTTTAAAGTCTCGCGACTTTACTAGCGACAAGCCGATAGCTCTAGCTCTACTAGCGGCAAACTGAAATACTGCACCTACGTGACAATGTGGGTTATCGGCTAGGGTTATTGGATTGCTGCTAGTATGGCTTTAAAGTTGCACTCGTTTTTTTCACCCACTTGGCGTGCTCCATTTTAAAAAGAATTGCTGGACTATAAACCTCAACCACAGCATCATGGCTTCAAGCGCAGCATCTACCAGTAAAGGTGAGAAGCGCAAGAGAGTAGTTTTATCAATAAGTATCAATACAACATTCTGTTATTCTGTTATTATATATGCATTTACAAATGCTCCACCACTATTGTTCTGGATAAGTTCCGGTTTATCGAATGGGGACTTTTTTTTGCGTGTTGGTTATACGGAAGTGCTGGTGCATCGAGTCACAGATAAACTGTCTTCTACTGTAATATTAATAATAATCCTTGGCACTTGACATAGTGCCTTATCACATCTTCTAGACATCTCAAAGCGCTTTGCAGAATATACTGTAAACTGAATTGACTATATATTTTGTGGGAGAAACGTGGCAATCAATTGTGTCCCCCAAACTGTCTTGGATTGAGTGACTAAATTATTATTATTATTTTAGAGGGGATTAACACCCCTGGAATAAAGCAATCCGCCAATCAACTAACAACTGAGTTCCTAATTACTGCTAGGGAAACAGAAGCACGTGGAGTACGGAAACTTGCCTAACGTTTCGCCCCACCGGGAATCAACTCTAGGTCCCCTTCTGATTATGAGTTGAGTGCTCTAACCACTAAGGAAACTAGACTGCACTGGGTCTAAAAGGATGTGTTCCACTCTTACTCTTTCCCAATACAGCGCTGAAGTTCCTTCTGTACAAACAAATCCTGCTGGTGATATTTTCTTATAATAAGGAGTCCTTAGAGGTAAGAGTTCCTTTATAAAAGGAACCTGATGGTAAGAGTTTTTAAAAAAATATATGTAGTGCTACTGACTATCAAGGCTCTCGTGGAAATTATGGCCATTTGAATGGGATACTTGGAAGATAAGCAACAGTACAAGAGCCAATAACAACAATTTACATTTATATATTGCGTCTTTCACGTTTGGAGGACATCTCAGTATGTTTCACACAGACAACTGGGAGTCAGAGCAGGGTACCGAGGGGAGAGTGGGAAAGTTGAATGAAAGTGCAGTCAGAAAAATAGATCTTAAGGCAATCTTTAGAGTCTATGAGAAAGCAACCAGGCCAAGAAGAATGGAGCAATACAAAGAAACAGGACTCGAAAACCTTATGGAAAGGAGAAAATGGCCGAGATAAAAGACACACCATCAAGTTTAACTTTAACCATCTTGTGATCATACATTGGCACATTTTTGCTGCCTCCTCATGGATGAATTGAGCTTGGCTTCATGTCATAGCATGTTATTGACAGGGAACTAGAACAATAGCCATGCCAGTAACATCACAGGTGCAAAGGCACAGAGACATCTGATGTGGGAGGTGCAGAATTGCAGGAAAATCTGTGCAGCTGACACAACAACGTGTAGATTACAAGGATCCCGCTTCCAGGAAATATGGGTTGAGAGAGGAACTTGTCAGTATCCCACACAGGCACAGAGTAAATCCTTATTATCCACAGACACCGCTTTCTCTTTTCTTGTGTGAAACAGATGAAAATCAAAATTTCCTGCCTGTCTGCACACTGTGAATAGGAAAATCTGAAGCAACTCCATTATGTTACGGTGGGAGACTGACTGCTCCATTCTAGTGACTTAGAGACCCCCTTTTTTTTCCTTAATCTTCTCCTCTCCTCCTCACTCTATCAGCACTCCGAGGTACTACCTCACGTAAAGAGCACTATATAAACACGTTTTGGTGTTGCTGACAGAGCTGTCTCTTGCTGGCACATCACTGCACGGAATCGAACGCCCTTTGGTAGCTCAACAAGCGGCACTTTGTCACATATGAAACTGTGTGGGGGCATCGCAGCCAAGCTCAATCCTGTTCTCATTCAACCCAACCACCATCACTCCTCACTCCACATTCCCTATACACACGAATGCACTTTCTGGCCTGGGTGACTGGGTAGCGATAAAGAAAGTAATGTTTTTCTTTCCATGATCCACACAGGTCATGGAAGCCAAGTAGAATTCCCCCCCCACTCAAGAGCTCGGGGATCAAATCTGGGACCATCTTGGTTTGTATGACCCAGGCAACACATTGACTCAATGAGCCCTCCGGGTATTTAGTAACAATGCTGCACTAGTACTTACCAGCTAAAGTCAACCAATTAAACCACTTTAAAAAGCCAAACCTAAATGATTGCAATATGTTCTCACTGAACCTTTAAAAGTGTAGCATATTGGTGAAAATAAACTGGTAGGATTTTAAAAACAACAGTGATTAGGGCACATCCAGGCTAATTGTTTTCTTTTCTAACAGACACAAGTAGAAATTGAAATACACCAATTCCCAAATTTGTTCAGAAATGATGATCGCCAGTAATTAAGTATCTGATCACGTGAATTGACTGGTAATAAATACCTTGGGTTATTCAAGACATTCAGTGGGTCACTGTGGTTATTTAATTGTGAATTAATTTCCTTTCCATGATATAGTGTAAAATAAATTCAACTCAGGAAATGGTTTAAAAGATAAGGATTTTAGAACAAGAAAGCTCTGAAAGTGCCTGCCAATCTTTCAATGTCATTTTCGCCTGCTAATACACAATCACCACGCTTTGCAGAAAAATCCTGGGACTCCATTTGTCAATGCTATAAAGTGGCATGTCAAATGCAAGGAATGTCAGCCTCAACTGATCATTAGTTTTGTTTAATTGTTTTGCATATTTTATGTTAAAATTAAGATAATATTTTGGTAAGTTGATCATGTTACATTATGTACAGCGGCGGCAATTTGGCCTAGCTGAAAAGAGGCCTTCAGTGAAGAAGGATTTGCAGCTTGTTGCACAAAAAACATCACCCCTGAAAGAACTGAAACATTAACAGATGGAAAGGGAGATAAGCGTGATGGATTGAAGAAGATTGACAGGACATTTGCCGACCAAAAGTTTTGTAATTTGGGGATAATTGTGTTATTTTTCAGATGACAGCACAGAATGTCACAACACATCCGTGGTCAAATAATAACAATTCTGCAATAAGATTTGCAACTCTACACTGGAGTGATACTGATTCCCTCCTGCCTCCACCCCTCACCCCACCCCCCCCCACCCCCCACCTCGTTCAAGACCTGTATCAAAACCCCTCTGATCGCGCTTTGGATCATCTTTCCTCTCCCTGTCCCCATGGGCTCCCATCTCCAGCTCCTGAGTCCCAACAGCATTGTCAAGTGCTTTGGGACATCTTCCTGACGTGAAAGGTGCTCTGACATGTAAATTGTATTACTGTAATGTTTTTCACTGTGTAGTGGTGTGAGACCAATGTCTGTGCGCTGTATACTAGGTGAAGCGCTTTGAGATGCCTTCCCGATGTAAAATGTAAATTGTTGTGGTATCTTGCAGGCATCAGTGCTGAGGGATTGTGCAACTATAAGAAAATAGATGCATTGTGCACTTTGTTTTTTCAGAAGCCACATTTCCTGGACCCAAACCTTTCCTGCCCCATCATTCTATTGTTTTTTTCTGAATTAGTTAAAAATAACTCACAACTTCAAGGTTAAAGGCATTGATGAACTGGATTAGAAGTTGGCATCAGTTCCACTGACTCATGCCGATGGCTGAAGCCTGGTCACTATTTTGTCATTTCCAGGCTGTGTTGTGTGGGGGGAGGGGGGGGGGGGGGGGAGGGGGGACGCGGGGGAGAAGGGTGGGGGGGAGGCCGGGGAAGTCAGCATTCGCTAGGTACTAGCTTCAAAGGACAGAGAAAGACAATGGTGGAGTGGACTATAGGGACAGCGGCTACCCGGAAACCATCACATTCACCCTGTCACCGTGATGAATGGCAACAGTCCACTTAGGAAATGGGAGAGCGAGAAAGGACTTGAAAAAAGGAGATTGTGTACGTCTATACAAAGCAATGACTGAACACATCTTCTAAACAAGATGCTAATGCTGAGACAACAAGCTCTGTGATACATGTATCTTCGAAAGTGCAGGGGGTTATTCAGAGTGAACCAATAAATAATTTGTGGGAGTACGGATTGGTATGAGTTAAAAAGGCAGCATCCTTTATGCACAACACAGAAGGTTACTTGTCCACTCGCAATGAAAGATCAGTGCAATCCTCTCTCTAAGCATATTCCATGTAGAAGGTGGCAGACACACTTCTCCCTCTAAGAAAATGTAACCTGAGCCCAGAGCACAAACAATGTTATATTGTGCATTATGCTGCAGTTTACAAAATGATTCCACATGCTCACAAAGGTCTGGCCAGCCCATTGTGATAATCGTCTCCACATTCCCACTGTCACTACATGACGTAAGGCATAGTGATTGTCGTGGGACTGCATCGTTCCAATTCCTACTGAGATATTAGTTTCGCAATAAGTTACCCAATATTTTGATATTGGGTGAGACAGCTCATGATTGATGGCTTCAGTGTAAGCGTTTTACCATCAGCCTTTAAGACCCGCAGAGATTCAAACACTACGGGAACTATTCCAACTTAATGCCTACAGTCCGTTAGCTGTGCTGAATTTTAACCCTCAGCCACACCTCAGAGCTTAGACCAGTTCAGAGTTGGACAGACATGTGGACCCCACATTGACATTCCATCTTACTGAAACCACATCGAATCAATGGAAATTCGAGAAATAACTGTGGAGCTCACAGCTCCAGGCTCACACCAACACTGCAAAAGGATAAAGAATGGGAAGTGGAAACAGCTGCACTGTGTATCAGGGCCTGAGTTGACGGTGTAAACTTTTGTAACATTTTCATTAATAACTAAAATTAAATCTGTAACTTCGTGAAAGTAGGATGGTATAATCGTTTGACTAATTGGGATAACATATCAGTGCATTATGCTAATTCAATCTCATTTGCTTATGCTGCCAATTAGGTTAATTAGCAAATAGACTTTCCTCAATAACACCAAATCCATAAGACCAATCTTTATAAAACTTGAGAGTATAATCGTTTTCCTATTATGGATAACTTATGAAGGAATTATGCTAATTGCACATAATTTGCATATGAAATTGAGCCAATTAGAATATAATTTTTCCCTTATGACTCAAAATCTGTCTTTACAAAACTTGACTGTAGGTGAGACAAACACTCACCGAGCTTTGACAATGATCTAGTGATATATATATTGTCGCACTAACTGTCCTACAAAATCTGGATTGTTAATTTATATCTACCCTCTTCCTATCATTTTGCCAAACAGGAGGAATCCAATGTTGGAGTGTTGAACCCCTCCTCCAAGGCACTGTCTTTCACCTAAATCCTGCCTATCTGCAATGTCAATGAATTGCTTTTAAGTGACAGAAAACAGCAATCACTGGTTCACGTGACCTATCACTGCTTTCACAGGATACTGTCTAAAGGACTCAATTTTCATTGTGTGATGGAGTGCCACAAGGCAACAAAGATAGTACAGTAGAAGACCATTTATCCGTGACTCGATGCACCAGCACTTCCATATAACCCGCACACCAAGTCTCCATTCGATAAACCAGAACTTATCCAGAACAATAGCAGTGGAGCATTTGTAAATGCATAAATAATAACATAATAACAGAATAGTGCATTGGCACATACCGTCAAAACTACTCTCCTGTGCCCCCCACCCCCGCTGGTAGATGCTGCGCTTGAATCCATGATGCTGCCGCTGAGGTTTACAGTCCAGCGACTTCTCCCAAAATGGAGCATGCCAAGCGGGCGAAATAAAAAGAGCGAGTATGACTTCAAAGTCATACTAGCAACAAGCCGATAACGCTAGCCAATAACCCACGTTGTCACGCAGGTGCAGTATTTCAGTTTGCCGCTAGTAGACTCTAAGGCTTCGGCTTGCAGCTAGTAAAGTCGCGCGACTTTAAAATCGCGCTGCTGCTTCTTTCACCCGCCTGACGCCCCCCATTCAAAAAAGAATCGCTGGACTGCAAACCCCAATCAGTAAAGGTGAGAAGTGCAAGAGAGCAGCCCCAACAACACCAACACAACACTCTGCCACTATCTGCCATTACTTGATCTAGTGTGTATGGTGTGTGTTAAAAGAACTTCCATTTTTTTGTATTGGTTTTTTGGCCGTGGGCCGCCCAAATATCCGGCAGGTGCTTTAACCGGCATTGGCCAGGTCCCGCGGGTGCTGGATAAAAGGGCTTCTACTGTACATGGTTCTCTCAAATGGATGGCGGGTCCACAGAAAAATAATGGACTTTGGAGGTAAGTTGGGGAAAGGATGAGTAAAAAAATGACTAGGAAAATGAGAGCGGAGAGAAAAGGGAAAAGAGTCTCTTCTGATGGCTGAATGGTTAAAGTTATCATTTCTAGTGCAATTAAACAATACAGACAGAAGATTGCGACATCTGTACTTGTAGTTGAGGCATTATAATTGGCCTCAAGTCATTGTTTTAAGCAAGACAAAATAACCAGGGTACCCATCCTGATCACTGTCTTGAGTCCTAAGCTAGAGACAGTCTGTTTTTGTGGATGTCAGACGGAAACCTATAAGCTGTAATATTCTTCATAGTCAATTGCCCTATTAACGCTCAATGTCTGGGCTTACATATAAAGAATGGCCACTTGGTCAAGATGTCTCAAAGGGTTTATGGAGGTAATTGGGGCCTTTATCGTGAGATTTGCAAAATAATTTGTAACTTGTGAATCCTGGATTGTCGCAGCCAACTTTCAAATGGACTCCAATCTCAGATCCAATTTCTGTGAAGTCAGCCTCTGAGCAGATTTCCAGAGCTTCAGATATCCAGGATTCCCAAGTTTTGTATCCTGTTACAAATTTCACAGATTAGACTTCATCATCTTGACAATGGGAGAATAATGGAGGAAAGTAGAGATCATAAGAATATTTACTTGAGAGATAATAAGTTATGAGAAAGCCTTAGATAATAATCATAATAATAATCCTTGCCTTTGATATAAAGCTTTTCACGTCTTCTAGACATCTCAAAGCACATGACACAATATACTGTAAAGTGAATTGACTGTATATTTGTGGGCGAAACACGGCAGCCAATTCGCATAATCTTGTTATTCTAAAGTCAGTCTTCATTCTGAGAAGCACAGGTACTTTAGATTATTCTTGCAGCTCACAATAAGGTCTAATGTACAGCATTTCTCAATGGGATAATCAGTAATTGTAATAGAATTGGGAGAAGTAGGACAAGTCAGGAATATTTTCGCAGTTGCATGATTTGGATTCCTTGGTAAGAAGTAACATTAAGAAAAACTGCAAATTAGACCCCACAATGTGCAGCAAAATGAATTTTTAATTAAAAATGATCCAGGATTCAGAGTTAATATCTAACGGCAGATTTGTTTTAGGATTCTCAGGCCCTAATTTGTGGGTTGTTCTGAATATAGTACAGTAGAAGCCCGTTTATCCGTGACTCGATGCACCAGCACTCCTGTATAACCAGCACGCCAAAAAAAAGTCCCCATTCGATAAAGCGAACTTAGCCAGAACAATAGCAGTGGAGCATTTATAAATACATAAATAATAACATAACAACAGAATATTGTTGTGGTACTTATTGTTAAAACTACTCTCTTGCGCTTTTTACCTTTGCTGGTAGATGCTGCGCTTGAAGCCATGATGCTGCAGTTGAGGTTTACAATCCAGCAATTCTTTTTCAAATGGAGCACGCCAAGCGGGTGAAAAAAACAGAGCGCGTATGACTTTAAAGACATACTAGCAGGCAAGCCGATAACGTTAGCCGATAACATTGTTGCGCAGGTGCAATATTTTGGTTTGCCACGAGTAGAGTCTAGGGCTATTGGCTTGCCGCCTTCAAAGTCGCGCTGCCATTTTTTTCACCTGCTTGGCGTCCTCCATTTAAAAAAGAATTGCTGGACTGTAAACCTCAATCAGTAAAGGTGAGAAGCGCAAGAGAGCAGTTTTAACAATAAGTACCAATATAATATTCTGCTATTATCTGTTATTACTTAGGCTGGTGTGTATGGTGTGTGTTAAAAGATCTTTAATTTTTTTGTAGTGAGTTTTTGGCTGCGGGCCGCCCGAATATCCGGCAGGCGCTTTAACCGGCATTGGCTAGGTCCCCCGAGTGCCGGATAAACGAGCTTCTACTGTACTTTGAAATCTAACTTGCTTCGGCCAAAGGGAGGAAAGACTGTGATTACTTCCACAGATTCAATAAAAGGTTTCCCAATGAGAGAATTGTAACATCAGACTCAGTGGTATTTACATTTTGAAAAGAAATTAGCAGGGCAAACCAATGTAAATGATATGCCTACCATGTTCCAGATAAGAGGGCGTACCTTCAGAGGGATCGAGTCTTCGAGCCCTCCGACCATGTTTGGAGTTGTTGTGTACGAACATGTTGTCGGAAACTGCCAGGACGTGGCCATCTACATTCACTGTTGTGGAAACAACGACCTGCATACAGAGAGTGAGAGAATTAGAGAGACAAATGTTAGAGACCTCAATGGAAATTCCAGCAAACTACCAGCATGTGTTGAATTTCCTGCGGTAGGCTTCTGTGTTAAACTGAGAGCAGGAAGATGCCAGGCTTAATCCACATCTGCGCCTAGCCAAGTCTCAATCAGTCTCAGGTGATGGATCATTAAATTGGTCCCTGAACCTCTGGGCTGCAGGGAGGGAAAAACATCAACCAGGTTAAAAAGAAACTGGCTTTTAAATTAAGCCTGAATTTGCCAACATCAAAACATAGGAATTAGGAGCATTAGTAGGCCTTTCGGCCCCTTGAGCCTGCCTCGCCATTCAATAAAATCATGGCTGATCTTCTAATCTAACTCCATCTGCCCGCCTTATCTCCATATCCCTTAATTCCTCTATCCATTAGAAATCTATCAATCTCAGCCTTGAATATGTTCAAGGACTGAGCATCTACAGTCTTCTGGGGTACAGAATTCCATAAATTCACTACCCTCTGAGTGAAGAAATATTTCCTCAACTCTGTTTGAAAAGGCTGGCCCTTAATCTTAAAATTGTGACCCCTAGTTATAGATTCTCCAACCAGGGGAAACAGTCTCCCACTATTTACTCTGTCATCCCCCTTAAGAATCTTATAAGTTTTTATAAGATCACCACAAATTCTTCCACATTCTAGAGAATATAGGCCTAGTTTACTAAACCTAGGTCATAGGTTGAATAAACCTCATTGGTCAACCCTCTCGTCCCAGGAACCAACCTACTGAATCTACGCTGCACCCCCTCTAAGGCGAATATATCCTTTCTTAAATAAGGATACCAAAGCTTTTTACAATATTCTAGGTGTGGTCTCACCAAGACTCTATACAGTTGCAGCAAGACTTCTCTACTCTTGTATTCTAACCCTTTTGCAATGAACGCAAACATGCCGTTAGCCTTCCTAGTTGCTTGCTGTACCTGTTTGCAACCGCTGTACAAGGACACCCAAATCCCTCTGAGCACTAACACTAGTCTCTCCTCCTCTAGAAAATAATCCGCTTTTCTGTTTTTACTACTTAAGTGAATAACTTCACACCTCCCCACATTATATTCCATCTGCCACCTTCTTGCTCACTCAGCTTTTAGATTTTAGATATTTTAAGTTCTATGTCCTCGTCTAGATCATTGTCTTAAAAACTTTTATAAGTGTAGAAACCCTTGCTGATTTCCCCCTCCCCAATCCTGGACTAATATAGCCTTTGCTTATTCCTCTGTCCCGTGCTGCCCATTCTCAGGTCACTCAGCAGCAAGTCTTGGATCTCTCTACTTGAGAACATTTTAAATATAATGAGGGTAAATAGTATTTGAAACAAACTGGACCAATAAAGCAGATGGAGGAAGTAGCGGCAGCTGGGTGTTAATGTAGATCATGTAAACTATTCAAAGTTAATTGAAACAAGAAACCTTAACTATATAGACAAAATTAAGGAGTGTCCAATATCAGAGGTGGTGAAGCAAAAGGATTTGGGGATAATTATTGATCAGTCACTGACATTTCCAGTAAATATTAAGCTACTGGCAATAAATATTCATAGAATCATTAAAAATGAGAACGGAAGCAAATACTGAGTCCATGCTCACTGGAGCTATTGCTCTAATCCTATTTCCTTGCTTTTTCCTCATGCCCTTTTGCATCTTCATTTTTCAAGTGTTCATCTAATTCCTTTTAAATGTTGTAATTGACTTGGCTTCAATAGCCACTTGTGGTAATGTGTTCAAATGTTAGATTGTGTCTCAAGGGCATATTACTGTAAGTTGAAAGAACTTATTCCAACCTTCAATAGACCACTATTGCTGAGGTCACATTTTAAGTACTGTATTGTGTGCAGTTTTATGTACCTTACCTTTAAAAGCTAAATTTAGTAATTCACTTCATGGCTGCTTGCTCCGTTCAAAATAAAGTCACTGAACATTAAAAGTAAATCATGTGAAGCGCTTTGAGACGTCCTCCCAAAGTGAAAGGTGCTATCTATATCAAACACAGTACAGTATAAAGATTATAAAGATAATAATATCTGCGCCTGATCATGTCATCGAGGTGCCTCAAAGCAATTTACACAATATACTGTAAAGTGAATTGACTATATTTGGGGGGTAAAATGTGGTAAAAGGAGTTAGCATGGAACGAGAAGAGAATGTTCTCGTTCCTCCATCTGTCTCCTTCTGTATTTTCTGCAGAATTCTATTCTTCCAATGTGTTTGCCCTCAAAATACACAGTCACTGCTTTTCGTACTAAAGCTTCCCAACATGAACTTTAGGATGATTTTAACATTTATTTAACGTTGTGTACCTGCCAACTCTTGCACACTCCACCCACAAACAACTCAACCTAGACGAATTCCCAATGTTTTCCCTGTAATTTTGTTTCTTGGCAGTGACAGGATGAAAGAAAAAAATCCTTCGAGCTATGTTTGTTCGCTCAGCCTCATATAAACAAATATCACACCAGTCAGTTAATTGCTGTTAAATCTCCCAACTCTGGAAACTGACATCTGAAAGTGCAATAAACTAGGTGATGTTTAATCCACCTATTATGTAGGTTAATTGACTCAATTCACAAGTTTATTCCTTCTTCCATTATCAGACCTTGTCAGCACTTCCCTAGCTGCACTGGAAAGAGCCCAGGCACCATGATTGATCAGTGATAGATTGACAGCCAGATTAATTTAATTAAAATTGCCTCACTTGAGAAATGAAAGACAAAAGCAAAGTCCTAATAGATTTGCTCTCATAATAAATGAGCCACCCGAGCCATTACAGAGGGTTTTCCAACTTATTTTGCCTCAAATTCCCAAGTCAGTTTGAGCTTCTTGCTCTAATTGCATTGTGCTTTGTGGGTTTTTAGGCATATGAAGAGACGAAAGGCTTACTCTGATCAGCAAACACTTCTGTGAGTCTCAGCGGATGGGCACTTTAAATGGGCACATTTTTAGCAGTCACATTAACCTTTCCAAAAGCAGCAGTACCCAGACAGCAAACAGCTTGGGGTCTAAAAGTTTACCCAATTAAAGGAAACAGTCCCCTCCGTTTCATTTGGGTTACAAACATTGGGGTAAAAATTATGATCTGTTATGTCATCTGTGATCTGGGTGTGGCAATCCCCACGTGATTATCACAATGGGGGGGTTGGATGTATTCACCCGAAGCTACTGAAGTGCAGGATATCAACCCAACTATGATTCCGTTGTTCAGTTAAAATGGAATTCTGAGTTGCACACAGTTGGTTTGGATGACGAAGGCTGTTCAAGCCCATTTGATCTTATCTTTCCAGATGAGGTGGACATTTTACACACAGCAGCCCAATAAGCCAAGCTGAGATGGGTACAGAGGGGTTGGGTACCCAGAATGGGTACCCAATGGGTACCAGTTGTGTCCCACCGATTCAATGCATTAGCAGTGAGGGGAAGAGGTTTCTCAATTTTAATTAGCACAAGGCGTAGTTTTGATAAGGAAATATCAACCCACGGACCAATCAATAAACCACAGAAATGGCGACCTGCTTTAGAGATGCCTACTGTTCTAGCCACCTCCCTGAACATCTTGTTACAACCAGCAGTTTCGAAAATGATTCCCTGAACTCTTCATAGAACTAACAATCTACTTTACAAAAACACCAACATTTGTAGGCATGGACTTTAACCTACTTCCCACAAAGCGCCACATGATTAATACAATGTACGTGGAAAGGCCTGCTCTGTTTCCCTCAATGTTTCATCTCAAACGGCCATTATTTCTTGCGAACTGCGTTTCCGGGTTGGGTTTGCTGGTGTGATTCATTAAGTGCTGCTCAGGTGCTTGGCAAAGGGATTGCAAGCTATAAAAAGTACATCCAACTGCCCAATTAGAGAAAATCAGTGGAGTGGTTTCTGTCCTGGCTTCAGTGTTAAAAAGTGATTATTCATACTGCAGCTGCACCAACCCTGGCCTTAAATATTTCAGCACAAATGGTAGCTCAGTGGTTAGAGCACTCATCTTACAATCAGGCAAAACCTTGAGAAAGTTTGCTTACACGCCTGATAATAATCCCTAATAAAAAAACAATAATAATTTGGTCACTCAATCTATGACTGTTTGTAGGACACTGCTGTGTGCAATTGTCTGCCACGATTCACCCACAAATATACAGTCAATTCACTTTACAGTATATTCTGTGAACTGCTTTGAGACGTCCAGAAGACGTGAAATGCGCTATATTAAATGCAAGGATTATTATTTTTTCTTCTTCTCAGCTAGGGTCGTACTGAACTCCTGTTCAAAAGCCTGGGAATTCACCCCCGAGTATGCATGCAAGCTTTGGAGGCCTAGAAAGCCCCAAGTTCAATCCCTGGTGATGTCCCTGGTGATTTCTGCTCCTGATTGCTGTCCAGTGCCAACCTACTGGAAGGATTATGAATCTCAGTCTAGGACAGATCTGAGCTTGGCTGTGATGAGTCTCCCATCTTTCCCAAATGATTAAATAGTCAATTGATGCTCACTGTTTAGGCTGCAGCATGAGATATAGGAGATTGTGGACACCAATGAAATTGTTCTCCATCATGAGTCAGTGCCTCCAGGAGAATAGGTGAGAAAACTGGAGGGAAAATGGAAACTAAAAAAATCACAGTGCCAATGCCTGGCCTGGCGTGAAATTAGAGAAATCTGTCTTGAGTTGATCCCATTGTTCTAATAACATTTCCCAGAGATGAATGCAGATCACATACTTTCATTTCAATAACCATTAAATGTTGTTACATGAAATGCAAAGAGCTGGAGCATTTCATCCTTGTTAGACGAGTGCTTGTTACCCAACAGTAGATGCTTAAGAGCCACATTAACTGAGACAACTAAACATCTGCTTGTTTGACAGCTTACATGTGTTATGAGGACTCGTGTTATTGAGATCCAAGGGTATAATATTTTTAAATGAGTTGATACTGACAGATGACTCCATTTTAAAGCTGTGGAAAAACACTTAAAGAAAATCTGAATTAATTCCATTTTCTCCTCCTTTCTATTTAAATAAGCGTGCCATTTTTGCCAAACGCAAAGGCTTTGTTAATTGACACAGTGCCAGTAATTAAGCAATCAGTTTTCACATCCTTGAAGACTCAACCACTGTGGGCTTGTGTTTGCTTGACAGAAAGTGTTTAAAAGTCAACAGATCAGTAACCTTCACCATGTCCAACCAATCGTCTACAAGAAATGCTGACTGCTGAACCAAGATAACATGGAAAGCCATTACCATATGAAAATTAGTCCCCATTATGGGAGTATTTATTAGGTGAAGCACTGTACATTTCAGCCTTTGGACCCTTGACTTCTCTACTTGACTGAGCTGTCTGGATCACAAGTAACTCTTCCCCAAAGACATCTAAATAGAATAATAAATAATAGCTGAATTTATCATAGTATCTTAACGTACGACAAAATGCCTCAAGGAGATTCACACAATGGAGACTAAATGTATAGGTGGATGCAGACTGACTTGTTTTCAACAATGGAATTGGGCTAAAATTAGTCAACGTATTTGAAACTAGTAGCAAGCAGCACTTTGAGCCCTGCAAGCTAATGGATTCTGAGGTCTAACAAACATTTAATAGACAAGGAAACAAGTGGATGTGCAAATCTGAAATGCTGTATATAAGCTGGAATGGTATTTAACAACAAACAACAAAATTACATACACGTGGGCAGGATGTCCCAAGGTGCAGATCAGTCAGGGATCAGAACCTGAGCATGGGGGAGATGGGGGTGGGTGCAGGGTTGGGATGAGGGAGGGTAGAGAGGTAGGATGATGACTGAAGGCTTACTCGAACAGGAGGGTCTTGAGTCAGGTCTTGTAGGAGGCAAGGGAGAAAGCAAGGCAAAGGGATTGTGGTTTGAAGTTCCAAACGGTGGCGGCAGAGAGGCTGAACGCCCGGCCACCGATGGTAGGGCAGGTTGGGTGAAACAAAGAGCAGGACAGAGCCTGTTGAATGGAGGCAGTTGAGTTGATCAGGGGTCAGCAGGTGAGAGAGGTAGGAAGGCCTTCAAAGTTGAGGAGGAGGATTTTGAACTCTATCCTCAGCTCTGGAGTGACTGGTGAGGTGGCGGCTTAAAATAATCGGTTATTGTTCTGGCCCACAGCCTGGAAAGGTCCGGCCCACCAATGGTAAAAGGTTGCCTCTCTCTGCTCTAAGTGATGGGAAGCCTGTGGAGCCGGCCAAGGTGAGGTTGATGGGGTCATGGAGCATGATGTGCAGGAAAGGGCATGAGCTGCAGTGTTTTGGATGATCTGCAGCTTGTGAAGGGAAGAGTTGGGGAGGCCAACAAGGAGGGCATTTCCGTAGTCCAGCCTTGAGGTGAGAAGTGCATGTATGAAGGGTTGTGGTGGCCTGAGGGATGAGGGAGTGGCGGAGTCGGGCAATGTTGCTGAGGTGGTGGAAAGCAGAGCTGCTCGTGACACAGATATGGGGGAGAAAGAACAGTTGAGGGTTGAACAAAATGCTCAGGTTCCCGACTGGCTTGGTGAGGTGGAGTGTGCCTCCATGGATGCTGATGCTGCCAATGCCTGAGGTGCGGAGATGCTGGCACGAGCCAATCAAGAGGGCCTCAGCCTTGATGACATTCAGTTGTTTCTCATCCAGGACTTGATGTCTATCAGGACGCCAGTTGTCCTGGAATCAAGGGTGGAGCCAGAGTGATAGAATAGGGGGTCACCATGAACATGTGGAAATTCACCCCATATCTGCAGAATATGTTACCAAGAAGGAGCATGGAGAGGTTGAAGAGGAGGGGACCGAGGACCGAGTCCTGAGGAACAACGCACAAGATGGAGCAGAGGCTGGAAGATAATCTGTTAGCGGAGGAAAATCGGAGACAGTGTGAGAGATAAGGGCAGAACCTTGAAGGTTGAGGTGAGAGGAGAGGCAGTTGAGGAGGATTGAGTAGTCCACAGTATCTAAGGCAGCAGAGAGGTTGAGGAGAACAAGGAAGTAGAGGGAGCCCTGGTCACAGATGGACAGGATCTAGTTTGTGACAATGACCAGTGCCATTATTTAAGATAAATATACAACAGAACTACAACTTCATTTTTTAACGTCTCATGTGAAGGATAGCTCCTCCAACAATTCCTTCAATACTGCACAAGAGTATCAGCCTATGTCAATATCTCAAGCCCTTGTGTAACGTTTGAATCCATGATCCTCTGGCTCAGAGGCAAAAATGCAACCAACTGAGCAAAGGCCAGCCATTATTTTAAATCCCTGAAGTCTCCTCTTTCCTCACTGGACACCAGTGAGCTTGTTAAATGTTTTAGCAAAGGGTTCTGCGAGAGAGATGCCTTTAAATGTTCTGGTTTTTCAATATTAGTATGTCCTTTGGTCCACTGATATCACAACTGCTGCCTAAAGGACAAACAGATGACTTATGTTGAGACTCCACCAATCCTCTCTTTAACTAACTGCTCGGAGGCAAAGACTCTATTAACCTGTCTCCTGCACTGATGTTCCGATTGGCAGCTCAGGTGAAGTGGTCCTGGGGAGGTGGGGAGATGGGGGGTAAATCAAACTATATCAATCATGTTGTACACATGTATGCAACATAAGATTGCACTAAACTTCAAGCAAATATTGCGGGAAGAGCTGTCCGTGTGCTGTATTCTTGTGGTGATTCCACATTGAAATTAAGGTCAGTGATTCACAATAGTGATTCACCAGTGTAATTCATTGCAAGGTTCACCAGTGTATGTGAGTGCAAGGTTTGGTGTAATTCAGCACAGTGATTCGGCGACTTCTGCATTGCACATTAGTACATTAATGAATGGAAAATTGCTCCCAGCATCACTCAGCTTCAAAATCCAGTGTATTTCAACGTACTGACTCACTAGTGAAATTCAGTGAGATTTATTATTGTCAGTGTAAATCAGCACAGTGATTCGGCACTGTAAATCAGTACGATGATTCCCCACAAAAGAAGCCTTTGATGCATAAAATGACGATTGTTTGCTATTGTTCTGTCTTAAAAAAAACATCAAAGAAATCCTTCGTGTGAGCCTTGCCAATACTTGGCCAGCCACTAGACACTTGCACACACACACCCGCACTGAAAGGAGACTTTCTGTCTCAGGGCAGGAAACACAAAGGCTCACATCTTTCCAACCCACCTCCTGCTTAGACAAACGCACAGAGCAGCATTGAGCAGTTCAAGGGCCTGAGATTTTCTGGCTCAGCCAAAGATGGTCGGATGGTGGCATTAGAAGAAAAGTAGGCTGACAATGTAAAAATAAGATCAAAACATTTGATTCACCAAAATGTAGCAATTTTGCGGTCAGCAAGTCATCATTGTGAGCTAAATGCAACCACAAGGACTCGGTTTAAAAAAAGTTGATAGATGCAAGGTTTACACCAACTCGTAGACGGACAGCTAAGGACAAGGTATAAGCCTGAGGACAAGTGGCAGACATAAGGTGAGTGACGCAGAAAGCAATTTCCCATTCATTAATGTACTAACATGCAGTGCAGATGTCACCATAAAACCACTCCATCTGGCACGTGCAGTGCAACCTGAGAAGAGTCACTGTGAAGTGTCGGGGACTTTTTAACTACATCATTGATATGCCAATGTGAGAAGCAGCTTCAAACTCAGTTCTGGGTGTCAATTGGCCATACGGCCTGCTTAGCCAGCCTGGACCTGTCAGCACATCAAGCTGAAAGCATTCATTTTTTCATAGGCAAACTATTGGAAAATGGCTCTTAACATTGCGAAGGCAGACCTTTCATTTGCTTCTCCTTTGTGGGAAAAGATTCAAGCGAAGCCGGATTCTAAGCCATCCATTACATCTCTCTCTACTCGCTGTACACTGCTCAAAGAGAGTTGTTGTTGTGCAGAGGAGATGGCCGCGGAGATAAGAAAAGGAGGCTTTGCTCACCTGGAATCTTCGCATGTCCCTTGGGTTTCCTGCATTCTTCAGGCAGTTTTGATTGCATTTCAGAAAGAATTTCAAAAAGAACCTGAGAAGAGAACAAAATGTGATTAAAACTCCTTCAGGATAACAAATGTCTGATTTTACACATGGTATTGTTATTATTGGTTGGTTACAATGCCTCATCCATTAGGGCAGTGGCTTCCAAACTTTGAATAGCGGCACCTCCCTAAGCCAGCAACGATTTTGTTGCGGACTTTCATCCCCCCCGCTCCCCCCGCACCTTCACAATCGGCTCCACAGACCCTGTTCCTCGGTTCCACACACACTCGGGGGCTCGACACTCTAAAGCTCCGTGTCCCCCCAGCCAATGGTAACGCCCCCCCAAGGGAGGCACGCCCCACAGTTTGGAAACCACTGCTTTAGGGGCATTACACATTTGCTTCCTGTTACTTGAAAAGCACACCTCAATTCCAGTCAAACCTTTGCTCTCCTGGGGCTCGCATTGAGGTACATTTCCAAAAGAACCATCATTAGAGGCCTCAACATTTGCACAAGTAGCTAATCTTGATGTGCAAACTCGACTGCAATCACTAACAAATCGATAAATATTCATATTGGGTCAATTTTACGTTCCATTCCAGTCCAATGCAGACACATTTCTATTAACAAAAACAGATTTTACCGATTGTATGAATGATATAAATGGCTGACTTGCGGGTCGTCAGATCATCACTGACGTTAATTCCTGCACATGGCCCTCTGGGTACGGAAATACTGCTAAGTGTTAAGTACTAATTGGCTCGACTATGGAAACTCCCTCCTCGTCGGCCTTCCCGACTCTTTCCTTCACAAACTGCCGATCATCCAGAACTGTGCAGCTTGTGTCCTCTCCTGCACCAAGCTCGGCGACCACATCACTCCCACTCTCGCCTGGCTCCATTCGCTCCCCATACCCCAGAGGATCGAATTCAAGATCCTTGTTCTCACTTTCAAGGCCACTTATGGCCTTGCCCCCTCCTATCTCTCCAACCTGCTGTCCCCCTATGAACCTGCCCGCACCCTCCATTTAGCGGGCTCCGGTCTACTCCATGTCCACCGCCCGACCCGCCCTATCATCGGTGGCCCGGCTTTCAGCATCTCTGCCCCAACACTCTGGAACTCCATTCCACATTCCCTTCGTCTTACTTCCTCCCTTGCCTCCTTCAACGCCGGTCTCAAGACCCTCCTCTTAAATAGTGCCTTCCGCTGCCCTCTCAACTCTCTCCCTCCTCTCCTAACTCTCTCCCTCGCATCGTACCCATCCTACCCCTTCCCCTTGCTCAGGTCCTGACTGGTCTGTTCAGCACCTTGGAACGTCCTCCCGACGTGAATGGCGCTCTAGAAATGTAATTTTGTTGTTGTTAACATCCCAAATCTGGACTTACTTTCATGTCTGTACAATCTAACAGGATCACTGGTTCGGATCAGAAGCCAATGATGCTGAGTAGTCGATGGCGAGGAATTCCATTTGGGCTGGTCTAGATTTATTCTATTTTCTTAGCATTTCAGAATGTCCAGAATTTGGCTACTTTTTGAATTGATTCTTAACTTTAATGACTGTTGTGTATGGTTCTTAAAACCAACTTATGGCTTCCAAAATAACTGTTTCAAGAATTTTGCAAATACTGCACCCTGATATTTTAAGAAAATCAATCTCCCCATCATCTCCAATCTTCCACCTGCTTTCTCAGCTGAGATCAGCGAATTCAAAATAGGCCATCGAAAAGATTATCAACTATAACAAATCTAAACAAATAAGATGCCATCAAATCGTGATGTCTCTTATGATAAGGCCAATGCCTACTGTGAACCCAAGTCAAAGAGACCAAGATTGAGGACAGAACCAGACTCGATTCCAATAAACCTAACGGTCATATAGATTGCTTACGTACACTGCTGACGCCTGTTGGAACTCACAATGAAGAATTGGCACTGAGTCAAAGTACTAAAGGCCACTGGTAACTGTCTCATAAAACTCAGTGCTATTATATGGGAAGTCTGTGGGGGTACTTAACTTCCTCAGTAAGAGGAATCGGGTAGCAGAACATATAAATCATGTTTCGAACTAACACAGGCTAGAGATCGGTTTGTCTTACACTAAACAGTGGCCTTACCAACTGAGCCATTAGACAGTCAGCTAAAATATTATTTTCTACTTTGTCTTCATACAAAAAATAAAATCATGTGATCCGAAATGTCGACATAGTTCATTCTGAGCCGTGCATCGACAGTTCCCACATCTCTTCAAACACAGATTTTCACTGAATTGCTGCCTCAATTCTATATTTTCCTTTTGCACATTGTTTTTGAAAGTGTCAAAACTTTACACCCAACTGTGACTAATCTGCCTCAGAGCACACAGGGCAAATTGCCAATGTGAGCCCTGGGGTCCTTGTGAAGGAGGCAAACATGTGCCAGAGAGAAGGGTAAGTAAGTGCAAGTGGTCCAGAGTAATGTGCTGAATGTATCATATTTATGAAGGTGGTATAGACGAACGGGGGGGGGGGGGGGGGGGGGGGGGGTGAAGAGGAAAGTCTTCAGGGTTTGGCACATCGGCCGCTTCAGCTTTATTGCTGGCATTTCAACAGCTCGTCAGTTAGCACGCGAGCTATGTAGGGCATGGATACAGGATCCCCTGATTCCTGACCTGTTGCTGCCGTGAGGAATGTTGGCTGAGTGCACAGGCCAGGCGTTTGTGGCCTCCTGCGATTAGTGGGTTGTTGAAATAAAGAACCGCACCATCTGTCGGGAGGCAAAGACGGCCCTGTCAACCAGCGCTCTGCGCCTCAAACAGGTCCTTATGTGGCGATGTCTTTCAAAGCGCTGGATTCAGGGGGGAAATGCGGGACGCCCTGGAGACTTGTTAGAAAGTACTTTGAGAGTCTTCCTGCAAAGTACGAACCTTGCAGCTGGTGACTTTGGCCCGGGCCGGGCGGCCAGAGGAATACTTTGAAACTGATGTAGCTGAAACGGTTAAAAATACTCACAGACCAAAATGAGAAATGGCTGGAAGATGCGGCATTGGGGTTTCCTGGGATAAGTTGCAGGGAATTTATAAACACAAGGACATCTGGCCTGGTGCACCAAAATTTTCCCAAATATAGGAAATATCCCTGAGTGGAAATGTCAGCTGCAATATCCCTTTTACAACAATCTGGATGTCAGTTTCAACAACATACGTGTCAATTTCAGGATAGTTTCACTTAATCAACACCAATCAACCATCACTTACTCACTCACTCTTTCTCTCTCTTTCTCTCACTCTCTATACGTGGGCTAATTTTGAAGTCAGATCTACGTGCATGCTCAAGTCAAGGGGATTAAAGGAAACTCGTTTTGGTAAACAAGTCCAACAGTGATATGGACGTGGTCAATACTGCACGATCCACTTGATTATACTCTCAAAACGTATTGGGGTAAATGTGTATTTCCATTTTAATTAAACAGATTTGATAGACAGTAGCCAAAAATAACTATATTAGTAATGCATCAACAACTGTAAAAATATAACCTGAAAGAAGCCACTGTACGTTTAACTAACAAACCTGGCTTGAACCTATCTCCAACTCCGTGTCTCCCCTCACATTTCACCAGTTTATCTGTAGGGAATCAGTGAAGAACAAACTGTCTGAATGGTATTTATCTACCCCCCATTACATGTGTAGCTCTATTCAATGATGTAACTGGAAACCTACCATGAGGATTTGTTAATGTTCTTTACAACTGTTTTAGGGTCCCTGAGTATGTGTACATAATTATCACAAGGTCCAAAGGGTATGCAATGCAACTAAAATAAGACCACTTACAATCCCATCATTTTGTTACTCGGAATAAACAAATCACAAGCAAAGCCTTGAAAATTTAACTAGGCTTGACCCTAAAGCAACCATCTAAGTCTCACTTTACTGCAGATTTCTCAAAAGTGCGTTTCATAGAATGTCACAAAACAGAAATGCGATATTTGGTTTATCAAGACTGAACTGGTGATTTTCTTCACATGAGCCACCTAATGTAATCCCACTCTTCACTACTCTCTTTGACCTCGTCTACAATCACCTCTACCTTCCCGCTTCCCCCTTGTCCCTTGCTCTGCCTCCAAACCCCTTCCTTGTGAACTGCTCCAAGTCATTATTATTATTAAGTTATTATTTTTCAAACATCTATCTAATTTCCTTTTAAAAGAGTACATGGAATCTGTCTCAAACATGATTTGTGGCAGAGAATTTAACAGTTGCACTTTTCACTGTGAGGAATGAAGAGTGTTGGGAAATTGAAAATGTTTCCAATCTTTATTATTTTGTATTAAGCTCCTTGGGAAGGGTTAGATGCAGACCAATTCTCAATCTACAATTATCAAGCGTTCGCTTGTCAGGCTTGCGTAAGAAATGGAGCATAGCTCTCCGTACTCTTCTTCAGAAAAGGAACCCAACATCTTTGAACCAGCCAGGTTTTCCTCGTAGCCCCGCTGATCATTGCCATCTCTTATTCTGCATGGAAGAGCAGCCAGTTGTCATTTATACAGCTTTTACATTCAGAAGAATGAACTTGTCAAGAATAAGACCCACTAACATTCACCGTGCTTGTCATGCTGTCTTTCTACTCTCATACTATTGGAAGTAGCCTAGAGGAATCACAATTTCATCCCCTCATCTGAGAATACAAACTTGTCTTTTTCCCCCCCAAATTCCTCTTAATTTCTCCTTTCCTTACAGTGCTATGGGTAACCATCTGGTTACCTTCTGGTTACCCTCTTCCACTATGTAACTGTTATTTATAATTATGTAACGATTATGGGGTCATTTTACACTAATCATTAACACAGTTAGCAATCTTTCTGCTGTGTCTTCATAACACGAATCCCCATTGTAAAGCCCAAGTGAAAAGAGTGCTATTTTTAGCAACTAACATAACTTAGATCCCTTTTAGCGTTGGCAGGCTATTTGTGTATCTGTGTGTGTATGGTGGGGGGAGGGGGGGAGCACTTTGAGGGAATTAATTTACCCCAGCCTAACCTAAGTGACTGAGACCAATTGAGCAGCATGAACCAAGGTAGAATCCAGTAGTTCTGTGATCAGAAGGTTCAGTATCCTACCAGTCTCAGCATTTACCCATTGAGTCACCAGAAGGAACCCATCAATAACTTGGCGAGTTAGAGCAACTTGGACATTTCTCCACAAGAAATAGCAACAAAGTCTGCACAGCAGAAGCTGGTGTTAAAGTCACAATATTAAAGTCAGGTGGTTCAAAAGCAACTTGTCCTAAACTCCAATTTTGCTGAATTACCCTTTGCACTAGCTAATGTAACCCGTAACTCTAACCCCCCCACCCGCCCACCCCACCTCCCATTTCCCTCCCAGAGTCTGCCAGGAAACACTGGCGCATTCATTGTATAAACATGCTTGAAGTGTGGATCTTGTGAAAGGCAACTCTAATTATCAAGTTACTCAGTGCTGGGCTTGACATTCATCGCACCAATTTAATACTTTGCTCTGAACAGACACCTCTTTGGCTTTTGCTACAAAGCAGTAACATGGTAAGGAGTTAAAGGTTATCCTTGTGACAGGCTTGGTTAGCGTGCTGGAAATGTAATGACATTGTAGAGCAGAAGAAAGTCAGGTAATTAACATAACTCACCTCAATTGACTCAGAGCTAGCGCTAACACACTAATTCTGACAATTTAGAATTATTTAAAATTTTTGAGCAGGTCCTTTCCTTTAAAAATTCTAACTCTTCTCTTGGTTTCTTGCACCAGCTCGCTGGCTGATGTAGGAATGCAGTGTTTTACACACATAGCTTCCATTGGTAAAGAGTATACTTCTTCCTAGCTTTTAGATTTCAAATTAGCTTTGAGAGCAAAATATTCCACATACCACTGACATGTATATTTATTTGTCAATTTTCCCTTTTCGACGCCTTGAGACGTCCTCCCAACGTGAAAGACACTCTACAAATGTAATATTGTTGTTCTTCTCGTCAAATGACTGACTTATGCTGGGATGTTTCAATCTCATGCACAAACTCTTGCTGCCATTGAGTACCTCTTCTTGAAGCCCATTCTGTATGTGTGAGTTGAGACAGTGAGTATAGGCAGGATATTTAGATCATAGAGGATCACTGCCAAATTTGATCCTATTCTCACCTGAAGTTGACATTTTGCATTGACTTATAATGTAAGATTGTGAAATATATTTAAAAACTCTTTCAAGATTGAATTTATCTGCCTGTTTTGCAACAGTATTAAAAGCTACCAAAACAAGATTGATTTCAGAATTTTTCCATTTTAAACATGAAAAGAACAGTCTTAAGGCTAAGACCATAAGAAATTTCAGGCTTTCTAGCAGGGAGATGATTGAACAATGTGCAGCGGGAACTCTGGTTTATTTTTTTCCTTCCACCGAGACACGGAACATATTTTTAAAAATGTGCAATACCGTCAAATACTTCCAAGAAAAATATAGTACAGTTTGAATCACCAAAATAAAAACCCCACTCTGCCCAGGCAATGTTTATTAATCCCAATCTCTGAAGATTAATCTCCACAGTATCACTAATAGAATAATAGTATTCGTTTAATTTGATAAAGAGCGTTATCACATCTTCAAAACATCTCAAAGCACTTCACAGAATAACTGTAAAGAGAATTGTATACAGTATTGTGTGAGTGAAACACGGCAGCCAATTATGCACAGCAGTGTCCCAGGAACAGTCGTGGATTGAGTGACCAAATTATTAGTATTATCTTTGGAAAAGCGATTCACCAATCGACTAACAACTGGGTGCTTATTTACTGTTAGGTAAACAGAGGCGTGTGGCATAACATATACATTTGCATTTAGTGAAGCTAAAAAAGAGAGATCATCACAATAATATCTCACAAGATGTTTTACACATATATATGTTTTAAATTCATTTTCTTTTCATTTTAATTCCATCTTTTTAATGGATCGAGTGACCCAATTAGTACGTTTTTAAAAATATTTTATTAGCCTTTGAAAGCAATCCACTAATTGACGAACAGCCGGGTTCCTACTTACTGAGGGTTAACTAATGAATGTTTCCCAATGTGTAATCTCCCCAAGCAAGATTGCCAAATTTTGGATTGGGATAGTTCTATGTGGTGAGCCCATGCCCACAAAGAACAGGATTGAGACTGTCCCAAATGTATTCCAAATAGGACTTAAAGCAAGGATAATGAAAACACTCAGCTCCCAGGGCTGAAAGCACTAGTGCGCTAACCCACCGAGCCAGCCCAGTCCCCCAATGCATTTTTATTCAATGGTATTTGGCAGTGATCTTTGTGGCCACAAGCCTGTAATTATGTCAATCAATGAGGTTAGCTGTTTTAATTTCAGATCCTATCCTTGGAACATCATATTGTAACACACACAGAAATCTTGGATCATGATGATTCTCCAAAGATAAACCCCCAAATTATCAATTTCAGTGGGAATCTGTGGAAAATCCATGCCTGTGGTTTGCTACTAACCATGCTAATAGGTCTCACCCCTGCTGTTACTCATCGACCAACTTGGCATTTCATCTAAAACCATTTATAAAAAGCAACATTTAACACAAAAGCTCATCGTGTTTTTTTTTGGAATAGTTTTGAATATTTTGGGACTGTTTATTTTTACTCCTCCTCTCTTGAAGAGCTGACTTGTGCTGGGATATGGCTCCGTGTATCTAGCTATCCTTTGTAATTCTTGATTGTTGAGCCAGAATGGAAAGTTTAGTTGTTCGTTAAGCTCAGTGGTACACGCTAGCCTCTGAGACAGAAGGTTCTGGGCTCAAATCCCATGTCGGGACTTGAACTCTCATATTGTCTAACCTGACACTCCAATGCAGCGCTGGGAGTGCACACCAATGCAGGGATGTGTTGGGATGCCATGTCAGGGATGCCATCGTTCTTTAAACTGAGGTCCTATCTAGCTGTTCAGGTGGACGTTAAAGATCCCATGGCATATTCAGAAAAGAGAAGGGAGTTTTTCCCAATTTCTCCCAGTGTCCGGGCCAACAAACCCCTAAATAAAAATGGCCACTCGTTTCATGGCTGTTTGTGGCATATTGTGGGACAAATACAAAGTCACCTCAGTTCATAGTATCCTGTGAAGCGCTTTGAGACATTGTTCTGACATGATAAGGTCCTCCACCAAATACAAGGATTATTATGATTAATATTCAGCTGTGGAGGAAGGGGGAGGGAGCATCACAGCCGTACAACAGCAACATCTTGGATTTATATAGCGCCCTCCACGCCGGAATGTGTTTTAGAGCACATAAGCATACATGTTCTTGTCCACACCCAACAACCACACGCGAATAGCTGCGCGAAGAGACACTGGATAGATATTAGAAGACAGGACTTCGAACAACTTTTTCTTCTCCAGTATTGGAATCACTGTTTCATTACCATTGCTGGGCTGAGATTGATTATCTCAGATCATGGCAGGAATCAAACCTGGGCCTTTGTCGTTCGGTTTGGTTCTGTTGCTAACTGGGAAGTGCAAGCTTTTACAAGGTGAGCTTGCGGTTTTTTGTTACATCAGAATTAAGCTCTGCCATGTTCACATAACTTATAGTACATTACTAAATTAATACAAACTGATATCAGAGACGAGACTGGCTGAGCGTGCCAGCGATGATCATTGCATTTCAGCAGAAAATATGAGGATTAATAACATACTTGGCGTGTCCAAGGATTCAAATGAAAGTAGGCTAACATTCGTTTCCAACTCCAGAGCACTGTGATACTGCTTACCATGTGAGGTCCATCATGAGCTGCATCTTGTGATCACTATTGTTGCACTCTACTGGAGTCAAACTTCAGCGTAAAAACAAAGACAGTGTATAGCAGTAGGAGTGCTACTACTAGCTTCAGTGCCCCCTGTATTTGGTAGAGATAAATTCAATAGATAGGTTCAGATGAAGTAGCTTTTTTGAGCTCATTCTTGCAGATCATCAATCCTACAACTGTGTCTTTACAGGTGAGATATTCCTTCAATTCGACTATCTCCTAGACTCAACCACTTCCATTGTTAACCCATTCTAAAGAAATATTGCTGGGGTTTCTCCTAAAATTGCCCATCAGATGCCTGAACCTGGGCCCTGTTGTCCTGAGAATTGGGATAATTTGAAAGCATTGTTCTGGGTTTTGTTTTTCTATTCCATTTAGTCCTTATCTACCTCACTAGGGTCTGAGGCACCTCTTGTCAAGGCTGAAGAGCCTGAGTTTATCTCGTCATTCCTCATAGCTCTTCTCTCTCCCTCTACTGACTCTGCTCTGGAACCTCATCCCTTTTGGAACTTATGTGCCTATGGTCAATATGGCCTGTTTTGCCTATATGGTCACATCTGGTCACATGCAGTCTATTACCACTTTAAAAATTCAGCATATAAAACACAACTTGGAACTTGCTCATCAACCTAGAAGTAAATTGTTTTCTAATACAAGCCTATCCAAGCCAGTTCAAGCAACTGTTGAGTTAGTGACATTTAATTGGATTGAATTGGGTGCAGAATGTCATTGCAGCAAATTGTGTCCATGTATTTGAATTGGAGCCGATGCTTTTTTGCGTCAGGTTCGTGGTTGCTCTCCTTCCAGAATTTGTCTTCTCCCGCTGTGCACAGTCTAACTAGATGAGAGCTGCTCATTTCAGCTGCCTCTGGATATCGATGGCACCGGGAATGTGAGAGCCACGAGACTTAACCTTTGTGCTGACACCCAGTTTTGCTTTCAGTCATGCTAAATCCCCCATAAATACTCAACAGCTACACTTGATTTATAAGTGACACAGTGAAGCTGATCTTGTTTGCTTCCTTGCCAATTTTCTCCCTTCTGCCGTCAACTCATGCAGACATTTTGATTCTGTTCATCCCTCGTCTGGAATATACTTCCACAGGAACCAGTCACCCTCCAATCCATCTCTATTCTAATACTTCAGTGTGATGTTCACATCAGATTCAGTCCACTGCAGTGTAAAATCCATCAGATTCACACTGAATCCACAAAATGCAGTAGAGTCCACAAGATTTAATTTGCAGGGATTCATTACAGATTGGTAAATATCAAACCCTATGTGGATGTGTCTCACAGCGCTGCCCCAGAGTTCTGCTTCGGGGCTGATCTCATTACCTACATCCACGAAGTCAAGTTATGGCCAAAATGTAGCGATGGGATCGGGGTCCAGATGGGTGAATGGCATTCAAATGCAGTTCTGACAGATAAGGAGATAGATTTCCTAATTCCTAGAATTAAGCCATTTGGATACATCTCTCGTAAGAAGCCGTGAACATCTGGATGGCAGATTGATGACCCGATAGTGTTACAATATATGGGTCCCAAAAATGCTTCCTTTAGGAAGATAAAAGGAGTAGACAGTGACAGTGTATCCAACTAGTCAATGACAAACCAACACGTGCACTTCATAGTCAGTGGGAACATCAGCTATCGCTGTCAATGGAAATAAATACAGATAGCTATTAACCACATCCACCACTCCAAAAGAACACATATCCTATATCAAACAAAAAAAGACCAAATAATAGTGTCTGGCTTCAAGTGAATGCTTTGGACTATTTAACATGATTTATTTAAAATACTCCCCTTCTTGTGCACATACGGGCTATTGATTGCTAGATGATCTGGTCAAACTCGCGCTCGTCTAATGTGTTTTATTAAATTCGCGAAACAATCAGGTCCAATTCCAATACACGAGTTCCTGAACAACCTGCTGACATCCAGGCAAAGTGCTCTCAATGGTACACAGGTCAATATGTATTGGATTTCCACGGGAGGAAGGAGCGAGGCAGCCTGCTGATGCTGCACAAGGTTCAAGCCCTTTCCCTCGTCATTAGCTTTGATGCACTGAGCTCACATCCTCAGTACAGAAGCTGAAGAAACTCCATCAGATTAGGCTGATTTATTTCAGCAATAAGGCCTGACACTTCTTCTTTGTGTTGGCTTATCTGATTGCTGCTGCCTTTCAAGCCCATTCTTCTGTAGTGCTGAGGGCCTGTTTCCACCACCTCATAATTGCATTAGCCAGGGTCGGATACCTTTTCATGTCCCTGGATGATGTTCTGAGGGATAGAGGCTGGTCATTTTTATCTTCAAACAGCTGTATCTAGCGATTCGCTTCAAGGTATGATGTGTATTCCAATTACAGACACAGAAAAAAAGCCTCTTCACCTAATAATAACTATCAAATCATCTTTTGGTGAGTGTGTAAACAGTAGAATCCCTTCAGTTGCTGTTCCGGTGAATAAAGATAACTCCAATTTACACTATTTTCAGATTTCCATTCTTTAACAATCTTCCACTCCCCCCCTTCACAGTATTGACACTATCAAATATTTTCACATTAAACAGACACATTTTATTTGCTCACAAATTTTCTCATCTTGACTTTCTTCCTCCTCTCAGGAAGATTGTGTCAGCCTGGCTCATTTGATAACACTCTGGCCTCTACATCAGAACGTTCATCTACAAATACAGTCACTCCACTTCACAGTAAATTCTGGTCACTTTGTGACATCCTGCTGATGTAAAAAACTGCTACATGAAATGCAAGCATTATTATTGTTCAGCCATTTAGACTTTTTCTCCCCTCCAAGAGTGTAATTCCATGTGCGTAGATCATTCTCCTATATCCTACCCAAGTGACCATTATTCAATTGTAAGCCTTAACAGTTATTATTGGAAAGCAAGTCAATGACAAGCAGTGGGAGGTTTAACAGCCAGTCCTTTTCTTATCCAGTACATGTGCGCGCGCACACACACACACACATTCAGGTGGCATCACTGCACAGCAATCACAAGAAGGAAGGAACTCTACCTGAATTTATTTGCCCTACTCTGGGCAATGAGTCAGGTGGCACAGTGCCTTGTGCCACCTTTGCTGAGATTAGTTAACTCAACAAAGACCAGAGATCGAACTTGGGACTTGTCAATCTGCATGGCTAAAAAATGTATTGAATTAACTCACTAAAGCCACACGGCTTTTTAATGGGCAACTTTGTTTTATTTTTACATTTTAAAAATGAATTGCTCAGGTCATATTTGATATACATTCAAATACTAACATACATTTTGAAATCCCACAGAAAACAGAGTATTACAAAGCAACACTCTGCTTCCAAGAACCGTATGAATGATATCAGGTAGGAAATCTCAGCTCTTTATGTCTTTTCTCTCACGAGTCGTTTCAAAAGGAACCGAGACTGAGCCATATTTAAATAATATCTGTCAAAGAGCACCACATATCATGAACATTTACATAACAACATCAGGAGGTTTTTTATATTCAGTGTTGAAACAAATTGTGTAGCTTTTTTGTATGTAATATTCCCAACAATAAAGAGTAAATGTCTCCCGGGATTACATCCGCAGATGACAAAATTAACTTTTTAACTGTCTTGTCCCTGTGGACAGAGTACATGAAGGGCACTATCACGAGGGTAGTTAAGACCAGGCTCAGGGAATAAAATCCCTGCTGACTGCAATTTGTGCAGACTGGAGGCGTTTGACAGCATAGATCAGGTGCTGACCAAACATTTATTAAAACATTATAAATGATTAATTCATGTAATTATTACTATTAATGCGGCTAATACTGAATAATGAGAGTCACACACGTGCTCAAGTCCCACAATTCATCCCTCTGCCTTGTCAACAAATCATAGTCAAATCCGCAAAGCTAATCATCCTCGGCTGGACCCAGTGCTAAGCGTTACATTCTATTCCTCGCTCTTAATAAGTCACTCCACAGTGATAAATTATGCTTCGTGTCAGAGTTTATGAGTATGGCTTTGCTGCTGCTAACAAATAACATGGCTTTCAACCACCCTTCCCCACCCCCGCTCCTTCTCCTTCCTCCCTAGACTGCCATGATCAGTGTGGGGGTGCAGTTGGGGGGGAGGGGGGTGGGGAGGAAGAGAAACAGATTTGAGATTACTTCACAGCAAATGAAGTGTTCCCTTTTGCATGAGCAAAGACCTGAAAAAACTCGTAGCCTTAGGCTGAAGACTATCGAGTTTTAATTTCAGGCCATGCTGAATTTGAAGGATTCCTTAATTTAGATTTCATTTGGAAGTTTTTTTTAAGAATTGCAGAAAAACAGCTTCTAAATCAAAACTGAATTTAAGAATTTTCCCCCAAATTAAATTTTTTAGATTACTAAAGTCTTAAGGCTAAGAACAACCATTTCTAGCCTCTGTTTTTATTTAGTGACTTCTGCCTTTGAAATTAAAAAAAGTTTGGTTTAAATAATCACTGACATTGAATCAACACTCAAGATTTTATTGAATATATCTTAGAATTCCAAATGCGACTTAAAGATGAATTGACAATGGACTTCAAATACCTATTAGGATGTTGAAATGAAGTGTAGCAACTTTGTATGATGATGTTGTGAATTCAGTTACCAATTATCTCATTGAGTCGGAAGGTTGTGGGTTCAAACCCACAGGACTCTGAACTCCCAGTTTATTGACCCACCAAGACAGTGCTAGAGGAGTATTGCATTGTGAGAGGTTCTGTTGTTTGGATGAGACATTAAACCAGTATTTGCCTGTTCAGGTGGACATTAAAGATCCGTTGACATTATTTGAAACAGAGTTTCTCCCGAAGATCCCTATTTCATGACTGTTTGTGCAAATTGGCTACCGAATCTGCCTAGAAAATATACAGTCACTACACTTCAGAGTGAAGCACTTTGAGACATTTTGTTGAGACGATAATGAGCTGCAACAAATAAAATTATTATTATGCATTATTATTATGATATCCACCATATTGTTGAGAATATCTGTGGCAATGAATTCCCTGGCTTTGGTTGCACAAATGCATCACACAGACAGAAATACTGGCATACATCACAAGTTAAAAAGAACAATCATTTTGCCATGTCTTTATCCTGGGAATGCGCCTTTACAAAAATATATTGAAAAGATGGTTAGTTTTAGTGTGTGAAACATTTCACCATGTGCCCTGTAAGCAATATCAGCGTTTCAATAACTGATGCATTTTATTGTATTCTTCTCCTGAAGGCACTGGCCTGACCAGGCATACAGGTGCCTTATGCCCCCCAATGTATCACCAAGTGACCGTTCTTTATGCAATCTGTAAACTTCAACCCGGGTCTGCTTCACTGTAAAAGTCACCTTACCAAAGACCTGACCTCTCTGTGCTTCTGGTCACCTAGCAGAGCATTGCGAGCTCACATCATAATTCATTCAGTCCTCCCTTCAGTAATAGGGGACCTCACACTGCCAGATGGGGGAAAGTTCGGCCTAGGGGACAGAGAGCCAATCCATTATCCGCCTGCAGCAAGTACTGTAGACATGTCAGTGTTGGAGTGCTCCATATCCATCAAACAGTTAACTTTGTTACTTCAGTCTCTGAATTACTGCTATTTGACTCAGAACTGCAATATGATGCATTTGAGTTTAGCCTGCGAATGTCATCTTAAAATCTGGAATGTTGTCATTTCAGATGGAGACAGGGCTGGCCGTGCTGTAAGGCTGTGAATGCAGGTGATCTATATGAGTTTTGACCCAAATAAAGAAAATCCTTGCTTCCTTCACATTTAAGAACATGGGAATAGTGGGATGCCTTTGAGCCCATTGAGCCTGTTCCACTAGTTTATTAATAGATCTTTTAATCTTATTCCCAACTTTTCTCCATACCCCAAATGTCTGTACTTCCTAGGTATCTAACTATCTCCCTTTCAAACATTCCAATTTGATCTGCTGTTACAGGTACCTGTGTGAACCTTCCCTACACCTCACACCTTCCCTGCCACTAAAAGCACCACAGAATCACAGGATAATTCAAGGTCTGCACTGGTGTTTAGGACCACCTGACCAATAGGAATAAAGTTATTAGACTGATAGCTCTCTCCTGTTCATCCTATTTATTATTCTGTTTCAATCATCTGAGGATTCTGTTTCAATACAATGGTTTTTTTTGAGACAGAGAATTCCATGTTCCAAGCCACCCCCACATAAAGACATTCTTTCAAATCTCCCCTTTACTTCCTTTTGTGAATATCTCTTGTTACTGACTTGCTGACTGGTGGAAATAATGTATTTCTATGTAAACAAAGTTGGGATACATTGTCATCGACGTGGGGCATGTTCAAGTGTTTTTCTATTACCCATGAGAGCAAACAGCAGTTTGTACAACTCAGTCTGCTCTAGGTTGTGCCTTTACTCCTGAGCCACCAGTGGAGCCTTAAGCAAGGACCCTTGATAGACACAAAGACTTATTCTATTCAAGCACACATCTTCCATCCATCTTCCATCTAGAAACTGGATGCTGAATCACTGACCAAGCTACAGGCAATTATGCTTCAGACCATAAAATAACTGGAATTTCATAGTGGAACTGAGTCACGGAATAATCATTGTTTTTGGAAGGAGCTGGTTAGTTGTTGTGGTTCATTTGAGATGCGATTCAATCATATTTTCCCAGACTAAAATAATCTGCAAAAATATGAAACACATTTATGTTTTTTTTCCCTTCTGCCTCTACTTTAAAATAAAAACAGAGGGAGAGAACCTCATTTGGAATTTTTTAAAATTCAGAACTGGCATATATAATAATAATAATCCTTGCCTTATCGCATCTTTGAGACATCTCAAAGCAATTCACAGAATATACAATATATCTAACCCTGAGTGGTTACCGTGATAACCCAGTGGGTAAAGGCACTGTCCACTGCAGCACTGAGCCATACAGACTCAATGTTTAGTTTAGTCATTGATCTTTGTAGAGGCTACTGTAATAAGCCTTGCATTTGATATAGCACTTATTCACATCTTTGAGACATCTCAAAGCACTTCATAGAATACACTGTAAAGTGCAGTGACTCTTATCTTTTGTGGGCAAAACGTGACAGACATTTACGCAAAGCGATGTCTCACAAACAGTCATGGATTGAGTGACCAAATTCTTATTGTGGTTTTTTCTTGAGGGTTTATTTTCAGGCACGTGGAGTGAGAAAACTTGCCCAAGGATTCGCCCTGCCGGGAATCGAACCAAGGTCGCTCGCTTGCAAGGCGAGTGCTCTAACCACTGAGCTACAGGAACCACATAGTCTCAATGCCTTGAGTGGGAAAGGGGAATTCAGCCAGGGCAGGGAAGTTCCTGCTACTGTGTAAGAGATCAGTAGAGAGGGAATAAAATATTTCAGAGGATAAACCCCAATGGAAAAGGGGTTATGGCCTACGAGCGATGCTTGCTCTTCTCCAACCCCTTCCCCCTCAAAAGTGTCTAGGCCCACCTTGTATTATTCTCCACACTGCTGTTCAGTGACACCTATACCAGACAGCTGCTCCACAGAGCTTGCTGCTCAGTAGTTCATAGTAACTCGAATCCATTTTGCCTGCCCGCAGGGCTCTGGTGTCTGTATTAAAGACTTCAGCATTGTTTTCAAGTGTGTGCCCATTTGCATTAGGTATGTGTGCCAGACACAGCTTTCCTGGAGCAGAAAGCGTATCATTGTAATCCATACATGACAGCGCTGAGACATAGGCGTAGGTACTATATTCTACTGCCAGCAAGAATCAAATGCTTCAATCAATGAATCAATCGCCAATGTTTGTTAGGACAATTAATCATTAGCTTGTGACAGCTATTTGCATATGTGGCCCAGAATCTGACTATTAAAATCTATTGCCACTGAAACTCCATTCTCATCCATGCATGTGTACGTACTACATAGACACTAACAACTTAACATTATACAATCATTCCTCAGTGCTGTGATACAAAGAGAATTAGCACATTGCTATTAATGAAACAGAGGAATAGCAGATGTCAGAAGTTGCTCCACACCCTGTATAACAGAGACGTAGCCCTAACTCCCACTCTGCACAGACTTCCATCCTTCGGTCACTTCCAAAAAGCCTCCACCCATTATAAACAGCTGCAGTAAAGCCTCTGTCTCCCATGCTGCCGGGATCAGGGATTACAATGGTATTGGGTTAAAAAGCAACTTCACCACTGAATGATTGCCTGATAACAATATAGCCAATACAGTTCAAAAAATCCTGCCGGATTCCGTATGCTCCCTGCAGGATAGATTTAGGATAACAAATTAGAATTCCTTCAGTATCTCTATTATGTCTGATAAGATCCTGCAAGGAACTCTGTAAATCCAATAACATTTTTATAAGTAGGATTTTATCATCCTTCTGACTGAGTAACATTGTGATGAATAGATTTTACTTGCATCCTTCCATTTATTGTTCTCTTAATCCATGCCAAAGACTTTTAATAAATTCCCTAATTTCTCCCCCATGTCTCCGAAAATGTTACCCTCTGCTCGGTTACAGTTCCATATACCATGCCTAGTGTTGATGTGTGAACCCGTCACTGAGCTTTGACAGGCTGTTCAACCATTGAGGAGATCAGAGTCGTACCCAATCTGCATGTGTGTGGATGTCCAGTTGTCCGTGTTCCACCCAACATCCACACATGCAAAGCGCTTCAAAGTAAATACTGTAAAGTGGTGTGACTGTGCTTTGGGGGTAAATGCAGCAGCTGATTTGAGAACAGCAATGTCCCACAAACAGCCATGGAATGAATGACCAATTTTATTTGGGAGATTGTTGGGCCAGAACATTGTTGGTAGGGATAAACTCTGTACACTTTTCAAAAAACGCTGTTGGATCTTTAACATCCACTTGACCAGGCAGATGTCTTGGTTTCACGTCTCATCCAAAGATCGCCATCTTCGATAATGCAGCACACTCCAGCACTGTATTGGGGTATCAGCCTAGACTATATAGGTTCCAAGTCCTGACTCGGATCGAACCAACAAGCTTCTGACTGAGAGGTGAGAGCGCTACCAACTGAGCCACACTGACACTTTCTACCTGATATCCAAATACATGCAGCAAACACAAACACGAATGGTAATTCTGGATGTTTCTTCTCTTATCCAAGGCCTTAAAGCCAATTTCAGCATCTCTCCTGCTGCCCTAACTGAGATCAACTAATTCAGCACAAAACTGGGAACAGACCTGGTCTGTAGACATCAGCTATTGACTGAATAAATCTCACTGAGCTTCCAAATTGAATGCAATTCTTAGATTTTTTAGAAAGTGGAAACCGAGGACAAATTAAAAATCATACTTCAACATAATCTGTACCTACGCAGAAGCTGTTCTGCTATTTTAATTTTTTAAATCAGGGCAGGTGTTCACTGTCTAAATTTACCAGTTACATCAAAATCTCACCCTAGGTTTCCTGGTACTTTGATATCAACGAGCTATGCAGGAAAGACAAGACCAGAGAGAAGTGAGTCATTTGCATGTTATAAATACTAAAATTATATCTGTTCCAGTGTGAAAAAAACAGCAGAGGCCAGTGCATTACACCTTGGGTAATGTAATCCCGCTATTTAATGCAAAGTAGTGGCATTACAGTGTTTGGGATCCACTTGTTCAGTGTTATCTACGTTATCAGCAAATGAGCCTATCTGAGTAGTCAAACCTATAAATAATTCAAGGCTGGAGATGGCAATTATAGTGCCCGTCCACAACCAGAATGAATATTTTATGAAGGCTAAAACAGCCCTCAGAATGAATCACGGATACATGAATACATACAGGCTCAGCTGCTGCTCCCATCCGCTCACTGTCTCGATAGCTTCGGATTTATCTTTCACCCCCCACCCCATTTTCCCAGTGTTTTTCCTCCTTATTGCTCCACTAGCCTTGAAATTCACATTGTTACAGTGACTATGCTCAGTTTGTTCCTTGTGGAAGTTTATAGAGACTTTAGTCCAATGGCTTTGACGTACGTCAGTATGACAGGGATCTTGCCAGCAGTAGCACACAGCACTGACAACAGCAATACACTTAGGAGGACGTAGAATACTCCATTTCATCCTTCTCGATTTTCTCCCCTCTGCCCCGGATAAACTGACTTGTGCTGTGATATGGTTTATGATCCACACAAGCTTCTTGGTCCCATCCGCTCACTGTATCAATAATTTAGGATTTATCTTTCATCCCTAATCCATTCTTTCCCATGCTTTTCCTCCCTATTACTTCAATGAGCTTCTTGCATTGTTTCAGCGCCTTGGGACGTCCTCCCAACGTGAACGGCACTATATAAATGTAATTTTGTTGTTGTTATTATGTGGATTCAAACAACAATCAGTGCTCACCCACCTCAATCAAAGCCATTTAGCTGAAGCCACAATTAGCTTTGTTAGGTATGAAGAGTCAGGTCCAGCAGGGTTCCATCACAGAATTATTTCTATCCAATAACTGACAATACAGCCTGACAATCCTGTGTTACTTTAAGGAAACAAGGCTGCTGGAAGTTGTGTTTGGTCAGCCTTTCAACCCATCCCATGCTGACATCTGCAAGCTCCTAGATTCACAACACAACTCAGTCACAGTTCAAAGCACACAGCAAATGTCCATACAAGTCCTGCAATTGTATCCCCAATTACACAAGATTCTGGTTGCTCATGGATTGAAGGTTTCACTGTACGTGTGACTTTTTAATGCAATGTATTACAGGGAGATTGGCATTCTTAAAAATACAGAAAGGAGATTGGATTAAAATTGGGGAGTGAGCTTTTTGTTACGTCTTTAGAGGAAGAATTTCCCTGGTCTAATAGACACCAGTTAGCATTGAGCCACAAATCTGCAGTATTGCTTTCCATGAAATTGTCCTTAGATCCATATTACAGCAAAATTAATTGCTTCTCATGTACCGAATTGAACAAATTATGACAAAGTTGACTCCTTGTTAACTAATGCTCCAATCATCCCTGTCATCACATACAATATGTCAACACTTACATATTGTAAGTGTTTTACAAAACTAATTTTGTTCTACAAAATACTGCACTCTGATTTCATATCTTTCTGTCTTGAAGGCGAGGACCTGGAGCTAAGCTTCAATTCCAATGGCCCCACGAGGCCTCCATTGCTTCCACCAAGTGGATGTTGCATATTTGCTTTATAATAAATAATAATATATAATAATATTATATTATATATATTTGCTTTAACAACATAAGTGGTAATTGAATATGGATGGTGCAAAGTATAAAAGGATTCTGGGAAGAGTGACTTGCAGATTTGAAAGAGAGTGTGAAAGAAATTTCAAATAAAGTACTGAGGGAATTTACATTGTGTTTTGGACTAAATAACAATACAGCAGATATTCTTCAGGTGAGAAGTAGACATTCACAGTTGAGTGGGAATCTTCTCTGGCCTGAAAGCCATAGGTGTAGAGATCATTAGGGAGCGACTCAGAACTGCTTTTAGTTCCTCACCTTAGTCCAGTGACGGTTGAACCATTTACAGTCAGCACACTGATCAGTTCAAAACTGACCTGGGGCCTTCCTGATCTGTGTGGCTCAGTCCTGCACAAGTCAGTGACTTAACCATCAGGAGAAGCCTGCAAACAGTTTTCATTCTGGTTTTGAAACAGTTAACTTGCACCAAGCTCACCCATCAATTAAATCTGGAATGTTACCCAGTGCAACCTGATTAAGCTTCCATATTTATAATGCTCGGGCATCAACCTGCTCCTAGAAGTTTCCAGAATTAGTATCCTGACTGTGTTGTTTTCCTGGTGTTTGCGAGCACTGAATCAAGAGGAGGTGACATGGCTTTCTCTAACAGTCTCATCGATTAAGGAAGGCGCACTGCGCTGAATACATGCATATGCGAGAAGCGGTCTCTTGCCAGTGTAGCATATGAAAGTGAGAGCAGCAGAAGGGAGCCCTGGGCTGCTCTGTAGTGAATGAAGCACAAAGCCGCAATGTGGCCCCGGGCTAGGGGCAGAGGTCAGCATTATTTTACATTACTGATACTTCACGTTGGAAATTGTAACTGATAGGCACCAAAACTGATGGGGAGAGACAGTGGCATTCAGCAGGTTAAGCTGCCAATCACACCCAGCGTCTCCTTGAGTGACAGGTTGCTTACCAGACACATTATGCTAATATAGTCATGCAGTTCTAAAGCACCCTATTTGTCAAGTTTATGTCTATACCCTGATCAGCCTGAATCCTCTTCCTTTTCCGAACTCCCCTTCAGTGGGGACGAGCTGTGGCTCTAAAGATTAATGGTTAATATCAGGTGAACTCTTAACTTGCTAATTAGTTGCGATATTCCTGAAGTAACACTTTCGCCAACCGGGTTCATTAATCAAAAACCCTCTGTTCATTTCCATCCAGGAGACATTTTCAGCCAAGCGCACGCTAGCTTCCTGGCAGCTTGAGGGTTAAAAAGTGCAGTTTGAATAAGGCTCTATCAGTTTGTATTGCATAGAGACTGAAAGCACCAGGATTTCAGCATTAACCACTAACTCCTCATTGTAATGCTCCCCCTGGGAGCCATAGAAAAGCCCCATTACAGTGAAAGCCATGTTATAATGAGGGTCTTTTGTCCGCTTATTACTCTGGGAGCCATACACAATACATGTTGTATATGAGAGGCCATGATGTATCAGTACATTACAAAACGAAGGAGGGTTTATTACTTTCGTTGAATACACTGATTTGCTTTAAAAAAAACCAAATTGGAATTAAAGGGATAATATCCAGTCTTTTCTTGCCCTTCTCCTCGACTCTTCCACTTTCTCGCCTTCTTTGTTGAAGGTGCTGGCTCATACTGACATTCTCTGGTACCAAGCATTGCCAAGCGAACAATCTTCATGTGGGAGACTAGGCAGCCCAGGGAATCACTATATGAACAGTAAAGGGCATCACAGCCGAGCCGCAATCCTGTCCCTATTAGCACAATATCCACAGGCTTACACCTTTCAGTAAGCAGCACCACATCACATTCAGTAGAACAACAACAAAATTATATTTCTAGAGCGCCTTTCACATCGGGAGGACAGTAGGATGAACTTTAGCTAAACCTTCCCTCCCCAGACTGCCCCATCTCCTGTGACTAGAAGCATTGAGCTCAGCACCTTAGCCTGACTGAGATCTGCTAACTCAGTACTGACCACCATCTTGAGTCTGTCTTTACAATATGTTGCACTGACAAGATATCAAATGTGTACCCTCTTTAAATATGCAACATTTGCCCAAGCAGACAAAGTAAGCCATTTTTTTGAGATAAAAGTGTTGAATTGTCCCCTGGTTGAACAGTAATAGTAGCGGTGCTGCTATTGAGGAGGTTGAATAGTTGACCTCAACTGAAGAGTTTGCTGGGTTCTGTCCAATGGGAGTCCATCTGCTCAGAAGTGGATCAGTCACGTAGGCTATTACAGTCATGCTTTCTCCTGTCTGCTCATTCCCATCTTCCATGTAGACTGCCAAGTACTGTACTACAAATACCTTGGGCAAGTTTCCTTACTCCACATGCCTGATAATAATCCCTCTAAAAAAATATAATAATTTGGTCACTTCAATCCACGACTGTTTGTGGGACACTGCTGTGTGCAATTGGCTGCCACGTTTTGCCCACAAACATACAATCAATTCACTTTATGGTACATTCTATGAAGCTCTTTGAGACATTTAGAAGACTTGAAAAGTGCTAAATCAAATGCAAGGATTATTATTATTTATTACACACTATCGTCTTACATACTGACGGCTATTCCCAAAAGGAGAGTAGGGTGCATTTAAAGGGGAAAACAAAGTGGGCAAAAAGAAAGAACGGCCAACTTGATTGGAGAGGAGGAACAGAAATGACCAAAGAGAGAAGAGATTGACTACTCCCCATTGTAAAAGACTATTCAGTGGCTCTTCTATAGAGTATTTTTCCCCATTGTTGAAGGGTCTAAATCCTGGCCATTATGTTCAAGAGAGTGGAGACAAGGGAAAGGAAATTCAAAAAAACAGTTAAGGAAACATCTGAGTGACCACCTCAGAAACACCTGGAACACAGAAACATTCCCGTTCACTTCTCCTCAGGAGAAGAGAATGTCATGGGTGGGGGTGGGGGAGAAGGGAAGATCTCAAGGAAAGAGAAAAGCAAGTAAGTAGATGGGAAGAAAAGTAAAACCAAAGTGTAGAAGAGGTATGGCATACAGGAGTGATGATGTTATGTTGGATTAATTTTTGATGGCTCAAAATCTGCTTATGTAGGTCACTCATCAGGCCCCTGTTTCAAAACACATGCAATAGTTTACTGAGTAAATTTTCACAGTTAGTGTAAATTGACAAACAATACACACTCAAAATACTATACATTGCAGCCTAGCCCCCAAAAGGAACATATTATAAGAAAGAAAATTCCATTTTAACACAACATACAATTAATCTGCTGGTACTTTACACAAAAACAAGTCACTGAGTCTCATTCATTTATTTATTATGCCATGTGCGCTCGCTGCGAAAAGAGAGAAAATTCTCAGCAACAACGGCTGTATATTTTAGGAGCTCAAGCCAAACATCTGAATAATTCATGATGGGATGATTGATTTTTTTGGGTTGGAAGGGCCAGGTCTTTGCTGCTTTCCACCAGGAGGAATCATTAGTGCTGGATGTCTTGTGCACGGTCCGTGCCATCGAGCCGCAGTTATTCAAATACAATTTGTAAGGAAGCCGATTGATCAACTAACCCTGCTGGATGCAGGAGGGAGAGAGGCAGGACTGCTACGGCAGTGCCCTACCTACTCTGCGCTCTCAGATCGAGTGCGAGAGGCAGGGAGGTGACGGCTGAACGAAGACGACATGGCTTTGTAATCAAGTATCTCGCAAATTATTTATCTGATCAGGGAGAGCACTGTCAGAGCTGACTAGTATTGACATGTGCATTTTCTGTTTGCTCACCCATTCCCTTAGGTTACCTCGGCAAGGCAAGAGAACCCTTGATCAAATATTCAGCTAGTATTGTTTGCGGGAAGTGCATTTTTTTAATAAGCGATTCCCCTCTTCCAGTCTTTTACCTCTCCTCTCATTGTCCATTGGTATCAGCTGCCCTCTGGTGCTCCACCTTTCACCTGTGAGCCTGGACATTATGATGTGATTCAACCACAGGATTTAGGCCTCAACAGCTAAGTATAAATCCTGTGATTTACACAATACCCTCACACATACACATAGTCACTGAATTGTGACCACTGGATTGTGCTCATGAACAAGAGCTACAGATGTTTGGAACAGATTCCCAACAAAAGCATTCAATGCAGCCTATTAATTCCTAAAAAGAACTGAAGGGTCTGTTTAGGAACAGTGTTGGAGGATAGCTGCAGATTGGGGTGAATGCCTTCACTACAGACCCTGTGGTTCAGTGCTGCTGGGACTGGAGTGAGAAGAGATGATGTCGGCAGAAGGATGGAGCCACAATCGTACACTGGATGGATGAATATTTTAAAGATTTTGCTTGATTGGCTTTGAGGTTCGGGGAGTCTCTGTGCTAGGGATAGTACATCCCAGGAGATGGAGTGCTAGGGAAGGAAAGTCCATGAGAGAGTAACTATGGGAGCTGGCTTGTTGGCCCAGCTGGTCTTTTTCATGCCATACTTTCTTAAAACTAGTTACAGCAATCAGAAGGAGGAACCCTGATTTTTCCCTTCGCTGGTTAATAAAACTAATTGTATCCCCTATGCTGTCATGAAAGAGATCACAGACCAGAGATGGAACCTGGGACCTCCCTAGTCTTCACAGATCAATTCAACACTGGACAGTCACTTTGTTAACAGTCACCAGGAAAGCTAAGGATTGGTTAGTTCTAAAAATTAAATTGAAATAATGCAGTGAAATATTATTATCTTTTGATACCTCAAATTCTATTTGTTTCTTTCAATTATGAAAACATATTGGCTTCCGTACATATTAAAAGACTGTCAAGTGGTAAAAGGGTAATTCCTAAATTTAATCGGTATAACTTCTCAGGCTTAAAGTACATCTTTAACGTTTTAATCTATTCAGATTCGGGAGTGAAGAAATACTTTCACGTAATAATGATTCATTTATGATAATCAAATCAGAACAACCCAGCTTTGATCTCCTACTCTGCTAAAGTGGCTCAGAATGTGTCACCCAATTGGCTTTATTTTATAAATTGCACCATATCTTTGCAATATAATTCCTCACAATGAAGATGTAGCTAAGAGAATGCTATTTTTAGTGATCAGCAGGAGATGGTGAATCGCTCTGGAGTGTGCAGCCTGTTCCTGTGCAAACATATACCGCTGCTAATTTGCACCAGCAAACCCTTCCTTGCACCTAGTCCTGAGATCCGGGTTGTTTGGTGAATTGGGATGTGGGAAGAATATTGGATAGGAACACTGGGAGAATTCCCTGCTCTTCTTCCAAAGAAGTGGCATGGTTATCCTTAACGCCTATCTGACCAGCAATGGGGTCCTCAGTTTAACGACACATAGCAGTACATTTAGCTGTGACTTCCTCACCAAATACATGTTTTAACCAGATACATGCTCTCGTGCTGGTTTAATCAATAAAGGTGTCTGAAATAATAGTGGCTGATTAGCAAATACTGTATAGTACTTCCAATAGCAAGAATAACAGATGAAAGTTCCTGATGACGCATGCTAATGAGATTTGCTTTCATTTCAATGAGTGCGTATCCACTTTTGTTTGTTTCCTCTGTTGTTCTGCACATCCTCCACTAGGAGATGCTCCAAAATGCTTTGCAGACATAGGAATAGGTAACCACGCTGTTTACAGGTGATCCACATACATCTGGTAAGCTTCTGATATTCCTGAGGCTTTTATCCTTGACCTGCTTTGGTGGTTGAAAATAATCCATGAACCAAAATGATTTTATGCCACACACCTGCCGATGAACTCAAGCCAATGGACAAGCTAGAAACAAAGGGCTCACACATCCCCACAAAGATAATATATAAGGAAAGAAGAACTTTTAAGCAAATGTTTGAACACCTCAGCAACTTGTAACTTGGCACACTATAACGGAGGAGACACTGTTTAATTACAAACCAGATATTCAGACCAAACCCCTCAATGATATTTTAAAATGATCTCTTCAACTGTACCTGCAGTCAGCCCCACCAGCCCCCCACCTCAGCATCTGACACTATGCCTGGGATCTGCTCTGAGACATTATCCTTGTTAAGGTACCTCTTCAGGTAATTTTCCACTTGTGGAAACATGAATTTTCCATGTTACAATAACCTTCAGCTTGAAACAATTTATTTTAACCTAAATTCTGAGCTGATACTCTCACTTGAGTTTATCTTCCCCTACTAGCAGTTTCCTAACCAGTTATTTATCCTCTCATAACCTTTTGGAAGTTTTAAGACTGCTTTTAAATTCCCATTTAACCTTTTCTTCTCCAGTAAGAACAGTCCCAATCTTTCACGCCTGTCATAACTATGACTCATTATCGTTGATATCATCCGTGGGAACCAGTACTGTACCCGGCCCGGTGCTCTAATGTTCTTTCTATTATCAGGCGTCCAATTTGCATGTTTTAAAATAATCATCTTTGCAATTTGAGAGCATCTTTCAGGCAGGAAGTAATGTCTGAAAAGTGCTTCACAGGATTCAATGTAAAGTGTATTTTGGTAGGCAAACACAGCAGCCAATTTGTGTCCAGCAATGTCCCATGAACAGCCATGAAGTGAATGGCCCATTTTACTTGAGAGATTATTGGCCAGGACACCAGGAACCTTTCCAATTGTTGCCAAACTAAGGGCTTGTTTAAACTTTATTAAGAAGATGATGGTCCTTTAAATTTCATGAGTCAAATTCCTGAGTTTCTTAAATTGTACTGATTCCTCCTCAAGTTTATTGGAAGACCACAAATGCCTCCAACAGACTGGTAAAGTATCTACAAAAAGGCAGTGCCCCCTACGAGGTTCCTGTTTCACTTTGACATCCAATTTTTGATTCCAGCCTTAAACTTACTAAAAGCATCACCAATATATAAAGAATATTATATATATACACATGTATATACACATGTAAATAAAGCTAGAGAAAGCCAAATATAAATAAATTTATATTCATTAAAAATATATTATTTATTAATAAATATATGTATATGTATTGATATAAACATATATTAAAGAAACAATATTGATACAGAGAATCCTACACGTTGTTTAAAGGAACAGTAACTGAAAAATCTGTGCTCGGCAATTGTTTACCTAATTGTTTGCAAAATCACAAAGTAACGGTATACAGCACGTCAAAGTGCATAAAACCTTTGTGTCTGGCATGTAAAGTTGCATAGCTCCTCTCCCTCCCAAACAAAAGAGGTTAGCTAGATGTTTTTCATGAGTTGCACCACTCCTTTAATAATTCAAGTTACAATGGGGCTACTTTGTCTCGCTTTAAACCTTGGTTGTATTGAAGCAAAGTTTAATCTCCTGCCCATTTCAAAGGACAGGTAAGGGTGTGAATGAACATCACTGAAGCTTTGAAAATGGACTGATATTAAACCGTATGCTAAACAGTATCCCTCTGTTCTTGTACAATTCATGTCCACAATTCCCAGCATTTAATGGGAGTCCTGTAGCCCGGTGGTTAGAGCACCTGCCTTGCAAGCAAGAGACCTGGGTGCGTTTCCAGGTCAGGGCGAAACCTTGGGCAAGTTTCATTACTCCATACGCCTAATAATAACCCCTAAAAGAAAATTGGTCATTAAAATCCACAACTGTTTGTAGGACACTGCTGTGTGCAATTGGCTGCCATATTTCTCCCACAAATATAAAGTCAACTCATTTCACAGCTATTCTTTGAGAAGCGCTTTGAGACATCTAGAAGACGCGGAAAGCATTATATCAAATGCAAGGATTATATTATTATTATTACTGCAAAACAAGGAAGCCTTTAACTAACTCCTTCTGGCCTTTGGAGTTAAATACTTGTAGTAATAATTATAAATAATAATCCTTGCATTTGATATCGCGCCTTATCACATTTTTGAGACGTCTCTAAGCGCAAATATATTGTAAAGTGAATTGATCATATTTTTGTGGACGAATAATGGACAATGTTCTTAGTTCTGTAATATTCCTGGAAGCCAACACACATTGCTCAGTACCTGTTAAGCTATGCTGACTTATGGAACCTCTATAGCATTGCTAGCCAACCTTTATGATTGGCCAAAAAAAAATTATTGATTGAATATTTCTTGATTTATGTCACTTCTGGGCAACGGGTTGGTAACCAATGCTCTAGAGCCCTCATACAAGGGATTTAAATTAAATACTTGAAAAAGAATAATAATAATAAAGGCTTTTATGTTGCTCTATTGGCAATTTTCTGAGCAGCTATTCAGCCTCTCAAAACGTTTCAGATTTTTTCAGAATAGAGTATCAAAAATTAAACCCCTAACCTCTGGAACTTCCCTCCTCACTGCTGCAGTCTTGATCCTTCTATATCTGTATCATAAATTCTAATTTATCTCAACTGTGCATATAGTCACCTCTCCTTCGCTACTCCCTCTTCTCCACTCCCTAGCTCAGTGGTGTCCAACCTTGTCTTTCCAAAGCACCCAAGACATTATCATATGGAAAGGAAGCTATATGAAAGAAAGTTGTTGTTGAGCACTGTGGTAATTAGCAGGAGAGCGGGATTGGATGAGGTACCTTCTGTAGAGGAAAATAGCAACAGGATGATGGCAGGCTCCACTGTGTACAGTGTAAGAGGGGAAACTAGTGAAAGAGGAAGCACTACACGCCCAGCACCGGACGTTTGGAGGAACTCTAATGTGAAGAGGAACACAGTGCTGGGAGACTGAACATTTCCTCATTTTTGATGATGTCAGCATCGAGTACTCCCAGCCAAGTGGAGAAAGCATCATCAGATACAGAGTAAAGCTCCCTCTGCTCTGCTCCAGAACATTCCTCACCCCCAATCTCAGCCGAGCAGAGCCTACTGTATCAGGGTGATATTTTCTATTTCTCACACACATTGTCTTGTGGACACTTTGGAGTATGATTGCCAAAGTTGTGCTTAATTAAAGTTCTCCTGCTTTAATCTCTGTGTGTTATCCTTCGTTATCCTTCTTCAAATTGCACCTGAAGACTTTCTTCTTTGACCGTGTCACCTCTCTCTCCTCTCTGGCTCGGCATCAAACTCCACTATTGTTCAGTGCTCTGTTACACTACCCCGCGTGAAGGGCACTATATAAATGCAAGTTGTTATTGTAGCAAACCCTCCTCATGAGAAACTGGGTTAGTCTCATTTCACATAGGATCTTTCCCGTCAACAGACAGAGAAGGTTTTGATTCCATCAGCAGACTCTAATTCACACCCAAGTATATCTTGAAATAATCTGTTCACTGGTGAATTTGAATAGTTGAAATTTTACTAATCACACAATTTAGTTAAAGTTGTTAGAGACTACTTCAGTCGACCTACTTACTCTCTTGTTCAGAACTTCAAATAAATCACTGAATCTTCCTTTCATAATCTGTTTTGAATTTCACTTTTGAAACAAACATACAACTCTGTAACCCAAGTGACCCTTGGTGTTGTTGGCACCAGTGTCTGTATATTGTAACCGTGTACTGCACTGTTTAGAAGCGTGTGGAGTTCTGTAGCTTAAGGGTCGGAGCACTTGCTTTGCAAGCGAGAGGACCCGGGTTCGATTCCCGGGTGGGGCGAAATGTTAGGCATGTTTCCTTGGTGCTCATATCTATGTTTACCTAGCAGTATGTAGCTATTGGGGAAGCTGGATTTAATTTTGTTGTTAGTCGATTGGTGGATCCCTCTCCAGGGGTAATAATCCCTTTTAAAAAAGTAATAATATCAATCCAGTAGCTCTTATTGCACAATTGACTACCGTATTTCACCCATTAAATAAATAGTTAATTCACTTTACAGTATATTCCTCGAAGCACTTTGAGACATCGTGAAGATGTGATAAGGCTTTATATCATATGTGATTATCATTATTATTAACTCAACTGTAGCTTCAATTGCAGGCTCAGTTAACAATATCTCAGACTGAAAATCAACCCAAAGCCTTGATAATCAATACTACACCTGCCTATGCCTTTACCCAATGGACCATTGTGGGAATCGTTTGATTAATCTTAAACCCTTTAAATTCCATTCTACAATGGTTCAGTAAAGGAGAGCCGATTGTCTCAATAACCATCAGCGTATTCGACTTTTATTGATTCACCCGGAAACCAAATCATTTGAAAACATTCAAAATATCTTGCAGAAATTTTTCTGATGATACAAAATTGATGCCTTGGGGGTGGGGAAGGGAATTGATACTAAAAAGGCAACTTGGAACCGGAAAGATGCTCTGCTTCATTTTGCCTCGTACTGCCTCTGGGACAGGGTACTTTATGACACCTTGCTATAATTCAATGGCATGTCACTGCAAGCAGTTTATGCTCAGATGATGTATTGTGAGTAAATGGTAAACAAGCGCACCAACAAAATCTGCAGGAAAATAAGATTTGGCAAAGCCAGTTATCCCTCACTGCAGAACATCAGAATAAGAACTGGTAGTCACCGCTGTGGGACTCATTTTAATTACTGACCAGCAGGGTTTTTTGTCCAGTAATCCCCCTAAATGCAACGTAAGGAAAGCACCGTTTGCTAATAGCAGTTGAAAAAAAGAGCAATCCTGAAATCTTGTAAAATCCCTTTAGCTTCAAGCTCTTATACAACCCAAAACACAAGGGAAATCCTCCTTCCTTGCTTGTAATATGTTTTCAAGTTTATTACTATCAGAATCCGCTCGCTTAATCCCTCGTCTAGATCAGGGACCCAACAGCCATTCTAATAATGGTATTACAAATAAAATATAAGGCTAAGGATCCAAATACTTGGTAAGACACACAAGGTACAAGTGAAAAAATGAATTTTTAAGTGAAATCCATACAAAAGAGCACACAAGAACATGTTCACAGATGTGTGGCACTAAATTACTCTGCACAAATCCAAACAATCTATCTTTCGCTGCTCTCATGGACAGCTTGTCTGGGGTGGGCCGGCTAGGCAGAGGCTAAGAAGGCCTTCAGGGACCAAATTACCGTTTCTAAATTGTTCCTGAGTTCCAGCGATACAACAGCAATATCACTCAAAAAAACTGAAACAGATTACTGCGGCTGGGTAACGTGCAAAATAACTTCCAATGCAGCACAAGAAATAGTTATCTCGGACAACACAGGCATCAGGGATCTCAGATGCTACGAAATCCACTATTTTTCCTCCAAGGTTTGCAATTTGGTGACTTTAAAATATCCACAAAATAATGGTCGAAATTAGTGGAAATTATTAATATATATTATTGGGAGTCTAATTTGCAGTATTTTCTTAGCAGGATTCCTTCTAGGGATTAAAATCAGACCTTTTCACTGTGGTCTACCCTGTCCTGACCCAATATCCACACACAAGAACTTTCAAATCTCTGGATTGTGATCAGTAACAACAATATGGACTATTTTTCCTGATCAGCACAGGGGCATTCAGGACATCTGTAAGGTCCTCTCTACTGCCCATTGGTGAGATCAGTTAACTCAGCAAAAACTTGCTGCTGTAGAAACCTTTGGTCAGCCCTATCTGATGTTGCCTTTACCCACTAAGCTATTGGCAGAAGCTGGATTTTTAAAAATATACAATTTTATTTTACAATTACAGTACTGTATATACAATTTTGGTCAGAGTTGTGGTATTGTGGAAAGAGAATACAACAAGGCCTAATCTGAAGACCTCTCTCTGAATAAGATTACAATTGCCAAATGCCTCAATGCTGGAATGTTTGCCCTAAAGATTAGACAGGCCTTTAGTCCTCACTCCTCTTTTCCCCAGTCCTCTGTTATTCTTCCATTACTATACTGGCTGATTTCACTTTACACACAGCCTCTACTCTCTTTGCCAGGCCTGACCCACCCCACCCCCGCATCACCTTGCCTCCGCAGAAGAACCCTATTTCCTAATTTTCCTCCTAGACTCTTCCTCGATCCTGTTTGTCCGTTTCCATCACCACTCTTCCTCAGACGTCTGTTTCCTTTGAAGGTTGAAACGAGCCGCCTCCAATAGCCAATCCATTGGATCTAGAACTACATGCTGGTTATGGACAAGGGTGGGAGCCGACTTGGTCATAGCAAGAGTAACAAGAGTAACAGACTCCCCTGGTAATTGAGAATCTGTAATTACCGGGGCCCTGGGTTACTGGAATAAATAGGGGCAATGGATTAATTGCCAGGTGTTCTCAATTCACCCATATCTGCTGCTCTCAAAGGAAAAGATTTGTAATATCTAAAACGTCAAGAATTCCTCGCTCCGTTAAAGTAGAGAGTAGTGTATATTCCCGAACTTAGAGCAGGCCTCTGCTCAGGTATTAAACGAGAAAGATAAACAGGCAGTTTGTTACACAATTTGGTCAGAGACTGCTTGACGCAGTGTATAAATGGGGAAGATTAAGCCATTTCTCACCTTCCCTGGCAGAGGCCTTTATTATTTACAATATTTACTTCAGGGGAGTTGTGACTCATGTCATATTTATCTTGGTGAAAAATGGGCTCATAAATGGATATCACCTTTTGAACAAAGCAATGTATTGTGATACTAATTTGGTTCATGAAGTGTGTAATTCAGTGCTAGCACAGGGCGGCGTTTGTCACCCGGTTTATTAAACTAATATAAAACAATTTTTCTTCCTTGTTACTGAAATATGCAGGCACGGTGATTCCAGGAGAATATTTCCTCTCATAATGGTACACTTGCGTGCATGAATTACACGCTGCCCTGGCAGAACTGAATAGTTACAAGCCACTACATCTCATTCCGACTGCACTGGGTTCAGCTCTGCTATGAATAAATCCATTCCATTACACCTTTACATTATTGATCACTCAAAATATGAAGTCTTGTTTATTTAAAACGCGCAATAATATCACCCAAAAAAGCCGAATTCAGGGATGTCAGCAGCCGTCAATATTTTAGTGTAAATCAGAATTGGCTTTCAAAATCTTTTGGGGTAAGTAACAAGGGTCAAAGATCAGTCATTGTCATCCTCTGATTGACAGCTGATATTGATGGAGATTTCGCCAGTCAGCGCAAGGCAGCATAAAATGTTCCATCACAATTCAGGACTGAGCTCTTATTTTTAAACCTATTGATAGCTGTTAACTCCTTAAAGTCAGACGCCCAGCTGACCCCCCAAAATATTAACAAGAAGCAATAGTAACCTGATATTAACAAGAAGCAATTTGCCCAGTCCCTGGATACCTTACGGGTATCTTACAAAGTCATTTCCAATATTGAATTCCCTAAATAAGGTTCCCACAAAAGTGCAGTGAGGTGGAAATTCCAGGTGTTTGTGGGATTTTACAAGATGGTCACTTGTCAATACACAAGGTTCTGTAGATTTAATAAACTGAAAGTGCAGCTAGGCATAATTCTTACCAGTACAGCTGGCAGGAAACCTGATCCTTTATGCCATAATAAATAATATTTGCATCTGATAAATAGCCTTATCATGTAGTTATGTCTCAAAGCACTTCGCACAATGAGTTACTTTCATATGTAGTGCCTGTTACCAAGGAAAATGCAGCAGCTAATAATTCCCACAAACAGTCATGGGGATGACTTATTTAAAGTTGTTCTGTTTTTCATTAGTCTGGACGGGGGAGTATAATTGGCCAGGACACCAGGAAGACCTCCCCACTCTTTTTCCAAACAGTGTCATGGGATCTTCAACATCCACCCAAAGTCCTGGAACAGGCAGATGGAATGGTTGTAATCAAGACTCTGAACTGGTGCTGTTCTCACTTAACCCTTTCCAGTGGAGTGAGCTGGAATAGTGATCAGGATGAGAACATTCGAGTGATTTCACCTTCTTTTCTCGATCCCACCAAAACCTAAGGCGCTAAAGACAATTGTAAACTCAAGCTGTTAACGGCTAATTGCGCACAGAACAGGAACATTAATAATAATGATCCTTACATTTGATGTAGTGCATTTCACAAGGGAGGATATACCATAAAGTGGAGCGACTATGTATTTTGTAGTTCAACAGAGCAGACATTTTGTGCATAGCAATGTCTAACAAACAGCCACGAACAACAACAACAACAAAGTTACATTTATAGAGCGCCTTTCACGTCGGGAGGTCGTCCCAAACCGCTGAACAGTCAGGTCGGGAACCAAGCAGGGGGGGAAAGGTTGGGCTAGGGAGAACGAGAAGGAGAGTAGGAGAGGTGGAACAGTTAAGAGGGGAGCAGAAGGCACGGTCGACGAGGAAGGTCTTGAGACCTAAAGGAGGAAAGAGAGGAAGTGAGGCGAAGGGATCGCGGGATGGAGTTCCACAGTGTGGGAGCAGAGCGGCCGAAAGCCCGGCCACTGTTGGTGAAGCGGTTAGGGCGGTGGACGCGGAGCAGGCCTGAGTCTGCTGAGTGGAGGGTGCGGGCAGACTGACAGGGAGACAGCAGGTCAGAGAGATAGGCGGGGGCAAGGCCGTGAATGGCCTTGAAGGTGAGAACAAGGATCTTGAATTCAATCCTCTGGGTGACGGGGAGCCAGTGAACACGGGTGAGGGTGGGAGTGATGTGGTCGTGGAGCCTGGTGCGGGAGAGAACATGAGCTGCAGAGCTCTGAATGATCTGCAGCCTGTGAAGGGAGGAGATGGGGAGGCCAACGAGAAGAGAGTTCCCGTAGTTGTCTGGAAGTGATAAAGGCGTGGATGAGAGTTTCGGTGGGGTAAGGTACTGGCGGAGTCTGGCAATATTGCGGAGGTGGTGAAGGCTGTACCGATCATGGAGCGGATATTAGGGAGGAAGTTCAGTTCAGGATCAAACAAGACGCCGAGATTCCTGACTGGCTTTGAGAGGTGGAGAGAGAAGCCTTGGATGCTGATGCTAATGAAGGGAGTAATCCACTTTATTTGGGGAATTCATGGCCAGGACACTGCAAAAAAAGGCACTATGCAAGTGTAATTTTGTTGTTGTTGTTGTTCCTGATGTCAGCAACCACCCCACCTAAACTTGATTGACAAGTTGGGAGAAAGGAGAAAGCCACCATACTGTAGTGCCTAATAAGTCAAGTGCACGATTTAAAAGCATGAACTCAGTTTTGTTTAAAATGAATATTCAGCTGCTTTATGCCAGTAAGTGTCTGTGAGTCACACTGTCTTGTATTAGCTTCTCATTGCTGACAGTATCTAATTGTACAGAACAAGCAAGCAGCCATATCGACAAGGTCTACAGATTACAGCTCATACAACGCTTGTCTTGCCCTGCTTGCTGCTTCACTATGTATTACTTGCACCTCAGGCAGTCTGGCTCTATCTTTCCACCGTAGCCTCCCATTACTTAAGGAGATTTCTGGTCACTTGTTTATTGCAGATAAATATGGGCTTTGACCATTGGTTGAAGAGATGCAGGTGGGAAAGGGAAGAGACGAGCCAAAATGCGGGAGATTTACCAAACAAGTGCCTGCCCTCAAACTAAACCCAGAAGTCAGATCAATGTAAAGATCACCCATGGCAGGTTATAGTTTACTCAGCAGCTCTGAATCAATCAGCTGCCACATTTCAACCACAAAATATACAGTCAATTCACTTTTTACAGTATGGTCTGTGAAGCTCTTTGAGATGTCTCGAAGATGTGATAAGGCACTAATTAAATGCAAGGATTATTATTATTATTATATTTTTCCATCAACTTTCTTCTCTTTAAGAATCTGACTCCCACACATTTTCTCGAATAGATCACACAATAACGAGCAGAAAAGCAAAATTCCACCTAGAGTTAACCTCTAGAACCACTTTTGCTATTCTTTCTCACACAGAAATGTGAACATTCCTCCAATTTAGTCTTAATTTGGAGAACTATATATATATATACACACACACGTATATATATATTTTTAAAAACTGCTCCCGTACCAAAACTATTTCAGAATTTTATGCAACCTTAAGTTTTAATACAAAAGTGAAATTTCAGGAGTATGAGCCCTAGTTGAATTTTTCCTTCCCTATTCCAGTCACTAAAGCCAACTGCAGCTCTCACTAATCTCCCCAAATGACACCAGCTAACTTACCATAGATCCAGAATTGAAGAGTAACCTTCACACTTACAACAATAAAAATCCTCACATTAGATATAGTACCTTATCGCATCAAAATAACTCATAATGCATCACAGAGTTTTCTATTAAGTGCAGTGATTGGATTTATAGACAAACACATCAGCTAATTTGCACAAAGCAATATCCTACATATAATAATAATCCTTACATTTGATATAGCACTTTTCCCGTCTTCTATTCGTCTCAAAGCGCTTCACAGAATATACTGTAAAGTGAATTGATTGTATATTTACGGACAAAACACGGTAGCCAATTGCACACAGCAGTGTCCCACAAACAGTCATGGATTGAAATGACCAATTTTATTACTGTTTTTTGGGGAGGAATTATTATTAGGTATGTAGAGTAAGGAAACTTGTCCAAGGTTTCACCCTGACATGCCTGGATTTTGAATAGTGCCATGGGACATTTAACATGTGAACAGGTGGATGGGAACTCACTTTAATGTTTCATTCAAAGGATGGTGTATTCACCCAGTTACTGCCCCTCAAAGTGGCAACGCATCATGTTCGTTACTGCATGCACATTAATAAAACAAGTTTATTATTATGATGTTGAATGTTGTTAATCTACTCAGCAAATAAAGTTATTACCCTTTACAGTAATTTCTGTGAAGCACTTTGAAATATCCTCCCAACATGAAAGACACTATATCAAGTATAATTTTTTTTATTTTAATGCACAGCTCCCTGATTAATCACAATGCCTTACACAATTCAAGAGTTCTGCCGCACGCACAAAAGTGGCAAGATGCATATAATCACAAGCTGTGAACAGACTGGTATCTGAGTGGGTAGATGAGAGGCCTATGTGTGTAAGAGTGAAATCTGCTGTAATTACTGCAGGACATTGTAAATTTGCCAATTGAAAGGTGGAGGGAGGGAGGCAGTCCATTGCTTGCGCACACGGACTGTGCAATGATAATGATAAGGGATCTCGCCAAATCCCATCTAATGAGCTGTAATAATAATAATAACTTCTCCTCCTCAAAAATGACTCTGGCTCCCAGCTAATCTGATACATATCTATTGTGTGCAATGATACAACTGAGTTAGCCGTTTAGTTATGTCCCAACATATTTAAAAGTCACCCAATGAACTGATCCCAAGTGGTGACAGTGCTATAAGTGATACCAATGCCACTGGGTTAGAGAGGTGGAAATCCAGCCAGTGACCTTGCTCCTCATTCCTCATCACTATCCAGTGCCCCCTGCTGGAAGCGATGTGTGTCTGTGTTAACATAACAAGGTTGTAAAATTCAACATGTATTAATTACCACCTAAAGGTAACATATCACAACATTGCAAAATACGGCTCTGCCTGTATTCCTTGAGTACGCAAAATAGCTTTTATAAACACCTGTATATCACAGCAGATATTGAATACCATGCTAAAATGCTCAATTTTTAATGCCTGCTATAATGAACGCCACTTTGAGGGACAATGACTGTGGATGAATGCATCGTCCATTCAATGAGATGTCAGACCTGGAACTAAATCAGCATTTTAAGGAGTTGAAAAATTAATGTGAAGAGTTTGAAGAACAAGCTTCAATATTCAAGCAAGGAATTAATTCACAACCGATTCTCAGAGAATATACTTAAATGCATTCTCTTATCACTACTTAACAGCTAAAGTCCAACTGATACATTGTGGTAATTTCTTCGCAGGTTTAAATATTAGTACAAGCACAGTTGATTCAGTGGAAGCTCCATGAATGTGTTTAATTTGAAGTGCTTTTGCTCAGTGCTCTCTCCTCTGTTGATTTAAATTCATGGTTTGTGCTTTTGTTTCGAGGCAGCTTCATTTTTCATCAGGAAAAAGGTACACATGATATAGGGAGACAGTCGGTGTGTGTGTGTGTGTGCTGTGTGTGCGCTGTGTGTGAGTGTGTGTGTGCTGTGTGTGGGGGGCGGGTAAGGGGATAGAAGGGTCACCAGCTGATCTTTGGAGTTTACAATTAGTTCCTGGTTGCTTCAGGGTGTCAGGCACAAGCTCAGTAACTGAATCAAGATGAGACTAATGTGGGATGGATATCAATCCTATTGAAAATTGGAGCGGTATCACATGTCCTTTTTAGTAGAGATCTCTCTAAACTCTGCTGGAAAAATGTGTCTGTGTGACATCAGTCGAGGACAGGATCAGGCTCAGCTGTGATGGCCTGAACAGTCCTCTTGACACTCACTCCCCCAGGCTCCCCACACAGGAAGAATGGTATTTTGGGCTGGGTGGGCGAGTGTCAGAAGATGCCATAAGAAAGCACTTTTGCCTTCCCAATGTACCGAGATTTAGAGATCGGCTTCGGATGCTACACTGAGACATTCCTAACAATACTCGGCATAAGAAATCCTATTAAAAATCCCAACTGACCATTCCGGAAGTAGATTGCTTCAGAGCGCAGTTCAAGAGGTATACTATTACTCTATGAGATCACCGCTGAATGCTATCTAGTCTCATATCTCGGCTGAAGTACGTGTCCAGAGAACGGAAGAGAGAGAAGCAGAGAGCAAATGCCCTCAAATACTAGGCGCTGGGCATGTCGCCAGTCCTCCCACTCTGCTTGTGTCTGTTCTGTGCACGCAAAACAATGTGTTGCCAAAGCAGAGAGCATTGCCATCCTGTCTCTACAAATCTTCCATGCTGGCAGCTGCAAGGAATGAGAGAATGGCCTCCTCCCTCACCCCCCACCCCCCCACCCACCCCAACCACCACTTCAATTTTCACTAAAAATAACTCAATTCCATAATGTATTTGGAAATTCAAAGTTTCAGGCATCAATTATATCTCAGAAGCAAATCTTTATGTGCCCAAAGCTCCAACCCGGGACTCTAGCGGAGGGAGGGAATCCCACAACTCTCACCTCGGTTTATATCCTGGAAGACAATCTGGTTTTTAAATTGTGCAAAATTGTGGGCAATTTTTAAATTCAGTCTTTATTTGGAAGCTCCTGGGAGACGGAGGGGAAAGTCTCTCCTGACGCCACATTCATTCAGAAACAAGGACATGCCAATAGCTTACATTATGTTTGTTCTCGCTTGCCTCCATAATAATAATCCTTACAACTGGTAACGTGGGGAAGACGTCTCAATGTGTTTTAAAGTGGTGTGACTGTGTGACTTGCAGTCCTTTGGCATGTGCTGCCTCTGCCCTTCATTGCTTGTAGCTCCCCAAGTGCCTCGAGTCAGCAGTAAACACACCTTATTGTTCATCCGTTTTGCCCACAAAATATGCATGATTCACTTTAAAGTATATTCTGTGAGGTGCTTTGAGACATCTCGTAGACATGATAAGGCGCTATATTAAATGCAACAACAACATATTACATTCATACAGTGTCTTTCACTTCAGGAAGGAGGTCCCAAGGATGCAAGGATTATTATTATTATTATCATCCTTGGATGTGCTGTTTTTTTTATAAATGTAACCAAAGCAGTATAAATTCCCTTTTTAAAATGGGTCAGCCGTCTTTTTCCATCTTTTTTTGACTGTATCAATTTTTGATACAGTTTTCATTGTTGATCACGTATTCACTATCGATGGGAGAATCCCTCCCCTGAGCACCGACCCCAGGGAGGAATAAAGTAAGGTGTGCGGGCAGTGTGGAGTGACAGAGAAGATATTTTGTGCTTTACATTTATTTAGGGCCAAATGCTAACCCTGAAATTGATTTGTTTCAATTTTGTCAAGCGCAGTGACGGATACAGGCTTCGGAGCCCCCTTACACACACACATACACGGAGTTTATGTCTTCTCTTGTACATCACAGACAAACCCTTACATCTCTACCTGCTGTGTTTGACCCATTAAAGAATATTAAAACACAGCAATTCCAATTTTCGTGATTCCAAAACTATTAGAAAATGCATCGTTCGAGCAGTAAAACGTCTGATTTAGTAGCCTTACACTGACAGTTATAGTTGAAGTGAAGGAGAGCTGAGTTTTTATATATATATATTTTTTATAATCTGGCCTAGTTAGACCTGTAAAACGGGTTCAACTGTCTCCGAAAATGCATCGTCTGCTCTCTCGTTGGAGACACATCCATTTTTCACAAGAAGAAACTCTCTTGGTGCACAAGGGGGGTTACAAGCCCATGTTCAGTCCCCTCAGTGCTCACGCCTGACACTGCGAAGGACTCCCAACCGGCAACCTTAATACACGCTTCAACAAACTAGGCAAATTAATGAACGCTGATTCATCGCTAAAATCTTTCAATCAGCCTTTCCCAGCTGTGCTTCGTTGTTGAGCTGGATTCACAGAAATGAAATTCAATGCGTTTTTTTTTCCCTCCTAATTTCTTTTTTGGCGTCGGAGAAGCAGGAGGGAGGGAGGGAGTAAGGGACGGAGGCTGGGAGGGAGGGAGGGAGACTGAGAGGGAGGGAGCGAGGGAGCAGACTTTAGGCACTTGGGGAGCTACAAGCAATGAAGGGCAGAGGCAGTACATGCCAAAGGACATGCTTCAGCCCCTGTGTTTGCCGAACAAATTAAACACGTTCAGATTTTCACCTGCTGAAACAGCAGCACTGCATATGGCCCAGAAGTTAAAAATAAGGAAATATGCATACATTATCATACTTAATGTACGACCCTCTCCATTTAATATGCTAATTTCTTGAAATATTACTGAATGCCGTCTGTTCTAAATGAATAAATTTGAATTTGCAATTAGAATAATCCTTTATAATTAATGAAAACTGTCAATTTTGGTTCATAAGTAATTTGATTAACAGGGATGATGGGGCACTTATCAAGTTGCCTGGACTGGTAGGTTACTGAGAGCTGACAGTGAATGTGGAACAACCCAGTGACTCACTCCCACTAAAGGAAGGATCCTAAATTATTGATAACAGGAGCCGGTGAACTTCGCAAGCATGCACTAATCTCTTATATTTTGTCTAACAAGTTCACACAAGAAAGTGAGACCTTTGTAGCGGGAGGGGGTTAATTGAAACAGGACAAGGAGGACGCGATTTGGCGAAATCAAAGTCTTTCTAGCCAAGCCACAGATTTCTTGGGAGACTGTGTTTCCGAAGCGATTGGCCTAGTGGGATCACGTGTAACAACATCAGTTGTGAACTCTGCGCTATGGCTCCCTGGCTTCCTTCGCTTCCCTGGTGCGTTTTGACCTTTCAAACTACGAGGTGACGCACCCTCCCTGTAAGAGAGAATGAACATGGAGGCACCCGTTCCAGCCCGACCTTATCAGTCACACTCTGGACAAACGAGAGAATAGCACGTTGTAAAATTACAGAGTATGTAATTAAAGGAGCCACACCAGCCTGCTACATGTAGGAACATCATAGACCCCAAAACAGAGGGCTGACACATCTAAAAACAATATGAAATTGTTCGAGAGACCATGCAAACTGACATACACTTTCAAAGTTATCCAACTTTGTGTTAAATAATAACTCGGCTACAGCATATAGTTTGGGACACAACAAATCAAGCCACTGCCAGGATGCTGAAAGGTGAACTAGACGGATCTTGGTTTTCTGGTGCTGAGCAAATTCTTATGTTCTGATGTTCTTTTATAAATGATTTCAAAATAGAAATGTTCTCTTTTTCCTGTTAATCTGTTTGCACTTAAATTCCCTTTGATTTGATAGTATGTCTCAACATGTGAGAGTCAATATATTCAAAGGGACATTATTATCCCATACGGAGAAATGGGTTGCTAAAGCCTTGTTGTGAGTAACAATCTGGCACATTTAGGAGGGATGTGTATTCATTCTCACCATTTATTCACCAATGCTATTTTTCAAGTAAATTTTCCGTTAAACTTAGTCAGGGTGAAATCCACATTATATCAAGTGTGAAATGTGTGTCAAGTGTGCAATTTATTTGTTTATACATCGTGAATCTGTGTGAAATTGACACTAATATACAGTGCATTGCAAGTGTGACATTTACACTATACATTGTGCTGAAATGAAAATTACACACTATATGTTCAAATTTAGACATATTCACAGTTTGACAGCATGAAATGTACATTGTTTACACATTGTGCATGTCAGTGTGACATTTCCACTGTTTAAACACTGCATTGTACTGTTTATACTCTGTGTTTAAGTGTGAAAATCAGGTGAGATACACACCACAATCCTGTTATGAAACAGGCAGCACTAGACATGCCATCAGTTACTTATTGAATAGAATCAGACGAGTGATTTGTTTTGATCAATGGTTTCTGTGCAGAATGCTGGGAATCCTTCCCTTTAAAGGAATCAATCAAAACAAACTCTCCAAACGCTAAGTCCAAATTCTGCTAGACACCGTTCCCTCTTTAAAATTCAGATGCCTGAATCAGCTCCTGAACGCATTGCTGCTCATCTCTTTAAATGTTCTACAAGCTGCATGAGGACACTGGAGGACAGAATGTCATCTCTCTGAGGGCACGAGCAACCTAGCCGAGATGTGTATCACTGGGACAGGGAACATTGGGAACAAGGCAGTGGCTTCAAATCTTAAAATTAAATCAAAAGAAAATATTCAGTACTTTTGAAACTCTGCATATGATCATTCGAGTCAGAATATTTGCGATCAGTGACTAGCGTTAAGGATTCGGTTTCAGAGCAATTTGTCATCCAACATATCTGGCTCGCAACTCAGATACCGATGATTACAAACAGATCAGACGTTGAGATTATGAAAAGCAGTGACTGAAATATGAGTACACTGTGGTTTATAAAACAGATGTCTTTAGAAAGTTTCAAGAAGGGCTGTCTTTGTACAAAAGGGTTTAAATCACAATCGCATATCTGAAATACTCAACTTTTGCTATCTCTATCCGTCAGCCTTTCCCATCTTCAGATTGTTCCTGAAAACCCTCCTCTTCAATTGTGCTTTTGGTTACCTCTCTCCATGACTCTCAGCGTCATACTCCAATCATTGTTGAACACTCTGGGACCCTACCCCACATGAGTGGCGCTATACAAATACAAATTGTTGGTGGTGTTGGTGTTGTTCTTTTCATATGTACAAACTGAGCCATATAAACCAGGAAACAACTACTTTCCAATGCTGGATCTGTACTATGGTAGCCAATCTCAGTGGGAGCAACAGTGATACTGTAGGTCTTACTGACCTTATTGGGAAGGTAGGAAGGACTTGTCCAGATTCTGCAGTCACATACTGTCACAGTTCACTTGGGAAGGAAGAATGGCAATTTGGGAGATGATATCACAACAGCTTGCATTCATATAGCACTCTTCATGTAAGATAAAGTCTTGAAATCTTTACAACAATAGTCGAATGCCAAGCAAGAGAGGGTAAAAGAGTATATGCCATTATCTGATGGTCAAAGAGATAGATTTTAAGGCACAACTTCAAGGCAGATAAGAGTTTGGGCCCAAATTGAACCATGTCTCAGCAAGAGCAAGGGCTTTCAGGAGAGGAGAAGAATAGAAATCAAGTTGCAATAAATAGATAATATTGTTGGGATTCAGTTGCTTCTTGGTTTTTCTAGTCCCTTATCATCTTCATTGGAGTCCTATAGCTCAGTAGTTAGAGCACTCGCCTTGCAAATGAGAGACCTGGGTTCAATTCCAGGCATGGTGAAACCTTGGGAGAAGTTTCCTTAGTCTACATGCCTAATAATAACCCTTGGAAAAAAAAACAATAATAAATTGGTAATTTTAACCACAACTATTAGTTGGACACTGCTGTACGCAATCGGCTGCCGCGTTTCACCCACAAATATACAGTCAATTCACTTTACAGCATATTCTGTGAAGCACTTTGAGACGTCTAGAATAAGTGAAAAGCGTTATATCAAATGCAAGGATTATTATTATTCTACAACCTCCAGGTGCTCCCCAATAACACATCCAATAGGCAATCTTCTTAACTGCCCCCCCATCCCCAAAAGAGGCTGTCAGGGTATTTTGCTAGGGAGAGTGGGGAGAACGTATTACACCCAAGCCTGGGTCTGTCCACACACATAATTCTTCTAACAGGAATCATTGGATACCGATCAGACCATCACAATCCTGAAAATAATCGGGGCTTCCACATTTAGAATTTTCCAAAAGTCTGAACAATCTTAAGGTTTAGAACAATGGAGATGGAGACTTGGCTGATACTTTTGTTCCCTCACCCCATGACCCCGGTGGTCCACCATAACACCCTCTGCTGCCAACCCCGTACCAACAGAGATCAGCTCAGTCAACAAAGACACGCGTCCTATACCCTGCTGTGTGTGGCTCAGTCCTATTCAGACCAAAACTTTAACCAACTGAGCCAACGGTTCAATCCCAAGAAGCATTTTCGAGGCTGTCTTTCTTTTCACAAGTCCCTGAAAAACCCTTTGTAGTGTCGTCAATGCGCGTGCAGTGATATTGGGTTTTACAAGAAGGCTCGAGGGGAAAGGAGGAGGGTGTGGAGATATCACTTGTGATCGTTCTGTAGGCTAACAAAAGGGAACCCTGCACTTCAAAGCAACGATGATCAAAACCTGGAGATCAAACCACTGACAAGGAACACGGCTGCCACAGCAGTATAGAATGCCATTACTGAGTCATCCAGGCTGGCAGCAGCCAGTGCTGTTTATGTTTTCTGTGTAACGCTGTCAAAAAAAACCTTTAACGCTTGTGTACTTTTGTTGCCTTTTATTTGTTTGCAACACGAGTACTGACAAGAGTCGAGGGATAATGTGGAGTGTGAAAAAATGCAGTGGTAATGGGACAGGAAGGAAAGCGATGCTTGAAGCCTTTTTTTAAAAAATATATTAAAAACAACTTGCAGTTAGAGAGACACTGCTCGCTGCCAATACAATGCTGTGCTTTTCACAGTGTCTCTCTCACTTCCCACCCCCCCCTCTACCCCCCATCCCCAACAACGCAACAATACAGTATTTGGCCCTGATCATGATTAGCTGGCACTGAAAATAATATTCATTGCCTTCAGCGTTCACAGCTGTTCTCGAGCTGACCAGCGGGACCTTGACTGGGTTTTAAATTGGTCTATTTACAGCATATCAAGGCAACAGCAAGGTGGTGTGGCTCTTTCTTTATTATTTTGGGGTTGAACAGAAGGCTTTACAGAGATCAGTGCTTGCGAACTTCCTGGGCTCGGAAGCCAGTAACCCTTCATTACCTGATTTAAGAGAGGCCTCCCTTACAGGCAGGCAAGGATGTGCTAAAGTGCATTAATTAGTCCAAGCTTTAAAACACAGTATCCATCATTAATATTCACAGTAGCCAATACAGAGAGGCCTCAACTTGGTGGGTGAGTGGGGAGATGGGAAAGGCTATATTGCATCATCCTTTATTACCTATCATAGAGGGATTATCGATTTACTTTTCAGGGGGTGGGGGGGGCAAGGATATGAACACTGCCTGCTTGTCCATCTGTGAGACTGACATTTATTGATTTGTACAAGTTGCCCATCTGTCCCTGGCACTTGAGGGTGGGGTGGGGGGTGGGGGGGGGGTTGTGAGAAGGCAGCAGTCATCTGTTTGATAATCTCAAATCGCCAATCACTCTCTCTCTCTCTCTTTCTCACACACACACACACACACGTCGTGGTCTCCCAGTCCCTTTATCAATCTCTCCTTTTAAACTGGTCAGTCAATTCTTTGGATACATTTCAGTGGATGTGACACTTTGCACTTTAATTCCCAAGCAAATAAACAACCGGTTTATTGTGTCAGCGGCGATATATAGGTCACTCTCACGAATGAGTACCTTTCCCAGGTTCCTGCTCCAACGACAATTGCCCTGCTGGTCAGGGAAAGACAGGTGAGCAATGACAGGAACAGTTTAAAACAGCTTAGGCCAGAGCCATTGGTGACAGCACTATCTACCCAACCTTGGCAGTTTTTCAAATAAAACTATTTATTTTGTTGTTTTGAAGAGCTGAAACAGCAGGGAGTTAACTTACAGTGAATCCTAAAAATAACCACCTTTGCACTGTATGTTTATAACAGGAAATCTATAATACAGATGTAGGGGAAAAATAGCTATTTTTAATGATTAGCCTAAAGTAGTGTGCAATGCAGGTTTTATGCAGAAACATTTAGCTGAAAATTGGGTTTAACCTCTTAATACAAAGCCCAGCGAAGCAACCCAGACTGTGTTTCAAATGACTGGGCAGAATGTTGTTTTTTTCAGGAAATTTCTAGCTTGCAAAACAATTACAATTAGGCTAAGCTTTCACTCCCAATCTTATGAGTTGTGTTACAATCTGACAAAACATCTTTCCACAACATTTTCACCAGCAAAATATACAGTCAATTCACTTTACCACATATTCTGCGAAACAACATGACAAGGAGCTATATCAAATGCAAGGATTATTATTATTTCTCCAATCATCATCCTCCTTCCTTCCGTTAGATCCGCTGTACTTGCAACTCCTTTGGTTTGTGTTCCTCAGGGTATCTCCACACACACATTTTTAGCTCCTTGTGACCTATGTCAGAACCATAGAAAAGACTTGCGTGATAGTTAAAGTGTGGCCCATCGCGAGACAATGGAGCCCTCCTGTCTGTTTCACTCCCAATCCCCCCCACCATCCACTCCCCCACCATACACCCAAAATGCAGATTAGCAATTTGCTGGATTGGAAAACACTGTGAACGGAATGTCAATTGCTCAGTCTTGCATTTATTGTTTCGATGGAGGAAGACTAGGACAACTTAAGTTATTTGAATCCAACTTCCCTACCACAGAACACGATTCTAATGCAGAATATCATTTTTGCTCACTCTTACTTGACCATAATTACATCAAAGTCACACCGATTGAGCTGTACACCGTCAGTCAAAACAGCTGAACGCTTGCTTCCCTGGAACCCGAGGAAGGTTTCCATTAATTACAATCCCCGCAACACGGCAATGAAAGCAGCTCGTGCATTTTCAAATGTGATTTACTATCTTTCATGCCATTTAAGCAGGAACCTTTGCAATAAGATTTTCTTTAAGTGACTGTAATGCTGAACCGAGGCTCATTTATTATTGGATTAAATGTGAATTTTTTCCCCCTTCCACCCCCCCACCCCACCCCCCACTCCCCCACCCACCCAATCACTCCCGTTTTCACTAGGAAGAAGATTTTTTTTCCTACCGGGAAACATTGGAGGAACAATAAAAAGGCTTCCATTATCTCCGCAGCAAATATTTTCTGACACCCAGTTCAAGATTATTATTTTTTTGTCTCAATATCAAAAAAGAAAAGGGTAATTAACCATTTGCAGAGAAATTGCAATGCAAGACCTGTAATGGTGTCATTTGCACTCTAGTCACAAGTACCCAATGCTCATCCCTCCCATAATTAGACAGATACACTATACTAGCTCACTGACTAATTAGCAAATTATGTTGAAAATAGCATCCTGCTAATTAACCGTTATTATGGCATTTCTGAAGTTGCGCCTTTAATTAGCAAAGACCTGATGCATGCGCTTTCAAAATTGCGTTAAAAACATGATCAATAAGCACTAGAGATTATTATGAAGCAAAAGCACGGGCAGCTGATTAATTTGCTTTATGCAAAGTTGCTGTGTATTTAATAATATTTTATCTGAGTTGCAAGAAGCAGGTATAATTCAGTTCCATTAGAAATCGCCGCTATTCATTACCACAACTAGCTTTGTGTCGGTCCAATCACAACTCTATTTTTTGCCTGCGATAGCATCAAAGTCAAGTGCTGAAAGTTTTAATTAACTGACACTAATGAGGTCATTGAAACTGATATATCAGCGATTCAGTACACCGTTAAATGTGTTTATCCAGGAATGTCACAAAAGCATTTCGCTACAATAAATACTGTCCATTAAAAGTTTCCTTCTTAAGTCTTTCACTGCAGTTTTGCATCGAAAAGATCTGTTACATTAAATCTTTTTTTATTACTTTGCTTATGTATCCTCTTCCCCATGTTCTTCCTTTCCGTCAATGTGTGTCCATCCGTCCACCATCCTTTCCTCCAATGTCACTCCTTGGCTGATCAGGAGAGGCTGGAGGGGGGATTTGACCGATGATTTTTACCGTACCTACAAGTGTCATCTTCATTTGAGCTGCAACTCCCTGTGAAGTTGCATAGGTGGGATTGGAAACCAGCCATAGATAGAACTGTGAATATATGACTACCCTAACACTCTGTGCTTTGATAATACGTGTTGCGGTAGCATTTTTAAAACTTCAAATATTAGCATTTTTAACTTTTTTGCTTGCCCAGAATGAGCCACCAATAAAAACTTACATTTATGTAGAGGCTTATTGCAGGATGAATTTTAAAGCCTTTACAAAGAAAATGGGAACCTTAATAACATTATTCCTTGCATTTGATATAGGGCCTCATCATGTCTTTGAGACATCTTAAAGTGATTCACAGAAAATATTGTAAACTGAATCGATTGTATATTTTGTGGGCAAAATGCAGCAGCCAATTGGCCACAGCAATATCCCACAAGCAGTCATGGATTGAGTGGCCAAATTATATTTATTTATTACTATCCCTGGAAAAATGATCCGCCAATCGACTAACAACCGGATTCCTACTTACTGATAGGTAAACAGAGTCATGTGAATTATGGAAACTTGTGTCAAAGTTTCGCCCTGACCAGGAATCAAACACAGGTCCTCTCGCTTACGAGGTGAGTGCCCTAATCGATACACTACAGGACAACTAAGCAAGGAGGAAAGAAAGGAAATTGAGATTGCTAACAAAAAAGTCAGAGCCAAATAGATGTATTTTTAGCGGATATTTAAGGCAGAGCAAGAAAGCATACGGCAAAGGGAATTTAGAAGAGAGTTGCGGAGAGCAGGGGTACAGTGCCGGAGAGAAGACAAAGTGGAGGAACAAAGAGGCATAAGCGATAAGCGTAATGTAAGCTTTGCAAACTGCCTTTGTACGTTTGAGAATTACAGCGCAGTGATAAAAATATATTGTTTCTGGCATGAATCAACACTGCGGCAGGGACATAGAACTTTATACCTCACTGCAGTGCTGCTGTGTAGCAGCTAATATCAACTGATGTTGATTTCTCAAAAGTGGGGATGGGAGGGAAGATCGAGAAGGGGGAAAGAGCAGAAAAGTGCAAATTCAAATTTCTCAGTGGAACATTTCCGCACTTCAGACCCATTAGGTATGTTCCAAAATACTGTCCGTGCCTCTCGCTAAGGAAGACAAATGTTAATTTACTGCCCAAACATGACCTAATTGGTAACAGCCTGCAGAGTGCCTTCAACAGGAGAGCACAGATAATGTAGCAGTCGAGCACCAAGCAGACAGGGGCAATCTTTTATGAACACAGGGAGGGAGGGACAGGAGCTGGGTGGCAAAGTGTGCCACCCTTCAAAGAGGACAGCAGGGGAGATGTCTGGATCTCCAGACCTCTGACCTTTTGGTTTTGCTTTCCCACAGGGCATTATAGCAACTGCCCACCCCCCCTCCCCCCACACACCCACTCCCCCACCCACAGCAAGCTGTGAGTTCCTCTGCTTCGATTAACCATAAATGAACCAGTCCCGTAAAGTGTTTCCGAAAGTGAATTGAGAGGTATTACATTTAGCCTGAAATGTTGCCTTGTTGATTTTCTAATTTAAACAGATACTCCCAGTTAAACCTTTCCCTTGTGTCCAATGACCTGTAAGATGCAGATCTAGACTCATAAAACACTCCCTTGCCTCCAGCATTTACCTAAGCAGATTTTTTTGGAAACAAAATGTGTCTGACAAACATTGCACCCTGCGGTATTAGCAAATCCTTTGAGTAATGGATTCTCTGACTTTGTACTTAGTGAATATCTTTTCCTACCGCACAATAGCCAGGACAAAATTGTTGAAAAATACTAAGCCTACAACATCTGGCTGTTAATAGAGTTGCTTGTTCACTATATGTTGTAATGCCAGGAAACAGATCAACTCTTTTAAGAACCTCTCCACATTTTTGGAGTGAATGTTTTATTTTGACCAGCCCCAAATTTCCTGCTAAAAATGACCACAATATTCAAACCACAGTGAATCCAACATATCCTCTCTCTTCCATTCCCTTTTTGGGGGAGGCTGTTTGAAATGAGCAAAAAAATCACAGTTCAAAGAAATGATCTGAACAAAGTAATTATCCTTACAATGTTAAAAGTTACGGTGATATCAATGAGATTAATGCTGTTTTGTGCGTTGGTCTTCCAGTAGTTATTTTAACCCATAGTTTAACCAACCCATACTAAATCATTCACAACTAAACAAAACCAAGTCAAAGTCTAAACCAAATAGCACAATCAGAATGCACAGTAACACAAATCAAAATGATACAAGTCAACCTGCCGAGCCAAAAAGCAACCCAACTAAACCCAGCTCAACCAAAAGCAAGCCCAAAACAAAGCCAAAGCAAACCTAACAAGCTAAATGCAACTTAACCCAACCAAATTAAGCCCCAAACTAGTGAGACCAAAGCCAGCTCAACCAAACCAGAGAAAACGTAGGAAGAGATCATAAAGCACAGATGCCAAACACTACAGTACAATTCGCTCTATCTTAATTTTATAAGAGCAGAAACGAACATCTAGGAAGTTTTTGTTGTTTAGTTTTAATATTGTGAGACAGTGTTTAAGTGGGACAGAAAAACAGTTTTGTAATATAAAACAAATACTTTGGCTCTCAGCTATGTGATAGTAAAGTCAGTACAGCTTGCCTCGGGGTCCATGGGCCAGGGGGGGAGAATTGCAGTCAAGGTTTTCCTTCTTGCTTCCTAACCAACAGCTTACGCTAGAGAAGTTGGCAATGTCGATGCTGTGTGAGGGAAAGATCACACTCCATTGTGACACCAACTCCCTCCCCACACAGTCAGATAGTCTGCCGACACTTACTATCTAGGGTTACGCAAAAAATGGCCAGAAGGGTTCGGTAACAGTGGTGGGTAGTACCTGTACTTACAAAACTACAGCCCAATCTGAGGATAGGAAGGGAGAAAATTAAAGTGGAAATAGGATCATCTTTCGAAAGGCGTAGAGCCTCACAACAACCTCATTTGGATGATTATACTTTAAAATGAAAAATTTGGTTGATTAAAAAGTGCACCTTGTCATAACCTGTGACTGGTACAGCAATCAGAGGGTTAATAGCAGGCTATTAATATTCTGAAAACTGTTAAGCTGTCATTTTACTGTCAGACTACTTGCAAAGCTCGACAATTAAATAGCAATCACTAGCCTTAAACAAATAACTCTCACTTGCAAGTATAAGTGTTAAATTATGTGCCCGCCGGTATAATTTTTACTGAGACTCCAAACCCAAAGCAGTTGAAACACAGAAAGGTCATGTTTTTTCTCGGGGGGAGAGAAGGAGGGGAATGTATTCTGCCGTAGGTCTGACTCATGCTTTGTGCAGCGCTATCCGGCCACATCTAAAGAGGACCACTTTACTGGATTGTTCTCCCTCCCTGGCTTGAGTGCTTCTCCGTGCCTCCAGTAGTTTTACACCTTAATCTCATTTGCTTGATCCTTCGAAATTGGGTTACCCCACTCCCTCCAGACACACATACACACACACACTCACCCCACCCCGAGTGATTGAATGTGGCAACCAAAGCCAGCTCTCTGTCATAATTATATCACAAAAGTACACACAACAAAGCCACATGTTCTGCAGCAAAAGGAAATGCTGCGGAATGATGAAAAATGCAAACAGGTTTGACAGCTTGAGATGTTAGGGAAGTATGATATCAAGGACCTCAGGCATGAGAAATGATTTATAGAAAAGTGGGCTGCTTTGTTTATTGTTCCGTGTTTTTTTTCTAATTCCCTAAGGGAGGAAAAAGCCCTTCTCTTCTTTTCCAGAAGGGGAGGGCATCGGGGGTAAGAGTTGTTGATATATCTGATACCCTCAGCCTATTCAACCAGGCCAGTGTGGGAAGTGAAAACGGAAAGACGACGGAACAAATAGCCGGCATTTGCGCTACAGGTCCGGGCTCCTTTTATTCTTCTTCTGATCTGCCATCAGCCTTTTCCAGCTCTGACTGACAGGTGACATTCATGGGGGGGGGGGGGGGGGGGGGGTTTGAATGGGAAGCTGGAGCACTTGATGTTATCGAAAGAGACAAACATAGTAAAATGTCAAGCCACTACCAATACCTCCTCGCTCGCTTGCAGTCAGTGTGCTGGAGTTTGTGGCTGGTATGCATCTTCCAGCAGTCCGGCCATAAAAGTATTGAGATAATAACAAAACTGTGATATCCTTGTGGATCTTGCTGCACACCCTATTAAACAGACTTTACATGGGCCTTTTCGTTGTTGTTTTTAAAGGGGGAAATGAAACAATTAGCAAGCAAACAGCTTCTATGAACACTAGTGAAGAGTTGAGTCCAACCCGCAAGTGTATTAGATTTTCATATGAAAAGGCTGGATCACATACCCAGTCTAAAGGTCATACAGTATCTCCTCATTGCTGTAAGGTTCCCAGCAACATGAGATTGCTATTGAGGAGCCTTGCATGCATAAATCCGCACACAGAAGGTGTCAGCGATTAAACTATCGTATTTCAAAGGCTCTACAGTAACTCAGAAAGGAAGAAAGAGGTCCTGTGTCTTTTGTCAGTCAAAGAGCTACAGTAGGTGATAATTAACCCATTTTTGTTGAGAAATCCTGTGGACAAAAGTCAAGGGATTACCACCCAACCTATTGTTGCTTTAAGATAAGAAGGTTTTATCCTACTGTACAAAGGCCTAGTCAGCACTGTGAGGATAGTGATTAGAAAGTAGGCTGTTACTTTTCAACACGATATAAAAAAATTAAAAGGATTTTACTTGAAAACATTCAAAAAAAAGATTAGCAGTAGCTTCAGTCCTCTGTGGCAGACTTCCTCCCAGGATTAACAGCTGACTCCCGCATTTTGTTAAAATATTTATCAGAAAAGAAGCAATTATTATTTTATTAATTAATATTTAATTGTAGCAAAAGTCGGCTATGATTTATGGGTTTGGTTAATTGCTGGATAGCTGTTTAAAGGTAAAAACAAAACCAAACAAATCTACCCAACGTGTTTTGTTTTTTAAAAAATGTGTGGTGTACTTTTCATTATTATTCCACTGAAAGAAAATCAGTTTGTGTCAAAGGCTATCTCATTTATATAATAGTAATATCAATAGAACTTGTATTTGATAAGGTACCTTTTACAGGAAAATGTCTCAAAACACTTCACTTGATACAGTATAAAGTGTATTAATTGTGTAGTTTGTGTGCAGATGCAGCTGCCTATTTGCACACAGCAATGTCCCGCAAACAGAGGTGAAGTGAATGATCAACATTACATCATGCAATTTTGATACAATCAGAAATAATGCTGATGCAACTTTTAGAAGGTTGTTGTCCAATTATCAATCAAATCCCTATCTTAATAATAGGTAATAAATAACAATAAGCAAAACATATGATATAGCCCCTTATCACATTTTAACACCTCAAGCGTGTTTTCTGAAAAGTGTAATAACTATGTTTTATTATAGGCAAATGTGGCAGTCAATTTGCACATTGCAATGTCTCACAAACAACCATGGAGTAAAAGAGCATTTCTATCTGGGTAATTAGCAGAATACTAACAGAAACTCTATGTTGCAGGGCACTATGAGATCTTTTACATCCACTCTGAACAGACAGCGTAACAACATCATCAATTTGCACGTACTGTATATAGCATCTTTCACGGAGGGAGAACATCTCAAAGCCTGAGCAGGAGCTCAATCTGGAAGGGAGATAAGATGGGTAGGTTGAGGTAGCCAAAGGCACAGTCAATAAAATAGGGTTTCAAATGAGCGAGGGAGTGATGCAGAGGGATTTTGGAAAAGAGGTCCGGAGAGTGGGGTGGGGGGGGGCAACGTGTCTGAAAGCCTACCCACTGATGGTATGGCAGTGTGTGAGTGCGTGTGGCGGGGGACAGGCCAGAGTTGTTGCGATGGAGGAGTGACTAAAGGAGTAGGATCACAGGAGATGGTGGGGGTCATAGGCATGGAAGCATTTAAAGATAATCACAACAAACTTAAGTACCTTCGCTGAGGAAAGGGAACTGGGCAAAGATGCTGATGATAAGCATTTTTGGAGGGTCCAGCTCAACTATTGGATGAAAAGCTTGCTGTGGGGCTTGCACTCATGACCTGCTGAGTGAGAGGTGAGACTCAACTAAGCCATTATTCTCTGTTGGTTGGTACATTTAAGACAATCATCTAATAATTCTGTATTTTGCCAAATACATCCTCTCTTCTTCACCCATCGGTCAATTCATCAAGTATGAGCACAACCGGCAGCCAAATCAATCATGAATCACAGCCCAGCCTGATTCTGTCCTCACCCAATATCCATACCCACTGCTTCTAGCAGCTGATGGCAGTACCTAGTCGATTTCTCCCTTTCTAGTCCAGGAGCATTGAAGCCAATTATAAACACCAAAACTGATGCCTCAGCTGAGATCAGTACTCTGCACAGACTAGAGATTGAACAAACCCAGGACCTTCTATACGGATCAGTGCGAGCACAAGGCTGGACTGGGTCGCTTGACGCCCTCCAGAATAGCATCATACAATCGAGTTTCAGCCTTTTTGCCCTTGTTCTCTGGATCTCCATCTCTGAGTCACTCCAACTTGCTCTCTCATTCAAGGTTTGTCTCACAATGTTTCACCAGGCTCGGCTCACACCCCCAGCTCAGGTGCTCAGATAGTCCTGTTAAGCACTTTGGACATCTTTCCAACATGAAAGATTATATAAATATAAGTTTCATTGTTTTGCATTGAGTGTTAGTGTTAATACTAATTCAGATATTCTGAAACCTTTTCTGTTCAGTCACTCTCTACCTCTCTGCCCTCCCTCATCCTAACTCTCCGCCACCTCCCCCATCTCTTCCTCGGGTCCTGACCCCAGATTGTTCAGTGCCTTGGGACGTTGTCCTGAAGTGAAAGATGCTCTACAAAGGTAATTTTGTTGTTGTTGTTCTGAAACCCTGTTATAGGCATGTGAAATTTATATTAATAACAGGGAGCATTGTGCATAAAATAAGCTTTTCAGGCCTTGAATTATTAACTAATCATTTATTTAACTTCTACAAAATACACCCAAAATATACTTAGGCTACAGTATATCTTCTACAGTATAAGGGCTTTGAGAAGTTTCAACAAAACAAGTAAGTCGTTGTATCAGTTGTAAGGATTGTTATTATTCTAAAGCTATTTTAACAACAGCACAAGGACATCTAACAAAGCATCCAGAAGAAATGGGTTTGATCACCAGTATCATCTGAGTTAGTTGAACTCAGTTGGTGCACCGCAAAAGGATTCCATAAATGACATAAATCACCCCACCCCTTCTCCTTCAAGACCCACCTTTCAATCTGGCTTTCAAGCAACAACAACAACAACCTAAACTTATAAAGCGCCTTTCACGTCGGGAGGATGTCCCAAGACGCTGCACAGGAGGCGTGTGACCCGAACTGCGAGGGGAGTGTTCGGGAAGGGGTGAAACACGTAGGGGAGGTCGAAAAATTGGGGGGGGAACAAAAGGCACGGTCGAAGAGGAAAGTCTTCAAATCGGTCATGAAAGAGGAAAGGGAAGAAACAAGGCGGAGGGATTGGGGGATGGAATTCCACAGGGTGGGAGCGGAGAAACTGAAGGCCCGGCCTCCGATGGTGGGGCGATTCGGGCGGGGGGCTTGGAGCAGGCCAATTCCTGATGAACGGAGGGTCCGGGTGGGCTTATAGGGGGAGAGTAGATCAGTTAAATAGGGCGGGGCAAGGCCGTGTAAGGCCTTGAAGGTGAGGACGAGGATCTTGAACTCGATCCTCTGGAGGATGGGGAGCCAGTGGAGACGGGCGAGGGTGGGGGTTATGTGGTCGCGGAGGCGGGTGCGGGTTAGTACATGGGCTGCAGAGTTTTGGATGACCTGCAGCCTGTGAATGGAGGAACTGGGGAGGCCGACGAAGAGAGAGTTTCCGTAGTCCAGCCATGAGGTGATGTATGCGTGCACGAGTGTTTCGGCAGCGTGGGGAGTGAGATAGTTGCGGAGCCTGGCAATGTTGCGTAGGTGGAAATAAGCGGTGCCGGTCAAGGCACGGATGTGGGGGAGGAAGGAGAGTTTATGCTCAAACGTGATGCCGAGGTTCCTGACTGGCTTTGTGAGGTGGAGAGTACAGCCTTGGATGTTGAGGCTGGCAGCGCCCGATGTGCGGAGGCGCTGGCTTGAGCCGATCAGGAGAGCCTCGGTCTTGCTCACATTCAATTGGAGGAAGTTGTCCCTCGTCCAGGACTCAATGTCGGACAGACATGCTGTCAGAACATCGACGGTCAACCTTCTTCCCACATGTACTGCACCCTCCCGAATGCCTACCCCCAGCTCGGATCCAAAATACTGTCTGTCCAGCACCTTGGGAGGTCCTCCCGATGTGAAAGGCGCTGTACAAATGTAATTTTGTTGTGTTTTGTTGTTATAACCTAACCCAAGTGCCTTGTCCCAACATGATAGGCCCTATAATAATAGTACTTGATTTAATGTAGTGCCTTATCATGTCTTCGAGACATCTCAAAGTGTTTCACAGAATATACTGTAACTTGAATTGACTGTACATTTTGTGGGCAAAATGCATCAGCCAAATAGTCATCGATTGAAGTGACCAATTTATTTTTTGGGGAAGGAATTATTACACCCGGAGAAGCAATCTGTCAATCCACGAACAACCATGTTCCTACTCACTGCTGGGTAAACAGAGATGTGAGAAATAGGGAAACTTGCCCAACATTTTGCCCTGGCCAGGAATCGAACCCAGGTCTCTCGCTTGCGAGGCAGACGCTCCAACCACTGAGTTTTTTAATTATTTTATCGAGACAATAGTTCCTTCCACTCCTCAAGTAACAACAACCTATTTGTATAATCAATGCCTTGTCCCAAAATGGAAGGCTTTAATCATAATAATAATCCTTGCATTTGATATGGCGCCTTTCATGTCGCGCGGATGTCTCAAAGGAATTCACAGGACATACTACAAAGTGTAGTTACTGTGTATTTTGTAGGCAAAACTTGGCATCCAATTTGCACCCTGCAATATCCCACAAACAGCCATGAAGTAAATAACCAATTTTTAACTAGAGTAGAACAAAATAACTCCCCCCAAAATGTACAATTGTATCTGAACACTTTGTGCTTGTATTCAGTATCTATCAGTTAAAAAATAAACAAGCTCACATCCAGCCTTGGGGTTCAGAAGACACTCTAGTTTGTGCTGTCACCTGAGCCCCTCGATTGCATAAACTCACTCCGTGTTGCCTATTATTCTAGATATAAATAGAGGTCATGAATATGTTAATATCACAATATGATTTGTTTTCCACCTGTTACTGAAAAGCGGCTCATTTCCTACTTTTCCTCTCATGAAATGGACAGATTTGCCCAGAATATTAGCGCCATGGAAACCAGGCTAATGTCACAGGATACCTGCCAGCAGCCTGTGACTGACTTTGTCTTACAGCTCCGCAATAGCCGATGTCTGCTCTTGGTCTACATAATAGCACAATAGCAGGGCGTAGTGCAGCTCAGAGTCAGCGAGAGCGTATCTGTGTCTGATTGTGCAACTTCAAAGAGCAAACATTTTCCACATGGTTAGACATCATCATGTCACACTCTTGTGTAGCTGAACTCCCCAGTAATCAGGGAATGTTGCCCAGGCAGTTACCAGTCACTCAGACTAGTTGCTATTTCTCCCTTTGGCGCCATCCGCTTTGCAAGGCCTAGATTCATAGCAAGGCCTCAGCCTCCCTGGGCTGCTGAGACAGGTGGGAAACCTGTTTGTGTTCCTTCACCTGATCATCATCCAGAGACCTCCACACAGGATCAGGCTCACCTCTGCAGTCTCATCCGTCACACTGAAATAGGCACAACCACTCATAGCCTGGGTTCACACATGAAGAATGAGCTCTATGGTAAGGTTTCTGAAGCCTGTGAGATCCATGGAGACCCCTAGAATAACTTGCCGCCTTGAGGAGAGATAATGGAAGAAATTCAAAGAGCAAAGGGTAGAAGGTCCTCATAGAATTTACTGAGAGTTTAGCTCACTTGGGGGCACTTTTGGCTTTGGGTCAGAAGGTTATGAGTTTCAAGCCCACACCAGGTCCTAATCCCTCATTCAAATTCACAAAAAAATTTAACAGATAAATTGGTCATTCATCTCATTGCTGTGTGTGGGACGCTCTCGGCACAAATTAACTGCTGTGATTGCCTACGTAACAGTCACTGCACTTAGAAGTAACTAATGGCGTGCAGCATTTTGACGTGTTAAGGCAATGTATCAAATGCAAGTGTTATCTTTATTGATCCTTACAATGCAGTAACTCTACAATAAAAAGGAATGTTCTTGTGCCAGTAATTCCAATCTACTAGATAATAGGGCAATTGTATAAGGAGGATTTTAAACCATTAAGGGACACTATAACACACATTATTGAGATCAGGTGTTTTCCTACGTTTAAAAAAAATGGTAAATAGCAATTGCTCACATTACCACTTCTTATCCAGTACATGTCAAGAACTCAAAGCAATTTCCAGAACACCCAGTAGTTCGGTTCCCAGTGTTTAAGGCTCGTTATCCGACAAAAGTTGGTGGTCCTTTTTTAATTCCTTTTCGGCTTGCAGTCTTGTGTTGTAATGACACGTCTCTTTATAAGTAAATGAAGCTCCGCTTTCCTCCCTTCAGCATTTTGACTTTTGCAGTCAGAATTACAGCTCTCAGCAAAGCCCAGCAGGACTCCTCCGATTTGCCACTAGGCACTAGCTGGGCCTCCTGCACAAACCTGGCTAATCCGTGCAAATCAGATTAGGCTAATTTTCAGAAAAGAGCTGGAAGTCACACCTCACGCCAGACAGATTGGGGCGACCAGACAGCGTACAGAGATCCATACGCACCGCACACACACAAACATGTAGCCAATAGAAAGAAAGACCTTGTATTTCTATTGCGACTTTGAAAAGTTTCATAGCGCTTCAGTGAAAATTACATATAAAATATAGGATTACATTATATATATATATCATGTCACCACAAATTATACATTCAGTTTACTTTGCAGTATAATTTGGGAAGTACGTCAAGACGCCTTCAAGACGTGATAAAGCACTCTATCAAATGCAAGTATTATTAATATAGATATATATATATACACACACACATATAGTGACTGCTTTTGTAGGGAAATCGGCTTGCTATTTGCATTCCACAAACAGCCATGAGGAGAATGGCTAAAATAATTGAATGACATTTTTTTCGTATGCACGCATTACACATAAACACACACACATACACACACACAGACCACAGGCTAACCATTTCTACATCATAATAGCTCATTTTTACTCTACCTTCCTTTTCCAGCATTCCCTCGGCCCTTCTGGTCACCCGTAGCAATTGTGCTAATTAACATCAGGGCAGACAAGGCAACCCGATCTCCTCACGTCATTCCCCACTGACTGCCTTATTATACTGCAATTCTCCACCATTTCCTTTAAGACTATTAGGGTCCCGCTAATACAGAATGTGCTGCATTAGCTGATCTGATTTGGGGGCAACAATGTTGCCGCGATTCAACCTCCCTGGGCTACGAAGGAGAAAATTGAAAATCAGTCAGAGTCCACTCCTGAGCAGTGATCCCTGCTGGAAAGGTGAGTGAGTGAGTGAGTGTAGACATTGAGTGATGGCAAGACTGGGCTCTATTTTACTGTTTTGAATGGTCAAATATATTTTAGCCACTCACTATCACACATCACACCTGAAGAACGATTGCATGGGCAAGGGATCGGAGGTTGTCCAGCACAGATGAGCTATAATAACCAACATAAGACAGTGCCTTCAGGAGAAAGGAAGAGGTGAAGCACATTGGCAAAAAAATTATTTTGCAAATAAGCTTGAGTTTCAAGTGATTTTTCCAATGTAAAGTAGCACATGTTACAAAGTTGTGCTGATGGTAATGTGGGTTTTGTAAATCCCACAGGCAGTGATTTGTACCCAAAGAGTGAATACCAGTGCATCATTTGAACATGGAGAATTCCCCAGCAAGTCCAACTCTGTCTTCACACACACACACACACATTGGTTACAAACCTTGGCAAATTGCATAAATCATGGGATGCTGAGGCCAGCTGGAGCACACCCATGTTTGTTCCACCTGAGACCAGCTAACTCGGCACACACTGGAGGTCAAACCAACAACCTGGATGATGTGCTACATACCACATGGTTCATTTACTTGGTATAATCTCCAAACCATTAAAGGGAGCCTCTCGAGGAGCAACATTAAAAGAGAATAACAACTTTTAAAAGAGAGGTAGACATTTATTTGGGGAGGACGGGTTTGCGTGGTTATAGGGAGAGAGCTGGGGAGTGGGATTGAGTTGCTCTTTTCAAAGAGCCGGCACAGACTCGATGGGCCAAATGGCCTCCTTTTGCGCCGTAAGATTTTATGATTCTATGTTCCAGTACAAAATAATATCATTGGTCACAAATTATAATTTCGCCATAGAGCAACCTATACAATGACAAGCACAGTATATAATGCACAAAAATGTGCTCTGCTATTGATTTATTTTGATGCCGCCAATGATGTTTATGCTATTCCTAACTGACACCACCCCTCAAGCTGTTGCAAGAGTCTCTTATCAAGCGACTTTACAAACTCCCACATTACCATCAACATCGGTAGGGATCTGTCACAACTGGGAACACTTAGCATGTCTTTGTAAAGATATGTTAACAGCTCTGTGGAACAGTGCCGACGAAACAAGCAATAACACAACAGCTGTAAGATCTAACCTTGTTTGAACAGACGGGATGATCTCCGAGGGAAGTGTAAGTTCTAGTTCTATATCTACCTCGGTTCAGGCATTTCTTAAAAAAAACATTTTGTTTAATCTTCCAGTTATTCGCTCAAGTCACACGTTTCATTTCCATAGGTTTCTGGTTACAGGATGCGTAAGACTGTGCGGAGAAAATAAACCCCAAATAACGCTGTCAGATTTGTCAAGGCAGCGGGGTTCAGCATATACATGGACAAGACTAGATACCAGGAAATATTCCATTGTACAAGGATCATTCACAGTTGCAAAAATGGTACCCAATGTAATCAAACTGTACAGCTGGCAATAGTGGCTACAACTTTGTTTCCTTAAGGAAGGAAAAATCAGGATCCACATATTGTTCCAGAAAGTTCATACCTGATGCTGTGAGGATGGTCCTTTTCAATTCATCTCCATTTCCTACTGTAGTCTTTTCATAACATGAATTTCGTAGCTCACACACGCAGTTCAGTCTCACCGGCAAGCCAGCCCAGACTGTATGTCATTCTGTTACACAAAACCTGTTTCTAGTACAGTTTTTGTATCTTTTGCATTAAGCCTGAGCTATGGGATGTAATAGGATTCAAGAGCATTTCCATTGGCTCAGCTGCATGGAAACAATAATATATATATCCTATTGCTGTTTTTTCTGGATAAAGAGAGTAAGAGTAAATGGGGTGGGGGGACATGGGGTTTGCAATTAGAAACTTTTCTCATAATATAGTATTTTTTATTCAATAATTTTTCACCTTTGACAGATCCACTTTTTTCAATCAAAATTAGAGATCTTAGGAGAGAAGTCACCATTGAAGTCACATGAGCTCAAGGGAGGTGTGGATGAATATAGCCTTTCAGCTTGTTTGGTCTCGTCCATCCACAATATCCTCCCTCCAATCTTCCTGTTACAGCATCTCAAGCTGTTACTTAAAGCAGTCCGGTGACCAGGCCTCAATCATCCGTCCTGCTAACCCATCCAGCTGCTGTTTACCTTCTTTAAAAATAAATATTTCCTGGTTTCGGTCTCAAATATGCCCTTCAAACTCCTGAACCTGTCTCTTATGTCCTATTATCAGCAGCTCAATGCTTTGTTGCATTGTCAGTGAGCTTGTGTTAACGTACAAAAAAAAGAGAGAGGCATCTATTATAGGCACCATAAAATTGCAAGTTCTTTATTCAAATGATCAGACTAAGGAAAGTTTGAAATTAAAACAAAAACTCACACAAAAGCAGGACATTGCTTTTTATAATGTTCCTATTAACTGGTGATTAAAATACATCACAAGTTACTTCAGCATCGATGTGAATTATTTTACCAATTAATGGATGTCTGCTTGCTCATTATCCTTAAATTAAAACACACCACGGTCCCGAATCACAGAGATGTGCTGATGTGCTATTTTCTGACATGCATCTAACAATGGCTATGTTTTTTTCAGTTTAAATTCCACAAATGACAAATTTACAGTTATAGAAAATCAGCACCGTATTGTGATTAAAGGTTAGTAAAATGTAATAGGATATGTGCTTTCAAACGGTATGCTGACTTGCCACAATATTCCTAATTTATCTGATCATTGCTGAGATGATGACTGTCTTCGCTAGATGCAGAGAGAACATATTGGGGCATGGCTTTGGTTTTCTCACCCAAATGTCCGTTCTACACAATTGAACAAGTGTTGGCAGATTATTCAGCCATGATGGTGTTTTTTTGGGAGGAGGGGGGGGTGGAAATCACAGCCAAGTCTGATCCTTCCTTCACCAGATGTCCACACACATATACCTTCCAGCAGGAGTCACCCGATCAAGATCAGGACGTTTCCTTTCCGTACCCAAATGCTGAGACCAAATGACATCCCGTCCAAGTATCAAACCTATGGCCTTCCAGTCTGTCTGAATGGCTCAGTGCTACATTGGATGGTGCCTTCATCCCTGGGTCATTGAGGTGCTCCTAGGATCTCTTTAAATCACATCACAAGAGCAACGATGTAAAAAAAACCTACAGGTCCCAGGTGGTAGGTGCAATGTATTATTAATATTATTAATCTGCTTTCCAGACATTTTTTCAGACTTAATGGGTTGGAGCCTTTACCCTATTAAAACATAAAATGCCAGACTCCCACCCAAATTATTTTCAATATTGTCACATTCTGTTTATTAATTCAAAGTTATATGAATTTTAAAAAATCCACAAAATCTCTATCGCTATTTGGATCATATTTCCCTCTGCAAGTTTCTTGTGCAGTTCAAAGAGGACACTGTAAGTAGTACAGAGGGAAGAGTATTCTTGTACCAATTAGACTCGCCCAAAGGCAGTATTCTAATGAGGAAATAAATTGTACAGAGCACTACAATGACTGCCGTCACTGGGTTTTAATATGGTAATTTGTACTGTAATGGTGCTCAAACATCCTAACTCATTCGAACGGGATAAATAAAATACATATTGGCTTGTTTTGTTTTGAAGAGGGAAGAATTCAGGGCAACTTGACAGTTGTGAGGTCTGGAATATGACATCAGTTGGTAGCCTGTACACAAGAGTCCGTTCTGCAGCTTGTGGTTCAGCTTCAATAATTATTCAGCAGGACAGACAAATCCCCTGGTCCCTCAAGAGTGTCCTGCTCTACAATGCTTCACCAACAAACTTTCACATCTCCCCTGTCAGTCTGGTCATTACTTTCAGGTAGGCCTGCATTACACAAGCCTTAAATGAAACACCGACAGGGATTAACCCATTGTTGGCACCAAAGCAAATTGTCTGTTTAGATTCAAACCTGCTTTCTACCTATATTATACACTGTCTCCCAGACATTTTTTTTCTCTCACTTTCAATCTAGATTCTCCCCTCCTCACCCCCACCACCACACCCACCAATTTCCTGATGGTTTCTCTACTTTTTTTTCCCCTCAGTTTCCTAACAACAAAATTTCATTTGTATAGTGCCTTTCAATGTTGGGAGGACGTCCCAAGGAGCTGGACAGAGAGTATTGCAGACCCAAGCTGTGGTAGGGAATGGGGAGGGTGGAGGGCAGGGGAGGAAGGAGGTTGATCGAAAGCACGGTCAAAGAGGAGGGCGTTGAGGTGGGTCATGCCGTAGGCAAGAAACAGGGCGAGGCCAAAGAACTGAGGGATGAAGTTCCAGAAGGTGGGGGATGAATGGCTGAAAGCCCACCCACCAATGGTGAGGCAGGTGAGCCAGGGAACGTGAACGGGCCAAAGCCCGCCAAACAGAGGGAGTGGGCAGATTGGTAGGGGGGTTAGGAGGTTGCAGAGGAAGTGGGGTTCGAGGCCATGAAGGGCCGACAAGCAAGTAGTTTGCGTATTCAAGCCTGGATATTAAGAATGCACTTATGAGAGTTTTGGCAGCCTGTGGCGGAGCTGGACAATGTTGCAGAGGTGGGGGAAGGCAGAGCAGGTTGTGACACAGATGTGGGGTAAAAAGGACAGTTGAGCCATCCTCAGTGTAGCAGCAGCTAATGTATAGAACAGAACATCGCAGGTTCCTACGGTACTGCCTCCCACTGAGGTACAATTCCACTGGTGACTTTTTGGCATTTTTGTCGAGTGCTCATTCCTCAGTAGTCAGCCCAGGCAGTGTGTGTGAGCAGGACTGGGAGGCATCTCAGCCAAACTCAATTGTGTCATCACCTTGAAATTCACAGGCTGTATCACTGGTACAATCAGAAGCAGGAGCCTTAGCTGATCCACCCACTCCCCCCACTCTTTCTCACCTAGAAACATTTATCACTGTCCTGTCAGGCATGACCTAAAGTGCACAGAGAAGGGATCGAATATAATCCTTTCCCGTTGTTTATGATTCAATACTACAACTTGCACTAAAGTTCTCAAATGGAACTTAGACAGGGGGTGGTACAATTAAATTGTGTATGTAGAATTAGAGATATCTCGTCTCAGTAAAGGTTCTTCAGTTTAGCAACAGCTAATATATAGAGCAGAAGGTCGCAGCTTCTGTGCTGTATTATCTAATCTCAGCTGGAGGTTGTAGATAGTAGTTGGAGCCCTACAATTAACCTAACACCCATGGGGCAGCACTTGGCCAGCCAGGGGGATAGTTAACCAGGGTTCCAGCTCCAGCTAGCTTTTGACCTAGTGACGCCTATTGGGAAGCGTGTGTTTGTACACAATGTGCTGTGGTGATTTGAATGCAAGAATAGCTGACTGACACTCACTGTTCAGGAACAACAATGAGGGAATGGCCACTCGAGCAAAGTCGGTGCTTTTAGAAAAGGGGCCAAATTGGCATAGAAAGACTTAAGGAGGAAGGGGGAATTCTGAGCGGTAATGCACCTCACGTACACTAAAATGTTTGATCACACGGTTGCTCATGATTTCTCTTAGTTTGATTGATGAAGGGAGCTGCTGCCCAGAGCTCTCCATTTACAACTGATCTGGTTCTCAGAATTTGCATTGACTTTTTTCCTGGAGCTTCAACCAATTTTGTCATAAAAATTGATTGGGAAATCCTCTTGTTTCTCTCAGCTCTTTATAGAGCAACCGGATATGGAAGGACGTGAGAGCAAGAGAGAGAGAACTAAGGGAAGGAGAGAAATAGAGATAGACCAGAGAAATAAAGAGACAAAGATAGAAAAAGATAGAGAAAGAAAAGAATGGAAATCAGGATCAAGAGAAATCAAGAGAAAGAGAGAAGGAGATAGAGAGAAAGAGATAGAAACAGATGGTGTTTCAGAGCTGGAGAGATACACAGACAATTCTGCTAGAGCCACACCCGAAACATTAACCTACCTTTCTCTTCCAGTTACAGATCGATTGGCTATAGATTTCCAGCAATTTCTAGTTTTATTTTACACTGTATGAAAGTTTCTGTACATTCTGATTTATTGACACAGCAGAAACCTCTCATAACACACTTCATTATAATGCAAATTCATTTATAGCACAGGGTAGGGATCCTGACATGTATTTCAACTATTTACCAATCCAAAGTGCACGCAGAAAGTTTGGCTTCAAAATACTGTACCAGGATTTTTCTGGTGTTTGTCAGCTCACTGGCTTTGTAAGCAAAGTAGATATCTCTGTGTAGGTCCAGTAAATGCGCAAGAGTTGATCAGCAAACATGCCCTGTTATAACACCAATTGGGATTGAACAGATCCCAATTCTGTGTTATAATGGGGCTCCACTTTAATATTCTTAGGTAGAGACAAAAACACCCAGCTTCACTCCAATATATAGTATTATATGTGTACACACACACACTCACAAACCGATTTCCGCATCTACTCTGTCTCCTTGACTGAGGCAGACAGTATCCCTGCAGCCGAGCCCTCATCCCAGTGTAATGGGGAGTGTGCTGGCTGCCTGTCTCGAGCTATCGATTACCTGCTACTCTCTTGAAAGATGCTACACTTTCCGCAGTCGCTTAGTTCACAACGGGTAAAAATTGTCCAAACTAATTAATGTCATGAAATGTCAGTTTGACGTGCTGTCACAGCCTGCCTTTCAGACTCAGCTGCTCTCTCCCATTAAATAATATGAGCATCAGATAACTTTATTCACACGCCTACCCCCAACACAAACACACTTTTCATTTTAGCAAAGAGCATTTTCTGGTAAACAACAGATTTAGAAAGCACTTCCAACCTATTTTCCTTCCTCCACTTTAAAGAGACTTTGGTTCCTTTGTTTCAGATTAATGTGTACTCCAACACTACTCTAAGTCATCAGAACCATATATGTCCCTTTATCACAATCCAGCCTTTTAAAGAGATGGCTTCACAGAGTCAGTTATGTCGAAGTTAGATTTTTTCCAAAGACAACGATGTTGTCAATCTTTACATGGCATTGTTGTTTTAAATGCTATCTTGCAAGCTGGGACTTTTGAATGTAGCAAAAAAATAGGTTAATCAGACAAACATTTTATTATTTTTAACATTATGGAGTAGTGGAATATGATATGACATATCATGTTATATATCACATTTACCCCCGTATATTAAACTGTTCAGTGCTACAGAACACCTTCCTAACGTGAACGGTGCTATCCAAATTTAGTTTGTTGTTAATATAAAAAAATTAAAATGGCCTTCATAAAATATTCTTCTAGCTCACATTTGGGGCCTTATGGCTTTTGTCCCACACCCTCTGCTCCACACTTCAGAAGTTTGACCTTTAGCCCACACCTTGTGAAATTCTCTTACAAAATCATAAGGCTTGCTACCTCTTTCCCTGCTTTTCAACCCACCCACCAAAGGACATACATGTCTTCTACTGTGCCTATGGCTACCTCTAAATTCTTTCCTTGGGTCCCATTACTCTCCTTATTAAGTACTTTTGGATGTTCCATTGTGTAATCAGTGCTATAGGAATGTAAGTTGTTACTTTATTCCATTCGCTAAGGGCAGTACTATATTTGAACAACCTATTATGCGGTACATATAGATTTCAACTCTGCAAAAACTGTGGGCAGAATAGCCTTTTCCTCTCCCATCACATCGGGATTTTGTTAGTCATTGTCACCTGAATTACATTCCCTTCCTGACCTGGGTCCTTTCTGAAACATCTGGGGTGGTCAACTGGCAACTCTTTGGTATTTGTAAGGTTGCAGTGACTTTGTTAGATATGAGAGTTATTTTGAACCAGACTGGAACTGAACGTTTGAAGTCAGCTTGGAGGAGGTCTGATGCAGGTCAGTGTGAACCGCAAACAGCTGTGAGGAACAACTGGACACATTGCTTGAGTTCAATTTCTGCCCTATTCTCACAAGGGAAACCATTGAACTGATGTCAAATCAAATAACATTTTCCCCCTCACTGTCTTCCAATGGGCACCGTTTGCAGTTTTCAGCCTAAATGCCATGGTGGTTTCAATTCTGCCCCTCGTGGGGAATCCAAAACAATGGGGTGTAGTCTTAAAATTAGACCAATGCCATTCAAGAGTGAAATCCGAAGGCATTTTTTCTCTCAAATGGTGGTAGAAATCTATAATTCTCTCCGCCAAAAGGTCGTGGATGTTGGATCCATCCACACCTTCAAGGGTGAGATTGATTGATATTTTGGTAGGTTAGGGTATTAAGGGATATGGGGGAGAAAGAGGGAAATTGGAATTGAAAGGATTAGCTGAGATACAGATCAGCTGTGAACTAAACTCCTATTCTTAAGTATCTATGTTATTGTCAATGTCCATTTCACTTCCAGATTAGTTGCTCACTCAAGTACAGTAGTTACTTTTCATTTGCAAATTCAGACAGTGAGAGCAACATATTTGGTAATGGGGATGGGTGGGCTGTGGGTTTGAAACATGAAAGCTAAACCTAATAAGTCCTCATCCAACATTAATATGTGCGTTATACCAGGGGTCATTAGACAATGATCAGTATCAAAAATCCTGGCTGTGATTTGTTTTGCCTTTCACTTCTGGTGGACACATGGATGAATCGAAAATGCCCCCAAAAATACCAGAGAACAAGATCGAGCCCAACTCTGATGTTTCCTCCATTTTTCCTCTCTCCCCATCATCAGATTAACCCAATGACACTCACTGTCTAGAATCACTCATGGAGAGTGATAGTTTTGGCAAAGGTTGCCAGCACTCAAGGAAAGGTCAGTACCTCCAGGAGAGGAGAACTTTGGCAAAAAAAAATCTGCACATCCCAAAGGGAAAATGGTAAGACAGATGAATGAGAAGAAATGGAAATGAGCAAAATTGGATTTGTACCTGATAGAAACAAAGAGAGAGACTGACACAAAATAAAGACTGCAATAAACAAAAAAAAAGCATAAACAACCGGAAAGAATAAGTCAAGACACCAATAAATGAAGAGAGATGGGTAGTTATGGATAAGAAGGTTGTTTTAGTAGATGAAGGATCATTTCATATTAGTTATTCAAAAGGACTATTCGGTGAAGCTGACATATCAAGAGCAATATTCACTCCTCTCAAGGCAAATGATTCAATATATGAGTCAGCTGGAATGGTCTTAAACTATAGTAAAATATAAATAGGGACAAACTACAAAATTGGAAAAGAGAAGTCAATGAAAGGCAGCAAGTTGGATGCAAATAAAAAGAGGTTTCAATCTGTTGCGCTGTTTCTTACCCAGTGATAGTTAGGATTAACACGCATGAACTGTTCCACCCTCTGTCATGGCCAATGTGTCAACCATTAGGAAGAGAACAGAAGCTGTGGGTTCTGAGAAGACATATTTCCTTCTACTGGGATATGGTTCCATGGATGCCAGTCACCCTTCAGTGCAGATTATTCATCTACAGTCATATTATAGGCACCTCCAGCTAGGTCAGTAATCAGGAAAAAGCCTCTCTGGGTGATATTTCTTTCTAACCCTGGAAACTGAGGCCAATTGTAGGGTCCTTAATGCCATTCCAGCTGAGAGCAACTAACTCCACATTAGTACCTGGGTCATACCTGATCTGCAAGGCTCTGCCACAACTGGATAGGCTGACTGAACCATCAGAGGAGTTCAGTGAATACATTTAAATGGCACTAAGTGAGACTTGCTCTTTGCCGTCTTTAAACCTGAGTGATACATTATTTTCAATGCTTGATTGAGTGTGGCAGGTTAAATTTAGTTCCAGGGTTCTTCCAAGTGAAGCAAATAAAATGATCCTGAGAACAAGGTGGTGAAAGGCCAGGCCAACAAATAAGAGGAAAGCAGAACTTGCAACTTCATAGTGTCTTTTACGTCAAAACTTATTTTACAATAATTATTTGTTCGAGGTAGTGACTGTTTTTTTTGTATTTGCAAAGAAATGCTTTACAACTGTTCTCTTTGTGTGCCAGTCATTTGAGTAACCTCCCAAACCACATTAAACGCCCTTCAGAGAAAACATTGCTTGAAATGTCACGGTCCAAAAAGCACCACCATACGCTGCTCCTTATTTTCCATGAAGTGTTGGTTTCATAGGAATTAATTAGCATTACCTGAGTTAATTATACCAGCAGACCAATCAACTGGTCCTTTGCTAATTAGGTTTCCTTCATTAATGCCGGAAATTGCCATAGCGACAACAGTCACCTGGGGGAACATATGAGGTAGCAGATACTTGTGCCAATTTAATAAAAACATTTAAAAAAATTATTAAAAAAAGGTAGAATGTTTACTTCTTTTCAGGATTAAAAACACACAGAAATATCTCCTCAGGTTTCATTACCCTGGGGTTTATGGGTACCATTACCAATTTAAATTAGGAAACTTGGTGTCATTTTATTTGTTAAAGCATTTACAAGTGCAGCAGAATACTTTAGGCACACAAAGACTCACGCCTTCTGCTGTTGTCTATTTCTGATAGCAATCATCAGTACAGCAAATTTTTCTTTTTCACAATTTCAAGCCCTCCACATACCCTTATTAATAATCTCCACATCCCAACACAATCAGGAGTAAGAATATCTAGTCTAAGGGCACTGAAATCAACTGAAGTGCCTGCACCACTGCCGAGCTTGGATCCAGTGGAGTCATCCCGGGTCTGCATAGATTAGTACACAATACCAGGCTGTGTATTTGTGTGTTCACCAACTGAGCTATCGGGAGCTATCTTATTCATATTCTTTTTTCCTGTGGAGATTCTTTCCTCAATGGAGTTTAAAACATTAATTGGGGGTGAAAACCAACCTCTGCCATTCATTTAATTATAATTGAAATATGAACTATTTTAATTTTATCAGTTTTCCTGTCCCTTCCAACTAAATCCTGGGTGAATTACTTAATCAATTACAAAATGATGCTCAGAGCTGCTCCTCTTGGTCTCAGTTCAATGGGTTCTGCCGGGAAGTCAATATGTGTGACTCTTAATGCGTAAAGACTGGATTGGATGATGGTCTCTCCTAGTTCACTGTTACTCACAATCTAGGCTCACATCCATTTACATGAGGTACCACAAGTCAATGCCTTTCTGGTGAGGAGATAATTAAACTATATACACCACATCCTCCCCCATGCCTAAAATCAAATTACTGTACTTGGGGTGAAATGTGTTCAGAAAAATTGGAAAAAATGTTGGATAGCAAAAGCACTTTTTTCTTGGCAAGGGGCTTTTACACTTTGTCTAAGATTGAAATGCAGAATTAAAAACAGCTAGCCCAAGGAGTCAGCAACATGTAACACCCAATGTGCATGTATGTAACTTGAGTTCAGCTTGCAAATGAAAGCATTTCCTAGTTAAGAGATCTTAATGCAGAATCCAGTTATTGAGCAGAGATTATCAGAAAGCATGTGCATTGGAAACAATGATTGTTTTCTCTAGTGTGAATGTGAAGTGTAAGGCAGCCTTGGCTCCATTTGATAGCTTCTGTGGCTGTAGTTGTAACGTGCTCATGTGTGCCGCCCTCCCAATTTTTATGGCTGCGGTTAGTTAAAAATCATCAATTATATATTCCTTTTTACCATGTATTTCTGACATATGCTGCATCCTATCAATCTCAAGGAGACAGGTAGATAAAAATGTTCAGTTGTTGTTTAGTTAAAAGCAAATGCATTGTGCTGAGTTAGCTGATCTTCGCAAAGGTGGCAGTGGGGGTTGCGGGAAGGGGGATCAGCTAAATCTCTGTTAGTGCCCTTGGGCCACAGAGGGATAAATCAGTCTCTTGCTATGCACTTATCAGTGGCTGTACATAGATGTTGAGTTAGGAGAGAGCCAGGGTTAGCTATAATGTCCCCTGTTCACCATACTCAAGGAAGCTGCTCAAACTCACTGTATATCACAATATTTATTGCATTTGATGTAGCACTTTATATAAAAACATCTCCTGGCTGGAATCATCCAGGTAAAATTGGTCATTCACCTCATTGCTTTTGGGGGGATATTGCTGGTTGCAAATTGGCTGCCAAATTCATAGACAGTTGCTACACATCCTAGTTAAAAAAAATTCAGCGAAATGTTTTTTTAACCAGGAATTGATTCTTTTTTGGACATCTCGATGAAACGATAAGACGCTATATCAAATGAAAGGATTATTCCTATTATCCCAAAGTGCTTCACGCAATAAATTGATTTCAAGTGTAGTAATTACACGCAAACATTGCTGATGCAGCTAATCTGCACCGGCAACAACCCATAAACAGCAATGAGAAGCACAACCAACACACTGTGTTACTTTGGTGAATCTGGAATGAGGGAAGAGTAACGACTAAGACCAAGATAACTCCCTGTTTTTCTTTGAAGTAGCCCTGCAGGGTTAAAATTTACCTGGGCTACCTGAAAAGGTAGGTGCAACAAGGTCTTAAAAGCTTTATCCTGCTAAGTACTGCAAGATCACACATTAAGAACTTGCGCTCTCTTACTGGAGACTGTCTTGCTCTGATTGAAACAGGTCTCAGCATGAGTGCATGTGTTCATGAGAGGAGAGGGTAAGGAAAGTGATGAGAACAATAGATGGCATATGTAAGTGTTGCACTGCCAGATCCCATACAAAACCACAACACACAGACCATAACCTATAGCATTTGACAGAGGGCTCTATCACAAGCTAAAACAAACCATATTTATGATCCTTCCCATTGTAAAAGACACGGTGGGAAGAAGGCTATTTTCAGCGATCACCCAATGTTAGACCACAGCAAGACTCCGTCTACAATCGTTCACAAACAGGCCGATAGACTACATTGAAAAACATATAACTAGATTCAAATTGTTCATCCAATTAAAAGCTGCACATGAAAATTGTTCTTCATATCCCTTACCCTGTTTCAATTTGAGAACATCAATCTTAAAATATCATTTTGGAAGACACGAGTTAATGGACCAAATGATTTTGTGTTGGTTAAAAAAAACATCAAATTGACTTTGCATGCCACTTCTCAAGACTCCTGTCAGAGTGCCTTACCAACCACACATGTGCTTTCTTAAATAATACATTCAGCATTCGAAACACACAAAAAAACGAGTGTGCTTGCTCTAAAAATCAAAAAAAATTTAAATGCCAGATATTTTTAGCTCCCATTCATCCCTTCCTTTGTCTATTTCTGCTGAATGGATATTTTTGTTTACAAGTGTTAATGACATCATTGGGGAGCTCATCAGGAGGAGTTCCTGAGACTAACAGTGAGGGGAGCTGGATTAACATCAGCAGTTACACTTAGCAGCGCTCGCTGGTCGAGTGGAGTTATTGAGAATAACAGAGTAACTGAGCATCTGAATAAATATAAATTAATCTGAGAGATTCAACATGGTTTTGTGCAATGCAAATTCTACCTGACTAACCCAATGGAGTACTTTAACTAAACCATTCAGATGATCGGTATAGGAGGATTGATGGATCAAGTTTATATGGCTTTTCTGAAGGGGTTTGATAAGGTGTTCACTACAATTAAAGCTGATACAGTCAGAAATGCAGGGAACTGACTCCGTGGAATTATTGAGCGGGAGGCAATTGAACTAATATAAGTGTCGGGGTTTGGTAACCCCTTTCATCCGGTATCCTATGTTAATGCCTGGATTAAAGTTGTGTAAGGTCTTATGCCCTGAGTGGCTACTCTCAGCTAACTGCTCAGAAGATTTTGTGACTTTGTTATTTTTTGTAAAATATTCAAATGGAAATCAACAAGCTGGCAGAATGTTTATGAAGGACTCTAACCACTCTTTGAGTTCTAGCAGATGCGTATCACTATTGTACACACTAGTGATGTTTTGTATACAAGTACAGTCTGGGAATCGAAGCTGGGACCTTCCTGAACTGCGTGGCACTGTTCCTCTTTAAGAGCTTTTTTCAGCCAGGTCATTAGGGATTCTATCGTATTTTTTATGCAAACAACTGAATCCGCTTTCTCTTTTGGCATATCCGCAGACTCCCTCTCTAATAGCTGCCAGAATAAATGGAGAATATTAATCCCATCACACTGCCTGCCTGGGTGCACAAGTGCTACCAAGAAGATTTGGTAGGTTAAGTGGCTTTTTTTGAATCCTTTTCACCTAGACTGACTTGACAGTTCCCTAACCTCAGCTTCCAATGCTCAGCTCTGTGCAGACAGCCTGATGGACCCTGGTCGCATGGAGGGGGGGGGGGGGGGGGGGGGGGGTGAAAGGAACATTCTGATGCTTCCCACTTATGACACGATTGATTTTCTGTCAGTGGACTTCACTCTGGGCTCGCTGGTGGCTGCCTGACTGAACCCCCAGCTCACTCTGACCTCAACACATGGCTACTGTGCGGCTGAGCACTGCTGACGGCAGAGCACTCAGAAATCAATAGGGCCTGTCACTCAACAGAGAAACAAACAGCTTTAAAAACCAATCACGGCACAGGATACTGGACCCTATTTCTCAACTTGAGAAATCAACAATATTTGTTTTTGTTTCATTCTCCGCTCTATTAAAATGTCTGTAACATATGGAAACATTTGCCTTTGATGTACGCTGCATATCACGATGGTGTGTTTTTTGCTTCTCGTCTTCATGTTATTCTTTATAAGTGAATCGGTCCTTCAGCTGATAGCCTATTGAGATGGATCAATTGTGAACCTACTTGAGAGGTGGTGTAAGAGAGATCAGTTTAAGATGAAGCTGGATTTTACATTGTAGGAGCGCAGGCTCATCAATTAAACAAACATACAACCTCTTCTCATCACTCTTATTCTGTGGTGGACAACATCTTTCTTAGTGTAACACTGTATGTGAAATCCATGGGGTACTCAAGCTTTGTACAGCTGAAGCCTGTTAATTGGGAAGTCAGAGTGATAAAGGAACAGTGTCCTATAAACCACACTCTGAGCCAACCTTGCTTATGGGTAAATCCCTTGGTTGTTTATTCACTGGCAGACACACTGGTAAAGGCAGCCTCTGAAAGCACAGTCCCCAGCCTCTGTAGTAACCCCACACTGTAAAACTGCATCTCATTGTAGATACAGTTTACCAAATTGAAACCTGGCTACCTAAACTGAAAAGCTTCAACAATCCAAATGCCCTCCCTCCAAAAAATACATGTCAATATAATTTGCAAACAACTGTAATAAAATAAAACCCTTGTGTTTCTCTAGCTGGGCTTAGAAAGTATTTGTAGAATTTTTAGTTCCAAGCCAGTATAATTTCTGATGGGGCACCATTTCTCCCCACACCCCCTCCTCCAATTAACCTTTGGCACAGGGCCCCTGAAAGCCTCAGGCTGCCACTGATTCATATCATCCACATTAAGTAACATCCATCAATACTAATTTAAATACACCAGCAATCAATTGGTGCCTGAGAAACTGTCCCCAGTAAAATAAAACCCCTCCCAATCCAGTATTAAGCACATCCCAATAAGTGGTTTTAACTAGATTTCATTTACTCCACTTCTCACAGGATTTCTGGCAGTATATGGTTTGCAACCGATGCAGTACATTGCAAGACAAATTTTCTTTAACCAAAGCATTTAATATTAAACTTACAGTTTACTACTGATATTGCAACATCCGAATACGACTTTCAATGAAATGAGGATAATTTGGAAGGGAGGAGTGAAGGGAATGAGGGAGAAATGCCTCACAAAGCGCCTGATCCATTCACCCTTCAAGCTGCAGTGTCATTACAAAGCCAAAGCACAAATAAAGTGGGGGTGCATTTGATTACAGTGTTTTATTCCAAACATCACGAAGAGTTTAATGTAATGATATTAAGACACTTTGACTCTCTTTATATAGCAAGCACAACAGATTATCTGCACCAACAATGTCCTACAAACAGGAATGTGATGAAAGACAAGTTAATCTTACTTTGGATTCATTTGGAACAAGGAAGGAATATTGGGTAAGACATCATAGAATCTTTAGTGTCCATCTGAGCAAGCAGACTTGCATCAAAATCATAGTGTGGCGCTTGATCACATAACCTTCTGATACAGAGGCAAGAGTCTCACAGTTGAGCCAAAGTGTGAGCTATAGCAGAATATCTGTGGACTTGTTTTACTTTCCAGTTGTGAGCTAAAATATTGGAAGATTGCAGTAGAGACTGAAAGAAATGCCCCATGAGAGGCAGCCCCAAGAAACCCCGGGACTTCAGTGGCTTCACTGTTGAGGGAAAGGGAGACAGGATATGAACCTGGGACTACATAAAGCTCCTGGTGTTTGCTGAAACATTTGCAACAGTCTGAAAAAATTGAAGTGACCATCAGACACTCTGGCCTTACGTCTATCTCCTTCAGCACTTCAGCTTCTTAAAAGCCAAAATGTCACCCTATTGATCGCTAGAGAAGCTTGTCCTATTAAGTACATGGGACATTTTTCATTAACGTGAATGGTTTTACAGTCCACATCCCCATTTTCACCACTGCAAATGTTAACCTGTCTGCCACTGTTAATTTATTAAAGACAGCTGCCAAGGAACATTATAATCCAATTTATTTAAAGAAGCTATAGAGTTCTTTTATTGCAATAATACTCAGGTATTCACTATCTCTGGGTATATATATATTTTAAAATCAATAATATTTCCCTTCTTCTCCCGAAGCCACTAACTCTTTGAATAGATTTTCTGGCTCAAGCCAGCCTACAGCAACCGGAGCTTGTGGAAGGTGGTGCAGGGCATTGAAAATGTCTAGTCCGGAGGTGACAATCTTTGTACAGATAACAGTTAGGTCTATTTGATGCAGATCTCTAAAACTAAAAGCCTTCAACATCAACAATAACAAAATTACATTTGTATAACCCCTTTCACATTGGGAGGACTAAATAAAGATTGTGACCTCTGGACAGGACTATTCCAATGCCTGGTTCGCTGGCCTCCCCGGTTCTGCCTTCCACAAGCTCCATACCATCCAGAACACCACAGCCAATGTATTCTCCTGCTCCAGGCTCCACAAACGCATCACCTTCAGCTTTAAAAACCTTGTGGCCCACCTTAGCTCTGCGATCTTCTGTGCCATTGTTGTTGTTGTAAAGACATAATGAAAAGATTACTATTTAGAGAGGCTTGATAAGAACCACCATGGGTGTATCTGGCTGTGTAGGATAAGAGAAGGAATCGAGTAACCCTCATTTCAACATCATTACAATAATAACCTGTCCAAAAAAAACACAATAATAAAATTGGTAATTTTCAATCCACGACTGTTTGTGGGGACACTGCTGTGTGCAATTGGCTGCCGCGTTTCAACAACAAATATAGTCAATTCATTTTACAGTATATTCTGTGAAGCGCTTTGAGACGTTGATAAGATGTGAAAAGTGCTATATCAAATGCAAGGATTATTATTATTATGTCCACACATATGGCACTTTCCAGGATGGGATTCTGAGATCAATTTGTAGGAACACCAGCAGATTATTTTCCCAGCCAAACCGACTGGTACTAAAACATTTGTAATATCCCAACTGCTACTGTAGCTAACTCAGCACTACCTTGTGTCTTCCTGGTCTGGGTGGCTCAGTTTCAGACAAGGCAGTGGCTTCACCATCTGAGCCATCAGGGAGTCAGATGGTATTGCACAACAGATGCAATGCCGAGCTGTTCCCATCCATCACTGTCCTGTAGCTTCCTGTATTATGGCCATTGTGAAATGGGAGAAACACATGTGCTTCCAGGCAAGCAAGTTGGTCTGCATTCGTTCCATTTTATCGTCACAATTTTTTAATTTCAAACTTTTACATGTTTTTGATTTGGCAGACTGATATGAAACCAATTACTGCACCGTACATAATCTATGAGAATACATAATACTTAACAGTAATTGTTATATTTGTTTGGTGACTTTCACGTCAGGCACCTCCAATAACCAAACAGAGTTTCCCGCAGTGTCTTGGCCAACAATTCCCCAGATAAGACATGTCTCTTTGTGAGACATTGCTGGAGGAATACAGTCACCACACTTCACAGTGTAAGGTAAGCACTGAGATGTTTTGAAGACGTGAGAAACTCCTGCCTGGACATCAAATGCAGTGATTATTATTATTCTGTAATGGGTTTCCCAAAACGTTTACCCAATATTCCAACCGCGGACTAACCAAGGTCCTAAACTTTACTAAGACCAAAAACTAAGGTCTTTATCTCCTTGCTCTCATTTTCTATGCTTGAAAACCAAATGTTCCTGCCAATAGCTTCCTAAAACCAAACCCATGATTTTCCACGCAGCAAAATGCTTGTCATTGCATTCCCAGAGCCCATTTTCTGATGATTCATCGCAGCTATCACAATTATCACAGTTGCGATTAGTACAAAAGAGAAGTAAACAGATGGTGCAATTCTCAAGACTTAATTCAAAGAGATGTACTGGGAGCAGTGTGGAGAACTACCTTCTTTAATAGCAATGTTTCGCCTACAAATATACAGTCAATTCACTTGACAGTATATTCTGTGGAGCGCTTTGAGACTTCTAGAAGACGTGAAAAGCGCTATATCAAATGCAAGGATTATTATTATTAAGAAAGAGTTCACAGAAAGTGTAAGGGTACTGGATGTGACATTTGACCAGCCTGTAATGGCTCTCAGTGTTGCACTGAATGAAGCAGCATCTTTGCTAATTTGGCCTGGTGAGACTGACAATCAGTGGGTATAACAGTCACCAACAAACATAACGATCAGAATTCTGCGCACTTGTCAATGTGACAATCTAGTTATAAGCAGGAGTGTGTGTCATTTAGAGCCAGCTTCATATATTTCATTACTCGGGGCACAATGAAGAATGGATCTTTCAGCAATGCTGCTGTATGTTGTGTGTGCTGCACTGAGGGTTACAGTAATAAGCATTCCCTATAAAATCACAGTTTAAAGAAAACTCTCAGACTGCAAAATTGCGTTGATAGTTTATCTTGCTCTAATAAAGGCACAGCACAATTATTATTGTCTGTTGGCAAAAGAAAACCCTTTCTGGCTAATCTAACATTTCTATCTCAAGTTGCACAGTCGTAAACAGAATCATAGTTTTACAGCACAAAAGGAAGCCATTCGGCCCATCGAATCAATGCCAGCTCTTTGAAAAGAGCTATTCAAAGTCAGTCCCACTAACCAGCTCTCTCTCCATAACCCCACAAACCGATTCTCCCCAAATAACCATCTATCTCACTTCTAAAAGTTGTTATCGAATCAGCCTTCACCATCCTTTCAGGCAATGCCTTCCAGAATCAAACAACTCGTTGCGTGAAAAAAATTATTCTCACCTCGTCTCTGCTTCTTTTAGAAGCTATCTGAAATCTGTGACCTCGAGATCACTGACACCTCCACCAGTGGAAACAGTTTCCCTATCGAATCCCCTCATGATTTTGGAAACGTCGGATAGGTCTCCTCGTAACCTTTGAATCTTTAAATCTGTGACCACGAGTCATTGATATGCTCATCGGTGGAAACAGTTTTTCCCCATCTACTCTGTCGAATCCCCTCATGATCTTAAAAACCTTTGTTAGGTCTCCTCGCAACCTTCTCTGCTCCAATGAGAATAATCCTCGTCTCTTTAACCTTTCCTCATAACTGAAGTCCCTCGTTCCTGGTACCATCCTAGTAAATCTCCTTTGCACCCTTTCCAATTCCTTAACATCCTTCCTAAAGTGTGGTGACCAGAATTGTACACAGTACTCTAGCTGAGACCTAACCAGCGTTTTATACAGGTTAATCATAACTTGCTGACTTTTGTACTTTATGCCCCTATTTATAAAGCCTAGTATCCCATATGCTTTTTTAACAATCTTATCCTGGCACTTTCAAAGATTTACTTAGATGAAACCCCAGGTCTCTCTGTTGCTTTAACCCCCTTAAGATTGTACTATGTAGCTTATATTGCCTCTCCTCATTCTTCCTCCCAAAATGCATCACCTCACATTTCTCCACATTAAACTTTAGTTGATTTCTATGCTACTTGTAGTGAATCATCCATTTGAAACAATGCCTTTAGAAAGTGGTAGTGGTCCTTTATCCACCCCAAAACAACACAATGTTAAGGTTAAGATTGTATGAATCCATTATCATTGCTGTTAGCAATTGGATGCTGGGTTTCAACCACAAAAAAGTCAAATCACTTTACAGTATCGTCTGTGAAGCATTTTGAGAAGTCAAGTCAGTCGAGGTGAAAAGGATTCAAAAAAAGTCCTCACCCATTATCCTCTCCCTATCAGCTCCCCCTTGCTTATTTCACCATTTACCTTGAAATCTGAGATTTTTAACCCCAGTTTAGAGATTGTTAGTACTTTTGCGTCAATGTACAGTACTTTATTGGCAAGTTTCAGTATTAGCATATTTCGTATTATATTGGGTTGGAGGGGGGATTGAGAGAAATCATAAATCGTTAATTTATCGGTGAAGGAAAGTAACCACTATATTTCCCAAACTGGAAAATAAAAAGTTTTGCAATTGATTGAGTACATCCAGAAAACGGCAAAATTGTTGAATTTAATCTTAACTTTGAAACTCGTTTTCTGCTTATGAATGTATAGAAAAATGGCTTCAAAATAAGGCTGTATTTAAAAATTTGCCAAATTCTGTAGGCTCTGAAAAATTATTGTGATAGAATAAACTTAGATCCAGATGGAATTTCCACCTGTGTTTCTCCAAAGCTTTGAGCAGTAAGTTCAACTACATATTGCAAAAGATTGGAAACTCCCCTCTCAGTGGTGGGTTAAGAGCTCCCAGTGAACAGGGAATAAAACAGTAAAGCAATCAAGTACAACAGACAACTACAACTGCAAATTAAATATCTCTCAGCGAATGTCTGCCATCGTTACAATGTCAATAATAAGCAGGATATTTTCCAAGATACTGTCCATGCTCTGCATTGCATGAACTGCTCCTAAGTGTGGTGTAATAATGTAAATTGAGAAATTATCGGGTAAATTTAAATTCACTGTGCCAAATTAGTAAAACGAAATTGAGTGCTAGTGTATCTGATTTACAATGACCAATGCCACTGCACTCATTCATCCATCCTCAGTATTAATGACATTCCCAATAATACTTCCATCTTTTTCCTTTTATTAAACTCAGCTGTGACCTGACATTGATAAGTTTGCGTTGTGCATTCTAATTTATTGCACAAGTTGCTTCTTTGGAACAGTAGTAACGACTGCACGCAAGGTAGTCAGAGCACTTAATAATGGTGTAGTTGCTGGCAAAGGCAGAGAGAAAGGGGAAGCGATTGTAGGCATGGTCACAGAGGAAAGTTTTTAACAAGGATTTTACAAATTAAACCGGCTTACTTCCACCCCTTACCCCACCAAAAAAAGGATTGTTATATTGGTTTCAAATAGAGCAGAGAATGACTGAAATGGAAAAATCATGTCTCCTGACATCCCACTAGTTTACATCCAGCAATATAGTTAAAATTAGCGAGCTGAGAAATGTCAGGCCCCAGGTATCCGAAACAAAATATTTTGTGAACTTTAATTGTTAGATAATTTATAATGGCTAACAAATCAGTCCCTTGTTACTGTTTCCGAAGAAATAATTACTCTTCAAACTGAGGATTCAAATCTATGACAATATAAAGTGCAACATGAATTTGAATATGAGGAAGCACTTAATACAATTGCATGAGGGAAAGAAAAAAATGATCTTAGCAAAATTCTTCAAGAATTCACCTGACTGGCCATTAATAATACATCTGAACCAGAGGAACAGCCTTTGAAAAGCACTAAACTGAACCCAATTAAAGCCTCCTTCATTATGAAGGCTCAAGATGTAATGGCAAGTATAGCTTAAAAAAATTCTCTGTTGCAGTCTGTCTTAATGTAATATTAATGAGACTGGATGGAGGGCCATAAAAACTGATAGGTTTGCGATTGTAAATTATAAATCGGTATTGATTTTTCCCGGCACTAACACAGTTGGCTTATTGTAAGGTACCATAGGCAAAGTGCACTTTATCAGATTAGGCCGCAGCCTAATATCAAATATACATGAGAAGGATGCATTTGTGACACAGTGAATTTTCAGAAACAACACACACACATAAACACATTACAAAAAGAGAAAAAATACTAAAAAAAATTCAACAAATTTGACAGAAATGTCAAAAATCAAGGGCTGAACTATAATTTTTCTTAAAGGCATTTCATTCTCTGGGAACTCAAATGGTTTTAAAATTTTAATACTTCTCAAAAATTATTGTCACACAGGGCGACTAAGATGAATAGTTTAGCCAGGAAATTTGATTTGTAGAGTCTAGAGGTTCACAAGGTGGTGAAACCACAGCCGTTGTAACAAATAATTTGTTTTTGGTTTATTGGATAATAGGACATTTTTCAAAAGCCTTAAGTTTGCCATAGCCGCAGCTTGGATCCTATAATTACTGTAATGCCCCCGGGGTAGGTAAGGGACAAAATCAGATCCATCCTGGTTACTATCCAGTGATGCCCCCCACTCCCTCTCTCACTCTGAGGTGCACATGTGTGCATACAAAAATAGTGGTAGAATTCAGCTCAATCCTCCTGCCCACATTCAAATACTGTGTGTAACTGGTACTTATTGCGGACCATTTCATTTCGCTATATTTATGCTCGGAAGATTTCTGGGTGAAATTAAATGGGCCGTGAAAAATAAATAAATAAAATATTAATCTTCAATGTAACAAAACAGACAAATGCCACCCTTAGCAGTTTCAAAGAAAATATAAGGCTGTGAACCAAGACTTTGGAGCACTGGTGAAAAAGCACGCTCTAGGACGCGAGCTACCCCGTGTGAGGGACGCTATACAAATGCAGGGTGTTGTTGTTGTTTACCGTAGTGTAGCAACACTCGATATCTGGGTTATTGCTGCACACTGATCAAGAATGGAAATCCCAACTGAGTCTCATAACTGCTGCCCTGGATGAGATCAGGAAATGCAGCGAAACACAGGAATCAAAAGGACTGTCTGTAACCCACTTGGGTCTTGTTTGCATTTCTGCAAGTTATAGGAGATGTAAGGCAGTGAACACCAAATGGTTTCCTTAGTACTGAGACATGGACACTTGAGACCTAATCAATGTTCCTTCTAATCACCCGGCCAAAGCAACAATTTCAAGTGTGTGTCAGTGGGTGTGTGGGAGGGGGAGGTGGGGGGAGGGGTTGGGGTGTGGGTGGGCGGGTGGGTGGAGTGGTAAACTTAATTGTTTGATCACCCATCTTCTAGAGGATTGCTGAGTTCAGATACAGTCACTGTGGCTGGCTCCAGATTATGGTGATGGTCATGGCACCAGCTGAACTTGACCAATAGCATTTTCCAATTTTGTTTTCTGATTTCACAGGAAAATGGAAACACATCACGTAATCTCACAGGAACTCTGCTTCAAACCAGCCTTCCTTAAACCGTATTTCCCACAAGTTGATATGTGCTTCTAGTTACTGGAAGAAACATCCACTGGATTTCCTTATTAAGAAATCCCTTTGAAATAGTTGGGATCCTCTGCAAGATTTGGGAAGAGGGTGATCTTTATATATATGAAGGTGGGGGCAGTAAATAGAACCCTCTCAACGTGGCCCAAAAGGATTAAAATACTAATTTAGAGTGTTCACACGCATCAATCATCATTAGACATCACTGAAAACCGAGGAGGAATGTTGAATTGACCGGGTGTCTGGCAGTCGACTGGCATTTGTGCAAAGCCCTGTCTTTGTGTATTGCAATAACAGTTATCCGAAGCACTTCTTTTGTGTACTCATGACTAGTACCACTCCTTATGTAAACATTTGAGTACTTCACACACATTCTCTAAGTTCTCTGTGATGTTGCTATCAGGCCAGCCATGTGAAGGGCTCTCAAGACTGGGACTTGGCAATGGGGAAAAGGACTCTGGCGTCACAGCTGGTGTGAATTGACACGCCGTGCCAAACCTTCTCTACCAGCAGATCATTACAAATCAAACGATATTCAAAAAACAGACCCAGACTTTAGTTGCCTGCCCCGTGCTGCTTGTAATGAGTCTAAGAGATGGAGTGTGAGGACTCTGGAGTTCACCCTTTCAGAGGCAAAAAAAAAAGACCCTCCAAATGTATGCACTGAATTGTCAATATGAAGGGCTGGGTTTTCGGAAACCCCAATATGGGGGCTGCATGTTGACATGTTATAATTCTTGCAAAGTTCCAAAAGATAGATGCACTGAAAGAACTGAAGAGCTAAATGAACATTGGAGTGGTTGGAACAAAGAACACATTTATCTCCAATATCCAAATGCAGCCAGAGTAAGCCAGTCACAATGTGATCCAACAGGATCTATGCATGATCATCGCATCTTAATAGATGTTGGTTCATTAAAGCCGATATGGTCGCTCAGATTAGTGCAGATCCAAATGGATAAATACACCACAGCCATTAGCCATGGTTGTTTTAAACTAAATTTTTGAAAGGCGGTAGTGTGCTGGCCCCTTTAAATGCCGGGAGATTACCACATTAAAGATGTATTCTATATGTTTTGCTTGCTACAAGTCAAGACTTTATCAAGGATTAATGCCCCACTCAGAAGCCAAACAGCAGGATTTGTACAGTCTATCCATTAATGAAACAAATAGTAAAATACCAGTGATGCTTATCATGTACATCTATCAGGCAAAAGTCTTAAACGCATTAAATTGCTTTGCACAGACTATTGGGTTTAGCAGATTTGCAGTGTTATAATTTACTGCGGGAGCACAATTTCCACTAATAAACCAACTACATTCAAAGAAATGAGCTTCAATTAAAACCATTCATTATATTTCTGGTCCTGACAAGACTAATGCCGGGAGTTTTATATGACTGTTAATACATTTATTGGAACTATTTTTCTAAGCTAAAGACTGTTCAAGTTCCACCTCAAGGCACTGAGATCTGTTTCCATTATCGGCTGAATGTTCTCCAGAGTGCTATTGATTGTACAGTGATGGGACACTTCTAGGACAAAGCAAAACTAATTAAGCAGCGAGCGCAAAGAATTGTACCTTCAATAGTGTTTGAAGCCACATTTAATTATTGCGTGGATAAAACAACATGAAGCCCAACATGCATTTGTTACAGTGTAAATGTACTGCTCGTAATATTGACTGGAAACCTGCTGTTTAATCCAATACCAGTGACAGCAGAACTGCAATGTCTGAAAGGGATGATTCGGGAAAATACTGACAGAGACAAGGGCTTTGGTTGTTGATGGGGATATACACACAGACAACAGAGATGTGTGTTACAGACAACAAAGGCTGTTATGAGCTTCCCTGATGGCTAGAGATTGGTAAAGACGAGAGGGCAGGACTCTTCAAATGCCAAGTGCAGAACAGAGGCTGATCTGCAAGATGCCAAGTGTGATTCCTCATCAATTGCTGATGGAATTGATCTCAGCTAAGAGGTATTAGTGTGGGTGGGGGCGTGGAAGGAATTAAAATTGGCTTCAGTGCCTATTGAGCTAGGTAAGGGCTCTGCCTTCTGTTTACTATCCAGTGACCACTACCTGATCCAACAGAAAATGCATGCGTATCACGTAAGGGTAGGAATGTGCTCGTCCACCCTACCCCCTACTCACCCCAACCCGAATAGCCTGTAAAAAGGTAGTTGTCTTGGCTGCCAAATCAAGGCGTCCCAAGGCGCTGAACAGTCAGGGGTCAGGATCCTAGGGTAAGGGTGGGGTGCTGGGTTGGGATGAGGGAGGGCAGAGAGGTAGAAAGGCGGCTGAAGGCATAGTCGAAGAGGAGGGTCTTGAGTCAGGCCTTGGAGTAGGCAAGGGTGGTAGCAAGGTGAAGTTATTGTGGGATGGAGTTCCAAAGAGTGGGGTCAGAGAGGCTGAAAGCCCGGCCACCGCTGGTAGGGCGTGTCGGGTGGGAGATATGGAACAGACTGAATTCCTGAATATTCCTACTGAATGGAGGGAGTGGATAGGATAGAGGTCAGCAGGTCAGAGAAGTAGGAGAGGGTAAGGCCCTAGAGGGCCTTGAAAGTGAGGTGGAGGATTTTGAATTCCAGCCTCTGAGGGATGGGGAGCCAGAGGGCAAAGGTGGGGGTGATAGAGTCACAGAGTCTGGTGCAGGAGAGGACAAGAGCTGCAGCATTTTGAATGATCTGCAGCTTGTGGAGGGAAGAGTTGGGGAGCCGACAAGGAGGGAGTTTCCGTAGTTGAGCCTTGAGGTGACAAATGTATGTATGAGGGTTTCGGCGGCTTGAGGGTTGAGGCAGTGGCTGAGTTGGGTAATGTTGTGGAAGTGATGGAAGGCAGTGCTGTTGCTGTTCATGACATGGATATGGGGGAGAAAGGACAGTTGAGGGACTCCAAACCAATGTTGGCTTCAAAGCAAAGATGATGTGGGTTGACATAACGCACCTCCAGCTACTGGAAGAATTATGTACTTATTAAATCCTGATGCGATTACTAGAATTTAGACCCCCATGCAAATATATATTCAAATTGCTATTCAAAAACGCAATCATGATGTATAAGGATGTGCCTGGACAGGAAACAGAGTGGATCAGGTGCAGACAGCATGCCGGGCTCCTCAGGTGTCAATCCTCGAGTTATTTGTTCCATATTCCTCTACTCACTGCCAGTTATTTCTATAGAAGTGAACCACTCAGTCAATGTGTGGACACAGAAAGAGACAAATGTAGCATTCAGCGAACTGCTATTCAGTCAAAAAGATAAAAGTCTGAATTAGGTGTATGACTGACTGTGAGAATATCTCATGCTTTGGACTGTCGAGGCATTTACTTGTCTTTGTAGTCTGAATGATCATTCCCTCCCTTCCAATTTTCTTGTGGTTCCCTCTGCTCTCAGTTGCTCACTGATTATGGCATTGGTTCCATTGGATCCCAACCAGTCTCCTAACAACTTACCAAAGTGACCATTCGTCTAACACTGGGCAGACAATAACATAGGCAGGACAATGAGCGTACTCTTAACAGCTGAGCCAGATCCTTTTGCCAAAATACTGGGAGATTGGAGTGTAGCACAAGGTTTAGAACAGCATGTAATTGCAATGTCGCTGATGCCATTGTGTGTCTAAGGAGCTTGTTCACACTATTCCACAAAACCACTCTTCTGAGACAACCCTAATAGAAGTAACAGCGTGTTTTACAAAAAAAAACATCATTTTGCTTTCAGGGAGCAACGTTTCAAACAATTGACTTCGCTCAGTACAAAAGGATTGTGTGTGTCAGGGGTCAGGTGAAAAGACCCTCCCACCGCTCTCAATGATCGCTCACCCCAGCGCAGAGGTGTGCAATGAAGCCGAACAAAAATGTCAATCGTTCTCAAGCAATATTAGAATATGTAAAAAAAAACACAAAGCAGTAATTGCACTCAATACGGTAAAGCCAGGGCTGGCTGCAAACTTACTGGAATTAAAGGAAACAAGATACTGATTGTAGATGCATTTGTTTTACGGGAAGTGACAGGTTTTCAGCATTGCTAGGCAACACTTCATTAAGAAAATGAGTCAAAATTGTTTCATGATAGCTGTTTTATTTGTCAAAATTGCTTTGTTCTGGGGGAAACGAGAGGTTTCTTTCTTACTTTCCTAGTTTGCTTGGTTTAAAATAATTTGGAATGCTCTCTCTCCATCAGTCTCCATCTCCCCGCCACCCACCCCCAGACCAGCGCAAAGTCTAATGGTCCTTCCTCATGTCTGAGTTTGGACAGCGAGAGTTTACAAATAATACAACCTTGGTGGTGAGGGAAGTAAAGCTGAGCCCCATCCAGCCCCGGTTTGATATCCACACACAGACATGTTCACTTGGGGGGGAAAGTGTCACTTGGGTCTAGATTTATTCTATTTAGCTTCCATTTCAGAGCATCCAGAATTTGGCATTCTTATATACAATTGAGCTGTTTTGATTTAATTTTTAAAACAACTATGGAAAACTGCCTGACTTTTCTCCACCTGAATCAAAACTGAGGCTCAATGGCATTGTCCCAGCGTTTTGGGACGTCCTCCTGACGTGTGTACTTTTGCTGTTGTTGTTGTTGTTGTTCTATTGCTGCTTGCCTGAGATTACCTAACATTGGGTAGTCACACTGAGCACCTTTGTGTGTCTCAATATTATATAATCAAGGCACTGGAAAGCTAACACTCCTTCCTTTTAAAGTATGTGCATTTTTTATTACACGTAATTGTATTCCAGTATGGTATTTCCTTTTACATACTGTAACTTTGCTGCATGTATAAAAGCAGCATAGATTTGTATAACACCCATTTATATTGTTTCTATTCCAGCTTCGGCTAAACACAACCAACACAGAGCCTTGTTTCCCCTCCGTGCACCATTTGTACCACCAGGTTGTGTTCAATCTATTCAGCCTACACAGAACGAGTTCAAACTATTTTACATAGCTGGGCTTCAAACTAGTTTCATTTGGCCAGTGAACAAGGTTCTCTCTATTCAGCAGCACCATATTGGAACACTGAAAAGCCAACAATCCAGCTTTTATTAACAATACCACAGAAGTCCAATTTATTTTCGTGAAACTCTCTCCACCATGAGTTTTGTGCCACGGTGTGTTTTAAGAAGACAAAATAGCTGTTGATTTGCACTGCCGCAATGCGTTGATCGACTTCCTTCCATAGCCAAAGCGTGTCATTCAATAAGATCCATAACATTCTTAATAAAATTTTCTTCCCACAATTTTTTCATCTATTCTCTTGAAGGTGCTGACTCAAGCTAGATACGTTTCCACATATAACGTCTTACATTCTTCATGCATGCATCTGGATGGAAGCTGTTAGCAAGAATCATATCAGAAACAGGCTGTTTGACCTAACAATCGCGCTGGCATCTTCTCCACTTCGGACACCTCATCGTTCCCACTCTATCATTTGCTCCAATTTTCTATTCAAAGGAATTTCTGGACCATACTTCAAGAACTGTTTGTAGGAAAAAATTCAAATTCCAAAGGCCCTCTGAAGAATTTTTCTTTCAGTCATCCTTTAAATATTTTTATCGTAATCTTGAAAGTATGTGATGTTAGTGGGGCTGCATCTGATCCTCTCCTCAATCGATGACCACACACACTTTCTATTGGGAAGAATGAGAGACCCTCTGGCTAGAGATCAGGAGCAGGAATCTGATCCCATTTCCTCCTTCCCACGATGAAAGCCAAATAGTGGGACCTTAGCTGGAATTGGCCAACAGTGCAGCCCAGCGACCAAACCAAGGGGCCTTCCTGGTCTGGGTGATCTCTGGCTGATTCAACTAGCTAATTTCATAGGGAAAATGGTTTGGTATAAGGCAGCATGGGGGAAAGCAAGCTTCCATCCTTCTAGTGTAACTATTGCATCAAGGAATATGGTTTGAAATTCATGCACAGACAGGCTGATGTGGCGTATAAAAGCGCCACCATAAAAGTTATTTATAAAGATATCAGAAAATAAGGGATAGAGTTCAATAGTAAAACTTGGTCTCTTTAAAGGCATGTAGTAGTGAACAGTAAGAATGGATCTGACGTGAAAGTGGCTGGCTTCAGGTTGGTTAGAAGATTGGCAGACTTGACCTTTCGTCTGGTCCATCAATCACCTAGCCTTCTCTCAACTCACCGAAACAGTCCACATGTGCATCTATTATTGCTTAAATCCAAATTGACTGTTTCTTCACATCCGATACAAATCAACAGCCCTAGTGTGAACAGAGGGCTTGAGCAAAGCACTTGTGTGTGTTATTATAGCAGGAAACCAATAAAAGGCTTAATCAGGGGAAAGGGAACTTGGAGAAACTGGGGGCACATGAAAGGTGATGCACATTGGCTAGACTGACAGGTTCGAGATCGGGCCAGAACAGATCAAGATAATTACAACAAACAAAAGAAATATCAAGGTACAAAATAAACAGAGGCTGTTCTCTTAAGAGTAACCCACTGTCCAGAACCTAATGCTTGATTAAACTCCACATTTATGCAGCATGTGCCAAATAAAAAAAAAAGTACTTTTTCATTCAGTCTCGGTACTTTATATAAATAAAATATAATTGGTTTCAGTGCGCCCAGTTTTCCTGGCTGCACCTCGAAGCTCACTGATGTGATTATACAATTCCTGCCAGTCGGCATGTGGTTTTGATTAGCAGGGACCTGTGATTGACTGACTTCATGAGGCACGTCACCAGGAACTGATCGGCAACTTACCCCAAAAGATAGAAAGAGTTGTTTCAACCCAGTGCCTTGGGACGTCCTCCCAACGTGAAAGGCGGTCGAAAAAAGTAATTTTGCTGTTGTTGTTTTTACTTCTTTTTTAAAAAAAATTGCGGGGTGGGAGAGCGCCCCAAACACATGTAAAACAATTCTATCCATGGTCTTGCTCATAAATCCCTCTGTTTATTGTGATATGCACTGTTCACATGCAAAGGGTGTTTGAGAGATTTTCATGCTGGCTTAGCATTACATTCTTCCAGAGGAAATAGGCACCCTGCATTGCTTTTCTTCCTGCAAAGGTTTTTTTTACTGGACTCGACTGATGCATAATAAAAGGACTGCCGTGGTGTCTACGGAGTGTGTAAGCAATTTGACACACTTAAGGTGCTGTATCGGCAGTGCACCGAACAGTCAATTTAATTTCTTGGGAAGGCTGGTAAGCTTTCCATATTGAAAGGTTTGAGGCAGAGGGAGCATCTGCCAACTGCAGAATGAAAATGAGCTAACCTGCACTAGGGATAAACAGGCCAGTGTTCTGAGTTAATCCTTTCACAACACTGTCCAAACTCACATATGAAGAATGGCCATTTGGGCTAAGACCAGAGGCCAAACGGCATATATGCAATCCTATGCACAGACAACATGTCAACTTCCAATAACCCAGGTACAGGTTATAGTATCCTGTGCTTACGTATACAATCTTCTAAGCAGACAAGTTCTCAGAGTCAAAAAGGGAAAATAACAGAACAGCTCTAGTGCGGCCTAGTGGTCCTATTAGGTTGGCTCCAGTTTAGTCTGAAAATATGTATCCAATCTTGTTTCACAAATTCAGACAGAAAATGAAGAGCAAACCTTTCAGAACATCAATTTCACAGTAGCGAAGAACGACACTGGACATGAAAGATCGAGGAAAGTCAAATGAAAAGTAACAGTTAGCCAACATTGAGATTATAGGCGGAAGAGAAGACTAAGGTGATGTGATCCACATTCTTGAGATCAGACAGAAATATTCAGTCAGTGCCAATGAGCTTAGGTTTCAATGAAAGAGAATACAGGGGAGGAGAATGAGTGTTAAGATGGTCTCAAGACCTCCTCTTCGAACGTACCTTCAGTCGCCCTGCTACCTCTCCTCCTTCCCTCATCCCAACCCAGCCCCAACCCCAAACCCCACTTCTGCTACCGAACCCTGACTGTTCAGCGCCTTGGGACGTCCTCCCGATGTGAAAGGCGGTCTACAAATGTAATTTTCTTGTTGTTGTGTATCCAGAGCCGAGAAGAGAAAATTAGACATTGGCATGATACGGTAAAAATATGTGGTGTGTGATGTGATACTGAATCTTTTCCCCGATTTGATTATTAGTAGAATTATAATAATAATAATATTATTCAATTATTGAGTAGAGTTCTTGAATGGAAAACATATGTCATTATGAGCAATTTTAACTTTTGCACCGGTTACGCAACATCAAATCTATTTGTAATGCAGCAAACTCAAAGTGCGGTATTATTCTGTATACATGCAGGCCACCTCCAAAAGTTCAACTAACTTAGAATCAATTGAATACAGTATTGCAATAATTAGAGCTACAGGCAACTAAAGTTGGCCATCTTTGTTGGAAAACTATTTTGAATAACGTAAAGAAGGTCATGAAACTATTGTTTAAGGGTCCCAGCGTGTAGTTTTTTAAAAAATCGATTCTGAAACATACCCAAGGGAGAGACACAAAAAGGTATACCACTTCTTTAAAAATAATAAGACTTGTGCTCTTAATGGACTCAATTTGTGAAGTACTCACTAACAATAAAAAGTGAAGTCTAATTGTACATAACAAGATCCCTTTAACATTTGCTGAAAATTTTTAACAATGAAAATGACATTAATGTATATGCGTTTCATACAAATTATTACCATAATAGAAAGAAACTGGAGGTCCCTCGACTGCAGAGCATGTCACTTAACAGTAATTTACGCCTATGCACCAATTTCGGGATCAGATCGCAACCGTCGAAAGACAAAAGTCCTCGTAATACCAATTTTGGTTAAGAACAAGTTTTTGTTGCAGTCACCTAATTGCTACTAAAAGGATTTGGTGGTGCTTTAATCCCAATTTGTTCGTACCCTCTAACATCAGGTCGTGCAGATCAGATCCCTCTTAGATTTGAGAACTATTCAAATAACTGCGCAAAACGACAAGGATTTTTTTTTACTGCATTTTCATCAGCAAAGAGAATTCTAAAACCTTGATTTCTTTGTTTCACTACTCAAAAAAGTTTTCATACAGGAATGAGGGTGATTTTCAAGTTCCTCTTATCAATTTAAATGGACAATCTGAGGCTCAGTCTAACTCAACCTTTCAGACTTTGCCCACCAATTCATGGAGATTTTCTTTACACCTATTTGCTCCTCCACCTTTTCACTCCCTCCTCCGCAAGCATGCCGCATATTCAAATATACACGCACACACGCATGCACACGCGTGTACCCATGTGTGCGCACTGATGCCCAGAATTGTAGTTGTATTCACAGCGCAGCAAAGAAAGCAGTTAATATAAACAGTACATTTCCGTGCAAAGTTCCCCATTGTTGTAGTTCATTCCAACAAAGAAAACATTACAAAGGGCGATGCTTTGCCTCAACGCTTCTCTCTCTCACTACCCCCCACCCCCCCATCTCCCACAACCGCCACCTTTCCAGGCTGCTCTTGGCCTTACTGTACAAAAACAGTGCCAAACCACACAAGGGGATATAAGGGTCACGCACCAACTAAGAGAAGTAGGGGCTGAAAGCCTAAAACGTGCCATGCTTTTCCGTACATTGTCAGCTGCTTGATTGATAGTGTCGTTGATTTAGCATCGGACAATTGTCAGCTTTTCCTGACAGGAGTATAAAAAGAAACATGGAGTTCCCACCCTTCTCCACACCAAGTTCATTGAAATACATATTTCGGACAGAAACATGTTTACAGCATAATTAACTGAATTGAATCGTGTAACTTGAATTGCCCTCAAGGACGTTTCAAATTTTATTCTGGCCACCCATGAATTGTTCCATGGATCCTGCACTAAATACCACAGAATTTTTAATTCAGACCAAGCAATTGTTAAGGTTTGACATCAGATCAGTGACAGAGGCTGGCATGTTCTTCTCATCTCTCCCTGCACTAAAAGAGACTTTGCCCTCCAGTGAAGTTGGAAATTGGAATTACTGATAGCGGAAGAGTTAAAGGAGGTTCTTAAGTTCAGGGTTTGCTCCTCACAGACTGATGAAACAGCAATACGCTTATGGAATTGCTAACAATTGAATGCTATCCATTTTGCCTCCCCTGGTTTTATTTACAAAATATTCCCAATTTATATTTGTGGGACAGTTGGCTCCATTTTCTGGCTGCTAGCATTGGCCCACAAGCAGCTAAATCCAGCATTGAAATGTTTATTGATAGCTCAATTGGCAAAGTCACTGCTCAGAGTGGAGCTGAGCCATGTAGATCAGGTCCAATGTCCATCATTTTTACACCTGCAAACGCTCCAGTATTTTACTACAATCTCAACTGTTTCAACCAATTTCCTAGATCTCAAGCACAGAACAAAATCTTCATACAGTAATTTGGTTGGCCACACAAACGGAAGAGCTTCATTCAGCTGGCTGACTTTCCTCCATTGTATTATAAATTGCTGGCATATAGTTTAATCAGCGTAAATAGACAGATCATCCAGATGGAGAACTATAACCAAAACACTACAATTGTTGATTATATGGATCAGAAGCTCACTTTTCCAAGTACGTTATTTCAGCTTGGCTCAGTTGGTAGCACGATTGCTTCCAGGTCAGTAGGTTGTGGGTTCTTGCATTGAGATAGGACAACAGTTCACAATCTTGCTGACACTTCAGTGTAGTATTGAGGGAGCACTGGAACGTTGGATGTGTAGCGCTTTGGATGAGACCTAAATTTGTCTGTCTTTTCAGGCGTAAGGTCCCATGAAACTTTTCAAAAAAAAGTTTACCTAGCAGTCCTAGCCAATAATCCTCCAGAGAATATTCAATCCATTGCTACATACAAATCAACTGTTGTACTGTATTGCATTCAAACAGTCACTTCACTTGTGACTGTTCAATATGATAAGGTGTTATAAAACTGCAAGTTCTTTCTTCTATGAGATATAGACAGGCTGCTTATGATTAAACTGAAGGCAGTCAATCTCTACATTTTCCTAACTTCCCATGAATTAAGTTTTCATAACACTGGCTTGCCTGACACCTCCACACCCTCAACTCATCCCACCATCACCCAAAATAGTCATGTGTTGGGGCCAGAAGACAAGGAAATTGCAACAAATACAGAGTTCCGCTGTAACTGGTTGCAAGTCATATCACCAGATCTGTAAACAGATGAGCAGGATAGCATGCTGCAGAACACTTTCTACAACATTTTATGACATTTTGATAATAAACACAGCAAAGAGCAACATGAGAATATACCCGGAAGCTAAGGCAACTCCTCCCACACGCCCCAGCTCCTTCTTGTCTAGTTCAGCTACTTCAGCAAAAATCTCACTGTACATTAATCACAGCATTACCCATATCATCCCCCACCCCAATTTTGAGTCCCACCGCAAAATTCAGAGGTGTAAAGTGAGCATTAGGCACCCAAAAGCCAATGTGTGTATTTTTCTACTCAGAGCAGTTTGAGGCTCTTTGACATTCGAGCTTTGTTGCTTTGTTGGCCTGTTCTGTTTTATTTATGAATCTTTTTCTTTGCTTAAAAATCTAATACAGCAGAATGTGCAGTATATGTTCTGAGTGCACAGGAAGCAAAGGAATGAAGAAATGTTGGACCACTGCCATGTACTTTAAGGATGCAATATGATGGTAATAGGAGGTGATTATTGACGACTTGCAGACAGTTGATGGATGCTTTCCTGTGCAAATGACACTGCTGTTGTATATCAGGATTCATCATGTGGCATAAAAGTACCAAAAAAATTGAGGATTTTCTCTCTTTCTTCAAGGAGGAAAATTATCTTTTAACCACTTCAGACCCGCTCTCTGCAGTTTTCTGTTATCGGCTGGGAGATGTGGTTTTTTGGTGGCCGGGACCAATAAATCATTCTATTAAAATATCTGAGTTAATCTAGAGAGTTGTTTCTGTGTCTTTTTTTTAAAGAATTGGAGTAACATTTCCAGTGATAACACTTGGCAGCTCCATCGATGGTTTAGCTAGTGAAGGCTTTACCCAGTGTCAAACTGAGCCGCAAACAATTGTCAACGATTTGCACTCGTATAGAAACCGTTTATGTCAGAAAACATCTCGAAGGGTTTCGGAGCCACAGAATGTGGTCTGAGCAACAACAACAACAAAAAGAACAACATTACATTTATAGAGCGTCTTTCTTTCACGTCGGTAGGACGTCCCAAGATGCAGGGTGCAAGATGAGGTCATGCCAGGCAGGAGGCAAGTGACAAAAGAGATCAGGTTTCTAAAAGGATTTTCAAAGCATAGAGGAACCATGCAAGATGGACAGATTCAGGGAGAGAGTTTCATACTTCTGGATAAAATCACTAAGTGGAGCACGCTTGTAAGGAATAGAAGAAGATTCAGGAAACAACCCTGAGAAACACTTCATATGTCAATAAGGGGGGGGAGAAGGGAAACTGGTGGAGGAGAGATTGAATACCTAGCTACCAACCCCTCCACTCAGCAGGCTCCGGCAACCTCCACATCCCCCGACCCACCCAACCCACCATTGGTGGGTGAGCCTTCAGCCACTCTGCCCCCAACCTCTAGACCTCCATCCCGCAGTCCCTCCGCCTCGCCTCCTGCCTGGCCTTCTTCAAATCCGGCATCAAGACCCTCCTCTTCGACGGTCCCATCGGTCACCCCAATCCCTCCTCTTTCCCTCCACCCTCCCAAGTCCCAGTCCTCGGCTCGAGTGTGAAACAATGACTGTCCAGTGCTTTGGAACATCCTCCTGACATGAAAGGCGCCGTACAAGTGGATAAGAGTGGTGTTTGTGACAACCTCACAAAAGTGATTGGCCACTTAGGTGTGATGTGTGATAGCAGCTGGTGCCTTTGGAAGCAAAGCCAATCACCAGGAGAAAGGTTCTCCACCTCCGCAAGCATAGCTTTGCCAAAACACTATCATGTGCAGCATGTCCCTAACATAAATCTATCAGAATCCATTATCATCGGATGCTTTTTGACATATTGTAACATTGTAATGCTTTTGGTAAAGATTTAGTAATTGTGACATCCACTAAGCAACACCTCATCTGAAACTATTTTACTCCTTGTGATATGCCCCCTAGTTTGTAACCCCCTGAGTGAATATTTCTCCTCGATTTATGGCAGAATAGATTTGCATGACAAGTCCATTGTCATAAGAGCACCTTGCAAGCCACTTCAACAGGCCTGTAAAGAGAGCTCCGGGCAATGATGTAATCAGTGACTAATGTCTACAACTCTTCACGCTGAAGCTGTTGCCACATCTGTTCCAGCAAAAGCCCATTTCAACTGCATACATGGAAGACCTTCAACCCAGTTTTCACAAACGTTGAACCTGCCTCAAAACCTCCCAGTAGAGATTGACATTCCTTTAACTTTCAATATTTCACAGCAATGATACGAATACAATAGAAGTGCTTGGTGTAATGTGGATATGTTTAGTGATGTCACGGAAACAAAGTCTCTGAATCATTCAACCCTTTTAAAAAATAAATCAATTCTTTCTATTATTTTCAACCAACTGTGGGCAGCGTTTTAACGCACCCAATCCTGTTCTCACCTGACAGCCACACACTCATGCTTTCCAATATAACTAGATGGTAATTAGAAACAGAAACCCTGGCTGATTGTGGTTTCCTGTATAGTTTATTGGTGCAGAAGAGAGTTACAGTCATAATTGCTGGCCTAATTGAGATGCTGAGGCATAGGGGGAAATGTTCATGGCAAGATTTGCTGAAAAGAGTGCAGTGGATGGATCGAACATCTTTTCCTCATTCCACTCTTCCCTGTGTTATTAAATCTCTGTCTCTTTAAATCACACCCTGCATCAAACTGTTTTCATTCCAGAAGTCTGTCCTGTTTATTTGACCCCAATTGTGCTTTCCAATAAAATGCAACATAATTAATGCAGGGATTAATTATTTCCGCAAAAATTATTTCCGGAGGCAACTAAGAGTTAATGTTTAAGAGACTGTTATAAATTCTTTGACAAATAAACAATTGGACAGCGTGAAAGCTAATCACTCTATTTCAATGCATTTTGGAAAAAAATATGAGGTGAAAAAAAACAAATGTATTTCAAGTAAAGCAGACTCTTGGAAAGAAAAAGTGTGACCCAACACATACCAGGTACAGCCTGTCACAGAAGCCTGTAGTCCCTTACAGCGCAACGTCTATGAAGTAACTAAATACAATCCAGCAAGAATTCAGCCTCCTGCATTCTGTCAGACCCTGACATTTAGCCAGAATCCTCCAACAAAGGAAGTAATCCAAAAGATTGGGGAATTCATCAGTCAAATCCCATAAGTGTCTGTATCTGATACACTAACAATCTCTTCACCTCGGCATTTCAGGAAAATATTTAGTCTACTGGATCGACACATCTACAGATGAAGGGTTCGTGTCAATTGCTGGAACACTGTGCTGCACATTCTGCAATGTATCTGCCCTCTGTTCACCCATATGCCATGTAAGGATTGACTCAGAACTACTCAATGAAGGGATAAGAGATTGTAAATGGGGCTTAAGGTGAAAGATTACCACCACAGACAGGAAATTTATTTTGTATTCGTCTGATGTTCCACAAAGTTCTTGCTGTCAGATTCAACTTCATGTGTTACGATCTCTTGTCTCTCTCTTACCATTTTTTATTTCCCCTTTAAGTCAGGCTGTTGCTCTCTCTTCCCCGTTATCTTGATACTTTCCTCCCAATCTCTTGCTGTATAATATCTTCAAGGCCATTCTTCTTTATCCCAGTAATTATTCCCATTCATCATTATGCTCTGTACATGTGTAGGTCACCTGTTTAAGCTCTTAACTTTTGGTTATGTTTAAAATGCATGTATAAGCGTGACTTAATCAATCTACTGTCTTTGGATCCAAAGATCATCTGGAGTACTCATTTAGGGGGTTCACTTGGGGTACTCTTAATCAATGAGGCTCAATCTCCCCTTGACACACAGTGTAGTTACCTGATCAACCTCAATAGGAGACTTTTCTAATTTTGATAGTCGATACAGGATTGTCAAAATTCAGCCCCTCTTCTAAATAAAAATGTATTGAAACACTGAGATTAGTTTAGTGCTTAAATCCATAATATTATCCATAATATTTTTTAATTATGCAGGAGATGGAGGGGGTGGGTACGTTTAAGGGTTTCAAATCTTACAGTAAATCCATGAATAGATGTACTAAGTCCAGTCATATGCGAACAGAAATGAGCCATTTAGCCCCATCGCGTCTCAAAATATTGATCTCCTAAATAACCATTTCAGATTTATAAAAATAAAAGAAGTTCTGACCTTTTTCGCCAACCCAAAGTTTGCAACAACTACAATGCATAAAAAGGGAACCATGATTGTTGCTTTCAGTGACCATTCTCTCAGGGAAAAACAGACATGACATTATCTAATGTCTGCACCATTTACCTATTATGTCTATTATGTCTGCACCATTTGCTGCAAGTGTTGAAGAAACTTTGACTGTTCAATCAAATACAGGGTTAAAATATCTGGTAACCAAGATGTTAGCCTACATGAAAGGGTGCTATATGTTTAAGTTGTTGCTGTTGTATCCGCAGTGCTCCTCTTTAGCAAATATCTCCCCAATGCAGAAACTATTTTCCTCTTTTTAGGGATTACACATTTGAAGACATGGTTCCTACATATCTCAACAAACACAAGGTGGGGGTAGAATAAGAGATATGTTGCTGAAATGCATTGTGAATTTCAAACAAACAGGGAAACTGAATTGCCTACTCCACCATCGTCTACAGAGATCCTTGTAATCCTCCGGGGCTCTCAGAACAACAACCAAATAAACAGAATCCAGATGGAAAAAGACAAAAGATGTACAGCCAAACACCACTCACTGCAAATGCCAGCTTCAAAAGTTTATTTTTGTTTATCCTTTACTACCTTGAACATCTTCTAATTTCAATAAAACGAACCCTTTATTTGGAAAACAAAAGTGTTTTTCAGTTGAAAAGGCTGTCAAAGTAACATAAATATATGCAATGTTTCAACAACCATATCTGCAATGCTTCTGTGCAAGTCACTGGAAACTGTTCACACATTTTGAAGATCATGGTAAGAAAAGACAATTTCCTATTTTATACTAGGGAACGGCGATGTATCGGTTTTTCGATTAAACCCGATATGATTTTCAGATCGGTTTGCCGATATGGTGATTCTAAAAAAAACGTTATATCGAGAGATTCGATTTTAAAAATATACATCGTTATATTTTTAATATCGTTCCTGGCAATATATCAATATTGTTGGTATTATCAGTGTAATGCGATCTTTTCCAGCTTACCTTGTCGCCGGCATTGCAACCTCCTAGACCTAGAGCATGGAATGCGCGTACATTCGGTGCGCGCGCACAATTAACGGGCGCGCACATCCGATGCGCGCGCACACTTTACTGTGTATACTCGACGTGAGTCGTGGCGTCTTAACAAAGTCGCATCGCTGAAAATTGTAGTTTGAAAATTTACCTTTCTCATCATGGGGAAAAGAAGCCCGTATGGGACACTTTGAAAACAATGCAGTCAGTAATGGTGTGTATAGATGTACAGTTTGCAAGGTCTTGGTTAAGACATCTGATTCGAGCACGAGCAACCTGCGACAACACATTAAGCAGCACCACCCCGCCCAGCACGCTGCCCTCAGAGCGAAATCATTGTCGACAACAGCAGGAAGTCGAACCAGCGCTTCGGAGAAAGCGACAGGTAGTGGGGCCAGTGCAGCTCAAACAATTCCTGCTTTATTTAAGAGGAGAACATTGTACCAGAGAGGGGACAAAAAGTGGCAAAGTATCACGAACGCTGTCACTTTTTGCATAGCAAAGGAGAGCTTACCAATGGCGAAGGACATTAATTCAGACTTCAGACTACATAAAAATAAGTGGCATTTTGTGGCTGTAAGTGTTATTTTTGTGTGTGAGAGAGTTAGAAGCCAGATTATCACTGCTTCTATGTGTGTGTCTAGTCAGACACACACAGCAGTTGGGAGAGAAGGAGAGAGGGGAGGGAGGGAGGGAGAGAAGGAGAGGGGGAAAGTTGGGAGAGAAGGAGAGAGGAAGAGAGAAGAGGGAGGGAGAGAAGGAGAGGGTGAAAGGAGGGAGAGAAGGAGAGAGGAAGAGAGGAGAGGGAGGGAGGGAGGGAGAGAAGGAGAGGGGGAAAGGAAGGAGAGAAGGAGAGAGGGGAGGGAGGGAGAGGGGGAAAGTTGGGAGAGAAGGAGAGAGGGGAGGGAGAGAAGGAGAGAGGGGAGGGAGGGAGGGAGGGAGAGGGGGAAAGGAGGGAGAGGAGACAGGGAGGAGGGAGAGGAGAGAGGGAGAGTGGAGGGGGAGGGAGAGAAGGAGAGGGGAAAGGAGGGAGAGAAGGAGAGAGGAGAGGAGGGAGAGAAGGAGAGGGGGAGGTAGAGAGCAAACAACATCGTATAATTCAACAGACCTTGACACCAACATTACAAACTTTCTGGACCTAGAGCACGCATTTCGAAATGTGCGTGCACCGCGACTGCGCGCGCATCGTCAGTGCGGACGCACCGTCAATGCGCGCGCACCGCAGTATAAATGCGCGCGCGCCATCAATGCACGCGCACTTCGCATGCACGCGCATGCGCAGTATAAAAACTCGATAGATCGGTTTAAGCAGGTATGAGCAAACCGATATATCCATATCCGGAAAAATCCCATATCGCCGTTCCCTATTTTATACACATATTTTTGTCCTTCATCTCAGCATTCTCTAGTCAGATCAATGACTTCGAAGTCCAAAGCTCCACCACTGACCATTCTATGGCTATTTGATATGAAATATGCAAAGGCAGCCAGTCTGACCGACACCCCATCCCCCCACCCCAGCACCAATCGAGGATAGATATCATCTCAGAGGATATCCAACTAGTTGTTCCAACCATTTGTCCCTTCATTGCAAACTTTATAAGCAGAAGCTTCCTAACTGTATAAACACTGAAACAGGATGACCAGAAAGTCATGCTATCTACACTATTATCTAATATAAATATACTGTGTATATATATAGACATTGTAATGGCATCACAACTTTTAGTCACCCTGTAGATTGTTCACTTTTTTTTGTTTGTTGTCCAACATAAAGGACCAGTCATTATTATGGGCAGTGTCTGTTTTTTCCATTGTTGATCTCTTGTGTGCATCTTACAGCTTGGAACACTCTTGGGCATATACAACACACAAAAATGCACACGGAACAATACAAGCGTGTGTCTTAGCCCTATTTAGAAGTTTGGACAATACAAAAATACACATTTTTTGTAAGGAGGAAGCTAGGCAAATCTCTTTCCTGCAAACTTAAGGATCTCCTCGCAGACTCCCTCCCATTTTAGAATGGCTTGACAATAAGCCCTGGAACTTGACCAGTTGCTGGGCGCAGTTCATAAACGGAAGAAGGGGTCTAAGTCTACTGCTGTGACAGGCATGCTGCTCGCTGGCCTGCATCCTCTGATAGTGTATTTTTTTTAGTTAGCTGTCCGGAAGCTCTGCACTGCTCAATTTGTTTTTGATCCTGTGAAGACCTTCCTGAGGCTGATGACAACATGGCTTCCATGCTGCAGATTGTTGTGAAGGGGGAGGACAGAAGAAGAAATCCTCACTTGGAAAACATACTGCACAGTTTGATGATTCGAACATTGTTCTTTGGGACGTACATTGCTTTTATAAAAGGATTAGCCTAGAAGTCTGTTTTTGTTAATAAAGTTAACACATTGAGTGCAAGGCCAAGTAATTTGGCTTTTTGCCATGTTGTAAATTTGAAGTGGAATAAAGCTGCTAAGATTCAATCTCAAATCTCTTCCAGGGTATTCTGGATTTCTTGGATCAAATTAAAGAAAATTAAAACGTCCATTAAACAAGGATTTGTTAACCTGCAGATTACACCAGAAAAATTCTGTATAATAATTGCCCAAGAAAAAATGGAAAGTATCTAACACATCACATCATCTAAAATCCATTGTCCTAAGATCATAAACATAAGAATTTCCAAGTTCCATCTAGCTCGCCTTCCACCATCCTGGCAATCGCTTGACATGTTGTGTCCCAAACTATACACTGTAACTTGAGATATTATTTTCCAACAGAAATCTGTCTAATTTGTTCTCGAAACAAATTACATTTTCTACTTGCACTGTCTCCTTAGGGAGCCTGTTCCATACGTTTGCTACTCGTCAATCAACAAAGAATAATTAATGATGTGTTTTCTCCCACCCACCCAGGTATCTGCACATTGCAGTAAAGCTAATATCTACCTGCCTTTGGTATCTAAGTGACCATTCTTCAAGGGTATGTCTAGACAGTCAATGTTGCCAGTGCATTGGTGCAATGCGAGGCATTGAGCCATGCCCAATCCTATCCTTCTCCAACAGCCAAACAAGCAGCATGCTTGTTTGGCTCTGTAGGGAGTAGGAACACTGGTAAATATTTCCCCGTCCCTAACCTAGAGCAGCTGAGGTCTACTGCAACAACCCCCACTGTGATCTTCTAACTCAGCATGGTCAAGGGATCAAGCTATGGCTTTCTTTCCCCAGTGCAATGTGATCCATTTATCCACCAATGCATAGGTATTAACGTTTTGTTTTAAACAAATTAAATCACAGTGGGAAAGATTCCCTGCTCGGATAAGTAATTAAATCAGATACATGATCATATTATCAATGTTGTTCTGTACTAAGCAATATTAATTCAACATGGAACTGATACAGTGCATAGTACAATGACAATAATTATACACACAGTACAACCTGCTTGATCCAGGTAGTTAAGAAACCTAGGCAGTTTCAATAAGTAGTTCACAAATAAACTTGTACATATAATACTTTAAATTACTTAAGTGTGGCTTTCCATTTATCTGGGTCAGCACTGCATTTACCAAGCACTGAAAACAAGCCATGCTGAAGATTTCAAGAAGTTATGAATAGATTAAGCAGCTACTATGGAAAGAATTTCAAACAGCAGCAAAAATTAATCAACATAGATTTCCAAACAGAAACATGTCTAATCAATCTGAGCCCTGAAATTCCTTTGGTCTGACACTTTTTCGCCGCTCTTCGAAAGAAACCAGCCTCCAGATTCATAACAAATCGAAGAATTTCCTAAAATTTTGCATATTCTTAAATTTTAATGCAACCGTATTAATGAAAGGAACATAAGCATTTTGAGACTCCAGTTGCCTGAAGAATATCTGAAGAATATAAATACTTTGGATGAATACTTAGAAGTGACTGTGAACGGGCAAATTGCAGGCTAATGGATTTCAACTGAACAGACTCTGGGCCTTTAATAGGTGGACATTTTGCCAATTTAAGAATTGTGATTTTCCCACAATTTCTGTTGCCAGTTTTGAACCACATCTCCACCTCCTAACCCCGCTCCCTCGGGGACCAGCCTCTGCCTTGGTTCCCTAATGTGACTGACCAGCTGGTCTCTGTGCTTCGACACCAGGCATATGGAGACAGGGAGGCCTGGTGGCAAAGCACAAGCTTGACTGAGTAATCAATTATATGTAACAGCCATCTACCTCACGGCAACCCACCATCTCCACATAATATTTCAGCAGCTTGCCGTGGTAGTGCATTCCACTCAGTGAAAGCACACACCTGATTCCTGGCTTTTATAACAAAAAAAATCCATATTTATTAGGCCCCAAGTTTTAACCCAGCCTTGCGTTGCCATGGATACGCCCAGCACTGTCTGTTTAACCTTATTAACCCTTGCCAGCATTTGACATTTCGACAACCTCCATTACCCTCTAATATTGAACAGTATGCTTGAAATAAAAATAATGGCCTCCTCTTTTTTTTTGTCCCAGATGGTAATCTTTGTGGTCAATCTGGGAGCCTCTGATCTGTCCCCCCAAAATCAATAAGCTTTCATTGGAGGTGGGATAAAAGTGGGACCTGACAACCTTCAGCACCGTTTAATCAGGAAGGTCTGTGTGATGGACTGAAGCATTTGTCACACTACTGCTCACAGAGTTGAGACAAATGTCTTTTTACAAGCCAGGAGCAGAGCAGGTATAACCCATCCAGCCACTGCTCCCTATCCAAACTGTCTGAGGATCTAATATTTCATTAATTTAATTCCAGATCAAGAATATAAGCATGTGGGGAAGAAAGGAAGAGATGGTTCGGTGAGGTGGGGATGGGGGGGTGGGGTACTGGGGTTAACATTTACAACTAATATTAAGAGTTTTTTTTGACATTGAGTTAATATAAGAAGCATAGTTTTAAGGGCTGAAGGTCTCCATGGTCAATTGGAAAGGAATAATCAATTAATAGCTGAAGGTTGGAGTAACTCAACCGTATGATTCCTGGTGCTGTCATCTTCAATGGCCTCTTTCTATTGTGCGGCAGAAGAGACCAACAGAATTTGCCAAAAAAAATCAGAAGCCTTTCGGTCAAAATATCCCCTGAACTGATTTGCATATTTATTAAGAAATATTGTAATCATTTTAATGCTGGAAATTGTTTCAATAAAACAGAACGCAGATTGCATTTTAAAACAGCAAATGCAAATATTTTTTAATTTCTTTCAGATTTATTAAGCCAATTTGCCTAGCCGCACTGTACAATTTTTGCCTGAATATACATAGATTATTAAAATATCTGAGAATGGAAACTAAATTAAACTTTTTTTTCCAAACAGAGGACTTTAATTAGCAGGAAAACATGCAAATTTGTCATCGCAAAATCACTTATTTTTAAAAGACTTTAATATCATAAATAAAATGTTCTGTATTAAACCTAAATAACACTGCCTGTGAAACCGCCAAGCTGCAAATTAGCTGGAAATTACTGACCTAGGCTAAATATTCTAAATTATTGAACCAGGGATGGTGTTTTGTCCATTTTGGTTTGTTTATCATGATTTCATCCCTTGCTCTCCTCAAAGTAATGACTTGTGCTGGTTTCCACCACTATTAACTCATGCCATTCTTCTGCTGTGAGACTAGAAAGCAGGTTGCATTTTAAAACAGCAAATATTTTCAGCAGTCTATTCAACTCTAGATGTAGAGGAGACATTACATCTGAGCACCATACTGTCCTCACTCAATGGCCAACTATCAAAAGAGGACACTACATGCAGATCAGGAACTGAAATACTGTTGATAACCCTTCCAATGATCAAAGCAGGTTCGACCAACTCTACTGCCTAGACTCCAAACAAGATTAAACTAAGGTGTGAAGCTGAGATCTTCCTGGAATCTATGGTTCAGTACCAATCCAGTTCCCCATTAAGCCACCGGGAAAGTCAAGATCTTCAACGATAACTGAAGAGAAATTAAACAAATGCCTTTGTATTCTGAGGTTGAATTTCCAAACCAAGGTTGAAAAAGTTTCCTATATGCTCATGGGGGACTTGTCACAGTAGTAGTTCCCTGTGAAAGTGTCAGTTCTCCTTTGTTTTCAACCAATCTTTGTGCACTTACAACTATTTAAAGTAAAAGGAAGCTCTAGGGGAGAGTAACATAAATGGTAAGCAATTATCCCTAGAAGTGTCCCAGTTTTGTGTATGTGTTTTTAGAAGGAAAACTTATTTGCTAATATTCTTTTGCTCTTTGGAAGCACAGTTCACCATTGTTCCTTGAACGGATTCTGAAAAATAACTTCAGTAACTATTTTCTTAACAAAAAAGAAAACTGAAACCCCAAAAGTCTAAATGGTTTAGTGAGCAGCCTGTCATGCACTGCAAGGGGATTGTTGTAAGGATCAGATTATTTTAAAGGATTTTAACAGCAATGGCCTCACCTCCCCATTATCCTTCCAAAGATCACTTAATCAATTTAAATTTCATTTTGGGTCAATTTCAAAAACGATTCATTCAAATAAACAGTGAATAGAAACATTGGCAATGGTACTGAAGGAATACCATCTCAGTAACGTCTTCTCCTTCTTTATTTTGAAAAGGTTTAGTTATGTGATCTTCACATAGGAGATTGTGGAAGGAAAAGAGCATTTTTCACCCCCCTTTTGTGAATTCAGAAGATTTACTATAAAGTGCAGTGACTGTGTATTTGTAGGGGAATGCAGAAACCATCTGATTTAGGCTTAACTGAGGAAAGTCCACAGGTTAAAAGCCCTGGCTTTTACCATTGATTCCTATATACTCCTTCAATGGTGGAGCGGCAATCTGTGCTATGTGCAAGTGCATTAACGCAAGAGTATATGATTTATTGCACAAGTTATAAATTCACATAAATTCACATAAATTCAAATAACACCCTTCAGTGGAGGAAGGGGTGAAGAATCATAGAATCATAGAATTTTATGGCACAAAAGGAGGCCATTCAGCCCATCTAGTCTGTGCTGGCTCTTTGAAAAGAGCAACTCAATCCCACTGCCCCATTCTCTCCCCATAACCTGATAGACCTGTTCTCCCTAAATAAAGATCTAATTCTCTTTTAAAGGCTGTTATCGAATCGGCCTCCACCACCTTTTCAGGCAATGCATTCCAGATTCGAACAACTCGCTGAGTGAAAACATTTCTCCTCAGCTCCCCTCTGCTTCGTTTTCAAACTATTTTTAATGTGTGACCACGAGTCACAGATTCGCCCACCAGTGGAAACAGTTTTTCCTTATTCACCCTGTCAAATCCCCTCATGATTTTATAAACCTCTATTAGTCTCCTCTCAAGCTTCTCTGTTCTTAAGAGAATAAACCTAGCCTATCTAGCCTTTCCCCATAATTGAAGTCCCTCAATCCTGGTACCATTCTAGTAAACCTTCTTTGCACCCTTTCCAATGCCTTAACATCCTTTCTATAGTGTGGGACCAGAATTGGACACAGTACTCCAGCTAAGGCCTAACCAATGTTTTATAGAGGTTAGTCAGCACTTCCTGACTTTTGTACTCTATACTCCTATTTATAAAGCCGAGTATCCCATATACCTTCTTAACGGCTTTGTCTACCTGTCGTGCCACCTTCAAAGAGTCACTAACACAAATCTCCAGGTCTCTCTGTTCCCTCACACCCCTTAAAATTGTACCATATAGCGTATATTGCCTCCCCTCATTTCTTCTCCCAAATGTATCACCTCACACTTCTCTGCATTAAACTTCATCTGCCATGTGTCTGCCCACTTTACCATTTTATCTATATCTTCTTGCAGATGGTTACTATCCTCCTCACTATTTACTCTTCTCCCTAATTTAGTATCATCTGCAAACTTGGAAACTGTGCTCCCTACACCCAAATCCAGATTGCTAATATATATTTAAATATATTTTTTAATATAGATTAAAAAGAGAGAGGGATTTGGAAGATCTACAACCAGTAACTTACACAAGCTAACCTCAACATCAGGTAACACAAAATTTCTGCCTGGGACACTGGTTGGTCAGGGAGTGTAAAATTTAATAAGAAATCAATAATCCTAGCACAGCAAGAGGCTTCTAGCTGTTTCCCAAATTATCCACAAGTCTTTACTGAAAAAAAGCATCCTCTCCTTAGATCCCGACAACAGTCAACAGTGACGTGAGCAATCTTCTCTCTATTCCAGTGAGTTTCCCCTCTTTGCCATCCAATTATTTAAAGTGCTTAATCTCTTTTGTGAGGTGTTTACATAAATATATGTTTTCTCTAATGGATTAGACCGTATTCTTCAGAAGCTGCCCTCCCCAGGATATTCCCCAGTTCCCACACATTATGCCAGAACCTCCCCTGTAACCAGAGCTTGTGTCTTTCTGTTAATTAGGGCATTAGCCACTGCCTAATAAAGAGGAGTTGGACCCTGATTCAGATGGAAAACTGTAAGAAAGCTTTGAAAGGCTTTAGCATTCCCCAGGATCTTCTAAGCACCAGTGGGAACATTGGTCTGATTGATCTAATGATCTCTGCCCAATGGGCTCTCGTAAGTTATACAAACAATCAGTCTTAATATATGTGCAAACCAATAAATAGATCACTATTTCACAGCAAAAAAATATAGACACCAGAAACTGATAAGCATTTAAGATCATCAGAGAGCCTCCCTCCATGGATTTGTTGGTAAAGGCAGAGCCTATTGTAAAACTAAACTATCCATACTTGAAATGTTCCATGTTTTATTCCATGTTTCATTGTGTCAGATCATTTCAAGCTGGTCTTGCAGTAAGGACTCAACCCTCCAATTGATCTGAACAACCCTATCCTGGCTTAGGTGGAAAAAAATTCATCAAGTATTATTCACTATAATCCCCACTAGAGACTACACATATGTTGATGTGGGATGCAGACAAGATTGAGGCTTGGCTGTGAATTAACCCCCTCCCATACAGATACACACACACTTGCACATAGACACAAAGAGATGAAATTGAATGTTAGGAAACATTCGTATGAAGAATAACTCCTTCAGCAAGGCAGCGGACAGTAGCTATTCCTTGTGAAACTGTTTTCCATCAACAGTTAGTGCCTTCAGGAGAGGAGAAAATTCCGGTGGGGAAGGGAAAAACAACACTGAGCAAAACAGTTTGTCCAGTTCTCGTTCATAAGCAAAAATAATCCCTCTGCTCACAGTTTCTAATTACAGACAATAATTGGATGAATCATAAAGCAAAATCTTGAAATGTTATAGGTGCAATAAAAATTCAAGTTCTTTCTTACGCTTAAAGGCAGAATTTGCTTACGCAAAATATTTTGCTTATTTTCATCAAATGACATCATCTGTTTTCGCAATTAAAACTCAGAGGAAGCATTATATTTTGTTTAAAAAAAAGTACAATATAGAGGAGTAACTAGGAAAAGGCAACTCGCGTCATTATCACCTTTCTATAGTGTTCACTTGCGCTTCCTTCCTTCTACACTGTGAGTATTAAAGGCCATCGTATTTTCCGGCATTTTCCTTAGAGAGCTGTTGAGTTTAGGTTCTGGTGGAAGTGCCTCCTATGATATGGTCACATGGCTGCCCCTTAGTGCTTTGTGTCTTAGTTACGGTGTAATAGTTGCCACCAACAAATAAGGTACATCATATCCGATCACGCAACCCCTTTCCTCAGTCTCCTCTGGTAGGCCACCAGTAGTTTCCTCTCCAAGACAAAGACAATATCTCTATTTGAAGTTTGAACAGAAAGACACTCGGTTCTTGTCTTTGAGGGCTGGGTGATGGGTAGGAACAGGGAATGCTGTTGACCACAGGAAAGACAAATTTATATTTTCTCTCTGATATTGGTCAGTGTCGTGGATAACAGGAAATGTTTATACCTGCTCCATTGCCAAAGCTTCAAATGCCATCAGTCAGCCTTCCTGGGACTGTGGACAGATGTGAAGTGAATGTACCTGAAGATGTAGGAAAAAAAATTCTCTTCACCTCTCTGTGACAGTACTCTCTCCTCTCCTGAAGACTTTAGCTTACAGTGTAATGGCACAAATGGCATTTAGCACCTTGGGATATCTTCAGATTTGAAAGGCCTATACAGAAATGTAATTTGTTGTTGTTGTTGTTGCTGTTGTTAGGCACCCTTCCCAAATTACCATTTCTCATATCGACACATGAACAATATCCAGCAGGGGTCACTGGATAGTGATTGGAGTTGGAACCCAGGCAGATATTCCTATTGTAGTTCAGGGTCCTTTAGGCAAACTGTACTCAGTTAAGAAAGAGCAGCACTGCACAGGAGGGGATGGAACATGGGAACCTTTCTGGCCTTTATGGCTTGGTACCAGACCAAACAGTGCCTGTATTCACCGAGCTACTGGAAAGTGAGAACATAATGCAATATATGAAGCAGAATTACAGGGGAGGGGCAGCTTGGGGAATAATATGTCTCGCATTCAATCTGAGAGGATGCCTTTGCTCCAGGCCTCCTACAATGATGATGTACAGCCAATCTCCGAGGAGAAAGGATAGGACTGCACTCAGAATACTACAGAACTGATTCTGCATGTGATTCTGCTTCCAACTATTGCTTGGCATAATAAATACCTGGATCTTAGGGCAATATTCCTGACAAGGGTTTCCGTTATTAAAAGAATACTAGTGGCAGGGGAGGTTGTGGTGGGGGGCAGGGGGATGGGGGGGGGGGATTGAAAGAAGGAGAGAAATCAGTCAGACTTGTTGTTCCTGGTGACTATTCAGTACTTTTGCTCCCTCCCCACACCCCCTGAAGGGAAATGCACATTTAAATGATGGATGAGTACAGGATTGGACTCAAGGCTAATGTCCTTCCCCCCCATCCCCCTCCCACCCACCACTATCACAGAGCTTCGCAACAGTTGCACTGCCTGCGCTCACACAATAATGGCTGTCTGGGTGAGATACTGGAGGGCATCTGGCACCAATGGAACCATACCCCTGTACAGTTTGAGCTTAGCCCTTTAGCAGAAGAAAACAGATAATCAGAGGAAAGACATATACCCTTCTAGCCAATGAATTATTTTCAGCTGAGAGAGTGGTGAGGTTTGATCATTCACTTTTTAATTTGCGACCAACTGTAGATCTTTAAAACAACACAATTGAATAATCTGACTCAGACCATCAATCAAAGCTGCTCATCTCCTTTCCTTCATCCCGCAAGTAATTGAATTAAAATTTCCCTCAAAACCTCGATAATTAGTGGATGTATTTAACCTCAGAGAACCGCATAAGAAACGCTAACTGGATTATTCCGGAGAAGCGGCTGATCGATACCATTTGGCATTATTTTTTTTGTTGTTTTTTTCATAAAAGGTTCCACAATAAAGGCAGCAAGCAATTATGGAAATTGGACCTTAGTGGCGCTCAGTTCTTATCCCACTTGAGGGACCCACCACCACCTTGACGGCTAATCGATTAGTGCTCTCGTGAAGGCAGCCTTGTGACCTTTGACCTCCTCCCATCTCTCGTCAAACAGGAGAAAGACTGCTTCATTTTGATTGAATTAACTCCCTCCTGGTCGCAGTGTGTTTCTGTACAAGATTTTAAATCGCATTTACAGCATGTCGATGCTGGTCTCTGTGTAACATTTTGCCCCTTTTGCTAAACTCGCGTCCAGATCGATTTGGTCGGTTGCGCTCAGTGATTTTATATTTAAAAAAATCTATTCCTCACAATTTCTGCATTCTCTTTTTTTTAAAAAAAACAAGAAACCCAAGTCGGTGGCTGAGACGCACAGAGCAGGGCACATCCGAGGTTTAAATGTGCAGACGTAAAATAAATTATTCCAGAAGCAGTTAGGTGCTGCTCAGTCAGGAACTTAAAAGCCGATGCATTTTTTGTTATCAGAACTAAATTACAAGCACAATCCATGTAACACAGACATTCCGAATTACACACGCACATACCCATAAAAATGACTGTCTGCCTTTGAAAAAGGTGCTGCTGATTTGGGTCAATGGGTTCTAATTTGTGAAAAAAATTTAACGGAATTCCTTAAAGGCATTCCAGAAATGGATATTCCGTCTGATAACCGAAGTACATCACACCAACACTCGGGAATGCCACTCCAACAGAGTCTTGCTCTGAAATGAAGCCAACAGGATTCCTTTTTAAGGATAATAAAACACCACAAAGGGAACCCCATAGATGTAGTTCCATGGCTTAAATACTCAGTCTGGAAATGAATCAGAGAGGCTACAATCGATTCAGTCTTTGCTGAGTTAGCTGAGCTCATGTTGGGCAACAGGGTCACTTTTTCTGGGGAAGAACAAGAAAGAATCACTGGTGAAACAGTGTAAAAATAATAATGATTGAGATGGAGCAAAAGTGGATGAAGGGAAGCAGTGGCTATCAGACGATGACAAATCAACAATTTGCACTTGGAAGACTGCAACCTTCCACATGGGAGGAGCGTTGCCAACGCTGCACAAAGGAGTTAGAACAAGGTGGGAGATAGAAGGGTGGAAGAAAAATGACTAATAGTGAAGTCAAAGAGACAAGTTTTAGGTTCTGAAAGCAGAAAGTTAAGCGGTATAGGAAAGGGACTTGGGGAGAGAGTTTGAGAGAGCAGAGCAATGTGGATGAAAGCCATGTGCCAATGAGGCACCAGAGCAGTTCAAAAGCAGACAGGAGTTGGTGCAATAGATGGAATGATTGAGGGAGTGGTCAGGTGGACAAAACCATGAAGACATTCCAAGGTATGGGCAACAATTTCAATATCATTGATCTGCTGCCAAGAGGGGGACAATGGAGCTAAGTTTACAGTAAGTCATGAGTTGTTGAGGAGAAAAGCAATGCTTGGCATAAAAGAGAAAACACTGTTTCCTGGAAGCTATTTAACAATGGAGGAACTGTGAGAATCCCACTTTAAGTCAGAGACAGCACAGTCCAGAAGGTTGATGGATAAAGAGGATTAAGAATGGAGCCATCAAAAGTAAGAGGTGGGAACTGCTGGTTAGACTTGCAGGAGGCATGAATACCATGAAAGAACAAGATTAGCATTTCCCCTTCAATAGGCATGGAAGCGATCAAGAGTTAGTCACTCAACCATTGCATTGTAAGTGGAGATAAGATTGGGATGCAGTGTGAGTGATACCTTCCCTTCCTCCCCTCAATATTGTGCATGCCCTAGATTGGAGTCATCCTTTGTGGGAGTAGCAGGTGCCAATCTGTGTCCAAAAGCAGGCATGGTGCTATAATCTCAACAGTGCCTTATGTCCCATGGAATATACTGATGTCAAAATGTGTGAACTGTAGGTGGAAAAGCTTGTGGAATTCTGGCAAGGTGATACGCAGACCTGATTTAAAAACCATTTCTAATCCAAAACACATGGAATTGATGACCACAAACTCTAACCATTATAAAAAGGAGGGGTCTTGAGTTTTAATGTGACCCAAGAAAAATACACAGTGAGGCATTGAGAAGATTTATTCAGCTGTAAAGAACCGAATGGCTATTTTCAAAAGCTGTACGTTCACCATCAGAGATAAAGCCACACACTGGCTCAGTTCCATGTTATGTCCAAGGCTCTTGACGAATATCTAACAAGACACCTTTTTTCCAGCTCTCCTATCTACTCCTGGAGACAATGGCTAATAATGCACAATAACAGAATCTTGGTACCTCATCCAAGTGTGTGTTCTTCAAATCCAAGCCCTGAGTATCATCAGACTAGTCAATCTTGGAAGGATCCCAGCCAAGTCTAATCCACACTTGTATATTTTCTATTAAGTGGGTCACTGGATAGCGACCAGAGACACCAAACAGTCTTAGCCTTGAAATGTAAGAATGCGTTCAATCTCGCCTCGCAAGCGAGAGAGCTGGGTTCGATTCCTGGTAGAGTGAAATGTTGGGAAAGTTTCCTTACTCCATAGACATCTGTTACCTCACAGTAAGTGGGAACCTGGTTGTTAGTCAATTGTTGAATTGCTTTTCGAGGGAAATAATTCCTTCATAAAAAAGTAATAATAAGAATTGGTCACTCAATCCAAAACTGTTTATGGGATACTGCTGTGTATAATTGTCTGACACATTTCACTCACAAAATACACAGTCACTTCACTTTACAGTACATTCTGTGAAGTGCTCTGAGATATCTCGGAGATGTGATAAGGCACGATCCTTTTCTGCTGCTCAGGCCAGTCACTGACTATAATTTTAGCACTAACCCTGAAAGCAGCTCGCAGTGCCTAGATTAGAAATTGAACCAGGGTCCTCCCTGGCCTATATCGATCCATTAGGAAAGGTTTTAGGTTGTGACCACACTGTCTGAAGGTAAATGGCTGGTCCCAGAATGAAATCAGTTTTTCTTTCAGGCATACAATTACTACAAATTTTGGAACTCGTTAAAAAAAAACAATATGGGATGCCTTGATGGAAAAATCCTCCACAGTTTCTTATAATAAATAATAGCCATGTCCACCTCAGTGGAAAACCTCCAAAATAAAAGGTTCTTTGGAGTATTGGCGTAACTTTATCACTCTATGTTTGTCTAGATTACTCTTAGCGATATACCGGGCACTAGTTAACCGGATCCCCGTTATTGAAAAGGTATAATTTCAGAAGATTTGCATATAGCATATAAAAAAAACACAATTATGCTTGCAACCCCGGCAACCAACTTGAACTCTTTGGAAATTGAAATATCTTTACTTAAAAAAAATACATTGAAGGTTCTTTGTCTTCATTGTTCTCATCTGTAGAACGGATTTCTTTGAATGTGCAAAGCCCGATTATGGCACGTTCAACCAATTATTTGTGTTTCCACTTTCCAAGAAGGATCAGTTGATAAAAATGTGCAAATGTGTTGTTTAATGGGTAAAAGTGTTGTCCACTGCAATTTTGAGGATTTGAATCCCGGTTTGTGCTGCATTAGCAAATCTCGTAAGACGTAACAGTTGGCTGTGAGAAATAGTTAACGGTTTAGGAGTCAGTTTGGCTCAGTTGGTCATATTCTCACCTCTGAGTCAGAAGTCCCGCACTAGGACATTGAACTCAGTCTCGACTGACTCTAGACTAATGTTGTACTGGAACAATTACTGGGCTATTGGAGATGCCATTCTTCAGATATACATTAACACCTGGTTCGGGTGAGAAGGTAATGTCAAAGATTCTTACCAAAAACAAAAGGGATTTTGTCGCGGTGACCTAGAAAGGCATCCCTCAGCTGAAATTGGGCATTCAGTTCATAATAATAATATTAATAATAATAATCCCTCGAAAAAGGGTTAACCAGGCTGTGAAAACAATAATAAATTGGCCATTTTCAATCCTTGACTGTTTGTGGTACACTGCTGTGTGAAATTGGCTGTCGCGTTTCGCCCACAAATATAGTCAATACACTTTACAGTATATTCTGTGAAGCGCTTTGAGACGTCTAGAAGAAGTGAAAAGCTCCATATCAAATGCAAGGATTATTATTATTATGGTGGGTTGAGGGTCATTACTGAGCACAAATTGGCTGTTATATGATGTTTGCTTACAAAACGCACATAGGAATAGAAGTAGGCCATTCAGCCCCTCAAGCTTGTTCTGCCATTCTATAAGGCTGATCTGTATCTCAACTCCAACCACCCGGCCTGCCCCATATCCCTTGATATCTTGACCTAACAAATAGCTTCACTCCAGTCACGACAATTTGAACAGAAAAACAACCTCCTTGTCGGGGAATTAAACCCCAGTCTCCCACGTGACAGATAGGGATAATAACCACTGTACTAACAGTCACTACACATTAAAGTAAAATTTTGTGATGTGTTTTGACACATCTGGAAGTATTATTATCAAGTATTATTATTTAAAGATCATGCCTGTTCCTCATGTCTCCCTCTCTTCCTCCCAACCCCAACACCACCACAGAGGTCAAATAATATATCAAAATGCAATGATTATTATTAACTCATGAATGCAGGTAAATTACTGAGCCAAGATCAATTGCCCATTCTGCTATCCTGACTTCAATGACCTAGCTCAACATAGAGCAGGGATTAAACCATGGTCCTTTCCTGTCTGCATGGCTCAATTCAGCACTATCTAGTGTCTTTATAAACTGAGTCATCACAGGAGCTTTCAAGGTCTATAGTTTGGAATCCTATTTGAAAGTCATACATTCCCCACAGTCAGACTTGCTGGTTTTTTAAAACCGAACTGGAGGTAGTGAGAGGGTTAACCAGGCTGTGAATTAAAGTTGAACAGTTACTGAAATCAGTCTTTAGTTTTAAAGTAGGACTTCTGCAGCCATCTGTTAAATCTGACAAGGTCTGCGTTTTATTTGGACAATGTTATTAATAATGAAGTGATGCATGAGTGCCGTATTCTCTTCCTTCTTAATAATAATATTTATGGGACATTTCCAGAGAAATTATGTGGTGTCTATCCTTTTTCAGGCCGTAAAAAATTCAGCATTCCGTGGTATCGTGTCCTAGAGTCTGTCACAACTCTGGGACGCACTACAACACAATGGATGCAGAGAGCTGAATTCACAGGAATAAAAATAGCCTCAATACATTTTTACTCTCAGATCCTAAAATACACACTTCTTAAACATTCCTTTGCCATACTGCAAACTAGTGTTACTTCACTTGTCTTCTCTCCCCACCCCCGGCTCTCCTCTCTCACTTCCTCACCCTCACCTATATACCATTCTTCAATTCCTTACTTAAGACCCTCTGACCAATTTAATTCCCCTGAATCCCATGGTAAAAACAGAGCTCTTTCTCACCACGTGCAAGCATGTTTCTGCTTTCACTGGCGACATGCTGGAGCCAGAGCCTTCCGTTCATGGGAAACATTGCTACGTGTGTCGCTAAAAACAACACAAACACAGCCTGCAAACCCCCCCCTCACCTCCACCCCCCCCACCCCTCCTCCTTCTCCTCCTCCCCACTCCACTGCTCACACTGAACTCATCAGCGCCTGAGATTTATTACAGGCAATGGCCAAACTAAGGCTTAATTCACAGCTACCTACAATGACACTAGTGATAGGAAGCACAATCCTACTTTCTATTCTGCTACCTTTCACCCTGTGTGGGACTCTGAAACCTCTAGATGCTTATCCCTTTAAAGGCAATTTAAAATGCTTCATAAATTCCTTCTTTGAATACTCATTTCCTTTTTTTAAAAAAAAGATTATAAATAATTTTCTTCTCACTGTACTTCACCATAAGTGAGATTTTTTGTACAACAACTGACTCATAGTGTGAGTATCGGATCAGTCATATGCATTTGTTAATAATTGTGGTCTTTTGTTGGGATTTCCAATTAAAAACAAGTATTAGTGATCCGCGCAAGATAGCGAGTTTCAAAAGTCAAGTGTATCTAAATTGATTTTTAATTTTCCCGCTGGCTAAAAAAAGGCCAGCTTCCTGGTGGTCAGGTCAGCAAATTCATTTTCTGCGTGTTGTGCGTCTGCAGGAAGGACCGCTGACGTAAGTGACACACAGAAAATGATGCCAGGGGTGTGTAGTCCTGTAGCTCAGTGGTTAAAGCACTTGCCTCACAAGTGAGAGACCTGGGTTCGATTCCCGGCAGGGCGAAGCGTTGGACAAGTTTCCTTACTCTACACGCCCAACAATAATCAATCCCCAAAAGATTGTCATTTCAACCCACAACTGTTTGTGGAACACTGCTGTGTGCAATTGGCTGCTGTGTTTCACCCACAGACATACTTTACAGTACGTTCTGTGAAGTGCTTTGAGACGTGAAAAGCGCTATATCAAATGCAAGGATTATTATTATCAGCCAATTTTCCATGCTTCATAATATCTCTTGACCTGAGACATTGGACTGTCAACCGCATTAGAAAAGGTTGTCCTGTAGTGATTAAATAAATTGCAATTCATCACTGCATTAAAAGAACAGACAATCTAACAGTACTTTTCTCACTGAGTTTATTTATTGTGGGTACCACACAGTGATTGCCAAAAATATAGCAATCTTTTCATTAAATGTTTATAAGGACATAATAGAACCTTGTAAATATCTGAGGCATACCAGCCAGGAAGTCTGAGGTTCATGTCCCAGTCTGTGCTGAGTTAGAAGATTTCTGCCAGGCCAGCCATTCTGAGGGTACAATTAGCCTAACTGGCCTGGGCCAGAGAGAGGAAAATTCTCTACTGGAAGTGGCCGTGTGTGGATATGGTCCTAGGATAGGACTGGGTTCATTTGTGATTTCCCCAAAATAGCTATTGAAACACACATTAATAAAGGTCACTTGGGTGATATATCGGAGGGCAACCGATACCTCTGGAACCATTCCAGCGCATCAGTCAACATTTTAAGGAAAGGAGGGGTGAGAAAAAGCGATCTGGACGAGCATGAAAACCTGCGTCATGTGCTGTCGCAAACCGAACCAAAGGCCTCTAAATGGAAACTACGTCAATGAAATGTCTTTGAAGACAAATCTGATAAATAGGGAAAGTCCCCAGGGTCTTGTGCTGTTGAAGCTACACGAGGACTTGTTTCTGTCAGGCTGCAAAAGCTCGATTAAATACTGTTTAAAATAGAAATGTGGTCTGTTAACCTAGTTATCAAAAAATTCAAGGTTGTTTCAATTTTTCATCATTAATTATGTAGCATGAAATGTACAAGACCTGCACTGGCTCTCAGAATAGAAAGAGGCTAGGCTGTGCTGCAGAGGGTGTTCAGAGGCAAGCACTCCAAACTGGAAGCTCCTCTGAGGGCTTCATTGATATAATAGTGCCCAGTTTCAGGACTGAACCATGCATGGAGGCAGGATCTGTGACTTAGTTGATCTCAGTAGTGGGACTACAGTTGACTTTAGTACTCCTGGGTTTGAAAAGCAACTAAGTAGCCAGTGTTCTCTCTTCCTGATCTCCATCAAAATGTTTCCGCTGGAAAGTAAGAGTGTTTGTTTGTTCATTTTGTGAGGACAGCGTGTCTCCCAACTGTTGAGCAGCTTATTGAACAGCATTCATTGTCAAAGCTCACACACGAAGAGTGGCCTCTTACATGAGGGAGGATGGCTAGTACAGTAGCAGGTAGCATAACTCAACTGGAGTTGGTGTCTTCACTGGAGAAGGGGAGAAAATTGTAGGTGGAAGCAGAAATCTTTGAAAAGAAAGTCAGCAATAAAGCTATTGCTATGTCTGCTGTCCTGGTGCCTTTCTAAGCAATTAATGAGAGAAATAATCCTCACACAGGTATATCTTGACTACATTTCAAGGATCATACAGCAAAACCTGGCATATATTAATTACATCTACCACGGTGTAAAACTACAAGAGGTATGTCTCTTTAAGATTGCACAGGGGCAAAAATATGTGCACAATGAGGAGGTCAGTTAGAACTGGATTTTATTTTAGTGGCTTAGGCAGGAAGAAAGGTAGGGGGTAGCTGGAACATTGCCAGGCATAAGTTAAACTTTTTAACACATTTCACTTCCTGACGTTGAAGCTGTCAATCACTGTCTCTAAAGTCCCTTGAGCCAGCTCTCGGAGGCTGCTTAGTGGTGAATGGCTCTGGCCCGCTCCCTGTATTCGGGCCCTTCTCTCTGACAGATGCTCCAACTTGCTACTGACAATCCTCTGACAGGAAAAGGGATCGGCTGCTTTTTTTTTTGCCTTCGTGCATTTTTGCATTGGCTGTCAAATAAATACTAACTATATATATGATACTGACTCATAAAACTTCTATCATGCAACACAATACATATAATGTCTAGGCTATCCTTTCCATGAGTTAGGAGAGAGGCCTTCTGATGGCTCAATGGATAAATGAGTCTGTATTGTGAGACTAAGCAATACAGAGCAGGAAGATTCCGAAATTGAATCCTTGATCTATATTAGTTTCAATACAGGAACACCATGACCGATCTCAATAGACTCTTCTGCCTGTGTAAGAACTCCGGTAGCTTTAGCAAATTTGTTGCTGTGCATTTATAAATAAATTGCAACCCAATTTTCTATGTATAATTTCATTTTATATTTATAACACAATGATATTTATAATTTAAAATTGCATTATAGTTATTTTTAAATGCATTGCGATGAATTATCTGCAATGAGTAAAAGCAAAAGAATAACCCTCAATGACACTGAGCTGCTTGGGGCAAACATGCAGCCAGCATTCGTGCTCTGAGATTTCTTCTGTATCTATTGACCCGCGATAGAAAATGTACCTATATAGATATTGAACAAAGACAACATAAGTCTTGCCTCTGATGCCTTTGCTGACACTCAGTGGCTGTGCTCCCACATGAAGAATGGCCACTTGGGCGAGAGACTGGAGGGCATTTGTAACACAGCGTGACTTAGTGTTTTCTGGGGAAAAATTATATTTTTTCTCGTGTCAAACCCTGAGGAGGGAGAAAGGGTTTACAGCTATGCTCTAAATAATGCCAATATCATTATTCAGCTGCTGACTACACTATTGCACTCTTGGAGGTCCAGGCTCCTTGCATAGTCTCCTGGCCATGGAAATAGGATTTTCCAATACCAGTAGATTGCTCATCTCTGAAAGGAGAAAAGAGCATTTAATTCAAAATGTGACATTTCTCTACTATTTCATTAACAAACGTAACTTTAATTTACAATGTCACACCACCTAAATCAAATATGAAAGAAAATTTGCATTTATTTTCATTTATTTTGTGCTGGATACATTACTCCAGGTTTTCCTGTTTGTAGCCCACTCACAGGCTACCATTTAAAGAGTAATTTTACTCCGAGCAAATATAAAATGTTACTTACACAGCTGTTACTGCTTAGTGTTATCTTTAAACCCTGAAATGTGAAATCCGATCCATCACAGGAGCACTTTCGTTCTGCATTTTGAAACATTTATTTAGCAAATAAAACCTTAACACTTCATAATCCCACCCTCTCTTCCCTCCTCCCCACTGTTGTATCTGCAATTGCCTTAAAGATACAGCTCCCCTGATGCTTCAGTTGGTAAAGTCACTGCCTAGAGTCAAATGGAGCCATACAAACTCAGAAGGTTCCCTGGTTTGATCTCTCATCTGTGTTAAATTAACTGATCTCAGATGGAGTAGTAGTAGGGTGTGCTACAATTGGCTATACTGTGCCTAGGTTAGTGAGGGAAAGGGGGTTGAAATCAGATAGGTTTCCCATTCCTTTAATGCTATCCATTGATTCCTTCTCAAACATGCATCTATGGATATTAGAGAAAAAGATAAGTCAAATGACTGTCAAATGTCCTGTACTTGGATCTGTACTTTAATGTCTTTTGGAGGAGAGAATTAGAGTGGATAAGTGAAAAATTCATTATTAAACCTATAGATAAGAATGGCTCCGTGAAGGTGATGAGTTTCTCAAAAACCCCCAAGCAAATCAGAGTTCAGAGACTGTAACGATATTATGGGAAAGTTTGAAAGAAATTCAACAGTTGACAAGTGGAAAGTTCAGGATTAACTTTCCTGTAAAATAGAAACTCCGCTCATGTATATACAATTACTTGATGGGAAATTGAGCTTTTAATTCCATTCGGCTATTAAGCCATATTTACATCAAAATTTTATCTTTTGAAAGTGACTAATCGTGCAAATAGCCAGGTTTAGCAAATTACACTAACCATACAATGACGGTAGAATTCATATAATAACAGTAATAATTTTACATTGGTCACAATACTCAGTCTGAATAGCCAATGATTCTACATTCAGAGGCTAAAGTAACATTCAATCAAAGACTCCAGCGAGAAACAGTAATGGAGTCTAACCCGCTCGAGCCCCCCTCCACCCTCCTCCCCATCATATGATAACTCTAATCTTCCCTCTTCCCCACACCCGCCGCACACCACCCCAAAGGAGGAGACAATTGATTTATTCAAGGGTTGGAGCATTGATGCGTGGGATGCACGTGCAAAGGAAAGCCTCTGTGGTAAGTACCTGCTCATTATAACTTGTCTGAATTGCATTATGTGGTATCGTAACACTGAACAGAGATTGTGTATAGCACTTCCTAGTAGCTGCAATCACAACACTGTAGTTCTGTTAGGGCAGTATTGAGCTACAGCGGAATACCCAAATGTACCGTTTATTGCATAGTTTATTGCACTTCCAATTGAACAAAGGACTCTAGTCGTACAGTACCTTCTGGATATGGGGGAGTGGAGGAAATGGGGGGAGTGAGAAAATCACCTACATAAGAGCATCAAACATCACCATCCTGTTCAACGCAAACACTTAACTAGAAGCATCAACTGCTGGACATTGAAGTATGTTGAGAAAGATGAGGCACTCGTGTAACAATGGTAAATATAGTAAGGATTGATGGTTGTGCCATATAGACCTGCTTTAACCCAAGACCAATCCTTGGTCAGTGCTGAGATAGTTAATCTCAGCTGCACCACTAGTGAGAATATGGATGTTGAAAAATGAGAACATACCAACTGGCTTCAGTTACACTGGCCGGTGGAATGGGGGTGGGGGGGGGGGGGGGGGGGGAGAAAAATCTGCCAGGGTTACGTTCTTGATCAATAATGATGCTCACTCATTAGAGCAAGCCTGGATTTCAGTATCGGGCTTGGTTGTAACTTTTATCTTCTTCAGCAGTCAAACAACATATTGAAACTCATTTCTGAATTCGCTCACAAAGTATGGTCAGTTGGTCACTGGAGAGTGCCCAGAGGAAACGCATTCCAACAAGAGAAGGCAGTGAGGGGGGCGGGGGTGCGGGGAGGGTGCAGGGGACAGGGAAGATAAGAAATGGTTTGAACAAAACAAACCCTTGAATTCGTCACGACGTAATTATAAAAATTACATTTTTTAAGTTAAAAAAATTGCAGCGAGTCAGTGCAGAAGGAAGAAATATTTCACTTAATTGTTATTCATTAATGTCTGCTATAATCTTCCCTTGTATAAACACCCTTTCTCAGTGACTGAAAAAGTACTGTATAAATATGATGAATGATGCCACCATCAAAATTAATGTCATCCATATTATATGCCTGAGCACTTCCATATTTCAAAAATAAACTGCAGCCTTATAGACACTAGAATACAGCACTTGGGTTTAATAACTCCAACTTCATTTCTGATGCTGCAAATGACCACATTTGTATTGGGTACTTTTATGCAAAGTAGTCTTCAGAACCTTTTCTGTGACATTCATCCCTACCAGTTAATCAATGGGGGAATAATGCAGCACTTTAGCGCCGCAGTAGCTGTTAGCAACAAGCTTGATCTCTTTACAAACATTAATCTGATGTCTCTGCGTTACAGAGGAGAATGATGTCCATCAGGTTTGCCAATTCAGATTATGATCCAGTGACCTCTACTTGAAAGTGCATGTGTGTGAACATTGGTTCTTGGCAAGACTGGACAATTCTCACGTCCTCCACAGTTTAATTGCATACTAACATTCATTATCTAGGTGTAGACATGAATCTGACTCAGGTGAGGTATTGGGAGGGCCTTATGCATGGATCCCTTAAAACTATAATGATAATAATAATGCTTGCATTTGATACATCGTCTGATCATGTCTTCGAGGCGTCTCACAGCCCTTCTCAGAACATACTGTAAAGTGAATTGACTGTATATTTTGTGGGCAAAACCTGTATTCTTATAAGCATCAACAACTTCAGGAGAGGGAAGAAAATTGCATGGACAGAAAAGTCATTTTCTCTCTCTCTCGCTATATAATATATATATATATTAGATAGATATATATATATTCTCCATCATCAATATTTTTACCCTCACTCTTGGGTCGACTCATTTGCCAAGCTGAAAGGATGAGCAGATAGACTGTGCCTGCATTCCTCCCACTGCGCCTTGGGATGTCCTCCTGACGTGAAAGCCACTATACAAATGTAATTTTGTTCTTGTTGCCTCCAGTTATTCACCAAAATGCATCGTACTTTTCTTTCCGCATCATTGATTGGCCCATTGCACCACCCCGACAATCTCATCCTGAAGGGTCTACTCATAAATTTCAGTAAAGAGAAAGCTTTTCAGCTTTAAACACTCCACTTAATCAATATTATTCATACTTTTACAACTGTTCTATATAGAAGCACCATGGCCTGTTTTTAATTGGGCCAACCTAGATGCAGTGTGAGAGCTGGAGCCCTGCTCTCATTGAGCCAAGTGAGGGGGTATCAGCTGAGCTCTTTAACCCGGCAATAAGTGTTTGAAGCCTTGTGTAATTTAATAATTCACCAACTTTTTAAAAAAAATCTCATCCATTCCCCTTCTCATTCACATCACTCCACCTCACAGACCACCTTATTCAGAATGACCATTGCAAATCTACAGGGCGACTGCTCTTTGCTTGATGTCTTCAATACCCGATCTGACCATCATAGCTGAGCTTAACCCTATCCTCGCTCTAGCCCACACACTATTCACCAGCACTCACTGATTAGCGATCCAAGCAAATTGCACCGACCACCCCCCCACCCCCCACCCCCACCACCCCCTTCGTCCAAGGAATCCAATGCTGATAGCAGTGCCAACCCTGCAATAAACCACCTGGGCACAAACTGGGGCTCAATCCTGGGATCTTTCAGGTCAGTTGTGCTAATATACCAGCCACCAGCAGCACTCTGAGATGAGACGCATTTAAGTCAAAATTCCTGCTGTTTTTGTCCGGCTGCAACGCTCTCCACTTTCCAAAGGCAACACTGAGTATGCATTTTCCCAAGTTTGGACAGTGAGAAAATAAATGGTTAGAGTTTCCGCACCCAAGCCAGCCAACAACAGATCCAGATAAAGGAACAGCTCTAAATAATACAAGGCTTGTTGTACACACCGGCAAGCCGAAGAAACCGGATTCTCGAAGCACAACTGGCAACTAAAACAAGTATTATTTTAATAATGAAGTTGAATAATATACAAAACCACAAGCACAACTGTTTCAAGGCTGTAAATGAACCACTTTATGTAATATTGTGTAGATGTTAATAGGACATGTAATGCTCGGTTCACAAGACTATTGGGCAACCCGGCTAATCTGCAATAAAAGGAATCACATATTTTAGCCTTTGTTTAATGAGACCAAAGCTGCCTTTCTTATCATTGTTTCAAAGCAGTTCAGTTTGAGATATTATATAGATATATATATATATACACACACATTATATATAGATATATATATATATATCACACAGACCATTATTTTTGTCTGTTTTGTTGATTACTGTTCAGAGCGTCACATAGTACACAAAATGTAGGAGTGCTACAATTGCAGTGGAGGTGAAAGTATTCCTATATATCTGAGACACAAGTAACAAGAAACTGCCTATAGCTTTACGGGTCTAAGTGAAAATACAAAGCCCCTGATGTTTGTTTACCAGAATTCTGCAAGGGAATGTTGTTAGAAAATGAAATTAAGAGGAAAACCAGTCCGATACGATAACTAAATTAGCATCAAATGCAAATCACTGGGTACTTAGTGGTAAGAACAGGTGCAGGAAAGGCCCTTAAATGAGATAAATGAATAAAACATCCCTTTGCACAAATGTGTACGCTGACACAAAGTCAATTGCATGAATAATTCAGCAACCTTGCTGCTGATGCAGGGGTCACCCTGCCTCGACCTTTATGACAGGAAGTGGAGGGGAAAAAAAAGCTAGAGAAAGCTGCTGACTGAGGAGGCAGCAATCAGCTGGAGAGACGCTTTCTCCCCCCAATAAGTAAAATAGGTTTATTTATTTACTTGTACCATTTTCTGAAATGTTCTAGACCAAACATTGTTAATTTGGGCTCAGAGTTAACAACTAACTTGGGAGTTGGGGGTTGTATATAAACTTGCCTTTCTCCCTCTGGATGCTGAGGAAGCCCAGATGGTTCTAATTCAAAAGCTAACAGTTTCCCTTATCCCCAAGTGCTAAAGAAAATAATCCAGCCCAAGCAATGACGAGAGCCTTTCCTGGGAATTGCAGGACCAGTTTGATCAGAAATATAATTTAAATCATTCATTTAGTCTCAGTGAAAAACAACACAGAGGAAATCTTGTTTAAATTAAGAGGCATGTAAGTTTTTTTTCTTCAAGAAAGCAATAACTTCCCCGGATTTTTTTCCCCCCAAAAGAACTAACCTTTTTAAGATACATTTCATTGTCTCTAGCAGGACACACAGTTCAGAATTAATCCAGTAACACCCTTGGCTGGCATAGTCAGTAAAATAATTGTACAATAGAAAATCACTGCAGACAAGAAAGAACATAACAGTTTTGTACTTTCTCCCCCCAAAACTCAAGAGTAAACTTTAACTATAGGAGGCATCACAGCTCAGCCTGTTCCACACACACTCATGTAGTTTCACAACACAAGACATCATTGGATAGTGAACTTTAGGTACAACAACTGAATCAGAATCCCCATCAACTAGCCAAGTATCACGAAAGCCAAACAAAGCATTGCCTCTTCTACCTCAGCAGATCAATCAACTCAGCACAGACTTGATCCTTTCTAACCTAGTGGCTCAATGTATTTATATGCTTCGCACTTGAGAAAAATATATTTTTTAATAACAATATTTTCTACCCCTCCACTGATGCTGCTGACGTTTGCTGGGGTCTCGCTGCACACCCAATAACCTTTGACATCCAACGCAAGCAGCCCAACTTTCAACAACAACAACAAATTACATTTCTGAAGTGCCTTTCATGTCTGGAGACATCCCAAGGTGTTGGGACAGTCAATAATTTGCACCCAAACTGGGTGATGACATCAAGAGGGTTGGGAGGGTGACGGAATGTTCGGTTAAAGAGGAAGGTCTTGAAATGAGCCTTGGAGGAGGCATGGAACAGTGAGATGGAGTGAGGAGAAGGAACAGTGGGATGGAGTTGCAAACAGTGGGGGCAGAGAGGCTGAAGGCCTGACTGCTGATGATGGGACAGGTACGGTCTGTGCATGAAGCGAGTGGAGAGGCTGGTTTGGGAATACCAGATCACAAAGCTGGGGAAGGGCAAGGCCATTGGAAGGCTTCCAAAGTGAGGATAGCGATCCTGAGCAGAAACATTTGCTAATTCCCTCCACCTTCTTCACCCACCCCCTTTTCCTCCCTGATTTTACCCAACCTTTGCCTCCCTCTCCCCCGTTATCCCCTTTCTCCCATGGCCCCACTTCCAAGAACTGTTTGTGGGTCACTGTTATGCGCAATTTGGCTGCCGCATTTCTCCCACAAATATAGTCAATTTTCCTACTTTCCTTCCGCCAACCACAACCCCTCCCCGCCCCCCCGCTCTGGTCCCTACATCTTCTCCCCCATTTCTTCCCTCTTGTCTTCTTCCCTCCCCCCCTATTCTGGTCCCAACCTTGGGATGTTGTTGTATTCTGTGAAGCGCTTTGAGCCGTCGATAAGACGTGGAAAGCGCTATATAAATGTAAGGATTATTATTATTATTATTATAACTAAACTAGTAAAAATTGAACATTTACAACAGTAGGTATGAGTGACAATGAAATGAACTGGGACCACATTATCTTGTTCATTTACAAACTAGATCCATCTGCACCTTTGTGACTCTTCACAGGAAGGTTCATCAATGCCGTTTCTCTACTCACATGGCATAGTGTTTCCTTTGATATACCATATGCCAACAATGTAATGAAGCTCACCCAAAACCATTCCTAAATACCCCTTGTAACAGCCCAGTCAAACAATCAGTCCATTAACAAGGTCGTAAGGCAGTGAGTTCAATTTGCATTGAAAGCAACACCATTTCGACAGAATATCAAGGTTTCTGGATTAGCAAAGGTCACGTAATTAATCCCCATCCACTATTCATTCACATTAATTATGCTGAACCATTAAGAAAAAGATTGCAACACATCTGCAGTCAATAACACTACTAATATGTGTTTATACAATGGAAAGGCAACAAATTCAAACATGAGTAAAATAAATTTGCACTGAATAGTGGGACACTGAGCCAGAGAATAGATTTTTTCTCTGTTTATTTTCACCACATTTTTTCCTTCCTTTTCTCTCCTGAAGGTGTTAACACTCATTTCTGAGGACCATTAAACATGTTTTTAAAAATTATTTCCACTGACAAGAAATGCTTTCCATTGGTGAATGCCTATTGGTAAAAAGCGATAACTTCCCTAATTCAGTTTATGAAAAATACAAATTAACCAATTTATTTTCAGTACCAAGATGGTCCGAGTATCAGTTTCCAGGAATGTCTAGTTGTGCATGAGGGTGTGACCAGGGAAATTATGTAATTGGCTATCGTAACTTCACACACGTACACAACTGGATCTTTTAAAGGCGGGACAGATAAGTCTGGAAAGCTCGGAGTTTTGTAGAGTGTTTTTTTAAAAAGTTATAGAAAGTGAATACATTTGAGATTCCAAGAGAGGCAGAGAAACATTTTCTCTAAATTTATCAAATTATCACAGTTTTCCCACTGATTATCTTCCATATTTTGACACTAAAAATAGACCTAAAAAAAGGTGTTTATTTAGTGGGTTGTTAAACACTTTAATAGTTATTTTAAGCTTACTTACTTTGTCTTTTACTGGGATGCAATTTTGCTGTCACCGAGCCCCCAAGTAATTTTTTTTATACACTTGTGAACATTAATAATCAGATCGATCAACAGCAACAACTTGTCAATACAGCTCCCTTCACACGGTATAACGTGGCGGAGTCTGACAATGAATCTTATTTTATACTGTTCACTAAAACCAGCTATGTATATAATCTATTTTCAGCCATTGTGTACATGTACACACACACTCCACCTCCAAGCAGAGATTTCTTCGACAGTCGTCAAAAGCAGGAAAGTCCAGTAGATTTTTTCGCTCTCTAGCCCAGGGCAGAGATCAATTGTAATATCCCTAGTGTTGCTGATATCAGCTGACTCAGCACATGCCCCCCCCCCACCCGTGCTTCTTGCGGGGATCGAACCTGGGAGCTTCACTGGATGTGTGGCTCGGCCAGCCATTCACTGTGAGACCTGAGATGAGGTGGGGGATTCAGCTATTCACTGAGCCATCAAGTGGAGATGGGGAGCCAAGCCCGGACAAAATAATTGACTCCACCACATTGCAAGACTGCTGTAAAGGACACGTTAATTTCAATACGTGCCTTTTTTTGTCTGTTTGGGACCAACTCATGCCAAACATCTCACAATTACCATTGCTTCCTTTGAGCAGAGCAACTCCTGTGACAAGGAGTGTTGTGACGTTGCTTCTTGGGCCATTTCCAGGAACAAAGGCCATTTAGTGACCTCTTTAATTAGGGTTGTGGTGACATCGTCACTTAAACATTGACTACCCTCAGGGTTATGGTGGAGTGAGGCAAAGGGGAAGTACTTCAGAGCACTGCCGATGACAGACCAGTCAGCGTAGCTCATTGGCAGCAATTGGAGGTGGCAGGCGAGTAGATTAGAGCAAGGATTCTTCCCACTCCACACCTGTTAACCCTGTAAGTTAATGCTCTAATGGGAATGCCCTAACTGGACAAGCATTGGGAAGCTTGGCTGACAGCACTGTCAATGGCTAGCTTTAAGATTTTAGCTGGTTAAATTCCATGAGTTTCCTAACACACACTCTGGGATTTCCAAGCCTTGGCTCTTGGAAACCTGCTCTTCCCACTCTCTGGAATTAGGTAAGCAAGGTGCACACCTATGAGAGAGAACGCACATTCCAGACACTGGAATTTCCATGTGGAGATGGCATACATAGAATGATCAGCCTGGTTTGGATACTTTGAAACACAGTGATGGGTTTCCACATGTGTCAGACACCCAGCTGGGCAAAAAATAACATGCAGGTTATGATCCCATTAAAGCTCCTTAAACATACAATTGAACACTTACACAAGAAAACACTAAGCCAACCCACCTCAGTTCTCACAGAAACGAGAGATCAGCTCATCTGAGACTCTCAATCAACCTCATTAGTTCAACAAGCAGCTCTGATGACTGACACCTTATCTAGAGAAAGAAAAACTTCCTTCCTTTGAAAGATACCATTGGCCCCTCGAGCCTGCTGAGAACAGCCAATTGTCGCCAAAGTTCTCCTAGAGTCATTGGGAAAGGTACAGGTGCAGCTGATGTGTTTTGTTCGGGCAGTGGGTAGTGCCATCTGATCTGCCCAGGTGGCATTTGAGAAGGAGGAAGAGTGGAACTGTGCAACACAACACACACAGTGGGCAACTCCCTCAGAATAACAGAGCTAGATGATGGGTTAGCTGGCAAAAGGCTCATTCCGACTAAGAAAAAGCACAGACATGTGAGCCGTGCCTGACAAGGTTTAGTGACATCTCAGTCTGAGCTATCGAGGCCTGCACAGTCAGGCTGATTTGACACAACTCCCTTCTACCCTTTTACACAACCACCAACCTCCAACACATACACACACAGAGCTAGATAGTAAGTGTGCGTATCTCTGTAAGCTTTGTGTCAGATAGATCCTAAAGAATAGGAGAAAAGGGGAAAAAATAAGAAGATCTATTAGCTGTCAGCTGTCTTTGTGTCCATTTGAATGACTTCAGATTAAGGTATCTGTAGTAATCTAATTGAGGAAAGTCAAAGAATTGAGACTTCTTCAGCGCAGCATAAAGAGGAGATAGACACTATCAACATTGAAATGCTATCAGCTAAGATTCTTGCTTTTATTAAAATGTAATACTTCAGTTTAATCTGGGCTTTGATCCCTCAGTTTAAAGTTAATAAAAGTGCCTGGAAAATATTGAAAATATATTTTATATACACACATACACAAAACTACTCTCCAGCTGTCTGTTTTTGCCTTATTGAAGGCATTGATCACTCTCCTTTTCTAATTTAAGTTCTGTTTAAACTTTGTTTTGCAATTCATCAAACAGATATTTTGAGCATGTACCAACATCGCCATCCTTTCATAAATAATGTCTGAATTACTCAGTGAGATGATTATGCGTTAGTTGGTGTCCAAGGAAGCGTCTCGAAAAAGGAAGTAGATTTCTAACACACTTCAGCAAATTTAAGAGTTCCTCTTAAAGGGGCAGTCTCATTTAATGAGGGAGCTCAGTGAACTCAAGCTCAGTAAAGAAAGTAGCTCAGAGCCCCAGGCTAATGCTGTGGTAGGTCTCTGCTACTGCATCCGACCTGCTGCTGCGAAGCTTAGATTCACAAATTGTCTCACTGCCCTTTTATCGCTCAAGCCTTGGTTGGAATCCAGCAAAGTCTCTTTTGTCTGTTGGGTGCAAGATGCTTTCAAGCGCTCCAGGACTACCATGCGTGAAGGGCGCTATATAAATGCAAGTTGTTGTGGTTGTTGTAACACCAAATGTACTTGGGAAATCTCAGCCCAACTCCTGGAAGGTATCGGTTCACAACAAGCAAACGAGTAATCTTATTGAGAAAAGTCAAAGAACTGAGAATTAAGGGAAAATGCCTTTAATTGAACACTAAATCCCTTAGAGAAAGAGGGGCAGCGTGGATAGTGGGAAATCTTACTGCGGAGCAGTTAGAAATCTCTGCCAGATGGCTGGAAATATTGGAGAAACGTTATTAAAATACATATTCAGCTATAATATTAGCCTCAGAGTTTGGGAGGGGAAATATCAGATAAACTTCCTGCTTCTTTTTAATATCCAGTGACCCCTGCTGGAGGTGTGTGTCGACGTCAAATAAGGATAGGACCAGCTAACTTCAAGCATGATTCCTTAAGAGTCGATAACTCCTGTGTGGGCGCGTACAGGAAGAAAGGTCACTTGGAGACTAGTTGGGGGGGGGGGGGGGGGGGAGGTGGGGTGGAGGGAATGAATCGAGTCTGGAAGGACCCAGGAAAGAATCAGCGCCTTCGGGAAATGAAAAGAAGGGAGAAAACTTTTAAATCCGGTTTGAAAATAAACATCTTTTTTCAAAGTAATTGAAATTCTCAAAGGTTTCAATTATCCTCCAAAGACAAAATGCGAGTGTGATCGCAAAGGGATGATTGAGCCTCGCAAAGTTCTTTTTAAAAACCCCGAAAATCCACCAAAAGTCTCTTTTCAGCCACAGCGCCACACTTTGGAACCTTGGCAGACCGAATCAACAACTCCTGGCAGCGGTTAGACGTCCAATGCATCAGGGTCAGCATCCTGGCAGCTCGCACACATTTCTGGCTATGTAAACAAGTGAGCCAAGTCTCAGTGTTACTCTGCTGTGGTTCTACCTAAATTGGCAGGGCTAGCTGAGACCTGGGAAGAGTTTAATTATCCTGCTGGGGCAAGAACCCATCAGGAGCAATGGGAGTTCCACTTAATACAAAACAGGTAACCCAACTCCGTTCCAAATACACAGAGCACATTCATCACTGCTGTCAAACCAGTCTCTACCCTCCCCCGTGTCAATCACTGAATAGGATTCTAAAAGCAGACAGCTAAAATCTGGGACTCTCTGTATTGAAGTTCATTCATAACTTGTCAGAAGTCCAATTCTACTGGAATACATTATTAAAATGATTCTGTCTTTGGAAGTGCTCCATGCAGCGCATGTAAAAATCCCGTTTGAATGTCACCATGTAATTTTTATAAGTGATCCTTTCTCTCTAAAGTGGCCAATTTGTATTAATTGTATCCATCCCTACATCACCTCCATCAGATGCTAATAGGACCATTGATGCACAAAGCATAAGAGGCCAGCAAGCTTCATTCTCCCCTCACCACCCCCCACGCCCCCCTCCCCCTTTCTCCAATTTTTTCATATCCTGAAGGTGCGTACTCCTGGTCGGGTACGGATTCACGTCATGTGTCAGTCTAGACAGGAAGTGTTGACAGGGTACTCAGCTTGGCTCAAGACTTTTGCCACTGGGTCAGAAAGCTGTGAATTCAAGCCCTACATTGGGACTTGAGCTCCAGTACTGTACTGGGGAAGCAATGGATTGTCAGAAGTGCTATCCTTAAGATGAGACGTCAAGTGGAAGTTTGCCTAGCCCCGTTTCTTCAGGTAGGCATTAAAGATCCCAAGTGGTACTATTTGAAACAGAAGGGAATTTGCCCCTGAAATACTGTAATAATCTTTGCATTTGCAATCCTGTATTCTTGACATCAATCATCCCAAGAAATCGATCATTCCATGTTTGGGACCTTGTATCTACAAAATGGCTGCCACAATCCTGAACAAAAATTATCACTACAGTTAGCAGTAATTACTTTGGCAGTATTTTGAGGCATTGTGATGTGATGTACACAATGAAATTGCAAGTTCTTTTTCTTAAGTCATAGGTAGGCTATCTTGGTCTTGCCTAACTTTCCCATCAACAAGGCCTTTTCCAGCACAAGTCACTGGATTGGAAGGTGCACAATTCCTCTTCTCTGCAGTGTCTCTTTCCCCCATCCCCACATCCAACTATGAACGACAACCCGAGGAATGTAACTTGATCAAGTCAAAGGGTTAAACTCAAATTAAAAGTCAAATTCTGGCAGTGGTTAGGCAATGTACTTTTAGACCTTCTATACACATTGGGTAATTTTACACTTGCTGTAAACTTCCCAATTTAGTTGTATACAATACAACAATTCTATTATATAATCCACATGCAACAAGGTCAATAAATTTGCCAACAAGTAAAAGATCATTCATGATGTACATGTGTATGTGTATGTCTATTTCCGTGTGTGTGGTAAATATTGTGCCTTGGTACGTCCTCCTGACGTGAAAGGCGCTATACAAATGTAATTTTGTTGTTGTTGGTGTGTGTGTATATATATATATATATATATATATATACATATACATATATATATATATATACATATATAACACAAGCATACATACGTGTGTTTTTGTAAGTATTTGTTCAGCTTTTTTAATAAAGCCAAGTGGAAATCAGACTTCAACTGATCCACTCTTTCTGCTAATTTGATGTAATAAATTAATTAACCCTTGTAACCTCCAGACAGATCAAACTCAGTCCCGACACTGTGAAGACTCTCACAGCAGCTTAGCATCCTTCCTGCTGACAAACTATGTCTGCAGCGTTAGTGTCAAACTGGTCAGACATAGTCCAGACCCCCCCAGTGGTGTCCAACCGTGACAACAGTCAAACTCCATCCACTCAGGTAATTGATAACTCAACCTATTTATTCATTTGACACATGGAGACATTTATCGGAGTTTCAGAGATTAAGTGTGCATTGTGTGTGTTGCACAATGATTGCCCTGGTGGGGTTTAATATGCGAGATTTACAAACCCGGAAATCTGTTCAGGTATCGATGTCCTGCTGAACGACAAGACTACAAACCGAAGAGACACAACCGGGTATCTACAGGAGTCACTGTTTCTGAACCAAATTAAAACCCATTCTCGTCAGTGAAGAAACATCCCCACTCCCCCACCCACTTTAGGAGAATTATATTCATCCAATAAAACTTGGCAAGTTTAGACAGAGATTGATCATAATAATAATCATCTTTACATTTGATGTACAGCACTTTTCACGTCTTCTAGACGTCTCAAAGCACTTCACAGAACATACTGTAAAGTGAATTGAATGTATATTTTGTGGATGAAACACAACAGGCAATTGCGTACAGCTGTGTCCCACAAACAGTCATGGACTGAGTGATCAAATTATTATTTATTTTATCTTGAGGGATTTTCATCAAGCGTGTGAAGTAAGGAAACTTGCCCAAGGTTTTGCCCTGCCGGGAATCAAACCCAGGTCTCTCACTTGCGAGGGGAATGCTCTAACCACTGATTTGCAGGACTACACTGAGTTGTATCACTTGCCCCACAGCAGATCAAGGGAGTGCAAAGCTTTGTAGCACAAATATTCAGTACCACACTGTGCAATATCGCCTTTTACCATGTCAATGGCACAGACATCCTGTTCTCATCCAAACCTCCATCTCCATTCCTAGCTCTGTGCTCCGCTAGACTTTGTCAGTGGGAAATTTTGGAGAGAAGGGATCGGATGGGTCGGAGGACCTTCGTCACACAAAACAATTGTTGTCGTTTCTATGTTTCCATGTAAACTTTCTCTGATTGTATTATATTTCAGCTGCAGTGATTTAAAAGCCACATCACACTGAAACTCACATTCTCAGAAGCAGAAACGATCTGGATTAACTGAGCCAGATTTCACATTGTTTCCACTAAACATCCCTGTGTTGGCTCCTAGAGGCTTCGTTGTCAACGATATGGCATTATGTCAACTGAAACCATAACCCCAAAGGAACAACAGTAACAAAAATATTACATTTGTGTAGCGCCTTTCACATTGGGAGGACATCTCAGGAGGCTGGAAAATATTATATCTGTGCCACATTTAGCTGAGCTTTTTGTATGTGCCAGAGCACTTTGTCATCAGGCCCTGCAGAGGATACAGATTTTCTAAATGTATTCCAGAATGCATTGTGCGTAGAGATGTCTTAATGCATACATGGCAACACTGTCCCATTCCTGCTGTCAGTAGCAATGGCTGGGAAGTAAGACCCATGATTTATGGTTTTCAAGTAAGACCAATCTCCAGCCATCTCCAGTATTTTCTCCTGCTCTGCCTGGGTTAGTACAAGGACCCGCAGGATTGATCCCAGTTCTTTGCTGAATAAACTCATAGAAGCTGGGACAGCAGTTGATGTATTGCTGTGTCCCCAGACTTGCGAGGAGAAACACATGCCTACGTTTACAACTTAACAGTTATCCAGAGACCCCTGCTGTAAAGTAAGTGTCTGGACGTCAAGTGTGAGGAGAGGACCCCAACTTGGATATGATACCTAATCCTCGGCAGATAAACCTGGTAGACTCACATATAGCACCTCTTGACTCACATATAAAGAATAACCTGAGGCAATAGTGGAATAGTAATCACCTTGGAATAGCAGTGACCCATCACCTTTAAGAGAGTCAGTCGCAGGGGAGAAATGTCATTTGCCATAAAAGTTACATGAAATCAACAATAACAACTTGGATTTATACAGGGGCCCTCCATGCCGGACAACGTCTCAGAGCTGTCAGTCCTATCTTACAGCTACGAGGCGCTGTGGTCTTGTGCCATATAACAACCTTTTTCTTTGAAAGAAATTCGCTCAAACATAAAAATCAGTGCAAGAAATCTTCCTTCAATTGGTAGTGGTGCAGCACCAGCAGCCATTAACATGTCAAACTGCACATGCACAGAGCACAAACTGACGCTTTCAATAATAGTTCACTCAAGTGAAACCCTCAGCTCTGGCTGCCCCTCTATAACACAGCTCAATGCTTGTAATAAATCGACAGAGTAAACACAAGGGACGCATCTCTTCTTACAGCAACCGGTGGAGAAAAACAAGCAGTTCTATTGCTCAATCTTATTTTAATGATGTAATCCAAAAGTGCTACTTAAGTCTTCAAGGTTAACCTTCCAGTGTGTGAGAGCTGTGGCTTTGTAATTGTGTAATGCTCCCATCTAACTGCAGTGTCAATCTACAGAAAATACAATATAGCAGGAGAAGAGGAAATCAGGTAATCCGCTTACAGATTTCTCAGGTACAATTCACTTATCACCTTTGTAATATCTCACTGATCACAACAGCAAATTCCAACCACAATGCTTCTCTCCTCTCAGTAAACACAACATCTGCCACGGCATGCACAAGGATACAGGAGAGTCAATAGGAAGCCAGCGAAAACAGATGCCGAGTTACAGGAAATCCACAGAGCCCAGGCCTCTGAGCGATGAGCCTCCGTGAAGATTGGAGCTGCTCAACTCTGAATGGGGCAATTACAACGCAACGGACAAAACGAAAGAGAGAAATACAATGCCCAATTTCCACCCCGCCTTCTGCACAGGGCAGGTGTATCACAATGAGAGAGGAAATAATTGTCCTTACCTGTCAATTATCACCGGGTCTGATGGCGTCTCGTTCCTGTTACCACAACTCTTTTTATCACAGCAACGACTGTCGGTGTGGGGCGGTGGGGGGGGGGCGGGGGTGGGGGGGCGGGGAGGAGAAAGAAAGAGAAGTCAAAATTAGGATAGAACAATCAATACTTATGGGTTAAATTACTGGTACCTGCTGCTGGTAGTAAACAATAGAAGCAGCATATCAGGCACAGATTTACAGCACATATGGTTAAATAATCGCTTCCTCACCTACAACAGGTAAGAATTAGTAGGTGCCAGTCCTCGCATAGGGTAAAATACTCGCTTCCCAGGGACAGCTGGTGATAATTAGAGGCAAAAGGTACCTTTGTAAAGGTGAGCGGTGAAGCAGCACTCACCTGAGACAGGTAACAAGCCTGCCTCAAACAATGGTACAGCCCTGGGTATCCTGTTCTCACCTTACAACCAGCACAGATGGTGAATGTTATTAAGCTCCGGGTAGTCACTCGGGCTGAAATTGGGCATTGAAGACAAGGAATACCAAACTCTGTAGGTTAGTGTGGTGGCGGTTCCAATCTCACCCAAGTTCTAGCGAGGACAGTTAGTGTAGCTGATATGTTCAGAGCTAAAAATATTTTTAGCTTGCGTAAAATACAACTGAAGCTCTTCCTGTTTGCTTATCATCTATCACAGCACGAAGCCAACTCTTTTCTACCTAATCTCCTTATCAACCAAGTCTCAATATTCTCCCCCGTCTCCTCTGTACACTAACGTTGTGTCAAAAATTTATTTAACCATGGGACAGTCATGTTCAATCTAGGGTCCGGCGATATATCGATATATCGCTAAAACCCGATATAATTTTCATATCGATACGCCGATATAGGCATTTCAAAAATATCGATATATCGAGGGAAAAAATCGGAATGCGCGCACACTGAACTACAAGACCCAGAATGCTCATCTCTATACACAATGCACAGACCGAGGTGCAAAGCCGTCATATTGTATTCATAGTCCCTGAATACAATATACAGGTATGCAAGGGGTGAGGTGAGAGAGACGGTTGTGGGGGGGGAGGGGGAGAGAGGCGGCTGAGGTGGGGGGAGGAGAGAGGGACGGCTGGCGGGGGAGGGGGTGGGGGGGAGAGACGGGGTGGATGTGATAATATACAGGTAGATAGAGATGGGGGGGATGTGAGAGAGGAGAGAGACACAGAGACACAGACAGAAAAACACAGAGATGGAGAGAGTGAGTGTGAGAGACACAAAGCGAGAAAGATATTTACCTCCTGAGGAGATAGGCCCCGAATGCGCGCGCTGTGCGCGCATGCGCAGTACAAAAAACCCGAAAATATCGATATTTCGGTATATCTCGATATGAGCCCATCGATATATCTAAATCGGAAAATTTCCATTTCGACGGACCCTAGTTCAATCCTGCTCTGCTCAAGCAAACATATCTTGCATTTTGGGGAGAAGGGGGGAGAGGGGGCTATTTCACTGAATAGCCATTAGAGCGACAGAGCTCTCTTGGTCTTAGCCTTAAGTCTTAAAATTACTAACGTGCAGCATTCGGCAAAATTCTAAAATACAATCAGTGAAAAGACAGCTTCCAAGTTGAAATTCAAAGTTTAAGAATTTTACAGATCTCAAATTTTAAATTGATGGATTTAAGGCTGAGACCAGGAGAGCTTTGTACCTCTAATCGCTATTCAGCAGATTTAACCTTACCTCACTGCTCCCTTCACCCCCTCAACTGATCTGTCTCGCTGCTCTCTGGCTTCAAACCTCTCCAAAAACCTGCCAAACCCAAAACACTGCCTCTCTCATCAGATGGGAGGCCTTTTACAGCATGTTTTTCTCTCTGCAGTTGCCCCCCGTACACTAAATGATATCTTCAGTGTAGGGTTCTCTGTTTCCTATAATCTTGGCCATACGGTGGTGGGAATTTTTAGAAATCTACCCTAATTACCCTGACCCTCTACTATCACAGTGCATTCCATAAGCATTCTCACCCGCTCATCATCCCAACCCACACGCACGTACAAACACACCTCGTACACAACTCTTCCTCCTCACTATGTTTTAATTGAGATTCATCTACACCATCTCTGTATTCTGCATTTACCCAAATGCCTAAATAATTATTATTATCACCATCAAATTCATCACTTTCCAGGGGAACTGGGGAACTCTTTCTCTCATTCAGTCGCCCGTCTCTTTCCAATCACAAGTTTAAACAAAAATATGTTGTCTTCAACACTGATGGTGCCCTGCGTTACTTTCTCAATCCCCAAAAATGTCATACAGCCTTTAACAAATTTGATCCTTTTAACAGAAATATAGGTAACCTTTTTGCTTGAAATGTCACACCAAAAATGGTTCACAGGCCAGTTTATACACAGCTGTATTCTGAAATATGCCATGCAGGACTACTGCGGTCACAGTCACAGTAACTGCAGTTCTGCTCTGCTGATCTATAGAACAGGAAGTTCAACTTCTGTCAAAACAATTACAAATTAATTGTTACAAAATAATAATTATTTAGGCATTTGGGTAAATGCAGAATGCAGAATATCTAGATATTGACCTCTAAATTGAACCCGTGGCTGTTTGTGGGATGTTGTTGTGCGCAAATAGGCTGCTTCTTTCATCTACAATACAAAGTCACTACCCTTCACAGTAAAATTCTGTGAAGTGCCTTAAGACATCTCGGTGACATGACAAGGTACTATATCAAATGCAAGGATTATTATAATAATAGTCTAATTTGCAATCTAAATTTAGAAATTCCTTCAACGACAGATACAAAATACCCGGATGTGCAGGAGGTGGTTCCTCAATGTCGACAGATAACTGAGAAGCCAACAAGTGCATGTTTGACTCTCAGTCGCAGGACTCAACTTCTTTTCGAAACAAAACATTGAAAGTAAAGCCGCAATCCCTTTAACTGGCTGACAAAAGCCGCAAATCAGATGTTGAACATGCAGCCCAATTTGACCGATGTGAGAGGGCGGGAGTTAGGGAGGGAGGGAGGTGCACCCCCTCTGGCAAATCCGAGTAATTGCTATTCAATACTTCAGGAACTTCTGAATGTAAACCCCAATAATGTTACTGTACAGTACTGAATGGTATTCTATATTAATGCAATCCATGTCTAAAGTGGTAGGTCACTTAACCCTCTGAGTACTGACAGCCAAAACACACAAAGCAAATAATAAAAGTGCACAGAATTGAATGTCTCTTCTGTCCGTAAAACATGAGCTTGACCTGATCCACCAGAGACTTGACCCCCCCCCCCCCTCCACATCCCCCACTCCCACTCCAATCACTTCAACCTTGGCCTCCGCCAAGCCCACACTGCCTCAGCCAAGCCCATGGCAAACATCAGACAACATCCCTCATCTTCCTCTCGCCCACCCTTCATCTCACAGCCTGAAGAGCAATGGCAATTTTCAAGTCTTGGTTGTCCCCTTTTTTTGCCCACTGTGTCCCCCTTTTTAGCCACTCCATCCCCCGATCTGCTTTTCTAACTCTCCTGTTTCCTGACCCCAGAGAGAATATTTCAGCTTCTAATGCTTTCTCCCTCACATTATTATTTCCTCTAAACTCTGTAGCCATTTTTCACAATCTGTCATTAGTCCATCAATTGCCTCTTCAAGATGGCATTTTTTTTCCTACTTCTTAATATCACATTTTGCCAGATTTGCACGAAGCAGGGCCCTCCTCATCTCTGGGTTAAGAGTTCCGACCCTAAACATTAACCTGCTCCTCTCTCTTTCTCTCTTGCCCTTTGTCGCTTTCCAGATGCTGATTGACCTGCAGTTCGTTTCCAACAGGACGTTTTCTGATTTTCAGATTTCAGTCTTCATAGTTTCTTTTTCCTTTTTGATATCTTTCTTTTTTTAAGTGAATTTATTAAATTGCTGGTGTCCTGTAGGGGTTTTGGGGAGGGTTTCGCGACTGCATTGTTGGTAGTTAAAGCCTAATCCTGTCTTTGTTGCTATTTTGTTTTGCCCGCAAATAAGCAGTCAAATTCACTTTACAGTGTATCCCGTGAGGTGCTTTTGAGACGTCTCAATGACACGAACAGGCGCTATATAAAATGCAAGGATTACTGTGATTTTCCAAAAATGCTTCTCGTGTTCTTAGTGCAGGAAAAAAGCTGCCGTGCACTAGGACGCAATGTGCTCTGTGAGATTCATGACATGCGGGACCCTGCTGGGCTGCTGCGGGGAATACAGTCTGGGGTCTCTCCTTCAATCAGATTACAATCGATTTTGTCAATGAGCACTGATCAAATCGATGAGGTCATCAGCTGCTCCCTGCATTTTTGTGTCTAACGATTTTTATTTAAGAATGCAATTCCTCACAGCTAACTTGTGCCACCGCTGCATCTATTTTGCTATTGTTTCTATTTTTAAAGCAGGCGATAGGCATTTTTCGCCTGGGTTCCTATTCCATTCTCTGTGATGCAGAAAACAACATGCTTGTTGTTTCGCCCAATTTAAATCTCACCTTTTTTAAAAAAAAATCAGATTATCTTTAATTAAACTTTTCCATCTCTATGTGAGTCGGACAAAACACATAAGCTAATTTGATCCAGTTGGGCACTTAGGAAACAGATTTAAAGAGACAAATATGGTTTCTTAATGCAGTAATTCGGGGATCAAATTGAAAGATATTATTTTAGTACATTTAGTAGTGTTGTTTTATCATAATTTTCAGGATCATCGGTGCAACCCTACTCAAAGTATCTGACTCATATTATTATTAATTAATATAATAATCCTATTTTAATATATTATGCACTGGTGGCAATGTAGTTAAAAGAATTAAAATAAAAATTCAAAATACATCTTGTCTGTAACTATGCATGTTCTTGCTGCTGAGACAGGCTGCCTTCACACCATATGGGTAATGGTAACGCATAGCAATTAGCTGAGGTGATTAATGGCAAACAGACTCTCATTTTATGCTTGTAACTGAGGGCAGCCTGGTGCAGATTCAGCACATCCAAACTTCCACAGGCGAGAACGCAGAGTAAGAAAATGGGCTCAGGCGTGCATGAGGCTGGGGGAGACCGAGCACGCCTGCAGCCCATGCCAGGAACAGCATCGGATTTGCAATTCAAAGCAGCAGCCGTGGCACAATAGAGGACAGCTCCACATCCATCGGGTCACGTCAAGTAATAAACAAACAGCGCCCCAATAAAACCTGGCTTGAATAGCCAACAATCAAACCTGTAATCTCCCTCATCAGACGGGTGACCTTTTACAAGATGTTTTTCTCTCTCTCTCGTTGCCCTCCACATACTGAATGATATCGTCAGTGTAAGGTTTTCTATTTCCTATAATCTTGGCCATACGGTGGTGGGAATTTTTAGAGATCTACCCTAATTGCCCTGACCTCGCACACACACACGCACGCACGCACACACACACACACAGATACACACACACACACATGCACCCACAAAACATGTAAACGTTTTGTGGGTTTACATGTTTACATTCCAATATGATCCACATTTATATAATAACTTCACGTTGATGATGTCTCACAGCATTTGACGGCTGGACACCTAAGCTGGAAGTTGGTGCTGGAATTGGCTGGGGAAGGAACTGAGATTATCATTATCATCAGTAACAGTAAGACACTTACTGTTACTGACACACACTACCCATTGAAGTATCCTATATGGGCTGGGGCTTGCTGCAAGGGTTTTATTTGTGCTTGTTTGCTCAATGCAGTGAAGTCTCAAAATAGAACCTGAACATGAGACCATCATATCACTTGTTGTGAAACAGCACAAAGCGTAAAAGAATCAAGATCAGGCAATTTCCCGCAAGAATTCTATGTCTAATCTTCTGGAAATGAGCACTGAGTTATAACAAAGCTTATGTTTCATGGTTGGGTGTAGTATCAGCATTGCCGTGGTCAAGAACAAAACAACACCTTTGTGCATAACTGGTGCTCAGATAACCTCTCCTCTTGTTATCCAATTCAAGATCCTGGTCCTCACATTTATAGCCCTCCACAACCTTGTCCCACCCTACATCTGTGACCTCTTATCCCCTTACCAACCTGCCCGCCCCCTCCGTTCGGCAGGCTCTGGCCTGCTCCACGGCCCCCGACCCAACCACCCAACCATTGGCAGGTGAGCCTTCAGCCACTCTGCCCCCAACCTCTGGAACTCCATCCCGAAGTCCCTCCGCCTCGCCCCCCTCCCTGGCCTCCTTCAAGTCTCGCCTCAAGACTCTCCTCTTCGATGGACGCATCGGCAACTCCTTATCCCCCACCACCCCTGTCCTCAGCTCGGGTCTGAAGCGCTTTGGGACATCCTCCTGACGTGAAAGGCGCTATACAAGTGTGATTTTGTTGTTGTTGTTATTGGGGCAAGTAAATAAACAAACAAATTACAGTGAACCTCACACAAGTCATAGCGGTCGGGATCATGCATTTAAGATGACTTATGTAAAGTATGAGTTATGTGAAACATATAAATATGTTTGCGAATTGGAAATTCAACGGGACTTGGGCAGATTATACGATTTACTGTATAAAGATCAGACTTATTTGAGTTTTATTGTGTATATTTATATTTTTAATCCCTTTTCTGCCTATACCCCCTCTCCTCTCGGGACGGGTCTGACATACTGAATACATTACCACACATATAGACCATCCTTCAGCCCTTGGTCCAAGTGGCCTTTATTCATGTATAAAACTAATTAGGGTGTGTCAACTGACTGGATAGGGGCATCAGGGACAGAGAGTTTTACAACTGAGTTTTGTCCTGTCCTCAACCACACAACTATAGAATTTACCAAACCAGAGGGCATTTGGCCCATTATGCTGATTATTTTTAGTCACATTCCCCATACATTCTTTTTAATTCCCATTTTGCCGATATTTATCTAATTCCCTCTTAAAAGCTAATATGCATTCAGTCATTACCACTGTTCCACGTAGGACTGCCACCTTCTCTCAATCCTCTGTGTATATAAAAAAAAATCTCCTAATCTCTTTCTTGGCTCTTTTAACAATTAACTTAGATCTATGCCCTCTAGTTAGCAATTCACCGACTAATGGAAATAATTTCTCGCTTTTGACTGTATTAAAACCCCTCCTATTTTTAAATACCTCTATCAGGTCTCCTCTCAACATTCTTGATTCCAGGTACCTCCAGTTTCTCTTTATAGAAAAAACCTCTCAATTCTGGTACATCCGAGTGAACCTCCTTTGTTGCTATGTATGGGCTTGATTTTGTTCTAATAGTGGAGTGCCAAAATATACTTCAACTGTCAGTCTAACTAAACATTCATACAGGTCCTATTTTGCTTTCGATTCTATGCCCCTATTTATAACAAACAGGATTCCATTAAGTGTTTTCACTACTTGTCAAATTTCACTCCAACCTTTAAAACATGACTAACCTTCAGGTCTCTCTATTCTTCTTCTCCTTTTACCATTACCAACACCACACATGCATACTTTCCAGTAGAGGTTCCCTGCAAACTGGAGTGGGAACCATAGCTGATTTTTGCCCTCACACATCCTGACTGAGATCAGCAACTCAGCACAGACTGAGATTGAATCTTTTAATCTTCCAGATGTGTTTGGCTCAGTTTCATGTGAAGTTGTGTCTTAATCAAATGACGCCAGGTACTGTTGCCAGCATTTCTCTGAACGTGTCTTTTACTGAACGCGATTCTGTCATGAAACCTACAGTGAACACTTTGGCTCCTCACCAGAACAAGTGGGAAAGCTATAAAGAGCTTTAATCATCACTCAACGAGGAGTATTTACCTCACAGTATACAGCACAGTAATATTTGATAAAATTACAACTCTTTTTCAAAATTGATTTTAATATCTGCTAAAGTATTATATTTCATGTTGAATTGCCTTCCTTTTGATATAAAAAAATGTCTTTGGAAAATTGATTGAACTTAACTTGTTACCATTGAGCAACCAAGGTGGGGAATGTGGGACAATACTGAAGTTGGACACGATAAATTAAGCAGAGGACAGGCAATGCTGAGCTTGGGGTTTAAAGGGCGGGAGAGTACCATTGACGGCTGAGGTATAGCCACATTATTGCCCCACTGTGGAATACTGCACAGGCAAATGGCAAGGTTCCACTCTGATTCTGTGTTGTTGACTGATCTCAAACAAGGTTGGATTAAAAGTGCAAAATTAGACAGAGAAGAAATAGCCCTAGTACTTGCCCTGAACACTATACTCTTGTATGAAACATTGGGTAAGGATAGGATAAGGCTCATCTGTGATGTCCACACACACCAAAACTCCTAGCTGAATAGTCTTCTGACATTTATTGTCTGGGTTCACACATGAAGAATGATTACTGTTACCTGTCCTCAACACCCAGGCATTTGTATTTTTCAGCAAGGGTCATTGGACAGTTTACATGCTCCATTAAAGGTGTTGACCAGTGTTGGGGAGATTTCCACAGGCCACAGCAGTGACCAAATGGGCATTCTTAATCTCGGCGACTCGCTCATCTAAACTGCCATCTTATTGGTTGTGGGAGCCATGGTATATCCTCCACTCACTTGATCTCTACTAATCCTCAGTTTAACAAAAGAGAGTTCCAGGATTTAATTTCTCAAGCTCCGGAACATAGCAGCTAATTAGTAATAATAATCCTTGCATTTGATAAAGCGCTTTATCATGTTGTTGAGACGTCTCACAGCCCTTCACAGAATACACAGTAAAAAAAAAGGACCGTGGATTCTATGGGTGAAACACAGTAGCCAATTGTCCATTTGTACACAGCCATGACCCGCAAGTAGTCATGGATTGAGTGACCAAATTATTTTATTTTTAATTGGGAGAAAGCAATCTGCCAATCAGTTAGCAACCGGGTTCCTACTTACTGCTAAGTAAACAGAGACAGTGTAGAGTAAGGAAGCTGGTCTAAGGTTTCACCCCACCCAGAATCAAACCCGAGTCCCCTCAGTAACTCTACCACCAATGTTACTGTCCAGTGAGGAGATACTCTATTGCCTCACACGAAATAAACTTTCGGACTAGCAGAGCAAGACATTGAGAGGCCAACTGTTTTAGCCCAAAGCAAGCGTGTTGTTCCCTTATTCATGTGCTTTCTGGTGTAGTGCTGAGTCTGTAATGCTGCTAACTGCTACAAGCTAAAAGATATTTCTTGTTTGATTACTAAAAAGCATCATTATGGGTCCATTCCAGCATTATTTATTTATGAGGACCCATTAGTGACTAAAAAAAAATAGAACAGGAGGGGTTATTCAATGCCCATCAAAAATATGAATACATATATAATGATATATATTGCTACTTTACAACTTGTCCTGCAAGTGGGTTGACCATAAACACAATTGTTGGGTGTAACATCTTCCTCACATTTACGCACATTGATGGTCCACTCCACTGGCCCTAAATAAAATATTTATTTGCAAACAGAAGTTAGCAGAATTGGGAATTAATTGTTAAATTTTGCGAGATTGGAACGGCTTCTCTTTTCTCTTTCCTGCTCCCATATATTAATTTCCTCTTTCCTGAAGGGTGGTGGGGGAGGGGGTAGGGGTCATTCTGGGGGTGAGGTTAGAGTGGTCCACACTGTCGCCCTTGACTTCAGTCTATTTCGACCATGGAGGACATTACAACCGAGCCAGATCCTGCCTTCACCTGATGTCCACACACAGCCCGTTTTCCAGCAATAACCACTAGGTAATGATTGAGAGAGAAATGCCTAGCTCACGGAGGGAGAGCCATGCAAACTGAGATTAACTAACGGAAAACAGACTCTGGTTTGCAGCCAAGGACTGTACAGGATTCCGCACCTCACCAGGTGGGCCACTTGCACATCAAGACAATCCTGGAACTTTTTTTAAATGAAGTGTAAATTATATACATACAAATAAACTCAGTGAACAGTGAATATAACCAGAACATTTCTGGCCAAAATTCCTGACTGCTTTATGACAAGTTCAAAAACCTATTCAAACGTGATTGGTGTGGGGGGGGGGGGGGGGGGGGGGGGGGTGGACTGGGGAGAGAAAGCATCATGTTGCTGAGTTTCCAAGCTGTTTCCCTGACATTACTCCTTCAAAAAACTAAATAAATACAAAAAATGCTGCCAACCTCAAAGCAAGTCGGGAGAAAACCAGCCTCACATTGGAAGCCGGTCTCTTTCTTTTCAGGTGCTGATTGACCTGTTGTGGATCTCCAGCATTTTCTGTTTCTAACACAGATTTCCGGCGAGTGCAGTTTTTCTCTTTATTTCTGCTCCTTCTCGGCACACTGCTGCAGTTTTTCAACCCTAAAATATTTGCTGGAGCCACATATGGGAGTTTTCAATGGCACTAGCCACTTCCTGTCAGTGCCAGAATAATTGCAGCTGTGGACTTTGTTATTACACAGCTAAAAATTCATTACAAATGATGCTGCAGGAACAGCTTCTAATAAATCGTTCTTTCTCATAAGAAATTTTGTCTTAACAAGGTTCGAACACCATGGACTTTAATAGGGTCCAGCTGGGAGCAGGGAAACATTTATTATAATGGGAGGGCTGTAATAAGTGAATTTGTTATAATGAGGTAAGACTTTTTACTGTCACACGAGTAATTTGTCATATTTCACAAATCTTTCAAGTAACAAACTGAAACGCAACCAGCTATTTTTCCATTTGAATAATGTATAAAATATAAATACGCACAGGCACACATATATATGTTTTTAAAAAAGGCAAATCAGTGGGATAAACATCTCTGGAAATAACACAAATCAAGCAGAACTCAACAGAAAGGAATTACAACAGAAAATAACCTCAACACAAATGCGAACTTACTGATTTGAATGTGACCCATTGTCTACAGTAAAGCAATCACACAAAAAAAACACGCAGAAAACTAAAGCTGAACCTGATAGCACTGGTATGGAGAAATGGAAAAAAGCTTGTATATGGGTGTATTGTTTTTAGATGTCAGAGTCAGTTAGCAGTTTCACCGATAGCCGGCAATAGAAACAAGTTAGTCCTTTATAAATTAGAAGAAGAGATCACAGAGGACAAGTTGCTTTCCGTTTTTAGTGCACCACATGGGAAAGACATTTCAACTCTTACCTGCACATGATCTCATGCGTCAGGAGGACTCGGCACATTTCAGGATTCTTGTCTTGACCCTCGTACACTATGGCCTGAAACAGAAAGAAAAAAGTTGAGTGCCTTCCTGCTTGTCTCGTACCAGATTTCATCATTAGAAATAGCTGTAATAATATTGTCGCCCCCCCCCCCCCCCCGTGAATGAGCAGTAGCCCAGGTTACTCTCCAGTAGCCTACTCAAGCTGATGTCCTTGATAATCTCAATAATAATAATAATAATAATAATAATAATCCTTGCATTTGATGTAGCACATCGTCGAGATGTCTCAATGTGCTTCACAGGATATACTGTAAAGTGAACCGACGTCAGTGGGAGCCCAGACAATGAATGAGTGAAAGGAGGAAATTTGACCATAAAATGCAACACGGCCATGTCCTCAGCCACACGCACGCACACGTACAGTAAACAGAATCGACGATCCTGACTGACTGTGACCCGTTCAGTCCAGAAAACTCAGGACATTTATATCCTGCCTCAACTGCCAGTTTGACTGATTTCAATCAGCTCATCATTAGCAAATTCGAAGAAAGATCAAGAGTTTCTGAATTAAAGTTTACACTACGGATAAATCATACGTTATCTGTCTAGGTGGAAATTAATTCATTACAATAAAGCAGATTTATTAATATAGATTTGTTGTTATTCAGTATTGCAAACTCCCTAAAACAACGTTACACAGTTATAAAATAATATTAAATTAATTCATTAATTAGTTTCACTCCAGCCCCCTTATTATTGATGTTGCAACAACTTCCAGCAATATTTAAACCCTCACGGTTCCTCTCCCTCACCCTACTTATCTCGGGATTTTGGTCAATGAGAAATTACATATTCACAATTCAAAACAAACCAAGAGAAATCTATCTCACCCGTTCCCTCAGGCCTTATGATGTCTTAATGTTCTGCTACCATTCATCTGATTGACCTCACAGCCCCAGCAAAATAAATACTCCAACCTCTGCAATTCCCACTAAAGCTTTGGCTAAAAAATTTGTGAATTTCCACCATAATGACTCCAGAAGCTTCAAATTACACCTGAGCTCATTGTGTAAATCCATTTTACCTTCATATTTACGATCACACAGATTTGTGAAAAATTCTTAAATCACAGGCTTCTGTAGCTTCTGAAAAGAACCGGAGTTCACAAATGAACATTTAATTTAAGATTGTCCCAAAGTGCTGAATGACATTAACGGCAAAATGCTCTTGCAAACTAAGATTAAATTGAATTTCGGGCCATGGATTTGGAAACTGAGGGGGAAAGGCAAAGTTCTAATGACAACAAACAATGAATTACATTTGTACAGTATAGCGTCTTTCACGTCGGGCGGACGTCCCAAGAGTCAATAAAGACTTGTATCCAAAACATTACCGTCCGAGACTGATTGAACCATCATAAATTTTCAACGTTGGTTTTCTTATTTTATATTTCTAGTGTTATGTGGCTTCCCCCCCACCCCCCCCTCCTCCGCCACCCCCTTTCCATGCAAAAGGCTTTTGTTATTTTTCAACGGAGAAATTCGATGAGGGAAACAAATGAAGGCGGGTGTTTGGAAACAATGCATTTTCTTACAACTGCGGCTGCCTTTCTAAACGGTCAAACATAGCAACGAAAGGGCAAATAATCAGAATTTTATCAACGTTAAAGAGTATTTAATGTACAGAGGCTGGGCGTGCAATATGCAAATTATTTATCATGAGTTCAAATGCCTGGCTGATGCTATTGACTGTTTAGGATGGACACTGTGCTGGGCCTTCGATGAATCAAAATATCCTACAAACCAGACAATGCATAAGTGAGCTACAACTTCATACCACCTAGAAAATAAGATCCTCGCTGCTATTTCACATCAATATTTCAACACGAATCTTTTTTTTACGATATTAGACTATAGCAACAACTGAAAGATGCCGATCAGTGACACGCAGGCCCCATGTGTACCCCATGCAAACAAAAAATCACAGGCAAACTATAAAACGCCTGCAAACAGAGAGAGGCTGCAGGTAAATTATTTCAGGAAAGAAAGTGTTTCACGAACCACTTTGCGGCTATTGATCATTATGAAATGGCTATCAGATTATAAATAATATGCACAATAGTGAACTCAATCCAAGTCTTCATAATTGCCATATTATTCCTAGTCATACAATTACCCCGCGCTGCACTATATGTAACCTCATGTATTTTCCATAATACTTACAGCTCCATAAATAATGGTCCAAAATAGAAATCCAATATAGGGATGCTCATTACAAGGCTCACTAATTTCATGTTAATTTATTTCCACATTTAGGGTAAATTTCCCTTGGCAATGTATGCTACGCCACGTCCAAAGAGCTACATTCGGTTCATATTTATTTACAATATAGCTGTGTGCATTTCACAACCATAAAGTCAGGCTGGAGAGAGGTTGGGTTTTTTTTTGTGTTGTGGGGGGGGGGGGGGGGGGGGGAGGGGGGGAGAGGAAACAAAATAATAACGTAACGGTGTGGAGAGAGAGAGGGAGGGAGAGGCGGGGGGGAGTGGTGGGGAAATCGAGTGAACATAGTGGAAAATTGTGCAGTGTTGACCGTGTTTAGAGGAGACAAAGCTGAGCTGGGCAGGAATGGGGCGGCAGATTTACAGAGATTCTCACAGACAGATGGCTGGCTCTGTGCAGTTTGCCAGCCCAACTGCTCTCCTCTTATACGGCCATGTGTTTATTGTTGTTTCCGCTAGATGTGTTTTCGTGTGAAAGCTTAACCTCTTTCCCTTTATAAACACAGAGAGAGAGAGAGAGAGAGAGACAGACAGAGACAGAGGGAGAATCCGCAATAAGGAAATAATAATAAAGAGATAAACCCAAACCGCCCAAAATATTTCTGACCTGATGTGTATAAATGACTCGAATCTTGCGTTTCACGTTTGAAATTTGAAGGACAAATCTACAGCATTTATGTGGCATTTTTTTAAAAATATATAACAAAACAAAAAAAGGTTCCAAACTGACGGTGGAAATGGAAAGAATCGCTGAACGTGTCGGGATCATTCTGCGGATTCGGGATTTCATTTCAAAAGAAAAAGAAGAATAATTTTGCAGCAATAAATACACGGCGCCTTGTCACACACACTGTAACACACACTAAACAAATACATTTATGTGTGTGCGTGTATACTGTGTGTGTGTGTGTATATATATAGATATATATATATCTAGGGGAGGGGAAACACATATGATCCGATCAGGGTTTTGTGTGTGAGCTACTGTGTTACAAACTGCTGGGACGCCTCTGAAAGTGACTCTATGTGTGTGTGTGTGTGTGTGACTGTGTGTGTGAGAGAGACTCTCTGTGAGTGTGTGACTGTGTGTGTGTGTGACTGTGTGTGTGTGAGAGAGACTCTCTGTGAGTGTGTGACTGTGTGTGTGTTTGCAAAGAGAAGGGATTGAATCAGACAATAAACGGGAGCTGACCAGAAGTTTGATGAGTTCTGATAACGTGAAGCCGTCACAGGTCAGACAGCCTCAGGAAGGACTGAGTTCAGTCTCCTCTTTTACTGTACATATATATACACCCCCCCCTCCCTCCCGCCGAGGAGAAGCCTTTCCTGCTTTACCCCGAACACCCCCCCCCCCCCCCCCCAAACACAAGCTGCCAATGTCAGGTCCCCCATAAATCCCCACTCGCTGTGCTCGGGGCGGGGGAGAGAGAGCGTTTCTATGTTAAAACATTGAGTCTAGAGTTTCCCAGGAAAGCTTTCTAACTAAAATTACATTTCTGTGCAAATCGCACGAAAAGTTACCACCTGTTAGCCCGGCCCGCGCGCTCTCTCTAACCTCTCCGGTGTGAACAGTGTATTCTCACACCGGGCGCGTTAATATTGTTAACACTATTAATATTATTATTAACGTTCAAATGTCGTTGGAGTTTGGAGTCAAAGTGAGGTGGGTTTCATGGCTCGCAATGTGTGATTCGTTGCTTTGCTCGGTGAGGAGTGTGTGTGTTAAACACGGTGTAAGGTCTTGGCTGTGTCTCTGTCTCTGTGTGTGTCTCTGTCTGTGTGTGTGTGTGTCTCTGTCTCTGTGTGTGTGTGTCTCTGTGTGTGTGTGTGTCTGTCTCTGTGTGTGTGTGTGTCTGTCTCTGTGTGTGTGTGTGTGTCTCTGTCTCTGTGTGTGTGTGTCTCTGTGTGTGTGTGTGTCTGTCTCTGTGTGTGTGTGTGTCTGTCTCTGTGTGTGTGTGTGTGTCTCTGTCTCTGTGTGTGTGTGTCTCTGTCTCTGTGTGTGTGTGTGTCTCTGTCTCTGTGTGTGTGTGTGTCTCTGTCTCTGTCTCTGTGTGTGTCTCTGTCTCTCTGTGTGTGTGTCTCTGTGTGTGTGTGTGTGTGTGTGTCTCTGTCTCTGTTGTGTGTGTGTGTGTGTGTCTCTGTGTGTGTGTGTGTGTGTCTCTGTCTCTGTGTGTGTGTGTGTCTCTGTCTCTGTGTGTGTGTCTCTGTGTGTGTGTGTGTGTGTGTGTCTCTGTCTCTGTGTGTGTGTCTCTGTGTGTGTGTGTGTGTGTAGTTTCCCTGCTCTCTGCTCTGGCAGATTTCAATCGCAGGAAACGGTGTTTAAAAGGAATATCAAAGACGTGGGGAGATATTTTCATAACAGAGTTGTCTGTTGATGTTGGAGGTTTCCCGCACGGGAAGCCAGATACATTAAAACACAAACGCTTTTATTTTCTTCCTTTTTTTCCCTCTTAAAAAAAAAAATGTTTTCGCGTTTGAAAATAAACCTGCAGCAAATGAGCCCGGGGAGCGAGGGGACAGCGCGTGTGTCTTAACTTCACCCAAACCTTTTAACAAAGAGACGAAATATCGGCCCACATTAAATTACCATTAAAGGTGCCTGCTTTGCTGGACTCGCTCTATTCCACGCTGGCGACACGAGAGAGTAAAACACAAGTGTTTATATCCCAGGGGATGGTGTGAGGTTCTCTGTCACCCCCCCCTCCTCCCCCTTCTCCCCCCCATCCCCCCCTCCCCCCCCCCCCAATCCCCCCCCCCCCTCTCACCAGCCCCCACCCCCCCCCCCCCCCCCCACCAGCCCCAGGAAAAAATATTGACTTTCATATCAGAATACACTATTTAAGGAACTCGTAACATCAGGTTTAATGCAGAGATGATCTCATGAGAATGGTATAGCGGATGACACAATCCCAGCCTGGATCTGCCCGCACTCAATCACATTGATACATTTGGGTGTTTTTCCCCAAAAAAAATCTCTGTCGAAAAGTTATTTTATCATTAGAAAAAGCGGGCAATTCGTTGTATTTGTTGGGAGTGGGTTTGGCCAAGTGATTTGTAGATTTTATAGATATATAATAATAATATAGTGTGTGTGTAATATATGAAACAATTAACATTCTTTAGATTTACAATTTTCCATTAACAGATTACTTGCGAAACGATGAGAAGGTTTGAACCTCAGCCCACAGCAGAGAGCGCGGCCAGGCATCCAGACTAGTCTGGGTCACCACACCATCCAGTCAAACACACTCACTATCACACTCACTGACACACACACTCACTGACACACACACACTCACACTCACTGACACACACACACACTCACTGACACACACACTCACACTCACTGACACACACACACACACTCACTGACACACACACACACACTCACTGACACACACACACACACTGACACACACACACACTGACACACACACACACACTCACTGACACGCACACGGCTCAACTTTACCCATTTCCCTCAAACACTAACATTTCCCTCCACACCAATAAAGTCTGTTTCTCGCTGCACGACCTGATCACCTCCTATTTGCTCACATTCTCTGCGGATTTTTTCTCCCCAAACTCACAGATCACTCGGCGCCTGTTGGCGACTTTGGCTCATCTTGTTTTTAAGAATAAAATGTCAACGTCTTTCTCAATGTCTAATTCCGTACAGTACCGCCTTCCGCCAACTCTCTGTTTGTGAGGGTTTGGTGTGAGGGAGTGGGGGGGGGGGGGGTTGGTGTGAGGGGTTGGGGGGGAGGGTTTGGTGTGAGGGATGTGCGGGGAGGGCTTGGTGTGAGGGGGGAGGGTTTGGTGTGAGGGGGTGAGGGGGAGGGCTTGGTGTGAGGGGGGGAGGGTTTGGTGTGAGGGGGGTGGGGGGAGGGGGGGGAGGAGGGGAGTGAACAGATCACAACAACTGAAATAATCAGATATTTTTTTGGTGTCAATTTTTCTTCTTCAAATAAAACGATTTCCTCAAAACAGACAAATGCTAAAGTCGTTTGGGTTTCTGGCATCGACCCTGGAGTCAACTCTAACTTCTCAAGTTTGTAAAGTCATCAGAGTGTGAGCTAAGCAGTGATCCCATCAGTAACTAGGATCAGTACTGACCCCCCCACCCCTATAGACCCCGGCTCTGGGTACCTGGAGCTGAAACAGGGCGAGAGACAAACCCACTCGCTCTGACAGTTCGCAAACAGATTTTCTTTTTCCCCAAAACCACATACACAAAAAACATAAGATTATTTAAACGGCAAAAAGGGAATTCCTTACCTGTTTGGTCATGGAGTCGATCAGTCGCACATACAAATCTTGCTCAGTCCTTATTCCTACGGCATCGGGATTTTTTTTTGTTGAAAAGAAAAACACAAAACAAATATATATATTCAGTGTGAACCATCACAGGGCGGTGCGGTCCACAGATTCTCCTTTAGCGCGTGTGTGATCCTGTCTACCCGGTGTTGAAATTTACCCTCAATTTACAGACGGGGAGACCAAGGCTGGACCCGAGTAAACAGACCTTGGCGCCAGGCGGGGGATCTCGGTGCCGGTTTAACGGGCAGTAACGTGGCTTTATTTGAGGTAAAGCTGCAATGTGCGCCCTGATACCGAGGTCGGGGAGGATTTGTGACCGGCTGCTGACTGGCGGGAATGTGAACCCCGGCTGGTTGGCTGGTTTGACATTTTTTTTCAGGGAAATAGACCACAACAAGAGAGGACTCCGCGGCCGGGTCAGTGTGGGGGGGGGGGGGGGGGGGGGAGAGAGTTAAGGGGCTTCTCACATCAAAGTATCGCCGAGTATAGCGCAGGTGAGACAGAGAGAGAGAGAGGCAGAGAGAGAGAGAGGGAGGAGGGGAAACAGCCCGTGTTATACACAACCCCGTGTTATACACAACCCCGCAAAGCTGGGAGTTCCGCGTTTCATTTTCATTTATTTTTTTCGAAACAAATGCGCACATTTCACTTAAATTAAAACAGCCAGTTTTCCCGGTGCCTGTGTCGGCAGCTGGGAGCGACTCGGGCGACAAGAAGTGACTTGACTCACCGTTACTGTACAGCAGCTGTAATCTGTAATGAATCCCATTATTGGTCTTTTCGGTGCTGATTTCCTGAAATGGTATTAAAATATTAGTGTGTGTGTGGGGGGGGGGGACCCACAAAATCCTCTTAAAAACCCAACGTGTTAAATATTAAACACGCGACAATAACAAAACAACGGGACTGGCTTTAAACACACTCCCTCACACACACACCTGATCTACCGCAGCAATAACACCACTCGCCCCGAGATTATGTGATTTAATTGCGGTTTGTAACCCGCAAAATCGGTGAAAACTATCACCGAATGTTTAACGGTGTGAATCAGAGCGAAGTGATTTCACGCGTAACCCGAGTTAGTGCGTGTGTTTGTGTGTCGCCTTCACGTGGGAGATTTCACGGTAAAAGTGGGGAGAGAGTGAGGGAGGGAGAGACAGTCACGTTTATGTCAGTAAATAGGATGTAAACTAGGGTTTGTTTGACGGCCGAGTGGGGGATGAGGAGCCCGGCTGCTTGTCCTAACTGAACACTCGCTCTGTAACTTCTCCCCACGCGTTTGCTCGCTGTCTCTATAGAGAGATATATATATTAAAAGTTTATTGTCCGCCAAAGTCGAGACTTCGCTCACCTTTTCCTTCTCGACGAAGCCCACGAAGGCTGTCCTCTCTATCTCCACCGGCTGCCCCTGACGGTCGTACAGAGCCAGGACAAAGTGGAAGAAGTTGGACTTGCGGAGGTTGGACGGCGGCTGCTTCTCGAAGTGAGCCCGGGCCAGACCCACCCCACTGCGGGCAACACAAAGCAACACAAGCCGGTCACACCCTCACACACACACCCTCACACACACACCCCCACACACCCTCACACACACACCCCCACACACACACCCCCACACACACACCCTCACACACACACCCTCACACACACACCCTCACACACACACACACCCACACACACCCTCACACACACACCCTCACACACACACCCCCACACACACACCCTCACACACCCTCACACACACACCCTCACACACACACCCCCACACACCCTCACACACACACCCTCCTCCCGGCTTTACTGTGGCTGGTGAACACAGTCCCTCTCGCCGCTGGAGATCCACAGAGACATAGAGAGACTGTATTTACACTAGTTCCTAACGCAGAGTTAGCTCAGGACCCGCCGGGCGATCAGAGCCATTGTAAGGTTTCTCATCAGTGTTGTCGACACTCAAACTTGTGCCGGGGTTCGCGTCCCGCGGGGTCAGGGTCTCAAGTCCCGACATTACAGCTTTTATTATTAATGTTATTATTGTTAGGTTGGGAGCAACGCCTTTAGCGCGATCAACCCGCAGTCGTTTCCCGAAAAGTTTGGTCTCCGGTTATTGGGAATGTTCCTGACAGCTTGAACGCAGCCAAGAGTCAACAACAAGACTATCGGCAACTCCACGGACGCGGGGACGGGAGTGTGGGTGACATACACGGTCGGGGTGTTTCGGGGAGAGTTGTCACCAGGAGCCGGGACGAGGGTCGGTCACCGGCAGGTAACGCACAGTGTGTGAGTCTGTCAGGTCGAGTCGCGCCGGTTGAGAAGCGCTTCAAAAGATGTCAGCGAAAATAAAGCCTCTAAATCTGGCTTCGTTTGACTTGCAAATCGATTAATGCACCAGAACCCGCTTTGTGATATTTTAGGTGTTTTTTTAATCTCATATACAAATATATAACACACACACACACACAGAGACACACACAACACACACACACACACAGAGAGACACACACACACACACACACAGAGACACACACACAGACAGACAAATAATATATATTTTTAAAAAGCGACAGTGGGAATGTTTCCTTACCTCTGAGCGGCCGTGTTGGAATCCAGCACCCCGGCTCCCTGCATCCAGGAGCGGACAGTACTGATCCCGCTCCCTATGGGTTCTTCCTTCATACTGCTCCCACTTCTTTGTATATTTTCCTGAATCCCAAACATGAAAACAAGCTTTTTTTTTCCCCCTCCCCACCCCCTTTCTCCTTCTTCTCCTCCTTCTTCTTCTCCTCCTTTTTCTTCTTCTTCTTCTCCTCTCTGTCTCTCTCTGTCTCTCTCTCTCTCTCCCCTGTTTTTTTTAACTCCCACCCCCCTCCACACACACACACACACACACACTTTTCTTCCACAAAAAAAGAATTCCCCAACAAACAAGACACGGTGAGTGATAGACGTTGAATTCAGCTCTCTCTGTTTTTCGGTCAGTCAAAGTCAAGGATCCGGTAGCAAACAGCTCCCCCCCCCACCCCCACACACCCCCCCCCCCACCCCCACACACACACACACAGATAATATCTATCAAAAGACTCTGGTGACGGTGATAATAACGATAATAATAATGGAGAGTGGGGTTACAGTAGAGGGGAGACACACAGAGACACAGAGACACAGAGGGAGTAAAGGGGGGCAGAGAAACAAGATACACACGCAACTCAAAGCTCGTGTTTGTATAAACAAAAAATATTCCACTCCCTCCCTCCCTCCCTCACTCACTCACACCCTCTTTTTTAAAAGAAAGAAAAAATAACAGCAGAGAGGGGTGGTGGGGGGGGAATGCTGCTGGGAATTTTTTAGACGCACGAAGGAGAGATCAAGTCGAGTTACTGGGTTTTGTAAACCCAAGTGTCATCGTCCAATAAGAAAGAGTAAGTTTATTTTCTCTCTCTCTCTGTCTGTCTGTCTGTATGTGTGTGCGTGTGTGTTCAGAATCGATGCTGTCTGCTGGTCCCGGCGAATGAATGAGAACTGTTGAGCTGAGAGGTGTTCCCTTGTGGATGATGCTGTTTCTCTCTCTCTCTCTTTGGAGGGAGGGGGTTGGGGGGGGGGGGTGAGAGAGAGGAGGGGGAGGGGGGGGGGGCTGGTGTGTGTGTTCACTGGGGGGCGGGGTGAGAGAGAGAGGAGGGGGGTGGGGGGGGTGAGAGAGACAGGAGGGGGGGGGGCTGGTGTGTGTGTTCACTGGGGGGGGGGGGGTAGAGAGGAAGGAGGGAGTGGGGAGGGGAGGGGGGAGGGGAGGGGAGGGGGGAGGGGGAGGGGAGGGAGGAGTCGAGGACAGCGGGCGGATCGGAGAGAGGATGGGAATCAGGGATGGGGTCCCGCAGGACTGAATCCACGTTACCTTTCCCTGGAGTCACGCTCTCTCTGTCCTCTCTCTCCCTCCCTCCCTCCCAGAGCCCACCCTCTCCCCTCCTCCCAGACCCCGAGAGGGGAGAGGGTGGGCTCTCGGCGCCGAATATGGTCAGAAACCCGCCTTTCGCTAAGCCAATGCCAACACCGTGTGGGTGAGATGGACAGGCCGGGCTGACAATAGGCTCAGAGGAGGGTTTTTTTGCGCTTTCAATATGTGACACAATACACCGTGAGGGTGCAAGTCATCCCCGAGACGTGCAAATGAGCCCTGATTCCCTGTGTTATTATTGTTATTGTTATTGTTGTGGTGGTGATGCTGATGTGTGTTGAGGTTGACATGTTCCCGGTGGCTGTGGACCGTGTGTTTTCTCGCTGTGACCAGCCTGACACGAGTGTCTGTGTTGAGGCCACACGGGGCTGGGCGTCTTTCCAAAGGTTATTAGTTTCGACAACAACAACTAACCCCCCCCCCCCCCCGGGGTGACTGGGGCTGGGGAGAGAGACAGAGATAGAGAGAGAGAGCGCTGTGTGTGTGTGGTGTGGGGGGGGGGGGGGGGGGGTGACAGTGTGTGAAGTAGCCCTGACCCTGAGGTACAGGCGGCTTCCAGTGGCTGTCACTCTGACGCACCTCACTCCCATCCCAGACCAGGTGTAACCTCCCGTTTTTCCCTGAGCAGTTGGGGGGGGGGGAGACGCTTTGGGATAAATAAAGACGTTATTAAAGTCGCGGTTACTTTAACAAAAACGGTTATAAAATAACAAGGTTTGTAACGGTTGTAACGCGCCCCTGAGGCCTGGGTGGGGTTGGGGGGGATAGTGTGACTTGAGATGCAAAGGTGAGCAGGTCCCGAGTCGCTGCAGAGCGGGGGGTGGGGGGGGGGGGGGGGTGTCGTGGTGACTGACAGTAAGTTTGTTTGGAGTCTCGGTGCAGACAGAACTCTTCACACAGTAACTCATTAAAGTCAGTAAATGATGCTGTCGCGTGTGTAACCGTGAGGATCGTTGTAACTCTCTCATAAATCATAGGTCTGATTGCACATAAGCCAGCGGCGAAGCGGGGACAGGTTCTAGTTGGGTTTTTGCTCTCTGTGTGTGTGTGTGTGTGTCTGTGTGTGCGTCTGTCTGTACAAAACATGCCTCTCCGCGCACACATGATCCTCAGGTCAGAACGACTTCTCTGTGGCTTTTCACTCATTCACTGCGTTTCGGGAAATGTTCAGCAAAAGGGTGAATATAAATACAACAGGTAGTCCCCTCCCCTCCCCGCCGTGCGCTCTGAGCTGATATCAGTGATAACTCAGCCCAGACTGGACGCTGACCTCTCTCTCTCTCTGTCTCTGATGCCGGTCTCCCCAGTCCAGGTGTCAGTTTCCCTCTTGTTTAGTTTAGGATCCGCTGGGACGGGACAGTGAGAGCCTCCACACCGTGTAAAACACTTCACACACACACACACACACAGCGGAAAATACCGCGCCCCTGTAGACGGCAGCTACAAACAGGACCCCCCCCCCCCCCACCCCGACTGCAGGAAAGCAAACACACAGCGGTGTACTGTACAAGCCCCCGCCGCCGCCTTACACACTCGGCACTGATCTCCAGGATCCTTCACTATTTTTTAACGATAATATTAAACGCGGACGGCAGAGTCTCTGTCTGAAACCGATTAATCGAATTATTGTTGAGGTCAGGAGGTAAGATACCGGAATGGGAAGGTTCTGGTATAGCCAGGCGGGTTAGGGTCTGATAGTGGGAAAGAACCTTCCCTTCGCTTTGCTGGATATCTGGGACATTCCCAGTAACCGGATCCCTCGTTGCCTCAGTGTCGGAGTCTGGGAGGATCAGGGGCCGATATGATTCTGTCTAAATCCGCGGCGATCAATGCGACGCTGATACAGAAAACACGCGCCGCGATTTAAACTCGCCATGTGAGCTGAAATAACACGGGGAGCCGACACCGCGGGAATATCGATTTGTGTTCAGCGGGAGGGGACACCGGACCCGCCGACCACAGAACACACAGTTACTACATCACAACAACCGTGACTCAAGTCACTTATTCCCAAACAACGAAAACATTTGCAGTTGTGGAATCTGTTCACCGCCGTGCGCTGGGTTTGTTGAATGAAATGGAGTGTTTTTCACACCTCTCCTGTCTGTGTGCAGAGCGTCTCGCTAATTTGAGTCTCGTAATGAAGACTGCGAGGTGTTAGTCACGACATGAAGCGTTACCAACTATTAAATATTGTCAAACCGCAGGAGAAACACAGCGGGCGCCGGGATCATTTATTTTACATTTATTCTGCAGTAGATCGTTGTGATTAAACAGGGTTTGTTTTTAAACTGCAATCGTTTGCAGAGCGTTTCAGGGATGAGTGGATTGTAGGGACTTCACCCCAGCCCCCCCCCCCCCCACCCCCCCCAGCCCCTCCCCTCTCTATACCCGGGGCTGGTTATTTTATTTAACATCAGATTTAAAACTATCGTCCGTTCGACAATAGTCCGTAACCCGTGCACAGAAACACTCTATTTTTTAATTCGTATATAAATATGTCCAATCCGAGTTGTGTAAGCGACGCTTGCTCGAGGAATGATGTTGAACAAAGTGATGATTTTAATCCAAGGGTTTGGACTCGGTCTATAGGGTTTTTCACATAAAAGCCACCGTCCCAACTGGAATGTTGTTATAGACATTTAATATATGTCTTAAAGCGCGTGTGTTTATCGAGAGAGAGAGAGAGAGTGTGTGTGTGAAGGGGGTATCTCAACATAGCAAAATAAATACTATTCTCCAGTGTGACTATATTGCCAACAAGGTATTCGCCCGCAGTGCGTTGAATACAGTTAATATTTCAAGAGGGAATTTTTTAAAAAAAAATTTAACCTTTTTTTTCAACAGAGAAATGACTGTTTCTGATCAGGTGTAATGTTTGCTGACCCCGAAGTTATCGGTGTGTGTTTCTCTGCCGATTCCAAGGGAATAAAACTCTGGCGAGAGTGAGTGGTTCACTGCAGGTAAAGCCGGGGGACGGTGTGATCTCTGCCCGGTGTGTTCCGATGGCCGCCGCCCCCACCCGGGTTTATTCCACCGGCCAAAGGAAAAATCCGATTGGCAAACATTCTCCCAGGAGCGGGGTTGCCAGGGCAGCCGCTATCTTCAGTTTAAACACCAACTCAAATATGTTAAGGGCTTGGTGTGTGTGTGTGTGTGTGAGGGGTGGGGGGGTGGGGGGGGGGAGGTGAGAGAGAAAATCGTCTGATCCAGAAAGGACTGATATTAAGGGGAAAAAAAAATCCCCAAACGAACAGATCCCATTTATTGCAGTTATTCCCAAACCACTGTGATGTTGCAGCCGCCTGATCCCCCAGACATAACGGGATCCCTCCAAACAGCAGAGAGGTGGGGGAGAGAGAGAGAGACAGCTATCCTCTCAGGGTCTCCATTATACATTATATTATATACTATATACACCAAATATAGATATATATGTATATGATTGAGTGTATATTATATATATCTATATATGTGTGTATAGATGTGTATACATTATATGTATATATATATAGAGAGAGAGAGAGAGATTGCAAACAGTTGGAACAGTTAAAACGCGTAAATGTGTATTATTTCGGTGTGAGACTTTTTATGGGAATAAACCATCGTGTCCTGAAGCGGCTTGTCAGCACATGTCGTCCAGTCCAGCATCGATTCATTAGTTTCGAATGAAATCTGATGCTTTCACTCGTATTCTTGGCCAAAATGTTACGGTTTCGATTTTTTGGGGAGGTGATCCACCTAACCTCGCTTAGACTTTAGACCCCGGGACAGCGGCTCTGAGCCCGGACTGTATCCCACCAGCTGCAAACTACACACGGAAAGTTTATTCCACAGGAAAGTATTGCGTTTGGGAAGTTATTCATTTCAAGTAAGTCCACAAATATATTGTGAAACGGCGGGGGTTTGCGTGATGGATAGTGGAGGTGAAAGTGGTTACAGAGAGAGAGAGGGAGAGAGAGAGGCGGACGAACGACAGGGGGGAAAGACCGTGAATATCCCAAATAAAGAGACAATTAGAAAGAGAATTAGTACAGAGGGAAACGGGAGAGTGGGGGAAGCAGAGAGATGGGTCAGAATGGAGGGATAGAGAAATGTGGAGGAAACTAGTCAAGGGCAGGAAAGTGGGGAGATTAAGAACAAGGAGAAAGAAAATGAGGTCGTTGCACATAAATAGAGAGGGAGAGGGAGAGAGGAGAGGGAGGGAGAGAGAGGGAGCGCAGAGAGAGAAGGAAAATAACAGCCAAAGGGGTTAGCAAATCACATTCTGTGCTGCACCGCGCCATCTAGCGCTAACTGTGTGTGACTGAGAGAGTGTGTGTATGGAGGGTTTGTGTGTGTGTATGTGAGTGTGAATATGTGTGTGAGTGAGTGTGTGTATGAGTGTGCATGTGAGTGAGTGTATGCATGGTATGAGTGTGTGTGTGAAAGTGTATGTGAGTGTGTGAGATGTGAGTGTGTGTATGTGAGTGTGTCTATGTGAGTGAGTGAGTGAGTGAGTGTGTGTGTATGAGTGTGTATGTGAGTGTGTGTATGTGAGTGAGTGAGTGTGTGTGTATGAGTGTGTATGTGAGTGTGTGTATGTGAGTGAATGTGTGTGTGAGCGCAGGTATCCTGGACACTGAGGAACTCATTCCAAGGCTTTGGGTCAGAGTCTCCCGAGCCACCCACCGGTCATTATCTGGACGTAAGAAGATCAAAGCGAGTCGTGAGTGTTATACTTGGAGATGATGTGACCGGGTTTTGGACGTGGGTGTTGATATTTACAAGGTCGTAACATTAATTCAGGATCGTTGGATAACGACCACCGCAGAACCCAGTAAACCTCACCGAATGTAATGGATTGCCTGCCCTGCCAATAGAGTTTGTCTGATATTGTATCGGGTTTTACATCCTTTTATTCCGCAATAAAATGAACCCCCCCCCCACCCCCTCCCCCCTCCCCCCACTCTCCTTTATAAATGCACACACACGCACACAATGTTACAGCCCACACAGCAAACCCCGGGACATTATGTCGAGGAAACTCTGGGTATTGTTCACTTAATTGTTTAAAACTCAATTGTTACGATTCGTACTTTTTCACGTATAAAAATCCAATGTGTTCCAGCTACCCTGGCCACACACACACACACACACACAGACAGACACACACACACACACACACATACACACACCACACACACAGACACAAACACACACACACACACATACACACACACACACACATACACACACACACACACATACACCACACACACACACAGACACAAACACACACACACGGCATATATACTGTGTATATACTGTATTATATATGATATATATACAGCCGTGTGTACCATTGGTGCCAGCCATGAGATAAGTACATGTACATATACTTATATAATAACGTGCACAGATGTGGATAGGCACATGTACAATGAACTGTCTCACAGACAGTTCGCAGCTAAACGTTACCCAGTGAGTGGCCTGTGCCTCACTGACACGCTGCTGTCGCTCTATTTTCTCACCTCAGTGTCCGGGACCTGTGGAGTTTAAGCCACTAAACTAACAGGTCAACAGACACTGTCCTCCACACACACACACACACAGTGTACAGACAGGTTAGCCTGTACACACACACACAGTGTACAGACAGGTTAGCCTGTACACACACACACAGTGTACAGACAGGTTAGCCTGTACACACACACACACGCCACTGTGTGTTACAGGACGGTCAGCCTGTGAAGTACAGTATTTGGAGACGTCCATGTGAGGGGAGGTGATGAATTTTACAACACAGGGATTGCAAGTGACTTCGGGACCCACAATAAACAAATACACAAATAGCAGCGAGGAGTTTTCTGGTGGGGGGGGGTTCAGATAACACAGAGGAGGGTAACACAGGGAAGTATTTAATGAAGGAAAGTTGCCCAGGTGAAGTATCCAGAGTGTCACTGAGCGCGGCTGCCACAGGTCACACTCACTCACTCACTCACACACTCAGTGTACAGGGCTTCTCTCTGACATGAGGCGCTGGTTTGCGATGTGTTTTCACCCAGAGCCAGAGCTGAACCTTCAGCTTGGAATAGCAAGAGCGACACCAAGCGGCGGCTGCGGGGAACTGCTGTGGGGAGTGGGGGGGGGGGGGGGGGGGGGAGAGAGGGGGGGGGGGGGAGATATGCTGTAACATTTGATAGGAAAGAATTCGCTTGAGAGAAACCTGAGGTGGTGGTGAGGGAGGCGAGGGGAGGTGGGTGGGGGGCGGTGGGTGGGGAGGCGAGGGGAGGTAGGTGGGGGGGGATGGGGAGGTGGGTGGGGGGGGTGGGGGAGGTGGGTGGGGGAGGTGGGTGGGGGGGGTGGGGGAGGTGGGTGGGGGGGGTAGGGAGCTGGGGGATTAACAGGGGAGGGGAGAAAGGTAAACACATAAAACCGAATTAGTGTTTGAATAGAGGTTAACGTTACTTTAAAATCCCCCCCTGACCCCCCCCCCCCCCCCCCCCTGTACCCTGGCTCCTGTTCAGCGCCTTGGGACGTCCTCCCGACGTGAAAGGCGCTCTATAAATGTAATTAGTTGTTGTTGTTGTTGATACCCTGAGTGTGTGATGGTGATGGTTTTACACACGAGCGAAAAACAAACTCGTGTCACTGGAGTCTGAGGGGGTGAAGTCAGCCTCGTTCTTTGTTTTAAAGACGAAAAAAAACAATCCGAGTCCATTCCTGGGTCACTTTCCTCAATCCGCCCGAATTCTCTGGCGCAACGTGACACTAACTCGTACATTTTATACCCAAATGGGGGAGAGAGAGAGAGGTGGGAGAGGGGGGGAGAGATAATCCCCCCCAACTCCTTAACTGAAGCTTCACCCAAACAATTCAGTGAAATTTAGTGACAAAAACACTCACTTCACACTCACTGCCGAGAAATTATATTCCCTTTTCAAATAGTGACTGTGTTACACACACACAGACAGACACACTGCTCCCGTCCTCTCCTCACTCGCCAGATTCCTGAAATTCCAGGAAAGGGGAAATCACCGCGTTTCACAGATAGATATATGATCAGGAGGGAGGGAGAGAGAGAGAGAGAGAGGGGGGGGGGGGGGGGGGAATTTAACGGGGCAAAGAACGCATTGATTTCTAACGATTTTAGTTTCCAAATACATTCAATATAAAACGACAAGAGCCATACCCCACCCCACACTCACACACACACACTCACACACACTCGATCATCCTCATCACAGGCAAACAAGATCTTTAGAATATGATCAACAGCCAAAATATTGTGTTATTACACGTAAGACATTATTGTCTCTGTCCCAAAGACTGTAAACCAGAGAACAGTGATCAGGATGATTTGCTCTCAGTGTAATTAGTAAAAAAAACAGTAAAATGACAACAAATGTATATTTATCACACCGCCTTTGCCGCTTGAAGGTGTTGGGAAGTAAAGTTTGCCCTGTTTAACAGTCTGTGTGTGTGTGGGGGGGGGGGGAAGGGGTGTATGTGTGTGTGTGTGTGGGGGGAAGGGGTGTATGTGTGTGTGTGTGGGGGGGGGGGAAGGGGTGTATGTGTGTGTGGGGGGGGGATGTATGTGTGTGTGTGTGTGGGGGGGGTGTATGTGTGTGTGGGGGGGGGGTGTATGTGTGTGGTGGGGGGGGTGTATGTGTGTGGGGGGGGGGTGTATGTGTGTGTGTGGGGGTGGTGTGTGTGTGTGTGGGGGGGTGTATGTGTGTGTGTGTGGGGGGGTGTATGTGTGTGTGGGGGGGGGTGTATGTGTGTGTGGGGGTGGTGTATGTGTGTGTGTGGGGGGTGTTTGTGTGTGTGTGTAGGGGGTGTATGTGTGTGTGTGGGGGGGTGTATGTGTGTGTGTGGGGGGGGGTGTATGTGTGTGTGGGGGTGGTGTATGTGTGTGTGTGTGGGGGGGTGTATGTGTGTGTGGGGGGGGTGTATGTGTGTGTGTGGGGGGGTGTATGTGTGTGTGTGGGGGGGTGTATGTGTGTGTGTGTGGGGGGGTGTATGTGTGTGTGGGGGGGGTGTATGTGTGTGTGTGGGGGGGGTGTATGTGTGTGTGTGTGGGGGGGTGTATGTGTGTGTGTGGGGGGGGTGTATGTGTGTGTGTGGGGGGGTGTATGTGTGTGGTGGGGGGGGTGTATGTGTGTGGGGGGGTGGTGTGTGTGTGGGGGGGTGTATGTGTGTGTGTGTGGGGGGGTGTATGTGTGTGTGTAGGGGGGGTGTATGTGTGTGTGGGGGGGGTGTATGTGTGTGTGTGGGGGGGTGTATGTGTGTGTGTGTGGGGGGTGTATGTGTGTGTGGGGGGGGGTGTATGTGTGTGTGTGGGGGGGGTGTATGTGTGTGTGTGGGGGGGGGTGTATGTGTGTGTGGGGGGGGGGTGTATGTGTGTGTGGGGGTGGTGTATGTGTGTGTGTGTGGGGGTGTATGTGTGTGTGTGGGGGGGGTGTATGTGTGTGTGTGGGGGGGGGGTATGTGTGTGTGTGGGGGGGGGGTGTATGTGTGTGTGTGGGGGGGGAGGGTGGTAGGTGTGTGCGTGTGGGTGTGTGAACTTTTCTCCTGTTAAGTTTCACTGTGATGAATTCAGTCACTTTCCGACAAGCAAAATGTGGGGAATCTCACTCAATTGTGATCAGAGCTCAGCCCAGGTGTCCATCTCCCCCCCCACACACACAGTCACTGTCCACAACACACAGTCAGCCCTGGCGCTGGATACGTTGTATTTAAGGTACAGAATAACCTTAATCTCCAGCCTCCCCCGTCAAACCCTCCAACCTGTTCACTACCGAGCGAGTGAGTGAGTCAAAGCTTCTCTGCAAGTTTCTAACTAAACCCTCCGCGAGAATCGTGTTAATGCAAATAGCCTCAAATCACCCAGTCAGTCCTGTTAACCCTCCACTAATAACAAGTCTGCAGTCTGTACACACACATATATAAACCCCGACAGCCCACGGGCGGCTAAAGGCGCTAATCAGTGCCTCGGGACGTCCCTCCCGACGTGAAGGGAGCTGTACACGTGTAACCTGTTGTTGTTTCCCCATCATGTGAAGCCGAAATCACAGCCTCTGGTAAAACAGCAGCAAACACACCACTGTACAGCGGCAGGGGGTCAGGGACAGACCTGGAAACACTGTAACAGGTACATCAGCTCCCCTGACAGTGAAGTCTGTCCCCCCCCCCCCCCCCCCCCCTCTGTGCCCGCTGCGGGGGCTTCTCCACACCGCACACCCACCGCAAAGTGAATTAACTGTGTGTTGTGTGGCTTGCCGGAGAGGTAACCGCTGTGTTATTTACACACACACACAAACACACACAAACACACATGCACACACACACAAACACACACAAACACACATGCACACACACACAAACACACACAAACACACATACACACACACAAACACACACAAACACACACACACACATATACACACACACACACACATACACAAACACATACACATACACACACAACAAACACAAACATACACACAGCGTTGTACATGTGGTTTGTTGATCAGATTGCACAGAGAGAGAGAGAGAGAGCAATTGAATTATTTCGACATTTTTCCTCTGGAGAATAAGTTAATGTGGAGCCGCGAGTGTCTGGAAAACAAACCACGAATAACACACATCCCCCTGTGACCCACAGCCTCGCAGTCTCACTGTGTGTGTCAGCGCCACAACCCTAAACTCTCTGCCCCGGTGTGTGTGACTGTGACTGTGACTCCCGGTGTGTGTGGCTGTGACTCCCGGTGTGTGTGACTGTGACTTCCCGGTGTGTGTGGCTGTGACTCCCGGTGTGTGTGGCTGTGACTCCCGGTGTGTGACTGTGACTCCCGGTGTGTGTGGCTGTGACTGTGACTCCAGGACAAGCTGCTAAATGACTGGGTCACGGCTGCTGCCCTCGCGGTGCCGGTGCCCGGGATTCCCTGGGGGTTGGCGGCGGGAGCTGTGATGCGCACAATTCCGGTACAAATGAAATCGTTCCCGTCTCTCCCGGCAGCGGCCGTTTATTCTGTTCCTTTCTGGGGGGGGTTTATATCGGGATAAAACACGATAACTTTTCCCTCCCTCCATCGCCTCACCTTTCATTCAATCTCACAGCCATCGAGGTCAAATCAAACCACACAGTGCAGTGGCCTGCAGCCCCCCTCTCCCCCCCTCTCTCTCTCTCTCTCTCTCTCTCAGTGTTTTCTGTACAGAACTGAGCCCAGAAGCCGAGGAACTCACCGAATTCTCGCTTTAAACATTGAAAGGCCCTCTCTCTCTCTCAAAAAAAAATTACTTAAAAAAAAACAGCTGGATTCTCTACATTAGTAGTTTTTTTAATTTTTTTAAATGAAATGAACGCAGGGTTTCTGAATATCCTTTTACTGTTCGATAGTACGGGGGGTGGGGGGGGGGGGAGTTTTGGGGTTGGATCCATGATATTCCGTAAAGTAATTGATAGATTGTTAAAAGATGATTTTTGATGTAACTTGATGTAGTTGCGCATGTCCTTGTCAGTGTCAGTGTCTGACCTGGAGTCTGATCTCTAGTTTAATGAGAAGTTGATATCAAACCTGTAGACTTCAGGCTACATCAGCCTCACTCTCTCTCTCTCTCTCTCTGCCGCCTGGTCTGCACGGGGAGGGATTCATTGCAACCAAACTCGGGGAAAATGTATCAGATAAAACACTCAGAAACTTATTAAAACTGAACAGTTTTGAGAAAAGTTCCCGCAAACAAAATAGGAAGCACGTCCGCGTCACCAAACCCTCCCAGGACACTGAATACCACCCGGCTCTTCACTGAAATTGTACTTTATTATATAAAAAAATTAAAAACACACACACACTGTACTGAAACACCAGTGTAGCCTGGCCGCAGGCTTTTATTTACTGACGCTTTTCAGGATATTGGTGGCAACCTGTGCACAGATTTAATTAATTTTTATTTTATTTTAATTTAATTTGACAACTGATTCTCAGTGCTGTCTGTGCCGCGGTGCTCGGGTAGATTGGCTGGAGAGCTCGCCCACACAACATTCACTTGACTTCTAATTATTTTAATTCTGTAAAGGTGTCTGTCCAGTTAGTACCACCCTCCCTACTAACGCCCCCCCCCCCCCCCCCCCCCCAATATACATTAGTATTAATGTCGGTACATGTCGTACTTTGTACATGATGTAATTTACTAGTCTGACAATGAGGAGAACATAACAGAGACGTCCTCCCAACGCCAAATCTACAAATGTAATTGTCTTGTTGTTGTAAGAAGGAAGCAGCAATAATCCCCAGACACAGGGAGATGGGATAATAATAATAATAATAATAATCCTTGCATTTGATATAGTGTCTTATTGTGTCTTTGAGGCGTCTCAAAGCTCTTCACAGGATGGCAATGTGAATTGACTGTACATGCAGAGGAGTGTGTGGTGGATTGAAATGACCACATGTTTTTTTTTTGGGGGGGGGGTTAGCAATCCACCAATAACTAGCAACTGCCCTGTGAGGTAAGCGGTGGCCTGGGGGGGGGGGTGAAGGAAACTTACCCACCGTGTTGTCCTGCTGGGAACAGAACCTGCTGGGATCAGGTCTTTTGCTTGCAAGGCGAGTGCTCTAGCGGACTCCAAAAAATATTTACAAAGAAGATATTTTTGCCTCTAGCCACGTTGAAGAACAACCGATTTCAATATAAATAACTTGCATTCAGTGCGGCATTTTATCACCGTGTTGAAAAACCTTAAATCACTCCCCAGGATTTTGCTGTTGTGTGTAACGATTTGTTCGTAACATAAATCAAATTCTAGGAGGTTCTCTGCCCTCACGGTATTGGAATATCCATATGTGTTATTAGAGCATTTCAGAACATTTGATTTAATAGAGAACCCGAAATGTACAGGGCAGTACAGTATGGAATCCATTCTGATAACCCATGTCCGTTTATTTCCACTTAAAATAAGCGGATCCCACTTCCAGTGGCTACAGTCTATTTGAATAGTGAGGCGCCTCAAACCAAATATGTTAAGTATGTTCACCGTGGAGTTCAATTGTCCAGGCAATCATTTTAGCTTGTCTGTATAAACCATGAGCTAGGACTCTGCCAGATACCTATCTCCTGACAGAGTATTCTAGCTTTCTGATCGAATTCTCTTCACACAAACTTTCAACAATCAGTAGTACAGTATTAAGGGTATTTGTGGTCGACATTAGACATGCAGAACAGATTGAATCTTCTTCAATAAATCTGGTCTGGTAATAATAATTCGCATACAGAATTTGACATTTTTAGATTATCAGAACATTTAATGTGATAAAACTGCCAGGTGACTTAATGAGTTAAAAAAAAAGCATTTTCTAATTGAAACATCTCAAAACACTTTATAGTAATAATAATAATCATTGCATTTGATATAGTGCCTTATCACATCTTCAAGACGTCTCAACTGTATACTGTCTTGAAGTATACAGAATATACTGTAAAGTGAATTGAATGTGAATAACAAGGGTCAGATATCAGGAGCACAAAACCCTATCTGTGTTTCTTTTTCCCTCAAAGTCCAGAAATGTTAAGATTAACTTGAGTTCTCTGATCACTGAGCATTTGCTCTGTACTGCTCATTGTCAAGCGATCCAATCCACTCACACATTAATTTTAGTGTTTAGCCAAAATTCTCTGCAATGTCACTCCACCATTGTCATAACATATTGATAGAAATTCTTTCTTGAACTTGTATTTTTATATATTGCCATACAGAGAATAAATGATACTCAATTCTTGCGTTGAGCAGAAAAAAAAGAAAAATAGGAATTGAGGAGGATTGAAAACAGAGCATGAGGAGAGGAAGCCATCACTGAATAGTTGGGTGCAGAAGTCATCAGTTATCATTCTTACTACATTTAGAAACAGCATACAGACAAGTTACACGAGTGGCCCATTCAGAAAAGAGCAGTACAGATCTAGGAGGTCCCAGGTTCGAGTGCCAGTCTCTGCTAAGCTGTTTGCAGCTAGAGTCAAGTGGGTGTGAGCCCCAGCCTCCACCCCTTCCTGGTTTACACAAGAAAAATAATTCAATGTTCCCACTCCTGATCCTTATCCAGTGATCCGTTCAGCAACGATGTCCTCACTGACATATCCTGTTGACACTTATGGAGCAGGTTCATGCATGAAGAATGGCTCCTCGGTCGAGATAGCATAGAGCCCGTGAAACTGTACACTGGGAGGAGACAGTCCTTTGAATATATAGTGAATAATGCATTCAATGATTAACTAAGAGGAAAGATTTAGTTGATGTCATACACCTAAGCTCAAAATCTGAGTGATTTATAAACTATCTGAGACTGAGAAGAAATCACAGCTTTGAAATGACTTCCAGCGCACTGGATGCAACATTTTCGAGTGGGTTTTGTGTCTGTATGGGGAGGGAAAGATGAGTTTTATTCAAATTGTGCATTTTTTTTATTTTAATGGGGTTGGATATTGTATCAGGAATTGATCATCAGTGCACCCCCTCTGCTCTGCCGGGTCTTGCCGATGAGCCAGGCTCGCTGTACTGCCATCAGCCGCGTCCTGAAGTACTGTGGACCCTCCTGGCTCTATATCACCAGCGCCATAGAGGTTCAGCTCGAAGGAGGCCCTGCTGACATTCCCCAAGGTGGACAGTGCAGTCGCTGTCACCCTGACCCCCAACCTAACGTAATTGATGCACAGACTTCAATGTTCAACAATCAATCGTTCCAAGTGAATGGAAATGAATATCCAGTTATTACCAGGAACTCGGCAGTTGACAGCACGATTACCACCGCACTGCCAGAGGTACAATTTGTCACACAAGACATTAAACCGTGGAGTCCTGTAGCTCAGTGGTCAGAGCGCTCGAGTTACAAGCGTGAGACCTGTGTTTCGAATCCAGGGAGATCAGGGTGAAACCTCGGGCAAGTTTCCTCACTCCACACGCCTAATAATAATCTGTCCAAAAAAAACTAATAAATTGGTCATTTCAGTCCACGACTGTTTGTGGGACACGACTGTGCGCAATGGGCTGCCGTGCTTCCCCCCACAAATACACAGTCAATTCACTTTACAGTATATTCTGTGAAGCGCTTTGAGACGTCCAGAAGACGTGAAAAGTGCTATATCAAAATGCAAGGATTCTTCTTATATTATTATAAACTGAGGACCTGTCTGCCTTATCAGGTAGATGTTAAACATCCTATGATACTATTCAAAAAGTGGAGAGAAAAGTAAAAAGGAGAAAAGGAAAAGGAATTAGCAACTCAGCTTGCACATTGCAATGTGCTCATTCCTGCTCAATGGCTTTAAAGTCATTTGTGATCAAATCGCGCCCCCTGCAGGAATTTTGCAACAGAACAGCATGCTTCTGAAAACAATGTTTTCAGAGAACTGTGAATATTTTGTTTTTCATATTAAATTCCTCCCTCGCTCATAAATTCACAGTCTCATCACCTGGGTACAGTTCCATGGGAGGAAGGGTGGGGTCTCTGAGCAGTCCGAGACTCTGCCCTGTGTGAAGGGAGCTATATATATATGCAAGTTGTTATTGTCTCTCTCTGCTTTGAGTTGATAAAAAATGAATCAGACTTACTCACAATAAACCAAGGCATTTTTGGTTGTTGATCTATCAATCTACTGTAGCATTGAGGCTCCATAGAAAGGGCAGTCATATACGGTTAACTTCCGTGAAACCCCCAATGTGGTTGGAATGGTGAGCTGGGTTTACCATCACTAAGCCTTTAAAACACGATGCACAATTGGCTGCCATGTTTTCCCCATGAAACATAATCAGTTAATTTCACAGTATATTCTGTGAAGAGCTTTGAGACGTCTAGAAGTGATAAGGCACTATATCGAATGCAAGGATTATTATTATTCATTTAAAATATTTCAAAAGGCAGGTTGCATTACACCGGCGATGGTGAGATGTAAGCGGGAAATCTTGTACAATTTTCTCGCCTTGTCTATGTAACCTAAAGCTGTCCGCTCCCAACCCAGAGTGCCACACAGGACAGTGATAAAACCTGGACTGCTTGACAGAGACAGTGTATTTACCCAAACAGGCACATGCTGATTATCTTCTGTAATCCTTTTTCCACAAAGTATTCTAATGAATACTAACATCTTGTCTTACCAAGGCTTTTGAAAACTTACTCCCACCAGTACAGCACTTACACTGATACCATTGTCATCGGTAACTGCTTATAAGTCAATCACTTTGAATGGCCGCTTTATGTGCGGCTGAAAGGGAACTATAAATGGGAACTGTATTGAAAAATGCATCAATATTATTAATTGTCCAGTATTAAGTGAAGATTAATATGGGCATTAAAAAGAACCATCTTGAGAAGTTATAATTAATTTTTTAAAACCCTATTTAAAATTTACATCCAGGCTTAATCACCATTAATATTCAGCTTTTATGGTTCGTTTACATTCCCCAAATAACGTTGATCTTGGTTTCTTCTCTTTAAGATGGTAATTAACCACATTTACGTTTTGTTCTTCCCTGGCAAACACCTTCCTAGAAATTTCAAGTGTCTCAGCAAGTCCTACTTGAAGTGCTTATGGGTAAATGTAAGTTAGTTCAATGTAAATTAACATTGAAATGTGATAATAAATATAATGAGTGATGCGCCTTCAAGATGTTCCCAAACACAGTAAAACCTTCATTATCTGGCACCCTCGGGACCTGCCCGGTGCCAGTTAATCAAATATGCCGGATATTCAAATTGCAAGTTGCCGAAAATCCTACACAAAAAATTTACTTATTTTAAAACATACCATATTAATAATAAACTAAATAATAACAGAATATTGTATGGATACTTACCAATAAAGCATTCCAGCACACTCGGTAAAATGATCGGTAAAAACGCATTCCAGCGTTCGGTAAATTTAATAAGTGCACAAGTACAAAGTGAGCACACCACGAGTGTCCTGGATCTCCCAATACAATGGATAGATACCGGTTGATTGAGTATGCCGGTTGGTTGGATACCGGATAAACAAGGTTTTACTGTAATAAGATTTTTATGATCTGAAATGTCCCTCGGAAAATTCACCATTGCCTCTCAGCAATCAGAACATTTGCTAAGTTGCACATCATCAACCAAAACTTACATTTATATAGCACCTTTCACGTCGGGAGGACATCCCAAGGCGCTGTACAGTCAGGTAGGGACCAGAGCAGGGGGGGAGGGGTCGGGGTAGGGGGAAGGAGAGTAGGAAAAATTGACTGTATATTTGTGCTTTGATTTGAATGATTGTTGATATTTCATGATGACTATTTTTTCCTTCCAACCCTCATGAGGAGACCTATGCTGAATTTTGGTTCCATGGGCATCAGCAAGGCTCCAGTACTGTAGCCACAAGACATTATGAATCCATAAAATATGTGTTTGCCATAAAATTGAAGCTAAAACCTAACTCACCATCCACCACAAAAAAAGAATTATTACCCCCCAGAAAAGTGATATGACAATCAACTAACAACCAGGTTCCTACTTACTGCTGGGTAAACAGGCATGTGGAGTAAGGAAACTTTTCAACGTTTCGGCCTGCCAGGAATCAAACCTACATCTCTCATTTGTGAGGTAAGAACTCTAACCACTGAGCTACAGGGCTCCCAAGACAATGGTAACCTGAGAGTTTACCAACATATACTATTGCCAAGTTTCATGAAATTAGTCCAATTATTATGGCTGAAGACCAACCTTCACTTACAATCCAGGTCTCATTGGTGAGCAGACATTTGGGCTTGCAGTGGAGTGGGGTAGTTTTGTCCAGCTAAATTGGCTTATTTCCTGATGCTGTTGGCTTTTGTATCCTGAATATTGCTCTATTCCGAATACCATGGAAAACAGAGTAAAACAAGGGCCCTCCTGATTTTCTTCTCCAGCCCAGTAACTAATCTATCTTCATTCTGCTGGAGCAATTTGCTGTTGAGCAGTTGAGTGACAGAGCAGGGAGGCTGATTCAGATAGAAATTTCTGCACATGTACACTTGTTTTAAGCAAGTGCCATTTCATTTTAACATGTTCTTCATTATGGTCGGAGTGAGCAGCTGCTTAAAAACCAAATCAATTGGGCAACAGCAGATTTTAAAAGTAATTTTACAAGTTTACTGCATCATGATGTATACTGCATTTTCCGTCATTACTTCACCCCAATAGCTGCTCAAACCCCTGTCCAGGCCTTTGTCACCTCTTGGCTGGACTACTCCAAAGTCTTCCATACATTCGGCTCATCCAAAACTGCAACGGCTGCACTCACCCACACCAAACTCTGCTCCCCGATTACCCCAGTTCTTGCCAAACTACACTGGCTCCATCACAGAGTGGATTGACTTCACGATTCTCACTCTTGTGGTTAAATCCCTCCACTCCTCAGCACCCCCTACCGCTCTTAACCTCTTCTCTCCTCACAGCAGTGTCTTCTGCTACTGCCTCCGCTCCACCACTGTGCCAGGCCTCCTCCTTGTCCCCCAAACCTTCCGCTTCACCATCGGCGGCTGTGGTTTCAGCCAATATAATCCCGAAAACTTTGGAACTCCCTCCCTAAACCCCTTTGCCTCATCTCTTCCTTTCCCATCTTCAGGTCATTCCTGGAGGGCGTTCTTTCTGACTGCGCTTACGGTCACCTTTCCCCAAACCCTAGCTCGGCCTCGGGCTCTGCCGTTGTGAAGCTCTCTGAGACACCACCTGGCTATGTAAATGTAAGTTTTTGTTGTTTCAGTGTCTCCTGGAAAGGAGGGGAGACAAGTGACTAAATAAATAACTTTGTTGAAACACTTGAAATGGCACTGTGCAATTCAAGTGCTTCTTGTATTGCAGCGTGACATCACAGTTGCAGTGGAATTATGCACTTGACTGATTCACTGGGAAGTTGTATTCAAACAGAAATGTGGACTAAGATGTGTTAAATCCTACATATAAACACTTTAACCACAAGCAATTGGGAGCGATTAACATTGAGTGCTAACAGTGTCCCCAACTCACCTGGACTTCTCTTCATATAAGTGTTCATGGCTGATGCAAGGCAGCAATCAGTAGTCACTTGCTTGCTTCCAGTTAGTTAGCTGAACAATGTACTTACCCTTAATGCAAGCAACCATGTGAGAAAAGTACACCAAACCTTTTGATTTGGTCCAGTGGAGGAGACCACTGCATAGATGCCAATTTTACACAAACCATTAATTAAGCAAGAGATGTATTTTCGGAAATGTCCTATTACTCACAAATCAGAAAGCACTTCAATTTATTCAAATGCACCAGATGGATCCCATTAACATGTGAAACAGACTGTCAGTGCTATTGTGTATTGGCAATACTGCATTTGGCTTTGAACCAGTCACTGAAATAACAAGAGTCCTATGGGAGGATCACACTGTCTATTAAAAAAGACCAACTGGACCCTCAAATTGCCGACTTTTACATCCTATATTCTCGACTTGTTGCTAATTATCTCTTCTACCTAAATTACAGTGAAGAAATGTGCTAACATGAACTTATTGGGAGACCTAGATTCATTGGAAATAGATTCTGAAGTTGACCACACACATGTAGTTACAATATAACAGGGACAGGATGGCTCACAAGATTACTTTGGATCATGTGGTTCTTTCATTAAATGCCAAAGTAAAAGATTGGAGGGCTGTTCAATAGAACAATTTGAAGTCATCTTACAGGGATCGCTGGAAACACTCAGTAGGTCAGGCAGCATCTATGGAGAAAGGAAAAGTGAGTCATCGTTTCACGTCCACGATTCTTCAACAGAACCCGATCGTGGACCCAAAATGTTTTCCTTTCTCCATAGATGCTACCTGACCTGCTGAGTGTTCCCAGCAATTTCTGTTTGTGTTTCAGATTTCAAGCATCTGCAGTATTTGGGGGTGAAAGTCTCCTACAGTCTACTGTAAGTTCAACATGAATTGAGTTTAGGCAGTTCCAATTTAATATAATGTGAATAGGAACATGAGTAGGGCATTCTGTTCCAGATAGAGCAGCCTGTTCCATATTCTATTGAATCACGGCTGATCTGTACCTCAGCTTCATTTCTCCGCCCTTTCTCCGTATCCTTTTGTACACTTAACTTTTAAATATTTATTGATCTTAGTCTTGAAAGTTCCAATTGATCCAAGCATCCACAGCCTCTTTGGGAAGAGAACTGCAGATTACCACAAGCCTGTGTGTGAACCAATGCTTTCTGAGTCCGCTTCTAATTTACCTTGCTCATCTTTTAAAATTATGCCCCTTCATTCTGGATTCCCTCATCAGAGGAAATAGCTTCTCTTTGTCCACTCTATCCTATCTGTCTATAGTGCAGGGACTGTCCATAATGCTGCACTAAACTTACATTTCCATTCAGAGAATTCCACAATACAACTTGGTAGTAAAACAAAAATGCCACAGTAGTTCTTCACAGAAGAGTAAATTCCTCGTGGCTGAGGTCCAAATACATTTCTGGGGTAAGGAAAGCAATCTATAACCTGCACTGGATTGAAAAGTATTTGATATATAAGTAAAAGCCCGTTTACCCAGCACCTAATCAACCGTAACTTCTGTTTAACCGTCATTGCACAAAAAAAAAGGCCGCATTCAACCAGAATTTATCCGTCAAAATGCATTGAATTTTTTCTTGTTGCGTTTTCGGCCAAATATCCGGCAAGCGCTTTAACCGGCATTGGCCAGGTCCCGAGGGTGCCAGATAAACGGGCTTTTACTGTATATATATTTTCTTCTTGCCTTCCTTGAACATGGGATTATTCATGGTTTAAATACTTAATGAAATTTACTGAGTATCAAACATCTGAATAAAAATGTGCTATATTTATTCTATTGTCTGAAAATTTCAAATGTTAACAGAGGTGCAGCATCTCTTCAAACTTATGCTAATACTACTTGGTTCACATCACACTGTCCCACATTTACGTAGTTGTTAATTCAGCTTTTTAATTTAAAAGCAGTTCATTCATCAGTGTACTTTTTATGGAGATAAAGAAGCAAATGTAAACACTTCACTTTGATTTTTAATAGTGAGATTTTACTGCTTCTTGTGCATGTGAAGCAAAACTTTTCCAGCAACGTTCAGATGAAATTACACTTGGTACATGCGTATACACATTTACTGCACTCTGTCAATCAGCTAACTTTAGATGTAAAACACAATCAATGACCCTATATAAATTCTATTTGGAACAGTGTGCTTCATTGCCCCAATGCATTCATTCAGATGTAGATTTCTTGAAAATAATGCCCCACAAGAATTTTGCCAGGAAGATTCTATCAATGATTCATGTTTATTATTCAACACCAGCTTGCTTGTTCACAGATTGTTCACATTAAGATTTGTAATTTTCAAAATGCTACAGAATCAGTCTCCTAATTCTTCGGTGCACTCCATTGTTAATAAAAATTGGTGTTTCCCTTTCTGTTTAATTACACAAGAGTAAATGTCATTTTAAACACGAGTTTGCTGACTTAAGCCATGATGAAGTAATAAAAATCTTATACACATCACTAGTTTTTTTTCCCCAAAGAAAATTTGTGCAAGAAATGAATTAGAGCTATAAAATGGCTTTTGCTTTGTTCCATCATACATGTTACTGTAATCATTTCCACAAATCGCAATTAATGCAAAAATTAAAAAAAAATACTGTTCGAGTTTCAGGAGTGAAACATGCCCCACCATCATGTGTCCAGCTCTTCTCCGTATCCTGAAGTTTCATCCCACAAGTAACCCTTTCAAACCTCAAGGGAAACAAGCGATCATAAAAGCTTCAGTCAACTTCATTGAGCAACAATTACAGGCCAGTTAAGTACTTGTCGATTATTTTGGAGATGCACTATAAACTATGACAGTGCGATCGCAGTGACAATACTGAGCTACAAAAAATAAACAAGTCTGCTTTGCAGCATGTGACTCTAAACATGCTTAAAAGCTTCTAGTTATATAAATATAATACGTTCAATCACCTAATAGTTATTTCATGCCTACAAAATCTCCAGCAAAAACACTCTCCTCTTGCCATGGCTATGTAATACTATAATGATAATGTGGCAGTGAGATCACGAGATCTCTTTTCTTACAGAAGTCTCCAGACCTGCTTGTGAGAGCACTGCATTCTTCCTCTGCAAACATTTTTCCCTTCTCATTACTTAAAGCCTTCACTTCAGATATCAAGCTAACGCCTCCACTGTCTAGGCCTCTCATTACACACCATTGCAGTCTCATGGCAAGTTATGGGATGACTCTGCTTCATGCAAATCCCCACTGTGGGCTTGTAGCAACTCCATGCATTGTTCATTGACAGTTGTTCTCACGACAGGCAATCGATCTTTATCGCAGCAAAGTTCTCCTAGATATGGATTCTCGTCTGTACCAGCAAAGGTGCTGTTGTGTATACGCGTATCTCTGTCTGTTTCAATGTCTCCGTTAGAAGCGCTCGTGTTTCCAGATTCCGGACCCTCTGTGTTGTGCAATTTTGGGCGATCCTCAGGACCTGGATCCAGAGAGTCTTCAAGATGGCCAAGTTCCTGTCCAGCTAATTCTGGCTCCTGTCTCCTTTCATTCTGGACTAATTGCTCATCTATCTCCTGGGCTGGTATTGCTATTGCACCAGGCTGCTGTCCTGCAGACTTCAGACGCTGATGGCACAATGGGCATGTTTCTTGCACATACAGCCACTTCTTGAGACAGGCCGAATGAAAGAAATGGCAGCATGGTGTAATCACAGCAGAGTGCATGTCCTGAAGAACAGAAAAAAAGAAGTTTTGTTAGAAGTGACTATTGTATAAAGACTCAAACAGCAATCGCTGAAAAGTTCAGAAAATGTCATGTTAACAACTGGTTAATACCATCCCAAAACAGTATTTACTATTTACGATATTAAGATTTAGAACAGCTCAACTTAAATATTACGCAGGCCACTGCCACTCAAAAAAAATACAAAGATAGATGTACCGATCAAAATAGGTGAGACGGCATTCAGCTTGAGAGTTGCATGTGTACTGCAGCTTTTGTACAGTAAACTGTAAATGAAGTGAAAGCCACCATTTTAGACTGCGTTCTCGGTTCCCTCATCTCCAAGGAAAATGCTGATACCTGTAGTTGTATTCTCTCATCTGTGGTATCATACCCATGTCAAGATTTCTCAGACATAATGCAAATTTATTTCCCATTCCCAAGTCACTGTTTCCACTCTTTACTACTATCTGGCTGCTCCTGTCGACCATCATTATTTCACTCAAGTATTATTCTTTCCACTGAGCCTACCTACAGTCAACATCAGTAAGCTGCTCAAATAGTGAAAGCAACACTGCTGAGCATGATTCTACTCTTACCAGTCGTCCACTTGCACTCACTTACCAAGACATTTACTGCAAACATTTCTTATTTTAAGGGAGTTTGACATGAGCAGTAATTCAATTGCAGAGTGATTTCAAGAGAGCAAAGCTCAACGTATGAAAAGAATGATACTGAATTAATGTTTTAAAAGTCATCGGCAGATGCATTACCTTTTAATATACCACTGAGTTATACAGCACAGAAGGAGGCCATTCGACTCATCATGCCTGTGCCGGCTCTTTGAAAAGAGCTGTCCAAATCAAGCCCATTCCCCCACCTCTCCCCATAGCCCTGCAAACGTGTCCTTCCAAAATAATTATCTACTTCTCTCTTAAAAATCAAAAACTGCTGAACATCTCCTCTTCAGTTAGGGAAAGTAGTGGGGGAAGTGTTCAACAATTGACCTAAACATTCCAGGTTACATCAGGGATAGCGAATAAATCATTGCAGTTTCGAGCTTCTGACCACTATCCAGATACCAATGCTGAAGATTCATGCAAAGGTAGGATTAGGTTTCTTTGCAATTAATTCCCTCTCTCAAAAAAAAAATGCCTACCAGCACTCACTGTCAAGTTATACATTTAAACAAAGGTCGCCTGGTTGAGAGTCCAAAAAACAACCCGTGCTGGTGGAGCTGCATGAGGGGAAGGATGGGAGAACACTGCAGATAATTGATGAGGGATAAATAAGGGGAATCCTCCAGTGAGTTGCACAAAACTAAAACACAAGACATTTATACAGACAGTAAAAGCTGTCCTTCTGCTCACCTTCAATAAACAGCCACCTGTGCAATAAAGCCAGTGTTTCCCAAAACCAATAGGTTTCTAATTTACATGTAATTCAATAGAACCTGCAACTCAATTAAGCAGCCATCTGCTAACCTGGAGACAGAAGCTGGTAACAAAAATAGTAGCACCCTAGTAAGACCTACTACACATAGAATGTGCACTTGAATTGTTGTCTTACTGTTTAAAATTGTTACTGTGCTTGGTTTACACATCTATGGTACAATGCCAGCACCGTACAAGCCAATTTAGTTCAGTCAATAGGTGATTCCAGTAGACAAACACATAAACTTACAGCAATCAAGCAGCAATCAAGCATCAATCAATCAAAATTTACATTTATATAGGGCCTTTCACGTCGAGAGGACGTCCCAAGCCACTGTACAGTTAGGTAGGGACAAGAGCAGGGGGGAGGGGTCGGGGGAGGATGAAGAAGAGTAGGAAAATTGACTGTATATTTTTGGACAAAACTCAGCAGCCAAATTGCACACAGCAGTGTCCTACAAACAGTCATGGAGGGGGGAAAGATGGCAAGGGGAGGGGGAAGGAGAGCAGGAAAGCTGACTGTATACTTGTATGCAACCAAATTGCGCACAGCTGTATAACAAAAACGTTATACAGTCAACAGGTATTAAGGAACTTTTTTCCCCCTTTTAAAAAAAAGGTGGGCAGAGAGAGAAAAAGAAGAGGGACAGAGAAAGAGAGAGACAGACCAATACACTTATAAATAGACACACACAGACAGGAATAAGAGAAGTACATACGTGCACGCATGCACAAACAAACACACACGCACACAAATAGGGACACACACCAGAAGAGAAACACAGAAACAGATAGAGACAGACACACACGCACAGACATTGTAGCAGAAGTACAGTGGGGTTCCTGTGCGAGGCCGCGGTCCCACATTAGCGAGTGAAGCCCATTTCCCGTCGCCCTAATAACCCGTGGACCATGATATTCTATTGGCCCAGTCTAGTGTTTGCACGAGAAGCCAAAAAATGAGGCTGAAGCCCCTAAATCCCCGTGTTAATCCAGCCGCGCTGACATTATGGTTGGTTTTCATAAAATATCTAATCTCAAAGTTACCCAGAGAATAAATTGTATAATAAACTACTTTTTAAGTTTCAAGTGAATTTCACAGTTTTCATAACACAGGTGACACTGAGGTAATAAAAAGTTTTACGGCAATAAGAATTAGTAAAAGATAATACACGTACAGAATATGAACCAAACATAAGGGCAGCCAACTGCAATAGCCCTGATAGAGACAGTTTGGGTACTAAAGCCAGAGTTTAAGTGTTTCACTGATGCCATGCTACATACCTGGTAACAGATGGAACAAATGTCATTGTGCTCTTCAAGCTGTTCTTTTGTGGCAGTTGGCAGCGAGTTGATCTTGTTTGCTGCATCCCTGCGGAGAAGAAAACTCTTCCATCCCAACTGCGCTCGAAGCCAGACGTTGAAGTAAGAATGGACAAAGATGATGGACGAACCCATCCACGTCCACTCTCCTAATATTGTCTCTGCTACACCATATGCAACCACACAGAGAGCCACCAGGAACTCCAGCAAGCGATAGGTACCATTCACATAGTAAATCACATCATCAAGGTTCTCCATTGGCTCTTTACTGAATTCCTCCACCATGAAGAGGATATAGATGAAGAGAGTTCCCAGCACCTGCATGTAATAAATAGTTGCAGTAAATCATGAATAACAATTGTATTAGGGAGTAAAAAGACTGAACTCCAACGAAAATCTGATAAGATGGGGAAGTAGTATTATTTGGCTAAAAATGGCTGATCAATTTTTATCCAAAAGCCCATTGAATATCTGGATCCAAATTGCTCAAATAATTCATAGTTACCATGGATGTGCAGAGTCCTCAATAAAACCACAACTGACGAGGTGCAACAATAAAGGCCATAGAGGTGTATAAATAAATTAAACACATGTCCCCAGCTGGCAGATTAGAAATGATTCTGGAGTTGAGTGGGAAGGGATTATTTTTCCTACATTGCTTTTTGTTTCTCTCTCTCTTCCCTCTGCACACTTCCCAACCCGATAACTTTGTCAGCGAAGCTCAGCTGATAAAATTACCGCCTCCGAGACAGAAGGTTGTAGATTCAAGTTTTGAGTCAAGTTTGGAGGCACTGTCCTTCCGACAAGCCGTTAAACAAAGGCCTGCCTGCCTGTTCAGGTGGATGTTGTAAGACTCTATGATAGAATTTGAAAAGAAAAGGGAGTTTCTCCTCTACATAAACAATTTTGCAGTTAAATTGGTCATTCACAACCAGCTGGTTGTTTGTGAGACCCAACTGTTCGCAAATTAGCTACTGAATTTGCTTACAAATACAGTCGCTACATTTGACAGCTATTACTGTAAAGTGCTTTGAGAAGTTTCAATTAAAGCTTTTTTTTCTTACTCATTAAAATACCTAGAAGTTCCATCACATAAAATATTCTGAAAATCTAAAACCCCATCAATTTCAAGGAGCTGAATATATACTTACAGTATAACTGAACACTTGCAGATCTGACCCAGAATTTCACTGGCCCACTAATTCCCACTCATGAGAAAAGCTTCCAACTGATTCATGAGCTGAAATATTACATATTTACTTTGATTTGGATAATTGTTTCTCCCACACATCCTTTTTCATATATTTTTCAAATATATATAACATTATATATAATAATATATAATAAAATAACATAATATAATATAATAATAAAAAATTTCAACTACATCCAACATAAAAATGCCAATATTTGGTTAAGAGGCTCAGCCAACAGAACACGCATTTCTCAGAACAAAACCGAAGGCTAAGCACTTGGGGACGAGAGGAGAATGTGCCAAGCTCCCCACCTAGAAACTACTTCAAAATACCAAATCCAATTTCACAACTGCACACCACATTGAAATATAACCACTAAACTATTACCTACAGCAGATCAGGCTAGATGCCTGTATCTTAAAGACTACGTTGACAATCTCATGTGAGAGAAGGCACGTGGATAGCATGTGATGCACCAAATAATAAAATCCTTTGGAGAGGGGGGAGCTATCTGTGCTTGAATGAAAATAAATGATTGCCAACTTTAATCTCCCACACAATGTTTACAGATTCATGGTAATTCTCAAACTGTTGATTTCAGTTGACAAAACAAAACAGTTATTCTTTAGAATCATGTAGTGTATTAATGCTAATTAGATGCAACAGATTGAAGTTCATACATTACCTGCAAAGAGGTCAGAATGCTGCTGGATATAATGATAAGCAGCCAAAAGTCCATCTGGAAAAACTGAGAAATCATGTAGGCCATGTAGGCTGGGAACACCAACAAAAACAAACACAGGCTAACTGCCCGAAAGTGCTTCCATAGGCTCCTGCAAGCAAGCATATAAGAAAGACATATGAAACATAAAATGTCTCAGCCTATACTCAATCTGGAAAATAAATTCAAGCAAATAATTCAAACAGCATGTCAATTACACAATCTGAAGAGAGGTAAATATAAGGCACCTTTACTGTTCCCCACAACTTGTACGAGAGGTCTAGAGCAAAACAACCAGTTAAGCCAATATTTTGCATGATGCTTTTATATATGACCTGGGCCAATTTTTCGTGGAATCCTTCAAGCCTTCAGCCACTCTGCCTCTAACCTTGGGAACTCCATCCCGCAGTCACTCCGCCTCACCCCCTCCCTGGCCTCCTTCAAGTCCCGCCTCAAGAACCTCCTCTTCGATGGTCCCATCGGTCACCCTAAATTCCTCCCTTTCCCTGCACCCTTCCCGTTCCTGACCCCAGCTCAGGGCTGAAACAATGACTGTCCAACGCCTTAGGATATCCTCCTGACGTGAAAGGCACTAGACAAGTGTAATTTTGTTGTTGTTGTTTGGATGTGCGAGTTACTCTCTCTGGATATCTGTGTGCATGGCAAGCAATGCTGGTATTCAGTGGACCTGCAGGTCTTCAAAGGTAGAGCAGGGAGGAAACAGACCACTTGGTACTTTGAGCCTGGTGTTCCCCCCACCCCAAGTGGGCTACCCAGTTTTTATTAAAGAATGCATCAATAAATTATTTTATTTTTTACAGCAATCTATGATGTGTTATTTCTTCATGTGTAGTTTTTAATAAATAAAGTGAAAAGTGTCTCAGTAGCACTAATGAACTCCCCACAATGTTTTTGGAAAAATTTGTCTAATTTCCCCACAAATGTTTGCGAATATTTCCACAATTTTCTATTGGCTCCGGTTATGACTAATACAATACTACATTTCTGCTTACTTGTTTCTTGAAGCTCCAAGTGCAAGAACGATGGGATCAGCAATTTCTAACATTGACTGAAGGATGGAAGCTACCACAATGAAGAGGATGATACTGAGTAGGAAAGCACGATGCACAACCTGCAACTCAATCAAGCCAGTCTGGACTGCCAGGATAAGCAGAGTGATACCTTCTGTCATTCCTCTGTAAAAAAAATTTACACAAGATAAATATATATTTTAAACATTCTTATCTGATATGTCCTTTTTGTTATATAAATTTTCCCTCCTCTAAGTGTTAAATGATACTCATGTATAATTCTACCATCCCAATATCTTATCCAAATAACTTTTTTTCATGAGCCTAGTCAGTAGGTTAATTCTACTGAGACAATCACAACATAGGTTTGTTAAAATGAAAATCTTTATTGTCATGTCCTTTCTGGAAACCCTTGACCTCAAATCTTTTTTGGGCTTCACTGGTTCTCCCCTTTATCTAGGAGATTAACTTTAAAAGCTTGTTCTCATTCTTTAAATGCCTTCATGCCTTTTGCCCCTCCAACCTCTCTGTGATCTTGTGTGGTCCTCTAATTCCCCAAACCCAGTCTCCCTCTCTACATTGGGGGCAGAAGAGAGGAAAGCAAACGTGTTATTGAGAAAACAGCTGCCACTGTCACTGTTCAGTTAACTTTCCTTCCAAATGATCCAAGGATCGGCACTGAAAGCAAACGTTTCATTTCACTTTTAAAGTTAGATTTGTTTTTAATATCAGACTGGGGTAGGGGGAGGAGCTGAGTGTTTCTGATATACACTGCAGCTTCCCAAGCTTAAAGGTATTTGTAAAATAAACCAGACTTGAGAGGTAGTGCAGGGGTTTGTGTTTTTTTTAATTAATTTATTAAAATAAAAGCTAAGGCTGTGATATGCATTGATCTGCAAGCTTTGCTTGTGTGTGTTTGCTGCTTTGTGGCTAAATTAATGAACTCAACCTTGCTCTCCCTCTCACAAATCCGGAGAGTGTACCTCGGCACACTCTGCAGAATGCTGTACCGGCAGCGCTCTGAGCTAGCGCCACCATCAGGCACCTACTAGCAGCATTCCAAAATACTGACGCAAAACACAAAACACCAAAAAAATGCATTTTTCTGGATAAATTCTGGTTTATCGAATGCAGACCTTTTTTTTGCAGTGCCTGTTATACGAAAGTTACGGTTGATCGGGTCACGGAGAAACAGGCTTCTACTGTACAAGTTTTTGGTAATATTATACAAAATATACCTGTGCATTAGGTTGTCATTCATGAAGGCTCCATAACCTTGAAGGTAGAACTTGCAAAGTGTGAGGACACCCAGAGTAATGAAGGAGACTGTGAACATGAGCCCCAGCAGGGAATAAGGAGTACTGCAACATTCTGCAATACTGAAATAATAAAAAGGTATGTTTGTAACTTATCTTAAAAAACAAACCAGACCATTCTCATTTTGTTACCAATATACATTTATATATAAACAGTATTTTTTGTAGAGCTCAGTGGTCAAAGCACTTGCCTCGCAAGCAAGAGACCAGGGTTTGACCCCGGTGGGGAAAAACATTGGTCAAGTTTCTATACTCCACATGCTCAGTAATAATCTCAAGGAAAAAAAAAAATAATAATTTGGTCACCACTTTACAGCATATTCTGTGAAGTACTTTGAGACGTCCAGAAGACATGAAAAGCGCTTTATCAAATGCAAGGATTATTATTATTATTATTACCGATCCACTTTAAGTGTAACATTTCAAACGTTCTTCACCAATATCCCTAGTCTACAAAGCAACACCATAAACTCAGAGCCACAAGAATTGGATCTGACTTTTCGCTATTGCTATTCCTGCCAAATTCTTGTGTGGTCAACAGGATATGTGTTTGCAGGTGAGCAGGCTTTGAATGGGACACTTGTATGCCCTATACCCAGTAAGATGAAAACTACCATTAGAATAAAGACCTTGACACTGTGGTACAAATGACCAAACCAGCAGACAACAGCCTGCTTGAATCGTGACACACTAAAATGGTGCAAAAGATCTAATACCAGATAACTATCATCCCCAAACTGAAATGTTTGCAGCCCTTTATTTATACTGCCAGACTGCTGGAGAACCCATTTGTAGAAAACTAAATATTTCTCAAGATTTTCTACATTAACATGAAAAAGATTAAATTGTACAGGTTTGGAAAAAAAGCACAAAGAGCATCATGAGAGATGCTTTTCCATAATGAAAGGGATTGAATTAGAGGGTGAATCAGCCCAGGCAAGGCTTCACACCTCTTTCTCAAGTGACTTTGGCAAAGTCCTGAGCTGGTGACCAATGTAAATAATAATAATCCTTGCATTTAATATAGTGCTTTTCGCATCTTATCGATGTCAGAATATACTGTAAAGTGAATTGACTGTATATTTGTGGGTGAAACGTGGCAGCCAATTGTGCATAGCAGTGTCCTACAAACAGTCATGGATTGAAATTACTAATTTTTTTTATTGTGTTTTTTTTAGGATTATTAGGCGTGTGGAGTAAGAAAACGTGTCCAAGGTTTCGCCCTGATCTGCCTGGATTTTAACACAGGTCTCATGCTTGTAAGGTGAATGCTCTAACCACTGAGCTACAGGAGCAAGCAGAGGCAGATGATGCATAAAAATTTGGAAAACAATTTCATTTTAAAAACGCATGGAAATAATTATTTGGTACAAAGATAGCCTTGTGAAAGAATACTTCCAGAGGTAGGCTCATCTTTAACTAAGTAAATTCATACTCCCAAATTGAAAGGTGCTATTCAAATATAATTTTATTGTTGTTGTAAATTGAGTGTGTTAACGCTGGAAAAGAGAAGATTGAGAGGTGACATGACTGCTGTCTTTCAAGATTCTAAAGGGACTAAACAATACAGATGATGACACCTGGCCCTGACCTACCCCTGCCCCTGGCTCGGTCCTGGGATCCACCATTGTGAAGTGCTCTGAGACGCCGTGCGGCGTGGAGGGCGCTATATAAATCAAAGTTGTTGTTGTTGTTACTACATAGGTAGTAACAACTTGTGTGCATACGACTGCCAGGAAAGTGGAAGGTGAACAAGTTGGACATTGTCTGGCATTTCTTATGTTCTTATCTTTAAAATAGATACTCTGCATGTAAAAATAGATACTCTGCAAGAGATAAAAAATAAGGCCAGCTCCAGTCAGACAAACAAAATATAGTGATATAGTTAGTGGTAGAACATGATCGTGAAAAAGTTAATTTAATCCTTTAGACAGCTGGTATCTCATACCCAAATCATTTATATATGCTTTCTTCAGACCTATTTAAATAAAGCATTAGTCAGAAAACATATTTTCTGATGTTTACCTATATTTACAATAATCACATCGAGGGAATCCAACTTTTGTACAATTTGGCATTATGTTCCTTTCCCCCACAAGTTTAATAGAGACTTTAATTTGAAAAATAAATAGCAGCAGTGTGTTATATGAGTAGAAAAATAAAACTTCTTAATAATAATTAGAATAAAAACTGATGCGGCTATCCAAAAGTTCAGGATTTAAGTGTTTATAAACCCCCAAAACTATTGCAAAAAATTCTACAAGCCAAGATAAATCCTTAATAGTACCTTGTAAGGAAGAGGAAGAGCAGTCTCTCACGAGAAGTGGGGTGATCCCGGGTGCTGAAATAAGAGTAGATCTGCAGAGCAAACAGGACCAGCCAGAAGACCATGAAGAGCACAGGCACAACCAACTGATTCCAGAGAGACATTCCCAGTGCCAGCAGTCCATATACCTCTACCACCTGTCCAGGGAGAGGATGAAAAAGGCAATGAGTAAAATCAGGTTACATTAATGAGTATTAAGACTCCTGTGCCACACTCAGCAAATTGTGTTAACATTACATGTGTTAAAAGTATCACTGTGTATAAGTAGGATGTCAGTGAGGAGGAGGGGGGGGTGGGCGTGTTAATTCAGGGTTTTTTCGGTTCCACCCGGTTTGGCGTGGAGGGTGCTATATAAATCGAAGTTGTTGTCTATACTATTTGGGTAAATTCAGTAATTTCCCTTTTTTTTAATGAAACTGCTCCAAATGCTGATATATATTTTGACTTAACATTACTTAGCTTTTCTCTTCCATTCATTACCCAATCCTTAATTGCAACATAGACTAAAAAACTGAACATAATTTAGCATGAATTGAAACAAATCTAGTAACTTCAACATGTACAGAAATGATTCAGTAACAACTTTTAAGGGAGAAGTGGATAATTATTTATCCACAAGGCCAAATTTGAGGGGCTATGGGGAAAGCAGGTTAGTGGTATTGATTTGGATAGCTGTTTTCAAAGAGCTGGCTCAGACACAATGGGCTCCTTCTGTGCTGTATAATTCTATGATTAGTTGTTGGGAAATAGTGCAGGGAAGACTGTTCTTCTAAGACTGGAATTAAGGCACACTTTCAACACAGCAAGGATGCTTTACAGCAAGTGATGCCTGTGCTACACCCAACCTGAATGTACTGGTTGCTGACAATAACATAATACACAAATCACCAATTTAAGAGAAACGGAGAACGTAATCTCCTTTGAAAAGATATTGCAAGATACTTCACAAGAACTGTCAACAGATACATTACCAAACTTCATCTCAACTTTCTCCAGAAAAGATAAGATTAAAAACATGGAAAACAGAGCAGATATAGAAACTGCTGCATTGTACTCTTAATGATAGCAACATGGATAATTTTGTTAGGAGAATCTTTAATTGCATCTTTTCAAGGAACCTAAATTGAAATGTCACCAATATAAAGAAGCTCTTCAGTGCACTGAAAAAGCACAACATGCTTTCATCCAACATAGATTAATTTGAACAGAAATTTCTGGACAAAGTTTTACACTAAAATCATGGAAAATTGTTGTCAAAATATAGTTCAGTAGTTGGAGCACTTTCATTAAAAAAAAGGGAAATAGCTGAAATGATGCCCCCAATGGAAGAAATTGTTAGGTATGGGTTGAGGCTGCAAATGTCAAGAAACTCGCTTATTTTCTTTTTAAAAATCTGCTTGCTCTTCCTTCAACACTGCAGCTTGCCACATGCTGACGTAAGCTCTCAGTAATCACAGAAATAGCATGATTTCAGGTGTAAAATTCCAGATTCTAATTTAAGATTCCAATCACAAACCAACAGGTTGCACAGTCCAGCAGGAAACAGTCTGGATCCCATTTTGAAGGTAAGATATCACACCCACATTGCTGTTCACCTACAAAATATACACAGTAACAGCACCTTACAGTTTATCCTGTGAAGTCTTCATGATGGCATTGGCTTTCACTCACCTGTACCAGCTCTCTGTATGCTGACTTGGCTAGTTTATATGGCACCAGCAGGTTGGAGGCGAGGAAGTACAGCACCTCTAATCCAGTGAAAATCATGGCAAACCTGTTGATGATGAGGAGCATTTCTACAGGTACCATACAGAATCGTGCCAGCAGGGGCAGCAGATGGACAGAGAACAACCAGATCTGCTTTGTCTTCATGACAAAGGAGCAAAGTGTGCACACCACCAACTGTCCTATAATAAAATACCACAAAACAGAATCAATGCAATTAGAATAAAACCTTTCAACTTTAGATCATACAACACATTCTAGTTTTTCAAACGCATACTGCCAGATAATCTAAACTGTACAATACCTACAACAGTTTCACAGACTTTTTTACAAAAATAAAGTAGTGAATTATGTAATTAATTCTGGTAAATTGTGAAGAGTTTAAAGAGTAATTTCAGTCCAGTGAGATTACTTCTTATTGAAAGTTCTTCTAGTAGAAAAATAACAAGGAGCCTTACAAGGATGGGTACTGTATTTGAAAATTTGGCATTTGAAAATTTATGTGAGTAAAGACTGCAGAGTTTTGGATGGAATGGAGCTTGTGGAGAGTGAAGCTAGAAAATGGTCTTGGTTAGGGACTGGGGAACAGAGAAAAACCTGAGGGAGAGCCACAGGTGATTGCATTGTAGAAAAGTTTTAATTCTAAATAGCGAGGTGAGCCATTCAGTCCTTCAACAGACTTGCTTTGCTATTAATCAATGAATGAATGGTGTTGGCATGGAGAGCAGGAGGGGAAAGAAAAAGAAAATGGAAATTAAAGAACCATGGTTTCAAATGCCAGACGTGAGTGCAAGATTTATTTATGTTGAAATATTTAGTGGTGTAACATTCACCACGTTTTCAAAAGTCAAATCAACGTTCCCAGCTCCAGTTAAAAAATAAACTATGCAGCATGTCAGAATCCTGGTAGTTTATCAATACTGCATCATAACAGCAACAATCCTGAATTTGTTTTACGCTTATAATTTAGAGAGGTTTTGGCAAAAAGTACAAGAAACAAAAGCCTTAGGGAAGAAGTGCAAGCACATGTATTTGCATATAGTGTAGTTTTCTAACTTTGCATTCAGGTTGGAACCTTCCTGAGAAGAACTGACAGACCAGTCCTCCCTATTACTGTAAATCAGCTGACAATGGAAAAAAAGTACATGACCATCATTTTTTCTAAAAAAAGAAAGGTTTATGATAAAATGACATTTGCATAGCACCTTTTACATTAGGAGGACATCCCAAGGAGCTGGACAGTTAGTGCTTCGGACCTGAGCTGGGGGTCCAGATTGGGGAGGGTGGGGGTGATCGAAAGCACGGTCGAAGAGGAGGGTCTTGAAGGAAACAAGGGAGGAAGGCAGGGGACTGAAGTGTGGAGTTCCAGAGATTGGGGCAGAGTGGCTGAAGGTCCACCTGCCATGATGGTGGGATGTTAGGAAGTCGCAGTGGTAGGGGGAAGAGAGGACATGGAAGGCACTGAAGGTGAGGGACAGGATCGTAAACTGTATTCGCTGTGTGATGGGAAGCCAGTGGAGTTGGTCGAGGATGGGGGTGATGGGGTCACAGAGAACTGGTACGGGAGATGACACCGGCTACAGAGTTCTGGTTGATCTACAGCTTAAAGAGGGAGGAGTTGGGAAGGTCAACAAGCAGGGAGTTTGCATAGTCAAGCCTGGATGTTATGAATGCGTGTATGAGTGTTTCGATGGCCTGAATTGTGAGAGTGGAAAACTATTTTAAAAAACTATGCTGCACCAGCAAAATGTAATCCTCTGTAAATAAACTACAGTGGAAGCCCATTTATGCGTGACTCGATGCACCGGCACTTTCGTATAACCGGCACGCCAAAAAAAAGTCCCCATTCGATAAACTGGAACTTATCCGGAACAATACTGGTGGAGCATTTGTAAATGCATAAATAATAACATATTAACAGAATATTGCATTGTCACTCACCATCAAAACCACTCTCCTGCACCCCCACCCCCACTGGTAGATGCTGCGCTTGAATCCATGATGTTACGGTTGAGGTTTACAGTCCAGCGACTCCCCACAAAATGGAGCATGCCAAGCGGCCGAAAAAAACGGAGCATGTATGACTTTAAAGTTATACTAGTGGCAAGCCGATAATGCTAGCCGATAGCCCACATTGTCACGCAGGTGCAGTATTTCGGTTTGCCGCTAGTAGAGTCTAGGGCTTCAGCTTGCACTTGCAGCTAGTAAAGTGGCGCAACTTTAAAATCGCACTGCTGTTTTTTTAATCCGCCTGGCGCGCGCGTGCCCCCCCCATTCAAAAAAAGAATCGCTGGACTACAAACCTCAATCAGTGAGAAGCGCAAGAGGGCAGCCCCAACAACAAGCACCAACATTATCATCATCTGCCATTTCTTAGTCTGGTGCGTATGTGTTAAAATAACTTAAATTTTTCTGTAGTGGGTTTTCGGCCACCGGCCACCTGAATATCTGGCAGGCGTGAGCCAATCAATAGGACCTCTGTCTTGGACCTCTCACTTTCAACTGTAGAAAGTTAGCTCTCATCCACTACTTGATGTCTGACAGAGAGTCTGTCAGGACAGTAGTAGTCCTGGAGTCCAGGATAGAAGAAGCGTGAACAATTGTAATTGTAAAAAGCCTCATGAACCCATCCTCGCCCAACTCCATTGCTGCCCATCATGCAGGAAATTCAATTCAAGATCCCGGTCCTCACATTCAAGCACTCCATGGCCTCATCTCCCATTCTAACTCTGCAAACTCCTAACCCTCTACCAACCAGCTCAACCCCTCCGCTCAGCAGGCTCCAGCCTGCTCCATGACCCCGACCCACCCACCGTACCACTGGTGGACGAACCATCAGCCACTCTGCCCCTAACCTCTAGAACTCCATCCCGCAGACCCTCCGCCTAGCCCCCTCCCTAGCCTTCTTCAAGTCTTGCCTCAAGACACTCCTCTTTGATGGTCCCATCGGTCACCCCAAATCCCCCTTTCCCTCCACCCTCCCCGTCCCCAGCTTGGATCTAAAACAATGACTGGCCAGCGCCTTGGGACGTCCTCCTGATGTGAAAGCACTTTGCAAGTGTAATTTGGATGTTGTTGTTGGCAAACTCCCCTCAGTTTCTAGATTCTAGTTAAGAAATAGTTCCACCGAAAACTCAAACGATGCAGCATTGTCTGAGTTAAATTTTTGTAACTCAAAAAAAAACGTTGGCATCTTTATAACCATTGTAACATTTGTTAATTTATTAGTCATTTGTGTTTTGCAGGCAGACTCACAACCTGGCATATTAACTGATGCTAACTTAGCTCCAACTTTTCCCAAACTCTGCTGTCCATATTTTCATCTGTTCCAAAACTGCACATAATTCTCAGTCCTTGCATGGCTCCAATGTTTCCCAATGAATAAATTTATGATTGAGCACTATATATTATTATTGAAGTGATACACAATGATCAGGATCAACATGCCGTCCTTTTTATAATTTGTGAAAGAATCAACTATTTGTGAAAAATAGATTTCTGAGCTACTCTGAAAGGCAAAAGTTCCAGTTTCAAATTAAATCCATTCCACCAAAAGTAGGACCTCTGATTTTCAGTTTTAACCCAAAATGCCAAAAAAATACCGGATACAAACCAAATGAAAAAATCTGTGTTTATCCAATAAATATGATGGCATTAGGTTCCACCTAAGTCAGAGACTGGTCTGGCAAATTTGGTTAATCAAATAACTTTTAGCACCACCTTACCTATCAAAGCAGTCGTGAAGCGGTTGAGGGACAAAGGATCTTCGTACACAGGTCCATCGTGGCCAAACTCAATTTCACTCCTTACAAAATCCCTGAAAAATAAAGTTACTTTGCATGTTACAACTAAATTTTAACACTTGCATGCATGAACAAACATCATTTTTACTCACATACTAACAATTATTTATTTTAACATCAAATGCTGCCTCACTTTTTCTATTCTGGTGTCTCTTCTTACCAATTTCACAATCTTTTAATGAAACCAATAACTTATGCCCAGGTGGCAGAATTGTGCTGCATTGTTGAAGGGGTTATCTTCTATAATAATAATCCTTGCATTTGATATAGTGCTTTTCACATCTTCTAGATGTCTTCACAGAATATACTGTAAAATGAATGGTCTGTATTTGTGGGAGAAATGCGACAGCCAAACAGTGTCCCACTGATTGAAATGACCATTTAAATTTTTTTTTTTTTTTGGGGGGGGATTATTATTAGGTGTTACTATTATTAGTAAGAAAACTTGCCCAAGGTTTCTCCCTGTCTGGATTCGATCACAGGTCTCACGCTTGTAAGGCGGGTGTTCTAACCACTGAGCCACAGGACTCCACATTTTTTGTATGAGATGTTAAAATGAGATTCTATCCTTCCCTTCGGGTGGACATTAAAGATCCAACAACACTATTTGAAAAGAAGAGAGCTCCTCCCAATGTCCTGGCCAACAATACCTCAAATAAAATGAGTTATTCACTTTATAACTACATGTGGGATAATTACTATCTGCAAACATCTTGCCACCTACACCTATGAAATAGTCACTACACTGTATTCTGTAAAGCACTTTGAGATGTCTTCCCAATGTAAAAGATGTGAAAAAAATGACTTATTATTATGCTCTGCATGTGTTGTTATTACAGAGCATGCTTGGTCTATTATTGCACTAAGGTTAATAGTACAATATAAATGTATGTTATGAATCATTTAATCTTCTCCAGCTAGTTTAATAAATGCCAGTAGGAAATAGTAGTTTGTTAAGTTCAATAAAGGCCTGTTTATCCGTGGCCTGATCAACTGTAACTTCCGTATAACCGGCACCTCAAAAATAAGGTCCCCTTTCGAATAACCGGATCTTATCTAGCACAGTCGTGGTGGTGCATTTTTTTCCCCTTGTATCGGTATTTTAGTAGTGCCTTAAAGTTGCGCTGCCATTTGTTCACTCGCGTCATGACTGCCATTGTAGAAGTTATCGATAGACAGCACTTTACCTGTAGTACACCTGTACCCCAGGATCATGGCTTCAAACCAGGCATCTACCAGTAAAGGTGATTTTCGGGTGAATTTTCAGGTGAATAACAAAGCTCTGTTATTATCTTTTACTATTTAGTCTATTATTAATATGGTATGTGTTAAAATAAGTTAATTTGTTTCGTATTTGGTTTTCGGCGTCAGATATTCGACCAAATATTTGGCATGTCGTTTAACCGACATTGGCCAGGTCCCGAGGGTGCCAGATAAACGGGCTTTTACTGTATTAACTTTTAAGGCTGAAACGGTACCTCCGATAGCACCACATTGTAATGGTTTCCAAACTGTGGGGCGTGCGTACCGTTAGCTGGGGAGGCACAGCCTTTGGGGGAGAGCCACAAAATAACGAAGGAAGAAATAGAGGAGTTGGTGATGACAATAGCCTAATTGAAGTGTGAATAGAAAACTCCCAAACTTTCACTGAGTCATACAGCACAATAGGAGGCCATTTGGCCCATTGAGTCTGTGCCAGTTCTTTAAAAAGAGCAATTTAATCCCACTCCCCAGCTCTCTCCCCATAACCGTGCAAACCCATTGTTGGTTTGTCAGGAGAGTCAAGACCCAACAAGCTTTGTTAAAGGTGTAAATGATTTTATTGCAATAAGTATGGTTTAAGAGATACACAAGTGATTAAAGATTATTATGTAATAGTAAATTCACAAATGATAGGTTCACATACAATATATGATAGAATTAAAAAATCATACTACCAGTTCTATGTAGAATACAATGCTGGATTCAGGCTGTTACACCATAAGTCAGGTTCAGGCTTCTCACATACTCACTCCTTCTAACTTTCCTTCTCTAACTGACCCTTCTTTGCCTGTAAAACAAAACAACTGGAACCATGACCCATTCCAGTAGTTCTGGACAACAGTGGCAGGCTGGAGATCTCGGTTTACCCCGAGACACTCCCCAACTGTTGTAATGAGCCACTCTTTCTCTCCCATCTTTATACTTCTCCACCGGCCTCGCTTATCTTGACGAGCAGAGCGGTTCTCAAACACCTCATCTACCCAGGCTTGTTTTGCCTGCCTCCTTGCTTTCCCAGACCTTGATATGGTTCTCCAGCTACTCACTTGACAATTTCTCAAATGAGTACATTCCTTTGTGCCTTTGTTAATTGAGTCCTCTGTCTCTATCTATAGCTTGAGCCGCTCTCCTTCAATTCTTTATTTATCCTAGAAGCTACTGATGTTACTGCGCTCCTTGAATTATTGGCATGGATCAGTACCCAAGGTTGTCTCAGCGCAGGGGAATGTGCACCTGGTGTTTTGTGTAGACAAGTTGTTTCTCTCCCTTTTGCTCAAGGTTGCTGACCATGCCTGTGTTGTGGATAGATTGTTTTAATTGGTGCCTGATTGGAACTAACTATAATTAATTTTTACTACAGTATCTCCATATCCCAACACCTCCCCAAATAAATGTCTACCTCATTTTTAAAAGAGAGTCTCGCTGAGTTAAAACCTTTCTCTTCACCTCCCCTCTGCTTCTTTTTGAAACTATTTAAAATCTGTGACCACTGATACGCTCACCAGTGGAAACAGTTTTTCCCCATCTACTGTTGTCGAATCCCCTCAAGATCTTAAAAGCCTTTGTTAGGTCTCCTCGTAACCTTCTCCGATCCAATGAGAATAAACCTAGCCTCTCTAGCCTTTCCTCATAACTGAAGTCCCTCATTCCTGGTACCATCCTACCATCTCCTCTGCACCCTTTCCATCCTTAACATCCTTCCTAAACTGCAACCTTAACATCCTTCCTAAAGTGTGGTGACCAGAATTGGACACAGTACTCTAGCTGAGGCCTAACCAAAGTTTTATAGAGTTAAGTCAGAACTTCCTGACTTTTGTACTCTATACCCCTATTTATAAAGCCTGGTATCCTGTATGCTTTTTTGATAGCCTTGTCTACCGGTCCTGCCACCTTCAAAGAATCACTCACACAAACCGCCAGGTCTCTCTGTTCTTTCACACCCCTTAAAATTGTACTATCTAGCCTTTATTGCCTCCCCTCATTTCTCCTCCCAAAATGCATCACCTCACATTTCTCTACTTTCATTTCACCTTTCTGTTATTTTTTTTTTCGGCCTCATTTTCCAAGAGGTTGAAGAGGAGAAAAAAAGGAAGGTGGGACAGTTCGGAGCAGGCACTGCTGTGGGCGACTAAAAGCAACTTGGGTCTTAACCAGCCACAGTGAGGATAGGGGGCGAGGATCCACAGAGCTTCTCGGAGCTTTAGAGTCTCGAGCCCCCGAGTAGGTGTGGAGCTGAGGACCTGAGTGCGTGGACCCGAGTGTGAGGGGGGGGTGCGCAACAAAACCTTTGCTGAGTTAGGAGGGGGTGCCGCTATTTAAAGTTTAGTAACCACTGCCTTAGACTATGACCCTCCTTTTTGACTGCACCTTCAGCTGCCTTCCTACCTCCCTCATCCCAACCCTGCCCACCTACCCACCATGCTCGGGGCCTGACTGTTCAGCACCATGGGACGTGCCTGACTGTTCAGCACCATGGGACGTCCTCCCAATTTGAAAGGCGCTCTGTAATTTTATTGCTGTCCGTGAAATTACAAACAATGTTCCCTCCTCTGGTCTCACAGAGTGATCCATAACCTGAGGATTTCTTATTGGAAGTATAAATTACATAATTTTCTTCTATAATTCCAGTGGAGTACCTTGAGCAAAAAGCATTCCTCTTGGACATTAGAATTTCTTTCCCCGTAGAATACAAATTGTTATGTTTAGTTCCCTAAATCAACAAACATTAATCCCAATAAACAGATCAGGATCGAAGCAAACACTAAATTCATGAAGCAATTTAATTCTGACCTCTAACACTCATAATTTCACTTTTGTGTGACTCAAGTCAACTCAACTGCTGAAAGGATTACTACTGATTATAAACTACAATTTCAAGGCTGATTAAGAATTATTGCATTTGGGGTGGAGCCTTCCTTGAGGATGTCTTAAAGTGCTTTACAGGTTTTATTGTAAAGTGTAGTTAAATGTATATTTGTAAGCAAACGCGGCAACTAATTTGTTCACAGCCATGTTGCACAAACTGGTATTAACTCTTATTGGAATTAAACAGCATTTCTCAAAATACTTTTGCAAACTAGCAGTATTTCAGACAATGGAGCACTGCTGCAGTAGTCCTCAATGAGTTATTACAGCTTCAACTGCACCATACAATGAATGGATCAATACATTCTGCAGACACAATCAAGGGATTCAACAACAACGTAAGTTACACTATCCTTAAAAATGTCTATATTTGCTGGAACACCTGATATACAACACATCAATAATAGCAGTATTAGTTTACACCACTTCAAGGAATATTGACGCACAGACGTAGCCAAGTCATACGCATCTGCATCAATAAGCAAATATTGACTGATTGAGATCAGCATTGTTCAAACATTGCCATGAGGGTTGAGCAAATCACCAAGAGTATATATCAACGGCAGCCTTTATTTTTCCATTGAACATTCCTAACGTTTCATTAGGAGAAGTTAGGAAATGAGTCATGTAGCTGCTTTATTAATTTAGAAGCTGAAGACTCCAATGATAGCTATTCAAAATTAATGATTAACAAATACAAAATCCAGCAAATAATTCACTTTGATGTAAAAGCATCTTCATATAAACACAGCTGCATAAAGGCTTTGCATTACAAATTTTAAAACTAGCTTATCTTACCCTTCCATCCTGGCTTCCTGATTCCTCTGCCCTTCCAACCTCACAGATTCTTTCCTCTAATTCCGACTGCGAGGAGATGCTGAATTTCCTCAAGTCCACAATTGAAGGAACACAATCGAGGGAAAAACTTGCTGACACTATCAACCGGTGCCTTTCAACCGGCATCGTTCTTACCCCCCTCAAAACAGCCACCATCACCCGCACTTTAAAGAACCTTCACTTGACACATCACAGCTTTCAAACTACCGGCTCATCTCCAACCTTCCTTTTCTGTCCAAAGTCCTTGAAAGAATCATTGCCTCCCAGCTTCACTCTTTCGTCTCATCTCACTCCCTCCACTAAGCCCCTCCAATCAGCACTGCCTTCCATAATATTGCCAGAATGCCACTGCCTCACCCACAGGCTGTCGAAACCCTCCCCCATGCATTTGACACATCAAGGCTTAACTACAGAAACTCCCTCCTCATTGGCTTTCTCAGCTCTTCCTTTCACTACAACAAAATTACACTTGTATAGCGCCTTTCACGTCAGGAGGACGTCCCAACGTGCTGGGCAGTCACTGCTTTAGCGCCGTGCTGAGGACAGGGAGAGGGGGAGTGAAGGGAGGCGGGGATGGGGTTGCTGATGGGTACATCGAAGAGGAGAATCTTGAGGCGAGACTTGAAGGAGGCCAGGGACAGGGCGAGGTGAATGTACTGCGGGATGGAGTTCCAGAGGTTGGGGACAGAATGGCTGAAGGCTCGCCCGCCAATGATGGAGCAGATGAGTCGCAGGACATGGAGCAGGCCAGAGCCTGCTGAGCGGAGGGGGTGGGTAAGGGGATAGGAAATCACAGATGTAGGCTAGGGAGAGGTTGTGGAGGGCTTTAAATGTGAGGAACAGGATCTTGAATTGGATCCTCTGAATGATGGGGATCCAGAGGAGTCGGGCGAGGATGGGGGAGATGGGGTCACGGAGTTTGGAACAGTAGAGGACATGGGCCACAGAGTTCTAGATTTATCTGCAGCCTGTGGAGGGAGGAATTGGGAAATCCGATCAGCAGGGCATTTGCATAATTGAGCTGGGATGTAATGAATGCTTGAATGGGGGTTTCAGCGGCTTTAGGGTTGAAGTAGTGGTGGAGTCGGGCAATGTTGCGAAGATGGGGAGAAGGCAGAGCAAATAATTGCTTGGATGTGGGGGAGGAAAGACAGTTGAGGGTCGGTATGACAGAGATGGAGTGAGAGATTAGCCCAGAACTAGTCAAGGACAGAATCTTGAAAGTGAAGTGAGAGGAGAAGTGGTGGAGGATTGAGTGGTCCATGGTGTCAAAGGCAGTAGAGAGGTCGAGGAAGCAGAGGTCACAGATGGACAGTCATTTGTGACCTTGACCAGAGCAGTTTGCATGCTGAAGCCCGAATGGAGAGGCTCATGAAGGGAGTGGTAGGAGAGGAAGGAGCGAAACTGGGAAGCACGACCTTGATCTTGTTCAATACTCAACTATCCTTTCTCCACCATATCCGTCCCATGACCAGCACTGCTTTCCACCACCTCTGTAACATTGGCCAACTCCACCACTGCCTCACCCCTCAGGTCTCGAAACCCTCATACAAGGTCCTTTCAAGGAAAAGTGAGGTTGAAGATAGGCCTGTAGTAGCTGGAAAGCAGGGATGTGTCCAGGGAAGGTTTCTTCAGGATGGGGGTGAATGCAGCTGTTTTGAGGGGGATGGTAACAGCACCAGATGATAGGGAGAGATTGACGGTGTTGGAGAGTAGAGGAGCAAGGAGGTAGAGCTGAGAGGTAAGGAGAGGGGTGAGGTTGGGGTCAAGGGAGCAGGTTAGGTGTTTCATAAAAAGGCACAGGTGAGGAGAGCTAACCTTTCAATCTATTAAAGAATAGTAATGCTAACCATGGAGCAGGTGGTGGGTTTCATTTTTCAGATGAGAGCAGATGGCGGGAGAAGAGATAGGGTCAAAGGTGTGAAGTGGGGGTGGAAGGGGGGGTGGATCCTGAGGGAGAGATAATGGGGAGGTAGTGGTGGACAAGCTAGAGGTGGCTGAACGGATCCTCTCGACTTTTGATTCAAGGAAGTCCAGCATCTCCTCGCAGTTTGGAGTTGGAGGATAGGATGGGTGAGGGGTGGGAGGGTGGATGGAGGAAACGGTTTGTGGTGGAGAAAAGGAGCCTGGGATTCTCCTTGGCCTCCAAGATTAATTTGGAGTAATAGGAGGACTTGGCAGAGGCAAGAGCGGAGTGGTAAGCCTTAGTGTGACAAACAAAAAGCCAGAATTTCAGAACAAAATCACAGAGAATAATTCAAATAAAGAAAGATAACATAAGAAGTGACAGAAACATAAACAATCAGGCAGAACAGGAACTGTACAAAAAAAACAGAAGTCAAGTACAGTTTCTATACTGTGGTTATTTTCTGAGCAGCAAAATTACAATCTTGGCAAGCATCAGACTGCAGTCAAAACTTCACCAGATTGAAACCACTTAAGAAAATAGTCCTCTCTCGATGGAGAACTGAAATTTCGGCATGTCATTCACAAACGTTCCTTGCCTCCCAGTTGTCAAAACCTTTCTAAAGATCTATCTCTTCATTCATCATACCCTCCCTACTCGGGTTCCACACTGCCTCTAAAAATATACAGTCAATTCACTTTGCAGTATATTCTGTGAAGGGCTTTGAGACGTCTAGAAGATATATTATTTGAGAAGGTATCCTGTGTGAAAAATGCTACATTCTCATTGTTCGTTGTTATGTTCAATATTAATTGCTCTAACAAAGCAATGAAACTATTCTGAAATCCTTACCTGGATATTTGGTGCCCAGCAAAAAGAAGTAGAGCGGTCAAAACATACAAGTATAGTTGAACCAGGTGCTGCCGAGGTAAAGTTAGAAGAACAAGGCTTATTATATAACCTGAAAGACAAAATGGCAATACATCAACAAGAGATCTGGAGTTGTATGGTGCCTGATCTAAATTTGGGTTCAATGTACAAAATGTATACTATTCTCTTCAAAACAATTTAGTGTTATTTTTCCTGCAGTATGAAGTGAGATTCTACAGCAGTCAGATTGAGTTTCAGGACTTTAGGCCTGAAAGGAATTCCGTAAAATAGTTCATCTGCACTAATGAATGCTGAGACTTATTCAAACGTATAGCATATGAAACAAGCATTCTTTGTCGTAATAAAGTAAGATCAACCTGAAGAATGAACAGCTCCAGTTTACCAAATTAAGACAGAAGTATTGATCTGGTTACCTTCCGTTAAATTTAAAAGTACTGTAATCCAACCAATGCACAAAACTAAATTCTCATCAACTTTCTGCATGTTTCGGATGAGAGGTTAAAAAGTTACTGTTCATTTAAAATATGAATTGACTGCATTAGCCAAGTGAATGCTTTGTTTTTGAACTTCAACATCAATTGATACTGGGCTAGTCAACTGTTAATCTCCAAAGTAAATATGGTCTTGGGAGTATTATGAAAGCTGGAACAAATCTAACAAAAAATGTATGCCTTCATATGAGAAATGGACTGTACAAATTGAAATGAAACAGGAGGGGGTGAGGGAGGGGAATGAGGAAGAAAACAAGAAATAATTTATACCTAGAGTCTACCCATTAGAGATGTTTTCCTGAATTCAGATTTTTAAACTTATTTACTTCTAGCTTACTCTGGAAATACATCATTTCAGTAGTCGGAACAGTCTGTCCCTAACTCCTTACTACACAAAGATTAGTGATCGATTTTATTTTCATGCGTCATAAATTTGACAAGAAGCCCATAGAAAAAAAATGCAACTTTAATACCAGTGGTGTGAATCTATGATTAGCATGACTGCAAAGAACGAAGAAATCAAAATCTGAAGTACAACATATGCAAGCCAAGAAATCTGAAGAAGCATTCCTTCTTAAATTTACTACAAATAAACAAAATTAAATAAACACTGCACAATATCCCCCATTCACCAGGTCTGTGAAAGCCTTTAAAATAAGAACTTTCATTTTTGAAAACTAAATATGTACTGTACATATTTAAAATATACTATGAATGCAACAGTTATGATAGTAATGGAGGCATTGCTTCCAAATTACTATAATAGGGATGTTGTCTAAGTGCCAATTTGTGAATGAAAGTTTGTTCTTAAGCTCAAGCAACTGATTTCACAAAACGTGGTGAGAGTGCTTCTGTTAAATTTCCATTATTTATTTTTAATGAGACTTTTAACATTGATAGTATCTTGTCTCATCCAGCCCACAGCACCTCCCCCCAAAAGGGATTAAATACACTAACTCTTTCATTGACATGCCAAAGGGATTAATGTGTGTGTGTTTTTTTTCACATCCGTAGTACTTTTAATCTAATCACCTGACAAGGAGCTCATTTCCAATTTTCTCTTAGGTGAAATGTAATTTGGTTTCCACCAGCTCCCCACCTCCTCATAAATTTAATTTTAAGCTTGTTGTCCTCAAATTCCTCCGTGGACTAACCCTACCAAACCTTATCAATTGCTCCTTCTGCTCAGTGAACACTGGGGCCCCCACCCAATTCCCTTCACAATTGGGGACTAACCTTCAGTTATACTGTCTTCCATGTTCTGCCTCTCCTGCCTTTAACGTCCTTAAGAAACCTCTCCCTCCAAACAAGCCCCAGTTCTGACGAAGGGTTGTAGACCCGAAACGTTGACTCCTTTTCCTTTCTCCATGGATGCTGCCGGACCTGCTGAGTTTCCCCAGCAACTTCTGTTTTTGTTTCAGTTATACTGTGTCCACTGTCTGGAACCCCTCACCTCTTCCTACTAATTTCCTCCCTCCCATTTTGTACTTCAAGTTAGTTGTGTGAAGGACACAACTAACTTGGAGCACAAAATGGTCCCTCTGTAGTTGAGAAATTTACACAACTTTGTTAAAAATATTAAGCAAACTAGCCATAGAACATCTCACACTGGAAGATTTGAGTCCTGCATTGGGCCTCTGAACTCACATAGGGCTGCAATGTGCTGTTGGGGGTTCACTGCATTGTTGGAGGTGCTAAATTTTGAATGAGACTTAACCAAGTTCCCATTTGCTTTTCTAAGTGGATGTTAAAGATCCCATGGCACTACTCAAAAATAGAAGGGAGTTTCTCCTGATTCCCTGGCCAACAATCCATCATATAAAATGTGATATTCATGATACACTGCCATGCAAAAAAAAATCCTGTGTCTGCTTCCAAAATACAGTCACTAATTTTGCAGAAGAAATTCTATGAAGAGGTTCAACAGCGACTAACATTAAAGCACTATATCAAATCTAAGGTTTATTATTATAACGTTAGGACTAGAAGACTTGGAAACCACAAATTTAGGAAGAAAGATTTCAGGCATGAGCAGTGAGTGTGCATACATCTTCCTTCAATATATTTTAACTGCTTGTTCTCTCTCAATCTATTCTCTTTTAATAACTTTTCTCTACCTTTCTCATGCAGCTTGCACTTTTACCGCTGCTCCTTTTTGTTTACCCCTTTACCGCTGTATTCTTTTTCTTTAATTGTTTAATATTAGTTTTCTGTCCCACTCGCCTTCCAATTTTCTTGCAAATGAAGCAAGATTTACACATTTACTTGATTCAAAAAGTAGGTTTTGTTCTTTCAATGCATTTAGGTACACTCCATTGGTACATGTAGATCCCGCTTAATGTCAGTTTGGTTCTTAAAAAGTGTGACTTTAAGCTAAATGACATTAAGTGAATACATTTTTCCCATAAGAATGAATGTAAAAACTGGAGTTAGGTTCTTTTGGACATTTCTCGTCAAAATTTTCTTTTTAAAAAAAACCATAATACTTGCTCCCTGACTGCCTCGCCAGCTCACTCACTGCTGGTCTCACTCGCCTCTAGTCTCTCTCGCTGCCGGTCTCACGCGCTGCCAGCTGGCTTTCTCTCTCGCTACCGGCCTGGTTCACTCCCAGGTCCTAGCACCGTCGTGCCCCCTCTTCGACCGTGCGAATGAGGTAATAGCAAACTTTTCAACGTTAAATGCCTATATGTTCCCAATTATCAGCAACGTAATAACGTTAAGCGGGGCAACGTTAAGCGGGCTCTACCTGTAACTGATTGTGTTCAAGTTATAGTAAAAACAAATGGATAGTTAATAGCATTCCCACTGCTACTCAAGCATGTTACAGCATGTGGTATGCTGATGACAGCATGCTTTTAATTCAACAGTTGCAAATTCTAACCAGTGTCTCCAACCAATAAAATAAATAAATCACTGGTTCATCACATAGACCATGGAAAAATCAATTGAACACAAAGCATAAAAAAACTCAGCAACAAAACTTCAATTATTCCGCTCCAATAAGCTAGAAATAGATTTCTAATGTACTTTGTATGCATTCTAGTACATCTGCACAAAGTGGTCATTTCCATTGTAAAACTCATCCATAGGAGCAGATACAATTCTGAACAATGGGTTGCAACCACAACGAATAGCCATGATTTTTATGCATCCATTTTTATCAAATGTACATTTAATGTATCTCACATTATTGCATAAGTGGAGCCCCAATGACCTTTGCTTTTAATCATTAAATAGTCCCACTCACAAAACACTTTCTCTTTTATGAATTATTGGTTTATGCATTTCAGCTGTGATCAACAAATTACCCATAACCAAAGAAAGAACATCCTTCTTTATTTTTAAATGGGCTTATATTGAAATTATGCACAAAGTACATAGGAACATAGAAAACAAAGTGGATGATTTTAATAGCTACTTCTGATGCGTAAGAAACTAAAAGATAGAGACCAATTAGTGTTCTGCAAGTCATGTCCTGCAATAACTTTGCATCAGAATTTTACCAACAATTAAGTACAAAGTTCTTTGCCAACAGAACAGAAGAATAAAATTAGAATGAAAACATAACAGTAAACTCCTAACATATAATCACTCCAAGGGAAAAAAGTTCAGTAGCTCTATATCCAGGGTGACTAAAACAACAACAAAATTACATTTCTAGCCCGTCTTTCACGTTGGGAGGATGTCCCAAGGCGCTGAACAGTCAGGTTGGGACCCAAGCAATGGGGAGGGATGGAGTAGGGGGAGGGGAGGGAGAGAGTTGGACAGCAGAAAGCACGAAGAGGAGGGTCTTGAGCCCGGTCTTGAAGGAGGCGAGGGAGAAAACAAGACGAAAGGACTGTGGGGTCGAGTTCCAGAGTGCGGGGCAGAGAGGCTGAAAGTCCATCCACCAATGGTAGGGCGGTTTGGGCAGGAGTTTATTTGTTACAACTCATTTAAGTACAATAGAAGTATAAGTTTACGTAAATGCAACAACAAATTACATTTGTAAAGCACCTTTCACACAAGGAAGATTTCCCAAGGCACTGCACAGTCAGGGATTTGGACCCAAGCGTGGATTTGGGATTGGGGGTGTATGGAGGATAATGCACGAATGTACAGTCAAAGACGACAGTCTACGGACGTACTTTTAGTGAGGCGAGAGATCAAGGTGTAAGGTCTGTGGAATGGAGTTCCAAAGGGTGGGGGGCCGAGAAGCTGGAGCCTGCTGAGCGGAGGGATCGGAGAGATGAAATAGGGTTACTGGGGTAGGAAAGAGTAAGGCCATGGAGGGCATTGAATTCCTTGAGGACATTGAACTCTATCCTCTGAGGGATGGGAAGTCAGTGGAGCCAGGAGAGGATGGGGACGATAAGGGGCGATGTGAATGCGCTAATGGGAGCCACCTCGGTCTTGCTAATGTTCAACTGGAGAAAGTTATCTCTTATCCAGGACTTGATGTCTGTCAGACAATTGTGTCAGGATAGCAGTTCCTGGAGTCAATTGTGGCAGAGACATAAAGTTATAATATAATAATCCTTGCATTTGATACAGCGCTTTTCACATCTTCAACGTCTCAAAGCGCTTCACAGAATATACTGTAAAGTGAATCGACTGTATATTTGAGGGCGAAACCTGGCAGCCAATTTCGCACAGCAGTCCCATAAATAATCGTGGATTGAAATGACCAATTTTTATCATTGTGTTTTTTTTGGATGGATTATTATTAAATGTGTGGAGTAAGGAAACTTGCCCACGGTTTCACCCTGATCTGCCTGGATTCGAACACAGGTCTCATGCTTGTAAGGCGAGTGATCTAACCACTGAGCTACAGGAGCATACGTGGAAGTTGTTCTCGTGTCTGCATATGATTTCACCAAGATTTCACCAAGACAGAGCATTACATGTTGAAGAGAAGAGCACAAAGGACAGAGCCCTAAGGAATGCCACACGAGACGGTGCGGGGGCTGGAGGAGAAGTTGTCTGTGGAGATGATGTGAAAGATAGGATCTGAAACAGTGAGTCAGAACCATGAAGGTTGAGGTGAGAGGAGAGGCGATGAAGGAGGTTAGAATGGTCAACTGTATCAAAGCAGTAGAGAGGTCAAGCAGGACGAGAAGATGATGGGAGCCCTGGGCACAGATTGACAACAATGTTCTGTGGCAATGAGTAAAGCATTGCTAGATGTTGGGATGTTTTGAAAGATCAATAGCAAACCAAAATGGTGAGTTAATCCTACCACTGTATAAATCATTGGTGAGACCATACTTAAGATTACTGTGCATAATTCTGGTCACTGCAGTATGAAAAGTTATTGAAATAATCGAGAAGACACAGAGGAGGACAACAACAACAAAATTACATTTGTATAGCGTCTTTCACATCGGGAGGACCAAAATGATTGAGTGAATGGAAGTATTGGACAATGAGGAGTGAGTAAGTAAATTGGACATGTTCTAGCTGGTTGGGGTCAGGGAGAGCAGAGAGGCTGAAAGTCCGACCGCCAGTGGTAGGGCGGGTTGAGTAGGAGACATGGAGCTGGCCTGAGCCTGTTGAATCGAGGGAACAAGCAGGTTAATAGGACGTCAACAGGTCAGAGAGGTAAGAGGGGGCAAGGCCATGGAGGGCCCTGAAAGTGAACAGGCTCCCCAGGGAGATGGCTGAAGCAGAGAGTGTTGATTCTTACAAACACAGATTAGTTTTCTTTTAGGAAATAATATTATGGGATATAGTACAGGTACCTCTCCCAAACCACATGTTGTTCCTGTTTACATATGTTCCTGTAAACCTCCGTGGTTGCTAAATCGCAGTTTTTAGCAACTATGGGAAACGTGGAGATAGGGGGAGTAAGTAAGAAGGGGTGGGGGTGACACAGAGGGCTCAGGGGCTGTCTGACTGATCTACACAGAGAGAGAGAGAGAGATAAATCAACGGAGAAGGTGTGGTGGGTGACACGGAGGGCTGAGGGGGCTGTCTGACTGACTGACTGACTGACTATCTGATCTACACATAGACACAGAGAGAGAGGAGTCAACATTTTGGGTCTACAACCCTTCGTCAGGACTTCCCCAGTCCTTACGAAGGGTTGTAGACCCGAAATGTTGACTCGTTTTCCTTTCTCCATGGATGCTGCTTGACCTGCTGAGTTTCGCCAGCAACCTTTGTTTTTGTTATAAATTTATGTTATTTATCTTAATCCTAAGAAAGAAGCGTTGTCGCTGGTTGATTGCGACATCACAACTGAGTCCTAGTGCTATACGCTTGTGCGAAGCGACATTGAGGCTGGTTGATGCAACTGGTCCTAGCGCTAAACGCTAGTGTTAAAACCCGTGATGAGCAAGGGTTATAAGCCATGGTTTGCAAGGGTTGTCGCATTTAGCAAACCGTGAGTTTCGCGGTTGTCGAGGGCGCGGTTGGGGCGGGATACCTGTATAATCCTTTGTATAAAAAGGGGCAGAAGGACAAGCCTGGTAACTACAGACCAGTCAGTCTAACGTCGGTAGTGGGCAAACATCTAGAGTCCATAATCAGGGACAAGGTAGATCTTCACTTAGAAAGATATAGGCAAATAAAGGACAGTCAACATGGATTTGTTAAAGGCAAATCTTGCCTTACAAATCTGATAGAATTTTTTGATGAGGTAACGGAATGGGTGGATAATGGTAGCGCAGTTGATCTAGTTTACATGGACTTTCAAAAGGCATTTGACAAAGTGCCACATGAGAGACTTATTATGAAATTAAAGGCCCATGGCGTAAAAGGGACAGTGGCAGCGTGGATCCACAACTGGCTGCGAGACAGAAAGCAGAGAGTTGTAGTGAGCGGCTGTTTTTCAGATTGGAGGGAAGTGAGCAGTGGTGTGCCAAAGGGATCAGTTTTGGGACCATTGCTGTTTGTAATCTACATCAATGATCTGGACTTGGGTGTACGGAGTACAGTTTCCAAGTTTGCAGATGACACTAAGTTAGGGAGAATAGTAAATAGTGAGGAGGATAGTAGCCATCTGCAAGAGGATATAGACAAATTGGTAAAGTGGGCAGACACATGGCAGATGAAGTTTAATGCAGAGAAGTGTGAGGTGATGCATTTTGGGAGAAGAAATGAAGGGAGGCAATATAGGCTAGATAGTACAATTTTAAATGGTGTGAAGGAACAGAGACCTGGGGATTTGTGTTAGTGACTCGTTGAAGGTGGCAGGACAGGTAGACAAGGCTGTTAAGAAGGCATATGGGATACTAGGCTTTATAAATAGGGGTATAGAGTACAAAAGTCAGGAAGTGCTGACTAACCTCTATAGGACTTTGGTGAGGCCTCAGCTGGAATACCGTGTTCAATTCTGGTCACCACACTACAGAAAGGATGTGAAGGCATTGGAAAGGGTACAACAAAGATTTACTAGGATGGTGCCAGGATTGAGGGACTTCAGCTATGAGGAGAGGCTAGATAGGCTAGGGTTATTCTCTCTGGAGCAGAGAAGATTGAAACCTAATAGAGGTTTATAAGATCATGAGGGGTTTCGACAGGGCAAATAGAGAAAAACTATTTCCACTCGTGGGTGAATCTGTGACTCGTGGTCACAGATTTAAAATAGTTTCAAGGCGAAGTAGAGGGGAGCTGAGGAGAAATTTTTTCACTCAGCGAATTGTTCGAATCTGGAATGCATTGCCTGAAAATGTGGTGGAGGCTGATTCGATAACAACTTTTAAAAGGGAATTAGATCTTTATTTAGGGAGAACGGGTCTATTAGGCTATGGGGAGCGGGCAGGGCAGTGGGATTGAATCGCTCTTTTCAAAGAGCCGGCACAGACTAGATGGGCCAAATGGCCTCCTTTTGTGCCGTAAAATTCTATGATTCTATGATAATGTATATATAGTTCGGGACATATGTGCATGCGTCTGCCAGGATAGTGGAAGGCAAACTAGATGGACCATGTTCTTTTATTATCCAGCATTTCTTATGTTCTTATACGTAAGTGACTGTAATATTGATAGCATAATATTATAAGACAGGGCCTTATTTATCAGAAGTCAACAGAATTTCTGGGTCTTTTATGCATTGGTACATTTTAACCACAAAACTTTGCATAAAATGATCACTGTCAACTATTGGTAACCCAACACCTTCTGTGGTTCTTGCATGCCCTCGTAGATATGATAATATATTTAATAATAATCCTTGCATTTGATAAAGCGCTTTCCACATCTTATCAACATCCCAAAGCGCTTCACAGAATATACTGTAAAGTTAATTGACTGTATATATTTGTGGGCAAATCGCGGCAGCCAATTGCGCACAGCAGTGTCCCACACACAGTCATGGATTGAAATGACCAATTTTAATATTGTGGTTTTTTTGGAGGGATTATTATTAGGCATGTGGAGTTAGGAAACTTGCCCAAGTTTCGCCCTGACCTGCCTGGATTCGAACACAGATCTCCCCAGCTTGGTCTTCCCAGCTTGCAAGACACGTGCTCTAACCACTGAGCCACAGGAGCTCCACTCAGGAGATGTCACTGAAACACAGATGTCACTGAAAACATACCATGATCAACACAATAAACATACTACAAACTTCACCAACCAGTGACCTAAGCTTGCCTGCTGACGTTGACAATAAAATGTAATATTTGCAAACCACCAACTATAAGCAGAGCTCTGAATCAACATCTCATAGTCATCCACAGTATCAGAATTGTCTCACCATTATATACACAGTATAGAAACACAGTTGCTGTATGAATAAGTCAGTTAGATTTACACTACCAAACTCTACAGTTGGCATCACTACCCTCCATACAAAAGAGTTAAACATGCAGAAAGATATTTGCACAATCTGCTCTTTTACGAATAAATTAATAAGCCAAGCACACCCACATCACATTCAGTCAAAAATACCATAATGATCGCTGTCCTCATTTTACAGTATTGCAGAACAATTTACAACTGGTTTGAGCAGATCCTGGGCGTTTGGGCATTATTATTGCCAGTTGCTTTGTCCAGTATTGTTGTTAGTATTGCCTGTTGTTAGTACAGGCGCCACCGCGTAATCGGGAACCGCTTAAGCAGGATCATCGCTTAATTGGGACGAAACAGCGCGACTGTTTTTATGCGTGTTATTTGCATCGGATAAGTGAGACTGCACATCGCTTTGACGGGACAGTTTTTGTCAACACAGATTTTCAGTTCTACCCTTTCTTCCATGTAACACCTTACCGGCCATACGTACATGTGCAGGGAGTACGTAACAACGCAGCCATCCATACAATGTACACTTTGCAATGTGCAAAGTGGCTATCCGTCTAGTGCAAAGATCGTACGTATGTTCTGCCAGCAGCGCTAGCTAGCGGTACACACACTGTACGTCAGCATGCATACACACACTACAACAGAAAGTTAATCTCGTGTCATGAGAGAGAGAGGGAGAGAGCGCGCGCGGGAAGAAATAGCCACAGGGAGGGGCACTGCTGTATTGCTTTAAAGAAGGAATAACAGTAGAAGGTTTGTTTTTTTAATACCGAAAAAATAACATTGTTGATTCTTTCGTGATTTCCGCGTGTACTTTACCCATGTTTGTTTGTGTTGTGTTATGATTCTGGTGTGTGTAGAATGCATGTGCTCACGTACTGAGCTTTGTGTTGGGTGAATAATGCGTCTGCTGCTTGGCATCGCCTAAACGGGAGCCTCACTTAAACGGGACATTTAATTGTCTCCCGAGCTGTCCCGCTAAAGCGGGGGCTACTGTATTGCCTTTGTTAGTATTGCCTGTTGCTTTGCTATTGCTGTTGTTCAGCGGACTCCTTATCTCTTGCCCAACCCACCCTTCCATTGGTAGACGGGCTTTCAGCCTCTCAGCCGCCACACTCTGGAACACAATCCCATAGTCCCTTCGTCTCGCTTCCTCTCTTGCCTCCTTCAAGACCAGCTCAAGACCCTCCTCTTCGTGCTTTCTGCTGCCCTCCCAACTCTCTCCCTCCCCCTCGTAACTCTCTCCCTCCCCTACCCCGTCTCTCCCCATTGCTCGGGTCCCAACCCGACTGTTCAGCGCCTTGGGATGTTCTCCCAACCTGAAAGGTGCTCTAATTTTGTTATTGTTTTTTTACAATTTGTGAAGTGCAATCCTAAACATTGGTAACAAGGAAATTGCATTTTTGTAATAGTTTCCAGGTCAAGATTCATAACTTAAAATTTCTGGCAGCAGAATTCCTCCAACCTCAGGGGAGGATGCACACAGATTGTTGATGGCCAAATTGCATTGTTGCCTAGCTGATGCCCCAGTCTCAATACCCAATTAGTTGTCCCTGCTAGACAACAATCTACGTTCAGGGAAACTTCTCATGACGCAGATATTAGAAAATCAGGAAACAGACTCATTGCAAAGGACTGGACTTACTTTGCCATCAGTTCTCCACTCGAGCCATGGTATTCCCAATCTCCAGATCCAAATATGATAGATATGTTTGTGTCTGGTTTTTTCCCATAACATAGTACTGTACAATGATCAAATTATTTAATTATGATTCTGGACGAAAATAGAAAGCAAACTGCTGGATGTGTTTGTCGCCAGTGTGCCCAAATTTCTCTCTCCTTTGAGTGATGCAGCCTTGCAGTAATTAAATAATAATCCTTACATTCGGTATTGCAACTTTGGTGTCAGAAGGACATTTTTAATTTAAATCCTGTTAGTTTACAGGATTTACTGTAAAGCAAAGCAACAGTGTGTTTTGTGGGCAAATGCTCATAAACTCAGTAAATCATTGCTCATCATTCTACATTACGTAGGCTTCAAAATGTTTCCAGTCTCCATTAATAGAATTGTAACTGTTACTAGTGTTTGTAATGTAGTTTTATAATATCCCACAGAAGACACACTTTGTACGCAGTCACCATTGAGCAATCTTGCAAGACTCATGCTTCCTGCATAGATTAACAAGAGTTTCAAAGAAGGAGCTGAATATGTATCGATTAAAAATTACAAAGATCTTATGTAAATTTACCAGTTTGTGCATGCAAAGTGCATGTGTATTTAACAGTTTCCGACACAGAATAGTATAGCTGATTTATTGGGACAGGTAACTTGTTTTGGACACAAGATACTTGAATTAAAAAGCAGTTTCCAAAAGCATGCAACTAAAAGACCAGACAAGATGTGAGTAAAGAAAACATGAAGCTCACGCTAGGATCATGCTCCAGCAACAGTTCTTTCCCTGTGTCAATTATATAAGGAAACGGTTTTAATCAAGAGAATATATTTTTAAGTTCTTATGATATCAGTCAATAATTATGCAGTAAAACTTTGATAATCTGACATTCTGAAAGCCAGCAACTCCCTAAAACTGGCAAGATTTCAAAATACAAACAATATAATTTTTTTTCTGATGTCTGGCAATTCCCCCAAAATTTGGTCCAGCTGCTTGCAGTTCACGCTGACACCGCTCTGTCAGCCGGCGCTGTGGGTGGAGGTTGAGCTTCAGTGTTTGGTTTCAGTGTTGTGTTTAAAGCACACGTGGTGTAGGGGGCAGGGCTTCCCCAGCCATTTCTAGGGTAGGTTCTAAATACTGACAAACTCCAAAATCTGGGAGGTGAGTGGGCCCAACCGTGCCAGATTATTGAGATTTTACTGTAGCAATAATGTCAGTGTCCAGTGGTATAATTCAGAGTCAAGGAATCCATATTCAACAACAACTTGCACTTATATAGAGCTCTCCACGCAGGGTACTGTCTCAGAGTGCTTTACAGCAGGCAAACAGAAAATAATATTTCCTCATCACTTTCACAATATTTAATCCTCATGAGTTGTGCAAGGTATTGCAAATGACACAGGTTCATCTTTCTTGTCAGTGACATAAAACAGAGGCAGATAAGAGAAACAGATAGAGAGATGTACCACAGTAACAGTACAACTGCAGCCAATTTATATTTGCGTAACGCCTGTTTATCTTTACTGTTTGTAAACAGGGACCAGTATCAATTTATGTGGATAATCAGCTCTCTATTGCACTGATTAGGGTGATGGCCAACAACGGGGAAATAGTATACTTAACTACCTTTCCGCCAACTATGTACAGTATAACATCATTAAAATGCTGAAAAATATAGTAAAAGCCTGTTTATATGGTACCCACGGGACCTGGCCATTGCCTATTAAAGTACTGGTGTGTGTTAAAAGACACACCATTATGTTATATAATAATCTGTTAAATAATAACAGAATATTGTATTGATACTTATTGTTAAAGCTACTCTCTTGCACTTCTCACCTTTACTGGTTGAGGTTTATAAAGTGATTCTTTTTTAAATGGAGGACGCCAAGTGGGTGAAAAAAACAGCAGCACGACTTTAAAGCCTTACTAGCGGCAAGCCGATAACCCTAGACTCTACTAGCGGCAAACCAAAATACTGTACCTGCGCGACAATGTGGGTGCAGTGTTTCAGTTTGCCACTTACTAGTGGCAAACTAGTAGTATAAACCTCAACCACAGCATCATGGCTTCAAGCGGAGCATCTACCAGTAAAGGTGAGAAGCACAAGAGAATAGTTTAACAATAAGTACCAAAACAATATTCTGTTATTACCTGTTATTATTTATGCATTTACAAATGCTCCACCTCTATTGTTCTGGATAAGTTCCGGTTTATCGAATGGGGACATTTTTTGGCGTGTCAGTTATATGGAAGTGCCGGTTCATCGAGTCACGGATAAACGGGCTTCTACTGTACTAAGATATTCCATTTAAAACCTTATAGTTCATAGAGAGGGGAAGGGCATGTGACAAGTATGAGTGAGAGAATAAAAGAAGTATGGAATTATAGTGAAGTCCTTCTAACACCCAAATCCTCTCAAATCTGCCTCGGATTTAAGTAAATCCAGTAAATGGAGTATGAACTGGACTAAAAACATGATATCAGGTAAACAGCAAATGAGGCTAGTAGTAAATCAATTCGCTATGAACATCAAACTCACAAAAGTAACCAAAGCTTTGTTACAGCCTAATCAGTTACAACATATTTCCTGTCAAAAACACAATAATGTACTGTAAAATGTTTATGCAACCTTTTAACCAAGCACTCAATAATGGACAAAACAATTTTCTATTCTTTAAAGAAGTGCAATATAGTGATAATACAACTCATTTCATGACGTTTGATCCATGACTCAACCATACATGTGGAGTCCTGTAGCTCAGTGGTTACAGCACTCGCCTTACAAGCGTGACACCTGAGTTTGAATCCAGGCAGATCAAAGCGAAACCTTGGGCAAGTTTCCTTAATACACACACCTAATAATAATCCCTCCAAAAAAACACAATAATAAAATTGGTCACTTCAATCCATGATTGTTTATGGGACACTGCTGGTTGCAATTAGCTGCCGCATTTCACCCATAAGTATACAGTCAATTCACTTCACAGTATATTCTGTGAAGCACTTTGAGACATCTAGAAGATGTGAAAAGTGCTATATCAAATGCAAGGATTATTATTATAGAATCATGGAATTATACAGTACAGAAGGAGGCCATTCGGCCCATCATGTTTCTGCTGGCTCTTTGAAAAGAGCTGTCCAAGTCAATCTCATTCCCCCACTCGCTCCCCATAGCCCTGCAAAACCTGTCTTCCCCAAATAACTATCTACTTATCTCTTAAAAGTTGTTATCAAATCGCCTTCCACCACTCTTTCAGGCAATGCATTCTAGATCCGAACAAGTTGCTGCATGAAAAAACTGATTTAAATCAGTGTCCTCGGGTTATCATGTGGTCAGGTTTTTCCTTGCATGCCCTATCGAATCCCCTCATAATTTTTCTAACTTCTATTAAGCCTCCTCTTAACCTTCTCTGCTGCAAAGGAGAATAATCCTATCTTCTCTAGTCTCTCCTGATAACTGAAGTCCCTCATTCCTGGTACCATCTTGGTAAGTCTCCTTTGAGAGGGGTGAGGCAAGTGGCAGAGTTGGGCAATGTTGGGGAGGCGACGGAAAGCAGAATGGGTCATGGCTTGGATGTGGGGGAGAAAAGACAGTTGAGGATGAAATAAGACAACTAGGTTCCTGACTGGCTTGTAGAGATCGAGAGTGCAACCATGGAGGTTGATGCTGCCAGTGCCTGATGTACATTGTATGTGTTTTTTAATGTCTGAAATAACTTTGCTTTATTTAGCTGAAGATACTTTCAGAAAAAGAACCCGTATTTTTGAAGGTTGTATGTCAAAACAACGCAAAGCATTTTCACAGGTAGGTTGTAAACAAACTTAGCAGCTATTTGCCCCAGCCAATCAATTAATTTCAAAGACTGTTGGCCAATCCATGAGAAGAATTTAGTTCATTTTTCTATTATCATCAGACTGTAATGTTCACCCACACATGCAAACAAAAACTCAAATCTAATGTCTCATAGAAAACTTGGCAACTCCAACAATAATAACAGTCCTTGCGTTTGATAGAGCACTTTTCACGTCTTCTAGATGTCTCAAAGTGCTTAAAAAATATATACTGTAAAGTGAATTGACTGTACATTTGTGGGCAAAATGCAGCAGCCAATTGCATACAGCAGTGTCCCACAAACCGTCCTGGATTGAAATATCCAATTTATTATACCCCCCACCCCTGGGATTATTATCAGGCATATGGGGTAAGGAAACTTGCCCAAGGTTTCGCCCTACCTGGAATCGAACCCGGGTCACTCGCTTACGAGGCGAGTGTTCTAACCACTGAGCTACAGGACTCCACAATGATATGATTACTTAATTACTATAATTAGCACAATTGACTGCTGTGTTTACAGAGATCAGAGAATACAGAATATCTCATCAAAAGGACAGCATGTCCAGCAATCTATTGGAATGTTAGCATAGACTGTGAGTTCAAAGTCCCAATGAGGAGCTTGAATCAACAGCTATTTGACTCAGGCAAGAGTGCAATCAATTGAGCAAAGTGGATACCAAGGAGCTTTAACCCAGAACCCTCTAACCTAAAGCCAAGAGGATTACCAATTCACTCACTAAATAACTTAGTAAAGGAAATTTTAAAATTCATGCACCTTACGGACTGGTAGAACGTTCAGGAAGAAAATACATAATTGATAATCTATTATATAAAAAACTACTGGTTAGGGGGATAAAATAAGTAGTCTCCTTGGTGCTGAACTGATTCCAAGGTGACATGCTGGCAACTGAATGTCATGGACTCAGCAATCGCCAAGCAATCAGGCAGTCTCGGTTGTCCAGTTCCTGAGTCAGGTGGGTCTGCAGTACTCCAGGACACTGCTGATGGCAGCCAACTGGCCTAGTTGGAATTGGAGGACCAGACCAATGACTGGGGGTAGGGATTCTTCCCACTCCGCTCATAACACTGGAAGCCAAAGCAGTACAATATTCTGAACTGGCTAGGTACACTGGTTAAACGTCAGGGTACAATCTGGGATTCCCATATCCCAAACTTCCTGCAGCTGAATGTTGACAAGACGGAAGCCATAAACTTTGGCTCTCGTCAATGTCTTCAATCACATGCCCATCTCCAGCAATATTTCATCACAAAAGCCGCTGAAATCTTGTTCTATGCCTTTGTCACCTCTCGGCTGGACTATTCCAATGCCCTTCTCACTAGTCTCCCCTCCAGCACAATCCATAAAATCCAACTCATACTAAACTCTGCTGCCCGCATTCTCACCCGCACCAAACTTCGCTCCCCCATTACCCCAGTGCTTGCCAGACTTCACTGGCTCCCTGTCCCGGAGAGGATCGATTTCAAGATCCTCACCCTTGTTTTCAAATCCCTCCACTTCTCTGCTCAACCCCTACCTCTTCGACCTCCTCTCTCCTCAAAACAGAACCTGTAGCCTCTTCCTTGTCCCACGAATCCTCCGCTCCACCATTGACGGCCGTGTCTTCCACCATTGATGGCTCCGAGGCTCTGGAATTCCCTTCCTCACTCCCTTCGCCTCGCCCCCTCTCTTCCCAGTTTCTGGTCTCGGTTAAAGACCTTTCTCTTCGACCGCACCTTCGGTCATCTTTCTCCCCCTGCCCTTGTCTCGCCTCTGGGATTCATTATTGTGAACCCCTTGAGACGTCATCCAGCGTGGAGGGCGCTATATGAATCACAGTTGTTGTTGTTTATTGGTGGGTTGCATGAAACTGTCAATTTGGTTTAAATACTCTTAAACATAGTGATAGGTTTCTGCATGTCAGGCTGACCCCAAAAAAACTGAATAGAAGATTGAACATTCCTGAGCAACAGCTTGTTAAGTTTATGCTGAGATACTAAGCTACAACTGGGCAGTAAATACATTTGATATACAGTTAACCCTCACCGAACGCGACTTTCTCGATTGCGAATTTAACTCTATGTGAAGAAAAAAAATCATCTTTTTTTTGCATAACGCGCATAAAACTTATGTGTACACACTGGCTGCCCTTGTGAAAAAGTACCATGGTAATGGTGGTAGTACCATGGTACCACCACCATAACCATGGTACTACCACCATTACCACGGTACTTTTTTTTACAAGGGTGGCCCGGCAGCAAGCACAGTTGTGAGGACGCCGGCAGCTCCCAACTAAATCTGATGATTCCTCGGCTGGCTGGCCCCGCGCACAATGCACCCTTGGGAAGTCCGGAAGACTCTTCGGCCTCGGAGCATCCTTAAGGCATTGCATGGTAAACAGAAGAGACACAGAGAGCGAAAGAGAGAGTCTCGTAACACTTCCAGGACCAAAGGTAAAATAATTTAGCCTAGCTGTGCTTTTATTGTTTTACTTTTTATTGCTTTATTGCTGTTTTATTGTCTCCAGTGAGTCAGTGAGAGCAGGGAGAGCAAGGAGCAGGCCAGCCTGCCTCAATACACACCTTGCTTTGGTCGGGTGTGGATGTGCCTGGAGGCTTGAGGTTGGATAGCTTGTGGGTGGATTACCCTAACCCCCTTTTTCCCATTACTTATTAAGCTTACCGAATACGATTTTACCAAGTGTCTTGTTTTCCAGGAACGTAACCCCCGCATTCGGCGAGGGCCAATTGTAGCATCTTTGATGCCAGAAGAATATCTGTAAACATTTCACAGAATTTATAGTAAAGTTCAGTGACCTTACTTTGTAGGCGAAACAATGAATTAGAACTGGCTTTTAGTCAAACAGGCAGGGTAAAGTAATCTTATAAGTGCAAAGTACAGTACATGCAAATATACAAGCATATCATTAAAGAATTTGTAAGATGGTTCTATTAATACCAATTTGTAATGAATGAGCTGATAAATGCTTCAACTGTACTGTATTTCATTTCACTTCTGCTAGGCATAAGATGGCTTTAACAAGTACAGGTAGACCTCACTTAATGTTGCTTTGGTCTGCGTTCTTTCATTATTGCTCATACATAGGGAACATATATCCATTTAACGTCGCTACATTTGCTATTACATAATTCGCCTGAGGGTGGAAACAAACTTTTGTACTTTGGGTAGTGTCGGCTACCGTCCGGTATTCTAACGTAGCGTCCATCCTCAGTCTTAACATCGCCATTTTATGTTTGTGCACAGTGTAAGATCGGTAATTTTTTTTTAATTGTGATTTATTTCTGCAATCCTCTATAAACATGAGTCAAAAACACCCAGGAAGTGACAGTTGTGAGTCTGGTAGTAAAAACACAGAAAAACTATTACTCTCTGTGGCTCAGTGGTTAGAGCACTTGTTTTGCAAGCTGGGGAGACCTGTGTTCGAATCCAGGCAGGTCAGGGCGAAACCTTGGGCAAGTTTCCTTACTCCACACGCCTAATAATAATCCCTCCAAAAAAAACACAATAATAAAATTGGTCATTTCAATCCACGACTGTGTGTGGGACACTGCTGTGCGCAATTGGCTGCCCCGATTCGCCCACAAATATAAATACAATCAATTCACTTTACAGTATATTCTGTGAAGCGCTTTGGGAAGTCGATAAGATGTGGAAAGCGCTATATCAAATGCAAGGATTATTATTATTATTATTACTCTCAAAATGAAATTCAATGTTTTAACCCATTTTGATGCTGTGAGTGTTTTAAATTTTTTTAAATATTTAACATTTATGAATGAACATGTATTTCAACTTCTAATGTTTTTTGAAAGAAAAGTTTGATGAAAAATGTTCAAAAGAACCAAACTCCAGTTTATACATTGATTCTTATGAGAAAAATGTGTTCACTTATAAAGTCGCACTTTTCAAGAACACAACTATGACTTTAAGCGAGGACTAATTGTATAGCATTATAACTATATAATTCTCACAGAAAATCAAACCCATCAAAAAGGACATTCTTGTACCTCTATAGAATTATAAAAATATTGTCCTGTAATTTCTTAGTTTTGAACAGTGAAATTATCCACAGAATATGACAGTTGTAAGGTAGATTCCAAAGCACTGGCGCAAACACATTTGAAACTTACGTTTTTTACTGCTGGAATTTTCTAGTTTGATAGTCAGTCCAACCAGAAAAACAGCATGTCTTACGTACAGATTTAGACTAAGCCAACAGCCTGCCACTAGCTAGGAAAACGACAGTCCATACCTTTGGAGGCAACATTTAGATTGCTCCCACTCATATTGTTGCATCTAAAAGCTTTGTGTTAAGCCACATCTAGGTGTTTCTCAGTACCATGGGAAGAAACAGAGCTGCCACTTTTCAATGTTTGCCAATGGTAGCAGTGCCTAATATAAATGCATACTCAGACTAAGACTCACTGAGTTCCTATTTTTAGTTTCTAATTCACCTCTTCAGTCTCTAACCAATTTTTCTCTTTGCCCCTCTCCTTCTGTGAAGATTACTTGAACCATTACTTACATTCTATCATAATTCTCTCACCCAACAACTGCAAATGCTTTGAAATGTATGGGAAAACAGAATATTGTATACATCAAGATGTGGGAAGGTAAATATTATAGAACCATTCCTTATGGAGCTGATGCATATACATACCATTAAGTAAATTGTATTTTTGCATTGTAGCTCTATAAGCACAGCTATTGATTAAATTGCTTGAACATATCTGTATTTTGGCAACACCTAATCTGAACTAGTCCTATGGACCAGTTGCTTTATTAAAAGCAGAGCACTGTAACAGGATACCAATTTTATTCAAAATATGCCAATTGATTTCCTGAATTAAACTGGTTTAGTAATTTGATATTGCATCAATGACAGCTTGAAGCTGCAGAATTCATCTCAGCCATATAATTATAGACCAATGAGTGTCAAAGGTTAAAAAACAATCCCCAAGGTAGAAGATTTATCATATTTAGATGACACACTTCGTAATGTAATTACTTAAAAGCACAATGTAGATCTTTCATTCCAAATGCTTCTAGTGGTGCATATTAGCCATCCCAAAGTCCATATCCTCACCCCGTGCTACAGACATCTGGTTTCATCCAATATTTCCCTGGGTCAATCCTCTGGTTATTCAAACCTTCCCACAAAACAAATAGATTATCGGGACTATGTGTTTTGGCTTATGACTGCACTTTTACCTTTTCACATCTTTCGAGGTGACATTTTGAGGCACTGCCAAAACAAAGTTGCTCCTGGATTCCATCCAGTACTTCAAGGTGTTGCCAGCACCACACACAAACTTCCAACTAAGACCTATTCAATAATTCCCAAGAACAAAAACATCAATCATACATATTCCCTGTCTATTTAATTCATTTTTCCATAACACATTCTTACAGTGGAGCCCTGTAGCTCAGTGGTTAGAGCACTCAACTTACAATCGTGAGACCTGTATCCGATTCCAGGCAGGTCAGGGCGAAACCTTGGGCAAGTTTCCTTTGCCTAATAATAATCCCTCAAAAAAAAGTAATAAACTGGTCATTTAAATTCACTACTGTCTGTGGGACACTGGTGTGCACAATTGGCTGCCGCATTTCGCCCACAAATATACAGTCAATCCACTTTACAGTATATTCTGTGAAACACTTTGAGACATCTAGAAGACGTAAAAAGTGCTATGTCAAATGCAAGGATTATTATTGTACCTTGTGTGTCAGACTGGCTCAGTTGGTAGCACTTTCACTTCAATGCAGCGTTGGGAGTGTGTTGCATTGTCTAATAAATTTTACACCATGGCCCTGTCTGCGTGTTCAGGTGGATATTAAAAATTGCATAGCATGATTTCAAAAGACAAGGGAGTTTCTCCTCATGTCCTGCCAACTATCATCACCCAAATAAAATGGTTATTCACTTCAAGGTTGTTTGTGGGACATTGCTGTGTGCAAATTGGTTGCCCAAAAATAACAGTTACTGCACCACTTTACAATATATACTGTACACTGCTTTGGGACCTTCTCATGACATGAAAGGCATTGTTCCAAATGCAAGGATTATTATTACTATGGTTACTTTCAACCTTGATTTCTCCAATAGCTGGCCTCTCCCTAGCTGGCCTCTCCAGCTCTACATACTGCAAGCTCTAGCTCAATGAAAATTCAGCCACTTGCACCCTTACCCAAACCAGGCTTCACATGCTCCTCCTCACCATCATCCAGGTTCTCTCAGAAAATCTACTTTAAAATTTGCATTCTCACAAACAAATCCCTATAAGCCTTCACCTCTTCTCTGTGAAATTCTCCAGTCTCACTCTCCTGTTTAGCCATATGATCAACAAACTTGATCTGCTTTGAGACGTTATCCCACATGAAAGGCAAAGTTGATTGTTTGCCCTCCAAGTTCATACAACTTCCTCGCAAATCACATTCTCACAGACCATCTACCTTCTGCTGCTAGTTTTTCATCAAAACTGCAGCTTCCAACTCCAAAACTGACATATCAACTATACATTAACTTCATGAACTTTGAAATCCTGTGACAATGGTTCCTATAATTCATCAAACATAATTTTAGCCAACCACATTTCTAAACACTTCACCTCTTACAATTTTATTTTTATTCTTTGGCACCACTTATTTTGGACATGAGCTTGATCTTTGAAAAGCTAATGTTAAGCCACCACGTTTATCTTGCTCTATATTAATAATAAGAAGAAGAATCCTTGCATTTGATGTAGTGCTTTTCACAACTCATTAACGTCTCAAAACGCTTCACAGAAAATTAACTGTAAAGTGAATTAACTGTATATTTCTGGGCAAAACGCGGCAGTCAATTGCGCACAGCAGTGTCCCACAAACAGTTGTGGAATGAAAATGACCAATTTTTATTATTTATTTTATTATTTTATTATTGTGTTTTTTTGAAGAGATTATTATTAGGCATGTAAATAAGGAATCTTGCCCAAAGTTTCGCCCTGATCTGCCTGGATTCAAACACAGGTCTCCCACTGGTAAGGCGAGTGCTCTAACCCACTGAGCTACAGTTGCTCCAATCATGATCAGCAAGCAATAATCAATTAGAACGGGATTTTAATTATGATGTAGTTCCTCTATATTATAGCTTCAGAATCTTAACTGTACTTACAGATCCATACAGTACTAAACAAAGCAGTTGACAAGTTGCATCCTTGACAAACTCCCGACTAACAATACATATTATAGTGAACACAAGTTTCACTAGTCATTCAACATAGAGAAACCAACTGCCGATCATGGATCAGAGATTGAGGTTAGAAACTAGGTAACCACGGAAAAGATAAGTTTTGTATGTAATAGACTTTAGCTGTCATTGTGTCATATTAGCCTTTCTCGTAGAGAGAAAAAAAAATACTGTACTGGAAAAGTTTGACACAAAATATATATGTACATTCTCAATACCCGGGCAAAAATATCATCTACAAATGTAGTGTTTTCCAATGTACTTCCCCACAACCTAATACTGTACTTTCAAAGTTTTATCATCCATTGATCTTCGAACCACATCTGCCGTTAGAAAACTAATAAATGAATTGATAGAATTAAGTTTTGCAGATCAAGATTCTTATCAAAGCTTTCTAAGCATAATAAGATTTCCTGATCAAGCATAGTTTAACAGAAATTACAATGTTCACATTCTATTGTGGGTTACACTTCATGTCAAAAAATAGTATCCTGTGCAAAGGAATCAAGAGAAAAATGCAGCAAGAATCAACAGTATTTAAATATATATTTTTAAAATACCATTATTTTTCCACATATCTGTGATAACAAATAAAATAATAATAATCCTTGCATTTGATAAATAAATGCAACACTTAATAAATAAATGTAACATTTGTTACATGATGGAAATGAATCCAGAAAATATCCTTTACGTAGTAGAAAAAAATGGGAAACCTCTAGCCTTTCAAATAGTTTGTATCTATTTAAATATTCAAATAGAAATGGTTGATATGGACTTGTTATTAAACAATTTAGAGGGGTTTTTTCATGTTACTGCAAATGTGTGTTACATAGTCAATATTCTTGCCCAGTTCAAAATATCTATGTCAGCCCTGTACCTTGCATTTACTCTCTTCCACAGAACCTCTGAAATTCACTATGAAACTCTTAACATAGGTCTGATATTTGGGTCTTATACTACTAATCTAACTGGGTTAGATTAGAAGTATAAAATCTAGCCCATACACAAGTAAATAAATCTAGCCCATACACAAGTAAATAAAAATAAATGAAAACCATGCTACTGAGTATTTTATGATAAAATCCTGGTTTGTATAGCTTCCTAACCAGACAACGTTGTAGCATTGGACACAAAACTAGATGTTCAATTCAAGATCTGTACTATCTTGAGGTATATATAGCTACCAGAGACCTATAGGTCAGTGTTAGCAAGAGATTTGGGTTTGATTCCCGGAAGGGAAATATGTTGTACAGGTTTCCTTACTCTACACGCCTCTGTTTATCTAGCATTAGCAATAAGAAGAAACGTGGTTAGTCGATTTGTAAATTGCTTTTCCGAGGTAATTAACCCTTCAAAATTAAGAATTTAGTCACTCAATCCACTGTTTGTGGGACACTGCTGTGCTCAATTGGCTTCCACATTACACCCACAAAATACAGTCAATTCACTTTACAGTATATTCTGTGAAACGCTTTGAGACTTCCCAAAGATTGCAGTATAACTCCAGAGTAGCAATTTCCAATAATGACTCTTTGAGAGGATTTTGGAAGGCAGTTTTACATGTACACATACATTTAAAATAACTGCCCTTAGCATAATATCAAGCTTGCATTTGATCATTATCAAATGCAACGTGATGACTGTTCACCTCTGTGAACCAATCACCCCCATCCTCGGCCCAGTTCAAAACTTGTCCTCACTTTCAAAGCCTTCCATGGCCTTGCTCCACCCTACCTTTGTGACCTGTTAACTCCTTTTTGACCTGTTCGCTCCTTGTGCTCAGCGGATGCTAGCCCTCTCCATATCGCCGGCGATAGCCCCACCATCGACAGTCGGGCCTTCAGCCTTCTGTCCCCACCCTTTGAAACTCCATCCCACAGTCTCTTCACTTCACCCCATCCACGTCTGTCCTCTTTGGTCACACTCCTATCCTCACCTTCACTGATCACAAGCCCCAGCTTGGATGCAAATACTTGACTGTCCAACTCCTTGGAAATTACGTACTACCGAAGTGAAGAGAGCTATACAAACGTAATCTGTTGTTGTTCATGGCTGATTACATGCTGATCACAGCAGAGATAGCCTGGTCCATTGGCAGGACTTGGAAGACCAGTCAACGGTGCAGGGAATCATCCTACTTAGCTCCTGTTAACCTAGCAAGTCAAAGCCCTAACGGGCAGGGTTGGGCCTAGCTGCACAAGCAGCAGGAAAGCTTGCCAGACAATGGCAAGCTATGTGGTTTTGCTGGTTAGACTCAAGCAGTACTTCAATGTACACCCTGGGATCCCCAAACCTTGGTACTTGCCAACCTGCGCCTAATACTTTCCAGAATTAGGGAAGCGGGATGTAAACCATTCCAATAATATGGAATTTCCATGTGTAGGTGGGATGCGTGGAATTCTCAGTTTGGTTTGGGTACTCTTTCGAACGGTGATGGGTTTCTCTGCATGTGTCAGGCACACAGCTGACCCCAAAAAATCAGTGGTTTAAAATATCAAGAATGCAATTGTAACATTTCATTGAAATCTGAATATGTTCTCATGTCACTTCGACAAAACCTAGGATATATTTTAAAAATCTACTTTGAAGTGAAATTCATAATATTTTTCAAATATTGAGAAGCATTAAAGAAAAAAGTTGTGGAAACAATTTTGGTAAATGGATATTTCATCTTCACATTTTGATTAAGACAAGTCTTATAAATAGGAATTATTGAGCAGTAATATGAATATGAAATATTAAAACAATTACTAGAATTCAGAATGAAAAATTACAACTGTTCATTTCTTTCCATTTGAATTACAAATGAGCACTACCTTTTGCTCCCTCTTAACCTTCTATGTACAATACTCTCAAATGAATTCTGGCATGATAATAGAAGTCAGGTTAAAATGTGAAGTCAGTACACTCAATGTCAAAATAATTATAATATCCTAAAAGTAAAAGTTTAGTAAACTATTACAACAACATTACTTTTGACAAGTAAAACACAAGCAGAAAAATGCAGTGAATTATGTCACAAGGCCCCACCTAAATTGAGGGGCTCAAGATCAAGTTATAAACACCAAGAGTAAAGTTACAAAACATCAGTAAAGCAGCCAAGATTGAATTGCAATACCTCCGTATAACTTCTTGCATTATTTTGTACAATATATGCAAGCTACACTTCAGTCCATATAGTTCCTAAGTTGTGAATGTCAGTGATAAGCTGTATTGCTAGGACATTTAAAAAAAACATATATTTAATGGAGATATGCACAAAATAATAAACATTTGCAGTCTTTATAGGACACTGTTCTACAGCTTTTTTCAACAGTGGCTTATGAGGCAACTACGTCATTGATACAGATTATATACAGAACAGATAGTTGGCAGTGAGTTTCAAGTCTGTAATTCAAGAGTGCTTCTGATGACGTCATGAGTAGACACAGCAACACTCAAATCTTGGATGAACATTTAACTAAACCCCCCCCCCCCCCCCAAAAAAAAAAGTTAACCGTAAAAGTGATAGCAGCAGTTAGAAAATACATACAATGTGAACTCCATTTTCGAAATCATAAAGTATCTGGCTTCCTACTCGTCATCTCGACAAACATTGCGAGTTGTACATAAAAAATTTAAAATGGTATATTGCCTGGGGTGCCACTGCACACACGAAGCAACAGTTCAATAGGATTAAAATCATGCGTTTCAGATAACAAAAAAGACACTAGTCCAACAACAATGTTCAGAGCTAAACTCGCCCGGCTTTTAATCATTGCATTTTTTTTAAAAAAGAGAAAACTTTCAGTGTATAAAAGTAAGTTCCAGAACAGCTGTGGCCACATCTGCCTCTGGTAGATTTCAGTAACTTGAGCTTGCAATTGCAGCTGTTGTCACTTCATTGCAATGACAGTACACTGCAAACGTTAAAATAAATACCACACACCAAAACCAAATGCTGAGCTGAATAAAGTTTAGCTCTGGATATTTCAGCTGCGATGGGATTTTTGCGCGCGCGTGTGTGTGTTTGTGTGTGAGTGTGTCACCTGGAACGCGGGGTCAGACAAAAGTCACTGTGCAAAGAAAAAATAACTGGCAGAACCGACTTTTAAACATGTTAACCACAAGCCTGTGGAGGGGCTCAGGACAGAGAGGATTGAGCTGCTGGAGACACTCACCGACATAGTGGATGTTGAGCGCCAGGTACTTGTACTGAAAGAGCAGGTTGTTGTTACTCCGGGCCTGGATCTGCTGGAAGAACGAGCTCACGTCCCATCGGTACAACATCTCCAGCACCATAATGCTGGGCACCCGCAAGGCCACGTTCAGCACCGCCACCAGCTTCTCCTGCACCCCGCTCATAACGTCCCTGAGGCCGGCCATGGGTATGAGGTGAGGCCCCCGGGGAGGGGGCGGTGGGGTGGGGGCCTCTCCTCTCCGGGCGGCTTGAGGGAGGGAGGAGAGGGAGGGGGAGAGTGGGGAGGGGAGTGAGGACGGGGGGGGGGACGGTGGACGAGCGAGCGGGAAAGAAAACCTCTTAAAAAGACCGTTTGTTTGCACACGGAGGGAACGGGCCGCGTTTCTCACAAGGCATAGTCCACCCCCGCTCCCCGACACACTCTCCCTATCGCTGGGCTCCCACTCCCCGCTCTGACGTCCCTCTCTCTCTCTGAGGAGCTTCCGAGTGCCTTCAGACCGCCGCCATTGCTCCGCGCGGCTCACAAAACACTGCGCAAGCGCGGGGGGAGGAGTCGTCCAGGAATGGGGAGCCACTACGCATGCGGGGAATCCAGGACCATCAGCAACCCTGCAACAATGTGTATCAATGGGGGAGGGGGGGGGGGTCACGCCCAATTCAGGGGGTTTCACGCCTAATGGGGGGGGGGGAGGGGGGGGTTCACACCCAATTGTGAGGGTTATGCCCAATGGGTGGGGGGGCTTAACGCCCAATTCAGGGAGAGGGCGGGGGCTCATGTCCAATTTAACCTACAAAACTTTTTTTCTTAGATTTTCTTGACATGGTTTCAGAAGTCAACCTAAACTCTGCTGTTCATAGGAGGCAATTTTCGGCTACTTTTATGCAAGTAATTGATTGACTTTGGGCTACAAATGTGTTTTTAATTTCCGGCATCTCTGGCTGCCATTGCCCCCAACAAGCACAGACCTGCCACTCAAACCTCACACTGGTGCTCACTGCACTAAGGATGGAAAAACTCCAGTGCGGTACTGAAGATCCCACTGGCTCCCCATCTCGCACAGGATAGAATTCAAACTTCATGTCCTCTCTTTCAATGCCCTCCACGGCCTTGCCCCCTCCTCTCTCTCTGACCTGCTTATCAACCTGTCCACTCCTACTGTTCAGCAGGACTGCTCCATGTCTCCCACCCAACCTGCCCTACCATCAGTGGCTGGGCTTTCAGCCTCTCTGCCCCCAACCTTTGGAACTCCATCTCATAGTCCCTTCGCTTTGCTCCTTCAAGGCCAGTCTTAAGACCCACCTTTTCAACCGTGCCTTCAGCCCTCCTACCTCTTTTCCCTCCCTCATCCTAACCCTGCCCCTCCATCCCGCATGCTCAGGTTCCTAACCCTGACTGTTCAGCGCCTTGGGACGTCCTTCCAACATAAAAGGTACTCCACAAATGTAATTTTTGTTGTTTGGGGGAGCCATCCTTTGCATGAGATAAAATTGAGGTCCCATCTGCCTCTTCGGAATGATGTTAAAACTGCCGTAACTCTATTTGAAAAGAGAAGGGAGTTTCCCCAGCAATTAGGGTTAGGCCGTTGGCTCACTTCAGCATAGACATTGTCTTTTTAGATTCATAGATTCATAGAATTTTACGGCACAAAAGGAGGCCATTTGGCCCATCTAGTCTGTGCCGGCTCTTTGAAAAGAGCGATTTAATCCCACTGCCCTGCCCGCTCCCCATAGCCTAATAGACCTGTTCTCCCTAAATAAAGATCTAATTCCCTTTTAAAAGCTGTTATCGAATCAGCCTCCACCACCTTTGCAGGCAATGCATTCCAGATTCGAACAACTCGCTGAGTGAAAAAAATTCTCCTCAGCTCCCCTCTACTGCGCCTTGAAACTATTTTAAATCTGTGACCACGAGTTACAGATTCGCCCACGAGTGGAAATAGTTTTTCTCTATTTGCCCTGTCGAAACCCCTCATGATTTTATAAACCTCTATTATGTCTCCCCTCAATCTTCTCTGCTCCAGAGAGAATAACCCTAGCCTATCTAGCCTCTCCTCATAGCTGAAGTCCCTCAATCTTGAAGGACTGCGCTGAGAAAAGGTGAAGGGCACACTGGTCATGCTCATCACTCTTCAAGGACAGCAAGGCTCCAATGCAGGTAAAGCTTGTGGCATACATGTCCTGTGTGCAAACAGTCATCCTTTATGGACCTGAGCTCCTGGGGATGCAGTGGAGAAGTTTCTTCCGACCTATCTGCAAAATCCAGGATCAGGCAATAAGGTGGATTTGTGGTAAACACGGAAACAACAACAAAATTACATTTTAGTGCGCCTTTCATGTCAGGAGGACATCCCAAGGATGACCACAGGAGGCTCTGGCTTAATAAGTAATTTATTTAATTTATTATCAAATAAATAATAATTGATCAATAAACAATAATTTATTAATTAATTTATGTTATTCGATAAATAATTTATTTAATTTATTAATAAATTATAAATAATTATTTATTAATAATTAAATAGTAATAATGAGATAAAATTGAGGTCCCATCTGCCTCGTTGGAATGATGTTAAAACTATCGTAACTCTACTTGAGAAGAGAGTTTCCCCAGCAATTAGGAGCTCATGGCTCATTGGACACCAACTTCAGCATAGACATTGTCTTGAAGGACCACAATAATAAATAATAATTTATTATTTAACTGTTTCTAAGCACCCTGGAGGCAGGCAGATTCACAGTATCTGTTTGCCAAAGTCCCTAGCTTGAGGATCAGGATTGAGCACCTGATGCTGAGGAAGTTTGGTCTATGGCAGTGAACATGGACCTCAAGAACTTCAAGGTGGCTGGCACATCCCAATCTATCCTATAAAGATCCTTACACCACTTTGAAGGCAGATGCCCTGCCAGATAGTTGATGAGAAAACTTATTATTAATATTATATAAAACTTGCGTATCTTGGGGCAACAGCTGCTGGAAAGCATTACTTGGAGTCTGAGTTTGTGAACATATGTTTGTACATCCAAAGTTTGGAATTCACCTTGATTGGCCTGCAGAGAGCAAGCGCTGCTGCTTAAACTCCGCACCTCCAACTGGTGGAACCATCACCCTATGTGAAGGGATGTGTGCCCAAGCTGCGGACAGATGGTGGGAATGCTCTCACACATTTCACGCTGAGATGTGATGCCTACTGGGAAGCTTGCAGGGAGTTCCTTGTACCTTCCATCCATCTAGTGAGGCTCAAATCTATGATTGTTGGATGTCGAAAGACCAACTAGTGACTACCCTCCTTAGGAGAGGAGACCATGGAGCTCAAGAAGATCTTGGAGCTGAACTGGCTGCCAGGTGACATGCTTGCCAATGAAATGTCAGAATCGAACCAGCCCTCTGAGGCTCAGTAATCCAGTTAGTGAGCCAGGCAAATCCGCAGTATTCCAGGTCACTGCTGATGTCAGCACAGCCAGCCTGGCTCATTGGCAGGACCCGGAAGGGAGTTCACTTGGGGCAATGAGTCATCTCACTGAGCTCCTGTTAACTCTGCACATCAAAGCCTGAAAGTGTGAAGAGGTCTCAGCTGGACAAGCAGTGGGAAAGTTTGCCAGACAACAATATCAATGGCAAGCTATGCAGTATTAGCTGGTTAGATTCCAGCAGTACCCCAACGCACAAGCCTAGGCTCTTGCCAACCTGTGCATAATACTTTCTGGAATTAGGTAAGCAGGATGCGCCATTCCAAGAATCTACATCTGGGATTTCCATGCTTGGTTTGGGTACTCTTTAGCACGGTGATGGGTTTCCACACATGACTGTTTGTAGGACATTAATGTGAACCACCGACTGCTTTATTTGAAACTCATTGAGTCGTTTTGATGATGCAATAAAGCACTATAACAAATTCAAGGATTATTTCGTTAATTTGAGGGAGAAGCTTGATGTGTCACTCAACCACACGGCACACGGAATCAGTGCGATGATGCATCACGGTATGATCTAGTACATTACGGTGAGATCACATGGAACCCGATTTCTGGAAAGAGAAATTAATATGATTCTTTAATGGGTAGTTAGCTTAGCAGATGGTAGTTGGGACATGACAATTATTACTATGAGCATGAAAGGGAAAGGAAATTAGGAAGATGTTTTCTTCCTGAAGGTTATTGAAATATTAAAATCTGGAATGATCTGCCAAGCGTGAATGCGGGAGCCGGTTGAGAGAGTTGAAGTGTGTGAAAGAGAATTTGATCAGCACATGTGAAGGAAAGGTAGAAAGGGTTTGGAGAAAGAGCAGGAAATTGCCATTAGGATAGGTGGCTTCACTGGTGGAGTACCCAGGGTCAATGACCTCCTATTATGCTGTTGTTTTTTATGGTTCTGTGGAATTCAATGCTCCTGATCTTTAAAGTTTTACATTATTGGGACATTAAAGCTAAATATGTGACATTTTAGATATTATTTAGTCTGGATATCTGCAGGTATGCAGATTGAAAAACTGTGAACAAATTGAGGAGGAGATACTTTGAGGGGGTTGGAAGAAGTGTATCAAAAGTCTTCCATCTGATCTTGAAACAGATTGTAAATTGAACCACTTTCATGTCTCTGAATGCTGATCGTGTCCACTGGCTAGCTCCCAAACCAACAGTTTACTAAAGTAAATACTGGTTTTATGTCCAGTCAATTACACCACATGCTGTAATTACTAAGAGAAACATACTATTGAACTCATTTCCTAGGAATCTGGGCATCTTATTCGATCCCCAACTATCCTTTCTCCCCTATATCCATGCCATGACCTACAGTGCTTTCCCTCCACCTCACAACATTGCCCAACCCTACCACTGCCTCACCTCTCGGGCCCCAAAATCATCATGTGCACATTCGTCATCTCAAGGCATGGCTATGGAAACTCCCTCCTTATCGGCCTCCCCAACTCTTTCCCTCTACAAGCTGCAGATCATCCAGGAAATCTGCAGCTCGCTCCAGGCTCCGTGACCCCATCATTACCATCCACGCCCACCTCGGAACACTGCCTCCCTAGAGTTCAAAATCCTCATCCGCCTGCTCCATGTTTCTCGCCCAATCCACCATACCCCCAGCAGTCGGGCTTTCAGCCTCACTGCTGTCAACCTTTGGAACTCCATCAAGACCTGACTCAAGACCCTCCTTTTCAACTGTGCCTTCAGCTATCTGCGCTCTTGAAAGATTAATAATACCCTCGTCACAATGCTGTTTGTCAGCCAGTTCTTAGGACTCAACTGAATGCTGCCTTGGGAAGGTAAAAGCTTGGCAGCAGATGCACCTGTACCATTACTCTGGTGAGCTTATGTAACTGTCCACCTGTACAGTAAGAATGAATAATAATCCTTGCTTTTGATATAGCACTTTTTGCGTCTTTGAGATTTGTCACAGCATTTGACAGATTATGATAAAGTGAATTGATTGTATATTTGTGGGCAAATCGCAACAGCCAGGTGTGCATAGCAGTGTCCCACAAACAGTCGTGGATTGAATGACAAAATAAAAAAATAAAAAATTATTGATGGATTATTATCAGGTGTGTGGAGTAAGGAAACTTGCCCACAGTTTCACCCTACCTGGAATCGAACCCAGGTCTCTCGCTTTCGAAATGAGCACTCTAACCATTGAGCTACAGATTCTATATAGCAATGCAGCAATGTGGTTTTCATATAGTGATCTTGAGCAAATAATAATAATAATCCTTGCATTTGATATAGTGCTTTTTACGTCTTTGAGACATCTCAAAGTGCTTCACAGAATATACTGTTAAGTGAATTGACTTGTGGGCGAAACATGGCAGCCAATCGTGCATAGCAGTGTTCCACGAACAGTCATGAATTGAAGTGACCAATTTATTAATTTTTTCTTGAGGAATTATTATCAGATTTGGAGTAAGGAAACTTGCCCAAGGTTTTGCCCCAGTTCTCTCACTTGTGAGGCGAGTGCCCTAACCACTGAGCTGTAGAATTCCACACTGAAAAACACGTTTTGGTGACTCTGTTGCCCCTGTGTAGAATTTGCTCAAGAGTGTTAGCAGAAGGTCAAGTTATAACCTTCCCATGAGAGCCTGCTCTCACCATATCTCAGTGAGCACATTGATGAAGAAAAGGTAAATGGTACAGATTACAGTTTAAAACAGAACAAAACAAGGGCCATACTTGTTCACTATTCCCCACTAACCTCTTTGCTGCCATGAATGAAATCCCCTTACCTGTGACTCTCAGCAGCACAGAAACATTTTGTCTCATATACATCTCAGTCTGTATCTACTTCTATTTCCTCCAATAATATTCTATAACAGATCCCTATCCAGTTCTTGTTTGAAGGAGTTGCTTTGCTGGAAGTTTGGTCCACATATCAACCAGGCGGTGAAATAAATGATTTCTTCTCATTCCCAGTCCCTTAGAGGCTTTAATCTTCAAACTACATACTGTACACCACAAACACACTTGGAGAGATAGCCCACTTGGAAAAAAGATTTGTTTTAAAAACCGCAATAAGCATTCTTTTTAAATGTATGTGAAACTGGCAAGAAGATCGAGAAGGATTTAACTCCACAGCAAGCCCAAAAGGGTCACTGTTGTGGTTTTGTCTAAAGTGATCAGAATGGGTTAGATGTAGGTATTGGCGTGCTTTATCAGGGATGCAAAATTGATATAAGGTAAGGCTCAATGCAAAGTGGACAATAAGCAAATTTCTGACAAAATTTAGTACAGGGACATTGCAGGAAATATAGAAACCTTTCAATTAAAATTGGAAAGAGAAGTTGACTTGATATAAAACCAAAACTGCATTCATGAGCAAAGTAAAAAGTACTGTACAGGAAGATGCCAATGTTAGATAGAAAATGAGGGGAAAATAATTAGAGGGGGCAGAAGAAATATTGAAGATCTGAACAGGAAAGGAAGCACTACAGTTTTGAAGAAGGAAGGAGAGAAAGAGTCCATTGAAGCAATCCAGTATGGAATATGCTCTTATCGTGGCATTTTTTTAAAAAACCTATCATGTTGTTTCTAAAATCCCCAACAGCTCCTAGGAATTCCCCAGTTGTAATTTCAAAATTCCCCACCATATTAATAATCAAGTTAATGGCGATTTCATCGGCAGTCGGCAAGCCGTTACAATTTAGGCAGAGATGTATATCTGTAGAGCCCTCATCAAATGCATGAGGCATTGCATTGCATTGCGGCATCTGTAGATATCTGCTTTTAGTGTTTCCTGATGTGGGATAAAGTTGCCTCTTTGAGTTCAGTCCCCACCAGTGACAATTCCTTAAAAAATGCCTAGGTTCCTAGGACTTCCAAGCTGCTTCTACAGGTCTGTCCTGTAAGATGATTAGAGTGCCCCATCTGGTGGCACAGAAAGTTCACCCAAAACATCGCAAATTATATATAAACTTTAAATTTGTGTCTGTCTCACTGGGGAGCCATCCCCACAATCCTTCCACTCGTATTTATTGTTTTATGTCACATAACTGAGCTTCAGAAGATTTAAAAAAATACCTTGAAGATGTAACCTATTTTAGACATGATTACCACATCCAGTAACATTCTAACCCATCACCACCACACACAACAAATAGAATAACTTTAAAAGTTTGGAACTGTGACATCAGATAGAAGACACAATCAGTTTTTTGGCACAGACTATTTAACTACTGACAATCTTTCAAAAATAGGTGGGACCTAAAAATGGTCTGTGAATTATTGAATTATCATGATTTGCCCATGCAAGTATTCATAGAATGTAAAGCAGATTAAGAAGCCTGTGAGTCAATTTAGGAGTTTCACGATAACCTTCACCAACATCTACTAGAGGTTGCTCTGCTGTGAAACAGTGGAGTTTAGCGAAGTGATAGGAACATGAAGATTACAACAATAATAATAATCCTTGCATTTGATATAGCACTTTTCACATCTTAGCAACATCTCAAAGCGTACAACAAGAATAACAACTTGCACTTATATATTGCCCTCTACACAGGGTGGCATCTCAGAGTGCTAAACAGTCAGGCGATGCCTGACTTCAAGCTGGGAGGAGGTGAATGTAAGCATTATCGAAAAGGAAGGTTTTCAGATGGGACTTGAAAATGGGGGGAGAGGGGGAAAGGCGGAGGGATTGAGGGGGAGTGTTCTAGAGTTTAGGGAAAAAGTGACTGAATTTGCGACCACCAATGGGGTAGTGGAGGGATGAACAGAAGTCTGGTACCAATTGAGTGAAGGTGGTGGAATGGGGATTGAGGAGGTCAGAGAGGTAGGGAGCTACCAGGGAGTGAAGAAAACTCAATACGAGTATGAGGATCTTGAAGTTGATCCATTCGGTGATGGGGAGCCAGTAAAGCCTGGCCAGAACTGGTGAGATGGGGGTACAGAGTTTGGTCTGGGTAAATATACGGGCAGCAGCGTTCTGAATGAGCTGAATTTTTTGAATAGTGGAGCTGGGGAAACCGGCAAGGGGTGCGTTTGAGATTAGCGACAGAAGAATGAGCTGGAGTTTGTGCATGATAGAGCTGGCGGAGACCAGCAATGATATTCTGGAGGTAACAAAGGGATGTACATACTGTATAAGGGTTTTAGATACATTAGCCTTGTGATAAGGATGGAGTAATGTAATGTAGCAAAGATGAAGAAAAGTAAACAAAACACAAAATACTACAGAGGCTGGGAATCTGAATCAAAAACAAAAGTTGCTGGGGAAACTCAGCAGGTCAGGCAGCATCCATGGAGAAAGGAAAAAGAGTAAACGTTTTGGGTCTGCAACCCTTCGTCAGAACTGGGACTTATTTGGAGGGAGAGGTTTTTAAAAACGTTAAAAACAAACAAGCCCCAGTGGGACTGCGCAATGAAAACTTTGCTGAGTTAGGCGTGGTGCCGCTATTTATAGTTTGGAAGCCACTGCCCTATGGGAAGGATGTGGGTAGGATGTTTGTATGTAAATGTGGTTGTCAAATTGCGCACAACAACGATAAACAGCACCTTTCACATGTACATTTTTTGTTTGGAGACCGGTGGCCAGAACAAAGGAATCTCTACGAATAGTGCCATGAGATCTGTATTATCCACCTGAAAAGACAGGCAGAACCTCAGTATAATGACACATCTGAAGGATGGCATCAAGAAACACACAAATGCACCTAACCCCCCGATTCAGAGTCCTAACCTGAAGCTTGAACACACAACTGACTTCCCAATGCTACCAGCTGAGCCTGGCTGACGAATTCTGCCCAAATTCAAATGGCTGGGAATATTTCAAGGTGAGAAAGGTGGAGAATGCCAGAATACACATAGCTAGGAAAAAGCCTCAAGGTGTAAGACCTGTATATCTACTCAAACACGTTCGACCCTTAAGGTGATCAAAAAACAACTTATAAAGTGTATGTTCTGCACACATCTGAACAGGGTAGAATCCCCAAGACACTCTGTCAAAGCAAATCTGTGCTCTAATCTATTTCACTTCAGCTGTGAGCTAAATGTAACATGTGAATTGCTTTACACAGACCCACAGAAATGCTGGCAACAGACATTCATCTTTTTAAATGCAGATTTTTGAAACCTTGCAGACATCAGCAATTATTTTTGTTGTCTTGCAAATAGGCTAATCAGTGATCAATCAGTCTTCTGAAAAGAGCCATCAATATTGCTCAAAATGTTATGTATTAACAGCCTTTAAACAGCCTTTAGAATTCACTTTATTTTTCTTAACTGACCAAATCAAATTGCTTCTAGGTTCAATAACAGCTTGCATTTTTGCAGTGCCCTCCCATCTAAAAGCACTAAACAATGGCCTAATTTGACTCCAAGAAAGGTTCACATCAAAGTAACTGTTCAGCTGAAAATTCATGGTGACTATCTAGAAAAAAAACTAAAGGGTAAGATTACCAACAGTGAAAATTATAGTGTCTCAGTGGGTATTTCAGAGAAACATCCTCTTTCACCTCTGTCGTTGCTTTCTGAGTGTCTCAATCTGTATGCAATAAACACCTGCTCAATTTCTTTACCAGGTGCAGTGGGAAATGATTATATATCAGTGAGCCTCGCCAAGGGGAGAATTGATATTCAGCTGTTGTCAGATTCAAGCGAGAGGGGAAGATTCTGAAGTTTACCACTTGCTAGTTGACATTGGGGAGGACAAGGAGAATTTCAAAGACAATCTAATCAATGCAGACAACTTCCCAAACTTCATTACAGGCACAAAGATGGTGCTTCCTCTGAGGACTCTCGTTTACGTGTGCAAACTTGGAAAGAAACTGACTCCAATTTTATTTTACTGCTTGAGGGAGCCAACAGCAATTTAAGCAAACTTTTGATGAGTTATACAATTTTCTGAGATCCTAATGGTTCCAGAGGTAGCACAGCTTCTAGCCTGGGGTGTACAAAAAGCTAAGTATAACTTTGCTATCCTGGTAATAATATAGCTCAACTGGTCAAAACAAAACTCCAGAAACTATGCTATTGAAATATAAGTTTTTGCAGAATTTGGGAAAATTATTTCAATTCAGTTTCAATTTGGAAGTGAACTTTCAGCATATGTTTTAAAGAAATATTCTTCACTCAAAGGGTAACAAAAAAATTGAATGTGTCACCAGAAAGGGCTAAGACAGGGTTACAATATTTATTTAAGATGCAGCATAATGCTGTAGTTAAAAGCAATTAAGATTCCAAGACACCATTTGAAAAGAGAAGGGGCCAACATTCCTCCTGATTACTCAATCATTCCCTTCACAACTGTTTGTGGGACCTTGTTGGCACAAATAATTGTTGTATTTGATAACTAAAAACATCACTGTACTTGACTTGCTGATATTTCAACATTATAAGTTGCATTAAAAACAGCAAGTTTATTTTTTAATCTAAATCTATTGTGATCTCGCAGTTGCTCAAGCTTGCAAACTTCTGACTGTGAGTTAAGATTGGGAAACTCTTGACCTTCAGTAACTTTAATATTAGTTACAGACAACTTTTTGACAATAAGATCTTTGATCAATCATCAGTTACTAATAATAATCCTTGCATTTGATACAGTGCTTTATCAAATCATCTAGATATCCCAAAGCACTTCCCGGAATATACTGTAAAGTACAGTTGAAGAATTCCCTCAGTTTAATTTCAGTGGCTGGATTCAATTTAGGGTAACATGGTGGCCCCTAGCACAACTTATTTATTGACTTTCCTGCATTTGTGATGCTATAGCCTGGGAATATATTTGAGTGAATGTCATCATAAATCTCAAACACAGAGGGCCCATGAGAGCAGTGTCCATATTATAATTATAGAATCATAGAATTATGCAGCCTAGAAGGAGGTCATTCAACCCATCTTGTCTGTGCCATCTCCTGGAACAGAGCCGTCCAAATCAATCTCACTCCCCTGCACTCTCCCCATAGGCCTGCAAACCCATTCTCCCCAAATAACTATTTACTTCCCTAAAAGTTAAAGATGAAAAGATCAAATTTGCTATCGAATCAGCTTCCACCACCTTTTCAGATAATGCATTCCAGATCTGAACAACACCCTTGTGCAAAAATGTCTGCTCACCTCTCCTCTGTTTTAACAAATATTTTAAATTGGTGTCCTCGGGTTACCGACTCATTCTCTAGTGGAAATCGAATCCCCTCATAATTTTGTAAACTTCTATTAAACCTCCTCTTAATCTTCTCTACTCCATGGAGAATAATCTTACTTCTCTAGTCTCTCCTAATAACTGAAGTCCCTCATTCCTGGTACCATCCGGGTAAATCTCCTTTGCACCCTCTCCAATGCCTTGACATCCTTCCTAAAGTGTGGTGACAACTAAACCCAGCTGAGGCCTAAACCAGTGCTGTATAAAGGTTCATCATAACTTCCAGACTTTTGTATTTTATGCCTCTATTTATAAAGCCTAGTATCGCATCTGATTTTTTTAACAGCTTTATCTACTGTCCTGCCACCTTCAAGATTTACTTAAAGGCAGGGTACACATCTCCCTGTTCCATCCCTTCAGTGAGAATAACAACCGTTCACCACTACTTTCTGATTTCCGTCTCCCAGACAGTTTTGTATCCATGCTGCATCCGGCCCTTTAATATCTTGGACTTCAATTTTGCTAATAAGTTTATTATGTGGCACTTTATCAAACGCCTTTTGAAAATTCATACATACTACATCAACTGCATAACCTTCATCCACCTTCTCCGTTACTTCATCAAATAATTCTATCAGGTTTGTCAGGCATGATTAGCCTTTAACAGATCTTACCGGCAAAAATCTTATTTAACAAATCTCTATTAACTCACTTGAAACTTTTGTTTAAAATTAAATATTGCAATTGATCCTGCTTAATCTGATGTCAATGTCAGATTGAGATGGTGAGCTTCAATTAAGATATATGCAAAATCACTCAAAGATAGTAGGTTTGCCTTTTTATATTAAATTCACCAATTGGTTATTGCGTGTCAGCCTGGTTCAGTTGGTAGCGCTCTTTCAATTGATTCAGAAGGAAATCAAGACCCATGTTATCCTTTGGATAAAATGTTAATCCTGTCTGTCTATTTGTGTAGATGTTAAAGCTTCCATGGTACTATTGGAAAAAGAGGATTTTTCCAAGCCATGTCTCGGCCAATAATCTGCCAAATAAAAATCATTCATTTCATGGCTGTGGGGCTGTTTGCTTTGGGCAAATTAGCTGCTACACAAAATACGGTCACTCTGCTTTACAATACTTTGAGACAGCCTCTTAATGTGAAAACTACTATCAAATGTAAGGATTATTTGTTATTATCCTATATTGTATCCAACAGCAACAAAATTACATTTACAGAGCGCCTTTCACTTCGGGTGACATCCCAAGGCGCTGAACAGTCAGGTCGGGACCCGAGCAAGGGGGAGGGGCAGGGTTGGAGGGAGGGGGCGGGAGAGAGTTAGGAGGGGAGGGAGAGATTGGGAGGGCATCAGAAGGCACGGTCGAATAGGTGGGTCTTGAGACCGTCTTTGAAGGAGGCAAGGGAAGGAGCAAGGTGAAGGGACTGTGGGATGGAGTTCCAGAGGCTAGTTTTGTAAAATATCAATATAGTTATTGTTGGCACATTTTATTCACATTTTTGCTCCAAAATGTTAAATGAATAAACTACTTAGTGATTCAAGTGGGTTGATTATCTCTGGATTGGAACTAGAATTCTTAAGCAAGTCTTTCTTTAAATAGCCCATTACCTGTGAGGTGAGTATGGTGAAGTAAATAACCCCCCTTTCACTTTAAGAAGGTCCACTGGAGGAAGTACATTGATGATAAATTGTCAGCACCTTTTCCTCAGCAATTAATCTGTGAACAGTAAATTAGGCCGTCAAATCAAATGTAAGTTAAAACCATGCAATGGATCGCCTTAATTACTTCAAATGAGCTATCTGACCTTTCTAAATGAGTCTGTCAGACATCTGTGTTATATGGCTGAATAAGTGCCCTCGATATGGCCACAGAAATCAGCCATTATTCTTTATTGGTTGAGGTTAAGGTGCTGCCAAGTTTCCAGTCACCAATAGACATTGAACTCAAAGTGTTGCTCATTTACATTTTATTTCCATCAGTTCTCAGTTGATGATAGACATTCGATGTGCAGATAAGTGAGCGTGTGGCCACACAAAAAAACCACGGTCACTGCATTTAACTGCATGTCCTATGAAATGCGATGTCTTCCTGTGACTATACTTTATCGGTGAACATTCAGTTTGATTACAGTAATGTTCCACATACAGCCATGGAATTAATGACTAATACTGTATAATCTGGGGAGTTGTTGGCGGAATTTGAGAGCAACTTCCTTCCTAAGGATCCAATAATAGACAAAAAATAATTAGGAACAGGCAAAAAAAAATCTTGTTTCATTTGTTTTATTGCAGTGATGTTGCATGCAAACTATAATAGTAACAATAGTAATAATAATAAGCCTTGCATTTGATGTAGTGTTTTTCACATCTTCTAGACGTCTCAGATCATTTCACAGAATATACTGTAAAGTGAATTGACTGTATTTTTGTGGGTGGAACACAGCAGCACAGTGGTGTCCCACAAACTGTTGTTTCTGGAGAGAGACTTTGTGAGAGGTTCAGAAAGGGAAGGGTGGAAGAGAGTGGTGAAAACAAATTAAATGCTACATCTTTAAAATTCAATCTTTCCCCTCTCCTCCACCCACCCTGAAAAAATTGTGAGTCGCATAATCTCTTGAGTGTAAGGTGAGAGAGGGTTTTTTTTTTGAGGTGGGGGGGGGGTGAGGGGAGAAAGGTTATATGAGCAAATGTGAGTGAGTGAGTGAGTGAGTGTTGGGTGGGGGGTGGTGGGAGGGATGGAGAGAGGAGAGAGGGTTAAAGTGAAGCCTGAAGCCTGCTCAGCCTGTTCATCATGAGCTGAGAGAGATCCCAACCCAGCTCACACACTGCACATGTATGTATGTGTGTGATTGACGTTATATACCTCAGTTATAGCTCAATGGAAATAGCTCAATGACACTTGCATGGGGGAGTGTCATCAGCATTTTTTGGGTGGGACCTCCTATTGTTGATGACCTATGACCTAAACAAGTTAATCCAGACTTGTATGGCAGTTTTGCGTAGGGTGTATACACAATGTTTATGACATGTTAAATGGTTTGTGAAAGGTATCACTGAAATTTACCATCCATATTGGATTATTTGTTTGCAAGCGTAGCTGCAACCAGTATAGCTAGTGTACTATAAAATGAATTAACCGTACATTTTACTGTACACTGTACACCACAGTCAATTGCTCACAGGAATGTCCCACCAACTCATGGATTAATGACATTGGGAGTAATGGATTTTGCAGATTGAAAAATACATTTTCTTAAAGGGTACCATTTACAGTCAAATCAATCTTTCAGTAAATTTAAAATTGAACTTAAATGGAGTATCTGGTTGTGGTGTGACCACACCTGGGGTATTGTGATGGATTTTGGTCTTCCAACATCAAAACACGCAATTTATTCTTTGGGGAACATATAGTGATGGGCTACAAGATTCATTCCAGAATTTAAGGAAAAGAGCTGTAAGAAAAGGTGTGCCACCTTGGAACTTCAGTTTCATCCAAAAGAAACTGAAGCATATTTAATAGTGTTTCGAAATTTTAATTTGCTTTAAAAGATCCTCAGATTGGTCTGGATGAAGAAGGCCCTTCGACCCATCCAATCTCATCCCACCAGAACACCCACCCAATCATTCCCTCATCAACACCTGTACGCAATTGGCTGCCGCGTTTCACCCACAAATATACAGTCAATTCACTTTACAGTATATTCTGTGAAGCGCTTTGAGATGTCGATAAGATGTGGAAAGCGCTATATCAAATGGAAGAATTATTATTATCACTGTATCACGTGAAAGGCGCTATATAAATGTAAATTGTTGTTGTTGTATCAACAGCTACAACAATAACTACAAATTGTATTTATATAGCACCTTTCACATTGGGATAAAGTCCTAAAGTGCTGGACAATGAGGGGTTCATATTCTGGCCTCCCGGTTGGGATCAGAATGGGGTGGAGGGCAATGGGAGTGAAGAAAGACATGGTTGAAAAGGAAAGTTTTGAGATGAGCCTTGAAGGAGACAAGGGAGGGGCGAGGCAGAGGGGCTCAGGGATGGAATTCCAGAGAGCAGGGGCAGAAAGGCTGAAGGCCCAATTGTCCACAGTGGAGCAGGAAGGGCGAGGAATATGGAGCAGGCCAGTGCCTGCAGCGAAGAGGGAGTGGAAAGCTTGGTGAAATATTAATAGATCACAGAGATAGGGTGGAGTAAGATCATGGAAGGCTTTAAAGAAAAGCTTTAAAGGTATCTCGTGCCTGGCTTCAACTACCTTTCCTGTCTTTGCTTATCCTCTGAATAAAGAAAAACCTTCTGCTGCCATGAAATGTGTAACGTCTCAATCATCTTGTGTCAATGATTATTTTTGAGAAATTAATTTGCAGAAACTAATTAATATGGGGAACTGGCAGATAAATGGGACTGTTTTTTGGGGGTCATTCAGGTGTTTGACATATACAGAATCCCATAATGATGCTTAAGCATATCAACCCGATTATTAGTCAATCGGTGGATCGTTTTTCCGGGGGTAATAATTCCTTTAAAAAAATTGGTCACTCATTCCTGCTGTGTGCAATTGGCTATGGTTTTTCACCCACAAAATATACAATCAATTCAATTGCAGTGTATTCTATGAAGCGCTTTGAGACATCTCAAAGACGTGATAAGGTGCAAATAAGGTGCAAAGACGTGATATCAAATGCATGGATTATCAAAACTCGACACATATGTATGCCACCTGCCAATGGGAATTTCCCTGATTTGGAATCGAATGCATAGCCTTTCCCTCAAGGGACTTAGGGTTACCTAATTCTGGAGAGTGTTAGGCACAATTTAGCAAGAGTCAAGGCTTGGATTTCTCAGAGGGTATTATTGGAGTTTAATCAACTAAAACCACATATATTGCTATTGAGAACCTTTCAGAACATTATCTGACAAGTGTCTTGGAGCTTTGTCCAGCTGCAACCAAGACTATCATAGAAGATTGATTTGATTCCTTGATTATGACATTCCATTGCTAAGTTATAAGCCTATATTCTCTAGAATATAGAAGAATTAGAGGTGATCTTATAGAAACCTATAAGATTATTAAGGGCAAGACAGAGTAGATAGTGGGAGAGTGTTTCCCCTGGTTGGAGTAACTGTAATCAGGGGTCACAGTCTGAAGATTAGGGGTCAACCCTTTCGCACTGATTTGAGAAAAAATGTCTTCACTCAGGGGCGAGTGAATTTATGGAATTCTCTACCCCAAAGGGCTGTGGATGCTCAGCCCTTGAACATATTCAAGACTGAAATTGATAGATTTGTTATGGATAAAGGGATTAAGAGATATGGTGATAGGCGGGTAGATGGAGCTAGAATAGAATCTTATTGAATGGCAGTGTAGGCTCGAGGGGCCGAATGGCCTACTCCTGCTCCTAATTCTTATGTTCTCATTCAAAAAGCCATAATGGGTTGAATAGCATCAACTCTGTGCTGTAGGTTTTTATGTTTCTAGCATAATACTTTGCCAGCGAAAAATTTGTCCTGCCATGTTGAAGTGCACAGATCAATTTCAAGATCTTCTCAATTGTCTACAACTCCCTATATGCCCTGGCACCTCCATACTTTTCAAACCTGCTGTCTCCCCACTCCACTACTGCTGTCTCTGCTTAGTTGGCTCCAGCCTTCTGCTTGTCCCTCATCCCTTCTGTTCCACCATCAGTGGCTGCACTTTCAGCCACTAAGTTTCAAAGCTTTGGAAATCCCTTCTCCGTGTCCCAGCCTTTCCCTTTTTTTAGATCATGACTACAGACCTTCCTCTTTCCTCATGCTTACGGTTACCTCTTCCATCCCCCCATCAGGTTGGTGTCAGGTTCCGCTACTGTGAAACACACTGTGAGACACTGCCTTGCCTGAAGGGCACTATATATATTAAAGTGGTTGTTATTGTTGTTGTTGCATATCTACATTTCCAAGAGAATAACTTTTAGACGTTTGATTCACCTAAAAAATGTCAAATTTGAATGGGAGCGTCTTGGGATTCAAACCAAAAACCTTCCAGCCCCAAATCCAGTGCATGACCACTTGAGCTACTTGGAGAATATGTTGATGTTACTCAATAAGTGAGGAAGAGTTAATCAAAAATATTGAAACAGTTTGGCAATCTGTCACCAGCTGCGTTTATATTGAATTTGTCAGAATTTTTCACTGATTGTCCAACTAGTCAAATAGTTGAGCAAATTACAGGATCAACATGTCAAATTTTGAAATAGATGTAATCTGGCAGCCTGGCTCAGTTGGTAACATTCTAGCCTTTGAATCAGAAGGACATGGGTTCAATCCCTATGTTGGCTCATGGTGTAGGCTGAGATTCCAATGCGCTTCTGGGGAACTGCTACATTGCCAGAGTTCTGTCTTCTGGATGAGATCTTAAACCGAGCAGCGGCGGCTCGTCAGATGAGGCGAGGGAGACCTTCCTCATCCAGAATTACCATTTCTCACAGCGAGTATGGCTGAAACCAAGGTCCCATTTGCCTGTTCAACTACGCGTGGCACTGTTTGAAACGAGAAGACTTTCCCCTTGTGTGCTGGCAAACAGTCCCCCAGATAAAATTCAAAGTGTGGCTGTCTGCGAGGCATTGCTGTGCGCAAATTGATTGCCACGATTGCCTATCACTTTAGGGCCACTTTACAGCAAATCCTGCGAAGCGCTTCTATACACGTTGTGATGCATGGCTGCTGCATCAAATGCAAGGTTCGTTCCTGATAATGCATCTCGCTCTTTCGTCAGCAATAACAATAGGGATGGGGGGGGGGGGGGGGGGGGGCAATGAGTTTTAGTTTGTTATGGTTTCATTGGGAAGTGAGTGGAAAACTGCCCCCCCAACCCCCAAGAAAGAGAGCAAACAGCTGAGCTGTTATCACCAGAGAGTAACTGTGTTGGGGTGGGGGAGGGGAGCACAGCAGGCAGCACCCTGGAATCTGAATTGCGTGGCTTTCTGCGATGCAACCAAACTCGCTTGCAACGGCGAGTTGAGGGGGAGGGAGGGGGGAGTGACTGGCAGCGAGTGGCTGCCGAACGGACCAATGAGAAACGAGAGGTGGAGGGAATAGGCGGGCGTTACGGGTGCAGGGCAGGCTAGCAGGTTAGGTTGCAGCAGCGTCCTCCAGCCAGTCTCTTCCCGCATCATGGCTGACGTCGGGCTGCTCATGCAGGATGGCGGCATGCTGCACCCGGGCCAGGCGCAAGGCGACGGCGGGGCCGAGCAGGCCAAAGGTGGCGGAGACTCCGCCAACCAGGGACGGTAGGTGGAAACCACCAGAGGTGTGTGTGTGTGGGGGGGGAAACCCATATTCCCTCGGCTCTTCTTCCCAACCTCTCCTTTCGGGCCAGAAATCGAGCTCCAGGCTCTAGGCCTTGTATGGCCATCGCCGCCTGCAGCGACTCCCGGAGGGGAAACCCGGCCCCATCCCGCCCTCCCAACACCTGGGGCCTGCATCCCGGGCCTCACCCCCCCCCCCCCCCCCCCCCCCCACCTCAAATAAAATCGTTCCCCTTGTGCTTCCCCTTCTGTTTTTCCCACAAGGAAAGCTCTGGCTCCCTCCACACACACACACACACACACAACTCAAACTTTATTATTTACGACTTTAATAGAGACAAGTAAAGTTATCACAATTTGTAAACCCCAGGTTTTATTCCCCCCCCCCCCCCCTCCCTCCCCGCCTCCCCAGAATCCATAACGAGAACTGATTTCTTGTTTACTTTTTAACTTTCAAAAAAGGAAAGCGAATGTTAAATAATTAGAGGGAATAACTTGTGATTTTCTATTTTCAATCCAACAACAGTATCAGTGTTACCCCCGCCCCCCCCCCCCCCCCCCACACACACACACACACGTATCCTAAAATGCCATTTTACTTTCTGTCTTCTGAAGGTGCAAACTTCTGCTCCCAGGCACCAGTGCTCTGTGTGATGTAAATGTAAATGATTCCTGTGCTGGGGTGTGGGTTCTGGGCAGCCTCTGCCGCTATAAATGTAATGTTGCTGCTGTTATAGACTCAAATCATCATGGTCTATCTAGCTGGTGAACTCAGACAGAGAGTGTTGATAAGATGTATAATGGGGGAGGTGTGGGAGTCACAATCCGTACGATCAAATCCCATTCAGTTCAATGTCTGTGCCGCTGCTATCTGTTTCTCTAAATCACCCCCTTTTGTTAACTCACTTCTAGCTCTCTTGTATAATTTCAGTGTAACTTCTCTACTGTTGGGTTCAATGCCCTGGTCATTCAAGGCCACCCCCCCCCATCTCTCTGATCTGCTGTCCCCCTATGAACCTCCCCGCCCCTTCCGTTCAGCCTGCTCCACGTCCCCCTGCCCTACCATCGACGGATGGGCTTTCAGCCTTTCTGCCCCCACACTCTGGAACTCCATCCCACAGTCTCTTTGCCTCGCTCTCTCCCTCGCCTCCTTCAAGACTGGTTTCAAGACCTTTCCTTCTCTTCAACCGTGCCTTCTGCTGCCCTCCCAACTCCCCTCGTAACTCTCTTGACCCTCTCCCTTGCTCAGGTCCCGACCTGACTGTTCAGCGCCTTGGGACATCCTCCCGACGTGAATGGTGTTCTATAAATGTAATTTTGTTGTTGTTGCTATCAATCCCTGAACCCTATTTAATAATAATAATCCTTGCATTTGATATAGCGCTTTTTACGTCTTCTGGACATCTCAAAGCTCTTCACAGAATACACTGTAAAGTATATATGTATATATGTACTGTATATATGGGGGTGAAACGCTGCAGCCAGTTGCGCACAGCAGTGACCCACCAACATCCATGGATTGAAGTGACCAATTTTATTACTGTTTTTTTGAGGGTTTATTATCAGTCGTGTGGAGCAAGGAAACTTACTCAAGGTTTCGCCCTGCCTGGAATCGAACCCAGGTCTCTCGCTCGCAAGGCGAGTTCCCTAACCAATAAGTTTCATGACTCACACAATGCTCAATTTGTTTTCTTGATAGCTTCCTATTCTTGGCTCATTTTTCTATTTATTCTGGGACCTCCTCAATTGAGTGTTTTGCTAGTTAGGCTACACTTCTTGTATACCCTGTTGTGTCAGAAAATATAATAAATCAAATTTATTTGATACCACAATGTGAGTTTGACTATGCCTTGTGGAGACTAAACACTTTTACACTCTGAAAGACTGGTGAAGGAAAGTTACCTTTGGAAACTTTCTGGCAGCCTGTAGCACCAGAGACTTTGACGCTGGTTATTTGCGCACACCTTAAGGTGTATGGTGTGTGGAGACCAGAAGGGGGAAGAAAATAAAATACAACTCAGCTTGGCAAAAATATTTTTTATTTTTCTTATTGGACAAAAAGAAGACAAGCCTGTAGTTATTTCAGTCAGAAATTGCATCGGGTATAATAGGAGACGTGACATTTTTACACTCGTGGAACTATAGATCTCAGTAGAAATCTGGTTTAAGGCACCGATTTGAGCTAAAACCCAGTTGCATTGTAGATTTTGTTTTACAAAATGTGTGTATTCCATATTGAAACCATTTCATCTATGAAGTTAATTAAAATCTGTCAAAGAAAAGGCAGGCAGCTCAGATTTGCTATAACATAGGTGGTGGGGACTAGAACCGAAATCCCATACTTATTCTCTGTGGATAAATGGTAAAAAATATTGTTATTTCTCTGAAGTTGTAATTTGCCTCATCTTTATGGTTTCACTTCCAGTTGTGTTTAAAATGGCAGTGTAGAAGAAAAGGCTTCAATTTCCGTCCATCATTTCATGTTGATTCATGTATAGAATGGATTATGTGTGCATTCAGCATCTGTTGCAGTACCTAATGTTGAATTTTCCTATTCATTCAATTTAGAACCAGTGGATGTATTAATTTTTGTACAGTACTTTGTAAATCAGACTTTATAACCAGTTAGCTCTTTTATTAATTACATTTTTCTGTTAAGAATAAGGGAAGAATAGAAGCCATATTAGAAAATGATTACACCAATGGTAAAAGTAGTTGCAATAGAAAAGGGAAGGGCTTGAAGGTGAGAACAAGGATTTTGTACTCGATTTTCTGAGGGATGGGGAGCCAGTGAAGCCAAGAGAGAATGGGAGTGATTGGTTTGCGGAATCTGGTATGGGAAAGGATACGAGCTGTAGAGTTTTGAATAATCTGCAGTTTGTGGATGGAAGAGTTGGGAAGCCCAGCGAATAGGCAGTTGGCATAGCCAAGCTGAGATGTGATGAAAGCGTGACTCAGGGTCTCAGCAGCTTGTGGTGAGAGCCAGTGGCAGAGGTGGACAATGTTGGGGAGTTGGGGTAAGGAGGAATGTATCAATTGTATAAAAACAGCAATTGATACAATTAATTAAAATATGGATGTTGTTTATTTACCACTTGCCTGCAAAAAGCAGCTACAATAATAATAATCCTTGCATTTGATATAGCGCTTTATCACATCTTTGAGACGGCTCTCAAATGAATTGACAGTATATTTTGTGGGTGAAACATAAGAATGAATAATAATTAGGTTTGTTGTAAAATAAACCTTGCAAATAAATTCCTAAAGGAGAGAATACTAAATGTATGCTGTTTGATGTACAAACTCATTAGATGCTCACAATAACTTCTCTGATCCTATAAATGTACAATGTTATAGTGCCTCTTAATCAAACTACACTGATTAATTATTGGCAGTTTGTTGTTGTTTTCTGCTTCTTTTCTTAGACCAATAAACTGCATGTGCCTCCTGAATTATTGACCTGTGACTTTTCTAAGGGTAACGCTTGATGAAGAAGCACAGGCATCAGGTTTTGCTATAACACACTAAGCAGATTGATGTCGTAAATGAGAGCACCAAATGTTCTATCTATGTAAGGTCATTATCTGGTATTCAGAGTTCCCTGTATTGTTAATATATTTTAATCTTATTTATAGAATGGCACAGCAGCAAACATTACGATTTCGTGGTCCAAATCCACCATCCAATACAATGCTGAGAGGACCACCACCCCTTCATGTACGCCCACCACCTCCGCCATTTGCGATGATGAGAGTACCTCCACCTCGACCTCCGTTTGGGCGACCACCATTTGACCCCAATATGCCACCAATTCCACCACCTCCTGGAGGAATCCCACCACCCATGGGGCCACCACACTTACAGGTAAGGGCTATGGAAAGCATTAGCTCAGATTTTTTGCTTTTGGAATCGTTTTTGCATTTTGCTGTTTGTCCATCTAGTTTGCACTTTCCTAGTGGATATAACTTATCAATCAGATTTATGCCAACTTTGATATTTAAGGCACTTGATTGAATTTTTTTTAATGATTTGTGTGGCAACAACCTTGTGACATTGTACTGGGTTGCAGTGTTACCCAGAGTTCATACGCAGTTTTTGGTCTTCTGTAAGGAGAAAGGAGTTTCTTCCAGTGTCCTAGACAACATCCTCCAAATAAAGTTGGTGATTTGGTTCCTGGCTGCTTGTGGGACATTTATGTTTGCAAATTACCTGCCATGTTTGTCAACAAAACAAATACACAGTCATTGCATTTTACAGTAAAATCCTTGACAGCAACTTAGATATCCCCGGGTCTTGAAAAGCACTATATCAAATGCAAAGATTGTGATTATTAAGGCCTGTTTCTTTCTCATATCCTGTTTGTACTGGATGCTATCACAGACCTGGGTTTGCAACAATGTGACTTGTAGCCACATTGCACTCTCTCAATTGGTTTCACTCTTGTCTTCTCTGCATGTGTACATACTGTACTGTACGTACAACCTCAGAGGATGGCTTTAACCTTGGACCAATTTGGAGACGGTTCAATGTGATCTTAATAGGTTACAAAACAATCTATTATAGCAGAGCTGCCAACCCTCCCGATTTTTGCGGAAGGCTTCCCTTTTACACTTCCCTTCCGCCCTCCCGATCCCAGATAAATAACTTCCGATTTTTTGCCATTTCGTAATTTAAGCTAAATCCCACTTGCACCACCCATATAGTTACTATACGTACCGCAGGTAGAAATCACTCGACATCTTGTCTTCCCGCTCCCACGCCGGCGTCGTCACACGTCAGCACGTCCCAACCGGAGTCAGCGTCACCCCCGCCACCGGTAAACGTCATCACGCCAGTCATGCCCGCGAAAACATTATCACGTCAGTCAACCCCTCAACTGATCTCTGTCTCTGCCAAACCCTCGGGCGGCCGCTGCTCTCACAGCGCCCTCTGCTGGCGACAGGGCTGCAGTGACACTGGTGCTCAGCCTCCTGGACTCGTAGTGTGCATTATGCAGTGTGTGTGTGTATGCTGTACTGTAGTACACACATGTGCATGGGAGCTCCAAAGAGAGTAATGCAATGTCAGCTTAACCTAAAGCCCAGCTGGACCCTCAGATTTTTTCAAGGTGCCCAAGTGTGTTGCAGATCATACCTTCTTTTTTGCACGCCCAACACTAAAATTAATGTCTCCAGGGTGCCTGGATGCCTGTTAATGTCGAGCCCTGGCTTAACTATTGGCTAATGCTGAAGTGATAGAGGCAATAACAAAATCCTTCCTGAAAATGTAACAAGCCTCCCTGAACAATTACTATAACCTTTCCTGAAAATCTTCCTTGAAGGTTGGCAGCTCTGATTATAGGTAATAATAATCCTTGCATTTGATATAGTGCTGCATCACGTCTCAAAATCGCTTTGCAAAATGTAATGGATTGAAAATAAAGTAAAGTGAATTGTGGGTATATTTTGTGGTTGAAAAGCGGCAACAGTTGCGCACAGAAGTGTCCCACAAATTGGATTGAGTGACCAAATTATTTTTATTTATTTATTTATTTTGGAGGGGTTATTACCCCTGGAAAAGATGTCCGCCAACGACTAACAAGGGTAAACGGAGATTGTGGAGTAAGAAATCTTGCCCAACATTTCACCCTGCCTGGGAATCAAACCCAGGTTCTCTCGCTTGCAAGGCGAGTGCACTAATCATTAAGCTAAAGGACTTTATGCTACATATATTTAACTATGGGTGTCTTCTTCTTTTCAATTACTATCCCTCTGGAGGGTGTGTGAGATAATTGGGGTCACCTTTTTGCTGAGCTGGCTCCAAAGTGATGTGCTAGCAACAGAATATCACAAATTATGTCAGTCCTCTGTGGTGGACTTGGGAGTTTGTTTCCTAAGCCAGTGCTTGTGGTATTCGTGGCACTGCTGAGGACTGACCAGCCTCATCCGCGGGACAAAGAGTGTCAGACCAGCCACTGTGAGCAAAGGTTTTTTTTCACACTCAGCTCCTGTTAACCCTGTACCCCGACACAAACTCTGGGGTCTCCAAGTATTGGTTCTTGGCATCGTGCACATAATACTGTCCAGAATTGGATAAACAGAAAGTGTGCCTTCAGGGGGAAAGTGTGTTCTGTCTCCAGGAGACTTTCTATGCGTAGGTGGCATACATATTTAGATACTCGTAAGCATGGAGAAGAGTTTCCATGTGTTGAACACCCAACTGACCAAAAATACGCCTTGCTTTTACCCCCCACGCCCTATTTCATATTATGGACGTACTGGAATTGCATGGGAGCAAAATCACTGTTTATGTGAATGCTTAATTAATCTATTACTAATTGCTACATCAATTACTTTAACGTTTTATTTAGACTGCTGGCAGGTTGAAGGTTTCCCTGGGCCAAGCAGCTTGCACATGCTGAAAATAATGGAAATATTACATTAATAAAGCAACTATAATGCTAGAAATAGCTTTGTCGATGTACTGTTGATCCTAAGAAATAGATTTTAAAAGCTGCCTTATCTGTACCATATTTCTTCTGATTATTACTTTTTTTTAAGGATTTTGGCATTTTCTCCCTTGATTTTCTCTCCTGAAAGTATTTTGAGTCTTTTTCCCCTCTAATGAGGTACAGTTGATTAGGTGCCAGTTTTCTTCCGGGCCTCAATCCATATGTGATTTGTGAGCTCTTTTGATTGATACACAGCCAATCCTGACCTCACATGTGAGGTCCGGTAGTGTTTGTTGGGATAGCCAGCAGAAGTGGGTGTCTTGGGTAATCTTACCCTCTCAGGTGGGAACACTGATGCTAGTTCTCGTACCCCAACTGCTCCTTGTCTGAGATTAGCTAACTCAGCACAGACTGCGACTTGACACTACAATCTTCATTTACCTATATGCCCTAGTGCTACACTGGAAGGTTTTCCGTTACCTGTTGAGCTATTGGGAGAACTATTTCTCAAGTGTTACTTGTTCTTTGTTATAACATTGTTTTCCTTCTATAAAACCACGTACAACTTACCTCTTTCCTTCTTGCCAGTACAACCTATTTTGGATTTGGGAGAAATTTTCTTGAAAAAATAGTTTGATTGATTGAATACTGTCCTGTTTTTAGAAGCAAATCAATTGGTCAAACACTAATAATTCACATGTGGAAGCAGTTTATAATCACTGGCATGAAAAACCATTCAAAGGGACAAAGAGAAATGCCAATCAATATATTAATGGCATCCCTGGTAACCTGAGAGTGCCAGGATGTGTGGTCTTGAGCTCAGAAGGTTAATATTTACCTGTTCCATTGAATAATGTGATGGATAACCAGGAGACTATCTGTCTTAGATTCAGCCCGTGACCTCACTGAGCAGTCTATTGAGAGCTGGAGGGCACCATACGTTTTGTAATAAAATTGAAGTCCTTTGAAGGTATGTGGTCAGGATTTTAGTTGCTGGTAATTTTGAACTGGAGATGTACTAAAATGAATTATGTTCAAAGTGATAAATGGTGGGTTTTACGCTATGTAGCTCGTTCTGAGCAGATAGTAACAAATTTAATGTTTCTGAATATTTGTACTGAAAAGAAAGCTCTGTTGGGTTCTGGGTCTCTCGTTAGCTTTGATTGGCCTATGTGGTGAAACAGAGTGTGGAGAACAATAGATTTACTCTTGAAGCGGGTTTGTTGCGATTCTATCTGTTATTTTGCTCGTCAAAATCTGATATTCATTAAACAGCTGATCACACACTAAAACATGTTTTCAAAATAAAAAAGGGCCTAAATTGGTTATGTAAAGCATATATCCACTTATGATTTTTTTTAGGTTTGTGATATTTAAAAGGTGCACCTGTTTTAGTATTGCATTATTAATATTGTTCTTGGTAGCAGGTAACATGTCTGAAGTAACTTTAATGAAAGCAGATGGCCCCAGACCTACATTGGCGAGTCTTTTGTTTCCGTCTCTTAAATGGCTCAATTAACCATCGATATCCTATTTTTTGAAACATCTGTGAAAATTGCTGCAGAATCAATTCCTGATGCTGTCAGCATATATCACAATTTGTGCGTACATTGCTTTGCATATAGTAAATATATCCCAAGGTTATTAACTTTCAGTATATTTGTATATACATTTAGATTTTTGATTTCCCATTTTTTATCCAGAATTTGTTTCTGACATTGATGTAATTTAGATGAAGAGAATTATGATGAAGACAAATTTATATAAAAATATATTTTTGGCATAATTCATGCTCACATTATACAAGCAAGGGATTCCTATGTATGTCTTTTCTATTATATAGTATTGTAGACATCTGAAATGAAATAGAGTTGAATATTCTACTTTTTTCTGCTTTAAGGGATAAGGGAGTTCAGTAGTGCTCCATATACCATTCTTTGATTGCACCGTTTTGAAAAATAATTGATAGCTTAACAATGTCTAGAGGCGCAGGTAGTGTAGTTTCTGCTACTCTAAATATATTACACGGTAGTCAGAAAGAATCTGGTGCTCTAGCTCAGTAGTAAAGTCACTGTGTTGTAGTTTAGAGCATTAATGCTTTTATGAACGCTTTTAACTCCCTTGTCCTACAATGCTTGATTTGCTTTTTGTTGTCAGAGACCACCTTTTATGCCTCCTCCTATGGCCAACATGCCTCCACCACCAGGAATGATGTTTCCACCAGGAATGCCCCCAGTTTCTGCCCCAGCACATGGATTGCAGAGTAATGAGGAGATTTGGGTGGAAAATAAAACCTTGGAAGGAAAGGTGAGTTTGGGCAGAATTCAGAGATACTTGGTACGATAATGCGTCTTTGGTCACCTTTGTACCCCTGCCCTTGGCTTGGTCCCGGGAGACGGCGTCCGGCATGGAGGGCGCTATATAAATCATTGTTGTTGTTGTTAATGCATATAAAATGGTCATTAACTTTACACCTTCAATGGGGGAAAATTTTAAATGCAATTATTACTATGGATTATTTCCTTCTAACATCTTTTCCTTTATAAAGCTGATGTTTCATTGTTGACAATTGTCTCCCTAGCTGCATTGTAATAGACAATAAGTACAGTATCTAGTTGTCTATGAGATATACCCTTATTTTGCTAAACCAGAGTTAAAAGTTTGAGTTAAAAACTGTACAAATAATTGTGCATTGAAAAGTTGGCTTCTGCAGAACTAAATTCGCAATCACATTGGCAGGCTAGTGAAATGGATCCTATACACTGATTCTCGGGCACTATGCCCATTTCTCACATGCAGATTTTAATTGCAGTGGATAAAACGCAGCCCTGTTCACTTGCAGCAGAAGTATAACGTATTGCAAAACATGAGCTGTTAGTGTATCAATCCTGTGTAAATATCAGGTTCATTAAATAAAAACTAAGTGCTGTATTTTAGACCACTGTTGAAATATATAAGGATTTTGGATCTATTAAAAAAAAATTAGTGTTCATTCGTTGGGATGACGGGTTATACAACAAGAAGCAAAATTACATTTGCAGAGCGCTTTTCATGTCGGGAGGACATTTATAGTTTTGAGGAGTAAAAATGTATGTTTTCATTTGAACCAAAGATGAAGAAGAGATCTAAAAAAAATCTTGAAAATTCTGAAAGGTTTAAGGAAGCTCTAAAGTGAACAAAAATATTCTTGCACATAAATATAATAATAATCTTTGCATGTGATTTAGTGCCTTATCATGCCTTCGAGACATCTCAAAGAGCATTGATTGTATATTTCGTGGGTGAAAATATGGTAGCAATGGAACAAAAGCTTGCAAGTGTCACTGCAAAAGTTTAAGAATGAAGAAACTTTTACTAAGTTTTTAGAGCAAGGGTTGATATTTTTTAGGATGAAACCACCACGTTTAAAAGAGAATTGGATATAATTTGAAGAGGCAGTATTAAAGGGTATAGAGAAAGAACATGAGATTGGGAATAATAGTTATATTCAATTGTGGGTGTTGGGCATTTCCAGCGATATAAATGTTAATACATTAATGAACTGTTTTGTCTTGCATAGGTATACTTTTACAACGCTAGGACCCGGGAGTCTGCCTGGTCGAAGCCTGAGGGTGTTAAGATAATACAACAGTCTGAATTGACACCAGTGATGCCCTTACAGGTGATCACCACGACAGGTACACCTGTGGGAAGTACAACTGCTCCTCCCATCTCTACGCCAGCTTCATCTGTTGTACAGGCGACAGCCCCAGCATCTTCCACTACATCTGTACACGTTGCTACTGTGTCAGCAATAAGCCCATGTGAGTAATTCAGCAACAGTGTGTCTGGAAATTGTCAACTTTGTACGAGTAGTAATATAAAAGATATATTGCAGAGGCATATTTATGACAGAAGTATCTAATGGAGGAAATGTTTGTTTACCCAACAGTCCAAATTGTTACATAATATAATACTGTGTGTTTGTGAATTTTATAACAGTATGGATTCCAATATAAATGAAAAACAATATTTTGCATGAGGTTTTGCATGGGTGTTTGTTTTAACGTTATTTCAAACCATTTAACCCAAAGGTTTGATTCAGCTTGATGCATTTGTCTTTCTTTTTGTCAGTGCAGCTATTGACAGTCACATAAACTTCCATTGTTCCCAATACTCATGTACTTGGCACAATGTTTGTGTATACAGTGAACTGATGATAAAACACTGGCTTGTATCATCCCATGGTTTATCTTGCCACTTCTCACGCAATAATAATTCTTGGATATGATACAGTGCTTTTCATATAGGACGTCTTCTCAAAATGCTTCATGGGATGTACTGTTAAGTTTCAATGACTATTCTGTAGGCAACTGTGACATCCAATTTGCGTACAGGAACGTCGCACAAATTGCCATGAAGTGAATGATTAATTTTAATCTGGGCATTGTTGGCCAGGACACCAGGAGCGACTCCATTGTCATTTTGAGTGATATTGAGGGATCTTTAACGGCAACCTGGAAGAGAGGGTTATGATCTCGATTCAGTGTCTCATCTGAAGACTGTACAACTCTCCCGTAATACTGTACTGGTATTGCCTCATTCCTGATTTTACAGTAAAGGTAATGAAATGTGGAGGTCAGTTAAATATATAGAACGATTTCCTGTAGCTCAGTGATTAGAGCACTCTCGTTGCAAGCGAGATACCCGGGTTCAGTTCCAGGCAGGGCAAAATCTTGGGCAAGTTTCCTTACTCCACACTCTTAATAATAATCCCTCAAGAAGAAACAATAATAAATTGGTCATTTAATCCATGACTGTGTGTAGGACACTGCTGTGCGTTCGGCCACATATACGCAGTCAATTAACTTTACAGTATATTAGGTGAAGCGCTTTAAGGTGTCCAGAAGACGTGAAAAGTGTTGTATCAAATGCAAGGATTATTATTATTACAGTAGCTTGCTAGCTTTACTTTCTCTTTTCCACCTGCAGCTCCAGACCAACCACCACCTACAGTTACTCCAACGCTTGTTTCTGCGACTGTGACCACTGCTGCATCCCAGCAGCCAATTCAGTCTATGCCACAGTCTGTACAGCAGAGTATGCCACCACCTGCAGCTCAGCCTGTACCTCACCCACTAACACAACCAACTGCGCAAATCCCATCCTTCCCACCAGTGATGGTACCTCCCTTCCGTGTGCCATTGCCTGGAATGCCAATTCCCCTGCCAGGTAGGATTTTGCAAATTTATTTTGGGTTTTGGTCATATGTCTATTTGTTCAGTTCCTCCTGTGATCACTTATTGTTCTTGATATTGGCACTCTGAAGTTCAATTGTGTTTATGCCTTTTGGACTTTAATTTCTGTGTGAATTCTACAATAACTATTCAGAAAAAGTTTTATTTTGCACTTGAAAACGGATCATGTATAAATTAATAACTGTAAGCATTTTTTGCTTGTAACCCTCTCAAATTGAGCCTGTTTCTGGTTTGCACATCTAATATTAACAATGTTGTCTTGTTCCACCGTGATGCTAAATTGATCAGATACATGACATTGGAATGCATCACATTTTGCCCCCTCTGGTTACTGTGATGTTACGGCATTTTATAGCCGTACTTAGCATGCTAACTGCCTGAGTACCCAAATTTTTTTCCATACAACCAAGGCTGCATTAATCATTATAGCAGCCATCCTTTACACTCAACAAAAATTTGCATTTATTTAGCGCACTTTACATGGTTGGCGCCTCGGATTGCTTGATAGTGGTTGAGTCTGACACCACACTAGGGGCAGGGGGGTGACCATAATCATGATGAAGGCGGGATTCGAAAATGGAGATGGAGGCGGGATTAAGCGAGAAAGTTTGGGGGATTAGTGACTGAAGGCATGGTCACTGGTGGAGAAGGCGGTGGAAAAACAGAAGGCTGGAGTCAGCCCAGTGGACTCTGAGTGGTGGAGTCGGGGGGGAGGGGGGGCGGGGGAGTGTAAACAGATTGTATAGATGGGGAGGTCCGAGTGCATAAAGGGATTTGAAATGAGTGAGAAGATCTTAAAATGGATCAGTTTGGCAATTAATTGGGTGCCAGTGGAGCCTTGCAAGTACTGGTATGATGGAGGTATGGAGTTTCGTAAGGATGAATACCTGGCGAAGCTTTGAATTAGTTAGATTTTGTTTTATGGTAGAGCTGGGGAGACCAGCGAGGAGGGTATTGGAATAGTCCATTCAGGAAGTGACTAAGGCAAAGTGTTTTGGCTGTGTTGGTTGTGAGGTACAGATTGAGGCGGCAATGTAAGAGAGGTGGCAACAGTGCTGCTGGTCAGGAGATGGATATGTGGTAGAAAGGAAAGCTGGAGATCAAACCTGACACCTAAGTTGCTCACATGTTTGTTGAGTCTGAGGAGGAGCTTGGGGATGGGGGTTGGGTATTGAGGGGTTCAGGCTTGCTTGAGAGAACTCATTGATAGTAGCTGTTAACGTTCCGTCTTACCGGCATTTAGCTGCAGAAAAAAACAAGCTGACAGGACATCCCAACTTCCCTGGAAGTTGCAGCTGGAGGAGTAGATTTGGGTGTCACCCGGGAGTTGACCCCATATCTGCAGATGACATTGCCAAGAGGAAGCATCTGGATAAGGAAAAGAAAAGAACCAAGGATGAAGCCTTAGGGTACCCTGAAGCCTTAGTGTACCCAGGCAGGGACTGGGGGAAGCACTATTTGCCAAATGGTATTGCTGGCGTTTTTTTTAGATAGGACTCGAGCTGTGCGGGTGTTGGATGAGGGAGTAGAGGCAATGGAGCAGAATGGCATGATCTACTGTGTCGAACGCTGCGGAGAGATCCATGAGAATGAGGAGACAGGGAGCTGTGGTCGCAGAGAGAGAGGACTTAATTTGTTACTTTGATGAGCGCTGTCTCAAATCTGTAGAGATGAGGGGCAGCTGAGATATATTTACACTAAAAATATCCAATTGAATGTAAGAATTTCAAAATCAAAAATGATCTGCATGGCAAAATTAAAGCTTTAATTAAGGAAAGCAAATTGCATTGCAGATGACTATTGAAAATAAAACTGTGCAAATGTACATCTTTTTGGTGTAAAATGCACTGAAGATGTTTTTTATGGTCAGAAATGTGACTCCTGTTTAATAACTAAGTAGGAGCCACCTATATAATGTATTCTAACCGTTTTGTCTGGAATGTTGTATAAGATGCATACCGGTAAATGCCTTTGCAATAGTCCTGTAACTTAGTGGTTAGGGTACTCGCCTCGCAAGCGAGTGGAACTGGGTTCGATTCAAGGATAGGCGAATAGCTGGGCAATTTTTCAGCTATTTCCAACAAAATGCTTCAGGTCACTGCCAGCATTTCTTCCTGCTCAGCAACCTGTTGATCTGTATTAAGATTGTGAAATTAGCTATTGTTAGTGGAAGAGCCAGCTGGCTTTCTGCAAGCTTGGATTTTTGGTTAAGAGAATGTTAAGGTCCGCACCCCATTTGCGCTTTTAAGTAGACCTGTGTTATAATGGAGCCCATTATGATGAGATTTCTTCTGAATTCTGATAGTTTTTTTTTACTGCTGATATTGATGGGACAAGTCTTTCCAACAGCAGAGTGATTCATAGAGGACTGACGTACACTTAACCACGTCTAGTCATTGTTTTCTTTAACATTAAAAATGATCTGTTGATGACTGAGAGATCCTCACCACTCCTCATATTTGATTTATGCAGTATTTATGTGGCAGTTTACCACATTTGATGCGGAATATAAACTAGGCATTCAAAGAGTTTCTCCCAGTATAACAACTGAGGTTCAAACAGAAATGCTAAAAAAAACATAATTGACTACAAGATATACATTCTGCAGTCTATAATATTCATTTGTGAATTAAATCAGCTGATTTTTTTTTTAGTTTGACTGATTAACTTAATCTTGAGTAAATTGGGTGCTACATATTAACACACTTGCTATAATGTGTCCTAAAACTAATTAACAGGCTGTTTTCTGGTGGAGCGGAGGAAGAATCTGTTCTACATCCTAAACTTGATGTCATTTCTGCTTTTACTCACGGCAACATTTTGTCTTCAGTGGTCAGCTGTTTTTATCAACTGATCTTTATATTTTTAGATCTGTGGCTAATTTTAAACATGCAGTAGTTTTGCACAAAGGAAGATGAGAACTTTAGCGATATTCGTTGCAGTTCACATCGAGTATGCATTTGTGGAGTGCTGTAGCTCAGTGGTTAGAGCGCTCACAAGCGAGAGACCTGAGTTCGATTCCCAGCAAGGTGAAACCTTGGTCAAGTTTACTTACTCCACACCCTGATAATAATCCCTCAAAAAAAATTAATAAAGTGATCACTTCAATCCACGACTGCTGTGTGCAAGGCTGCCGTGTTTTGCCCCCAAATATAGTCAATTCACTTTATGATCTATTCTGTGAAGCTCTTTGAGGTGTCTAGAAGGTGATGAGCAATATATAAAATGTAAGGATTATTATTTTATTGCTATGTAATCTTAAAGAAATGCATGCACAAAGCTCATTTGGGGGAATTTTAGTTAATTTATACTTTTGGTTGTTGGCTACCCATCCTGATTGGGATTTAGTGAGAAATTGCAGAGTGAAGCATATGTTACTGATGGAAATAAATTTACTTTTTTTCTAGGTCAACTTGTTTTCTATTCTAATTCATTGATATCATCAGCATCCTATTTCTGTATTTATATCTTCACATTAAATGGAATTGGCTTCCTTTAAGTCCACCTCAAGAGCTTCCTCTATGACCGTACATTCAGTTATTTTTGCCCCTCTCGCTTCACCCCTCAGTCCCGAACTTGAGGGCAAACTTTAGACTCTTCATTGCTTTGGGAAGTCTCCCTGATGTGAAAGTGTATTGTATCAGGGCAGTTGTTTTTAATTTGCAGACACATGTGTCTGGGATCGAAAGACAAGTATAAGATATGTTTGTGCCAGAAATTCTGTTTAATTTGTCAAACACACTTTATAGTTCTGAAAGTAGAAAATGTAATTATGTTCTAAAAGTAGGTCTTTGGCTTCACATTCTCTTCGATATAGGAGTAAATTTATTATCAATTTAATGTTTACATTGTGACTGGAACAAATCCATTTACTCCAGAATCTGTTTCACTGTTTGCAGATGTAAGTTTCTTATTGTGTAGCAAGAATCTTGTACTCCTTTAGAACCTTTTTTGACTTACACCACTTGACGATGGATAGAAATTGATTAATTGTGGTTAACTCCCCTCCCCTCCCCCGCGCCCCTCCCTCCTCAGCTCGGGTCTGAAGCAGTAACTGTCCAGCACCTTGGGGCATCCTCCTGACATGAAAGGCGCTATACAAATTTAATTTTGTTGTTGTTATACAGCTAAAATATTTTCTGTGATCTACCTAATTGGATTTCTGGAATGCTGAAGAATCTTGGTAGTATGTGGGCAGAGCTGTGTCTTCACTTATCTTCAGAAAGAGGACTCTTAATTTGAGGCTAGTGAAAATCAGACATTACTCCTTTGCTGGCTTTTGTTCCAAACAGAATGTGTCTGTTTGCACAGCATTGCTTGTGGTTTGGTTGAAAGTTTCTTTTTAGGATTGCATCACCAGAGTACCATTTCTGTTTTGCACATAAAATAAAGACTTGGGGGTTGAAAACCCTCTGGTTTGTATTCTAGGTTCACTTGGTACTTCTGGATTCATAGGAATAATCACAATCTGTTCATCAGGAGTTGCTGTATAACACTGTTATGTTGGCTTAAATTATTTCTATGATATAAGTTTTTTAAAAATTTCTGACAAATGTCAGATAATGGATGTTAATTGATGGAAATCTGAAATAAAAACTGGTTGATAGTCCATAGCCAGTCAGTAAGCATCTGAACAGGTTCACATTTGAGATACAACTATTCACTGGGCCTCCGATTCTTGCAGAATCTGAATGTTTGGAAACGAATAGTCAGGACTAAAAAAGCACTTTGAGACATTTTGAAGATGTGATAAGGCGCTGCATCAAATGCAAGGATTATTATTATAAAGTTAGGGATTTCGTAATTGACTGTGAGCTGATTCTGAACATTTCCATTCTGAATGCACAATCCTTAAACTGGATAGTCACAAAGCACCTTTTCTGACCTCATTTGGCAGTCATCTGAATATCTGTGCTTGAGTGATTACTGCGGGTGATGTGTGATAAGGACGATGACTGGATGGTATGTCAGATCAGTCTAAGGGAGTCCTGTAGCTCAGTGGTTAGAGTACTCACCTCGCAAGCGAGGGACCTAGGTTTGATTTCCAGCAGGGCGAAACCTTGGGCAAGTTTCCTTACTCCATATGCCTGATAATAATTAATCAAGAGAATAAAACAATAATAAATTGGTTATTTCAATTCACGTCTGTTTGTGGGACTTTGCTATGTGCAATTGGCTGCTGCGTTTCGCCCACAAGTATATTCATTTTACAGTATATTCTGTGAAGCACTTTGAGACGTCTAGAAGACGTGAAAAGTGCTATATTAAATGCAAGGATTATTATTATTCAGGTCTGGTCACTTCAGGTCACTTGAATTATCCTGGCAAGGTATACTCCAGATCTTTATTCCGGTCTGGTGATTGAACTGGGAAGGCGTGGAAGAGGATAGTTCATATGAGGAAATGTTGCAGGAAGAAACACTTCAATCAATGAGGGATATATGTCCATTTGGAAAGAGAGAGTTTCATGGGAAGGAAATAATTGAGGAAGAGGTGCACTAGTGAAAGGAGGAACAAGTGTCCAACAGAGAAGAGTGTTGGGTGTGTTACAGTGTCAGCGCCTTGCGACGTCCTCCCAACGTGAAAAGTGCTCTGAAAATGTAATTTTTTTTGTGGTTGTTGCATATAAGAAAGCAAACATCAATAGTGGGCAGAGAAAGTGGACAGTGATGAGAATGCTTGGATAAAGAGACTCTAGTGGCTAAAGGAAGTTGAGGATGTCGGATTGGTATGACTGAGTTTAATGCAGGAGCTTTAGGCTAGAATCTTCAAATTCTTTGAGCAGCCAACTGGTGTGTAATTTAAACTGTGGTGAAAATAATGATATGAATGCCTAATGTCTGAAATGCAAACACTGAAATTGCAATTATCTTTAACATTATCATTTAAAATTACGTATAACATTAGGCTAACAAGCAGTTATTCACACTCTAACTCTAAATGCTCAAGGCACCAAAGTCAACAATTTAGAATTATGGATTATTCAGTGCAACACAACTGTTTTCACTGGGTGTTTTGTTACTTATAGGCCAGCAGATGGTGCTAATAAGAAATGTGTTTGTCAATGGTATCTTTTCTCAAAAACTTTGCTTCCTGGTTTCAACATTTATTCTCTCTTCGAGAACAACAAATTCTATTTATATAGTGTCTTTATTAATGTCGGGAAGACAAAAAACAACAACAAACAAAACTTACATTTATATAGCGCCTTTCACGTCGAGAGGACATCCCAAGGCGCTGTACAGTCAGGTAGGACAAGAGCAGGGTGGGAAGGATCAGGGCAGGATAAAGCATAGTAAGAAAAGTAACTGTATTAGTGGGCGAAGACGTCCCAAGGTTGAGGTTTTGCACCTGAGTTGGATGCTGAAGTTGAGAGGGGTGGAAGGCAAGGAAGGTGGAGGTGGGAATATGACTCAAAGCAAGATCAAAGGGGAAGATCTTGAGATGGCATAACAACAAACAAACAAACAAAACTTACATTTATATAGCGCCTTTCACGTCGAGAGGACATCCCAAGGCGCTGAATAAGATGAAGGATGGAGTTCCAGAGGATGGGACAGAAAAGCCTGATGGCCGATGGTGGGGGGAACAGGGCGGGCAACATAGAGCAGGCCACGAGAGGGCAGAGGGAGAGGGCAGATTGGCAAGGTTTTTTAAATTAGATTTATTAGGTAGGGTGGAACAAGCCCTTGGGGAATTAAACTTGATCCTCTGGGGGATGGGGAGTCTGAAGCTGGGCAGGGATGGGGGTGATCGGCTCAAGGTGCTTGGTGCCCAATCTAGGAGGGTGGGCTAGTTGAGGCTTATGAGGTAGGTTTATTATTTGACAATCAAATAGTTGACCTGCTCAAGTGCAATGGGCCTGATTCTTTTAATTCAATAAACTTATTACATACTGCATTTCTTAGCATTGTCCCAACATCCTTAATTGTTTAAACTGGACCTTGCTCAGGTGACATTCCTCTGTTGGTTAAAAATAACTGGTTTGTCTGCCTGGGGTAAATGAGTGAGTTTCACCAGATGGTCCTTAGCAAAGTTGTTTGTGCTGGATAAGCAATATATCAAAACATTAGAGAAGAAATACTAATTATAGTTAACATTAATTTCCTCTGCACCAAAATTACTCAATTTTAACATGAAAAACATTTACATTTCCCAACCAGGTTTTAAATCAACAGAAACTTGCATTTATATAGCACCTGTCAAAATTAAATAAGAAATTTGCACCGAGATTTAAGATGTGAGTTTCTCTACCACCCTGAGTCAGTTTTACTAATCTCTGTAATTGTGCATTTATTAGTGTGCAGAATTTGTGGATAAATCAGCAGCACTTGGCAATAAATACTATGATGTCAATTTTAAAACGGCAAACTATAACTGTGAAGACATCTGTAAATTAAATTTTTAAAATGTATATTTCAAGTGCTGCGTGTGCTTTGTGATAGAATGTAATTGCGAAGACCTCAACTTGTCCGTGCTGGCTGATGTGGGGCACTGTTGGGACAAATTGATCCTAGTTTAGTTTAAAGCTGCATTATACTGTAGAATACACAGTTATGTATTGGTTTTCCTTTTTCAGAATATGTACATTCTTTCAAAATTGGATTTCAGAGTGTGCACCTTTCATTGTTCAATAATGCATACTTTCTGTACGTTATCTGAAAGATTAAAGTTATTCATTCCTGAGGATATGATCTACAGTATGTCAACTTTTACAGGTTTACAAGTACAGTCTACTCCACTTACCTGTAAGTGCATACCTCAATTAAGTGTCTTTTTTAAACAAACCAACATTGCCCCTATTTCAAACAAAACATGTGGCGTTAATGTATACATTAGACAGCGTTTATTATGTAAATGTGTAGTTCATGTGCGTAAGATCTTGGTTAATGGCCCAATAATTTAATTTTCAAGTTGCTCATCTGTTAAACAGCCTGCTGTTCACATTAGACAATGTAAATGTTTTAATGCTGTCCTAGAGTTTTAATATAGCATGGCATTAAAAAATAACCATGGCATACATAGTTGATTCAGTATTTAGTCTATGTATCCTGGGTAATTTAGTCTATGTATCCTGTGTACAAAATGTGAGTCGACTGCACTGCTGGAGCTCATGCAAATCTTATATTAACATTTTGAACCATGAAAGAATCGGCTAATATGGACATGGTTTCCCTGCAATGTTGTACTGTATTTTCCTAAGTAATGGTGATCTAAATGAGGACTAGAACATGTTTTACTATAATGCAGCTTTAAAATCATTTTGCAGCAGCTGACGCCTATCTTTTCTCCAACACGCTTGCTTATTCCATTCTTACAGGTGTAGCAATGATGCAAATAGTCAGCTGCCCGTATGTAAAGACAGTCACTACCGCCAAGAACGGTAATATTTTATCTTGGTCCTTTCTGTCTTATTAGTTGGCATGATGTTGAATGTTATGACTTTATTTTAGCTGTCCCAAATCGTTGGCTTTATTTTAAGGCAGTATTTTATGCAAACCCCTACATACAAAAAATCATATTTTGGGTCCATATTTGCAGTGCTGTGGATAATATCATGCTCTGTAAGTATTCAGTACTGTTGGGGGGGAAAAGTTAACTTGGAATACTAAATTGTATTTGCCTGCACTACCTTAATCCTTCTTAATCCTTGTGAAAACCCTCCCTTTATTCACTTAGTTATAGCATCTGTGTTGACAAGTGCTTTGTGTGTACAAACCTATTTCCTGTGTATTATAATGTTAGTCTTTGTGCATGTTTGTGTAGTTGCTAATTACACCCATTGTTGCTTACAAGACCTTTTTGTTCAGTTTCTGATAACTGTTTTCTCATTTCTTTCCCATTTGCTTGAAGCTTTATAAAGCTTATAGAGCAAAAGGATAACTGCCATTACTGTAATGGTGGTTATTTGTGAATTGTTCTTGTTATTGCCCCTGTTCTGTGCAAAACTATTGGTGTCAGAAATTGCAGGTACTGTATCTCACATGAGCTTCCAGAGATGGGAGTAACATTATTGAATGTGAATTCTGTAGGACCTATCTTTCCAGTAATATAATTCAGTAGCGCAAAGAAAATATTTCCAGTTAATTCTGAACATCTTCATGGTCCTCATTTTTTAGGATGGCTTTCAGAAATTTTGTAGGGTAATGGAGTTACTGTAATAATAATAATCCTTGCATTTGATATATGCCTTACATGTTTTCAAGATGTCTCAAAGCACTCCACAGAATATACTGTAAAGTGAATTGACTACATATTTTATGAGTGAAACACTTTAAAAATACAAAGTGCTTTGAGCGTAGTGCTGAAGATTGATAAAGCTGCATCTTGTTCCCTGAAATTTGTAACTTTTGTTTGGTTGTAAAATTCCATTAAATTAACAGTATTTTCTCTCTTTCTCCACTGTCCCTTTTCTCCACTGCCACCCCCTCTTCCCATTCATATATTGCAAGTTTTAAATTAACTTAAGTTTTAATTAACTGACCAAGCATTACAGGTATGTTTAAGATGTAGCTGTTTCATTTGATTGATTAGAAGAAAACATTGCTGATGTAGAGCTTGATTGTTCAATACTTGGCTGGACTACTGCAACGCCCTCCTCACCGGTCTCCCCTCCACCACAATCCACAAAATCCAGCTTATCCAGAACTCTGCTGCCCGCATACTCACCCGCTCTAAGCATCGCTCCCCATTACCCCAGTCCTTGCCAGACTTCACTGGCTCCCTATCCCAGAGAGGATCGACTTCAAGATCCTCATCCTTGTTTTCAAATCCCTCCACTCCTCTGCACCCCCCTATCTCTCTGATCTCCTCTCCCCCCAACCCAGCACCCGCTGCCTTCGTTCCTCTGGGTCTGGCCTCCTCCATGTCCCCCGAGTCCTCCGCTCCACCCTCGGCGGCCGTGCCTTTAGCCACTACGCCCCGAGGCTCTGGAACTCCCATCCTCACTCGCTTCGCCTCGCCCCCTCTCTTCCCAGTTTCAGGTCACAGTTGAAGACCTTTCTCTTCGACCGAGCTTTTGGTCACCTCCCTGCCCCTGGCTCGGTCCCGGGACCCGCTACTGTGAAGCGCTCTGAGACGCCGACTGGCGTGGAGGGCGTTATATAAATCGAAGTTGTTGTTAGTTGTTGTACACAATACAAAGTTACATTTGCATAGAGCCTTTCATGTTGGGAGGATATGCCAAGCAGTGGGGTAGCAATCAGAAAGGGTACATGGTGATCGAAGAGGAGACATGTCTTGAAGGAAGGAAAGGAGGGAGCGAGATGAAGGAAATGTGGGTTGGGGTTGAAAAACGTGGAGGTGGAAAGGCTGAAGACCTGACTGCTAAGGTTGGGGCGGGCTGGGTGCAGGACGTGGAGAGGGCCAGAGTCTGCTGAGTGGAGGGAGGGCACAGATGTACTTGCTTATAGGCTCTGGAAGAGTCTTCAGGACAGACGTTTGTATATGTTTATGATATAAAGAGAAAATTCCAAGTGTCAGCAATTTATTTCTTCCTTGGTAGAAATCCTTCTTTCTAATTAATGGCTTTGATTTGTTTGTCAAACGTTTGGGACAAAAGAAAGAGAAGTAGAAAGCACAGCTTGTTTTTTCAATAGCAGCAAGAATTAATAGCCACAAGAAAAAATTATATTTATATAGTCCTTTCTCAAGTTGTATTTATAGCACTCAGGGTAGCACTTGAGAATGCTTGACCTTTCCTCAGCCAATCCGCATACTGTAACATTTTCAAGGCTGCCAGGGTACATTTTAATATTTTGCCCAAGTCACTGTTGATGTGGGAGCCTTGATAGTGAGTGTTGATTATGAGAGATATTACAGCCAAGGCTAACCTTGCCCTCATCTGACGTGCACATTCGGCTGAATCCTCCCTTCCACACTGGGACAAGTGACAGCATCCCATTGTCCTGCATACTAACGTGGTTGAGATAACCGAGTGAACATAAACTGGCTTTTCTGTTTTTATCTATTTGTTCTACATTGCGCTTTCTCTTTACTCACTCGACCAACAAGCGAGTTTATTGCTGAATGAATAGTGTTTAGTTGCAATTAATCTGGCAGAAGCGCTTTTATATTCAGGATCTCTGTGCTGGTGACTGTAGCATTATATAAAACCCACCACTTAAAATTTTCACATGTGTGAAATGACAGTGAAATTAGAAATTGGATACAACAGCAAATTGCACTTATCCTTCCTGGTTGGGAAGATGTCCCAATGCGCTGGATGGTCAAGGGTTTGCACCTGCGTGAAAATTGGATTTGGAAGTGGTGGTGTCCATAGGGGGTGGGTTGGGAGGATGACCAAAGGTGTGGTTAAAGTGGAAGGTTTTGAGACTGAGGGAATGGTCAAGGTGAAGGGACTCCATTTTCAGAGAGTGGGGCAGAAAGACTGAGGCCTGACTGCTGATGGTGGCTATGCAGAGCGGGGTACCTGAAGCAGGCCAGCGCCTGCCGAGCGGAGATGGCAGGAAGATTGGTAAGGGGTAAGGTATTAGAAGGTCACAGAGGTAGGGAAGGGCAAGATAGTGGAGGCTTAAGAAGTGAGGATGAGGATCTTGAACTCGATCCTCTGGGATGGGGAGCCAGTGGAGCCAGGTAAGGATGGTCGTGATAAGCTCTCAAAGCTTGGTGTGGGAGAAGACGAGCTACAGAGTTTTGAACAATCTATAGTCTGTGGAGAGGTCAGTTGAGAAGTCTGGTGAGCAGAGAGGTAGCATAGTCGAGCCTGGATGTGATAAAAGCATGGATGGGAGTCTCAGTGGCTCGAGAGGAATGACAGAGGAGGGCATTGTTGCTGATGTATGAGAAAGCTGAACCGATTATTTTGAACAACACTTCGAATTTGACTGAAATGAAATGCGTATTTTGACAATTTAATAAATTGTTATGTAATACACAGTCCTGCAAACTCTGGCACACCATCCTTTACCCACTGAATAAAATATTTCAACTCGACCACAAATTACAATAAAGGCAGAAACCTAATTTTAAGGTTTATGAAGAGAAGTTGCAGCACATGCAATTTTTGCACAGTCACTTATAATCTCTGCTTTATAAAAGATTGGATCATATATGAGTTGTTGTCAGTTTCCACAAGTATTTTCTGGGCTCCATTGAGATTTTGTGCTGCCTTTCTCCCCCTATCCCCCTCCTTCCACCATCACCATGCATGCTTTTAAAATGCTTTATGGAAGACTTGCCTGCCTGAGTCACTTCTAACTCCAGTACACAGTTTGTAAAAATTCTACACTTTTGTGTATGAGTCTGTTTATTTTCAACCAGTACAGTTTGTTCTGTCATTTTTTTTTCACGTTTCATCTTGTCTATTATAAGGAAACCTTAGCTTATATTTTTTAAATACTGCATGCCATTTTTTAATGATGGAATCCTGCAAAACTTGCTAACCTTTATTTATCCTTGTAGTGTATCATTCAAATAGTAATAAGTCCATTTCAATACTGATTAACTGGAGTAAAACGTAAGCCACAATTGGAAAAACAAAATGTGCGCTTAAATTTGTAGCATTCCAGATAAAACCGTTTTTACAAGAATGGGTGGGGGGGGGGGGTGCAAATATTTATGAAATTTCAATCACTGTCTCAGACTTCAGTCATTGTCTGGTAGAACTATCAATTATGGTATGATTGTTCTCACTATTCTCCTTTTCAAATTGCTGTTCTTCTTGTTTCAGGTTTATTGCCCGGAATGGCCCCACCTATCATGCCGATGCTGCCTCCCCAGGTCACACTAGCTTCGTCAATTGGCCTTCCAAGCTTGGAATGGACAGAATATAAAACTGGTGATGGAAAAACGTACTATTACAACAACAGGACCTTGGAGTCCACGTGGGAGAGACCACGTGAGCTCAGGGAGAAAGGTATTCAGTCAGTATATCTAATGAGTTATGATTTCTCAACCCAGTGGTTTAATTTTATGTTAGAACTGGATTGGAACACCATTGTAATATACAGTGGAAGCCGCTTAAGATGGAAGCATTTGGGCTGGCTATTTTGTCCGGCTTAAGCAGCATCCAAGGTTAATCAAAGTTCCTTTACCTCTTCCTGCTTAACAGAAGAGTGTTGTGATCGCCACCTCCCTCTCATTAAATGGAAGAATGGAACCAATTAGCAACAGGTTCAAGGTGATCGACAGTCTGGAGTTGCTGGTGAATGGACAGGCACTCCACCCATTCACAAGTGGCTCCAAGCTGCCAGTCAATAACTATTTGACTCCACCCATTGGCTGTCATTTGTTTCCCATTTTTCGATTCCACCCCCCTCGTCCCTCTCCCTCTCTGATTGACAGCCTGGAACTACTTTTGAATTCATAGATTCATAGAATTTTACGGCCCAAAAGGAGGCCATTCGGCCCATCTAGTCTGTGCCGGCTCTTTGAAAAGAGCGATTCAATCCCACTGCCCTGCCCGCTCCCCATAGCCTAATAGACCTGTTCTCCCTAAATAAAGATCTAATTCCCTTTTAAAAGTTGTTATCGAATCAGCCTCCACCACCTTTTCAGGCAATGCATTCCAGATTCGAACAACTCGCTGAGTGAAAAAATTTCTCCTCAGCTCCCCTCTACTTCGCCTTGAAACTATTTTAAATCTGTGACCACGAATCACAGATTCGCCCACGAGTGGAAATAGTTTTTCTCTATTTGCCCTGTCGAAACCCCTCATGATCTTATAAATCTCTATTAGGTCTCCCCTCAATCTTCTCTGATCCAGAGAGAATAACCTAGCCTATCTAGCTTCTCCTCATAGCTGAAGTCCCTCAATCCTGGCACCATCCTAGTAAATCTTCTTTGTACCCTTTCCAATGTCTTCACATCCTTTCTGTAGTGTGGTGACCAGAATTGAACACAGTATTCCAGCTGAGGCCTCACCAAAGTCTTATAGAGGTTAGTCAGCACTTCCTGACTTTTGTACTCTATACCCCTATTTATAAAGCCTAGTATCCCATATGCCTTCGTAACAGCCTTGTCTACCTGTCCTGCCACCTTCAACGAATCACTAACACAAATCCCCAGGTCTCTCTGTTCCTTCACACCATTTAAAATTGTATTATCTAGCCTATATTGCCTCCCTTCATTTCTTCTCCCAAAATGCATCACCTCACACTTCTCTGCATTAAACTTCATCTGCCATGTGTCTGCCCACTTTACCAATTTGTCTATATCCTCTTGCAGATGGCTACTATCCTCCTCACTATTTACTATTCTCCCTAACTTAGTGTCATCTGCAAACTTGGAAACTGTACTCCGTACACCCAAGTCCAGATCATTGATGTAGATTACAAACAGCAATGGTCCCAAAATTGATCCCTGTGGCACACCACTGCTCACTTCCCTCCAGTCTGAAAAACAGCCGCTCACTACAACTCTCTGCTTTCTGTCTCTCAGCCAGTTGTGGATCCACGCTGCCACTGTCCCTTTTACGTCATGGGCCTTTAATTTCCTAATAAGTCTCTCATGTGGCACTTTGTCAAATGCCTTTTGAAAGTCCATGTAAACTACATCAACTGCGCTACCATTATCCACCCATTCCGTTACCTCATCAAAATTTTTTTATCAGATTTGTAAGGCAAGATTTGCCTTTAACAAATCCATGTTGACTGTCCTTTATTAGCCTATATCTTTCTAAGTGAAGATCTACCTTGTCCCTGATTATGGACTCTAGAAGTTTGTCCACTACCGATGTTAGACTGACTGGTCTGTAGTTACCAGGCTTGTCCTTCTGCCCCTTTTTATACAAGGGAGTAACATTAGCTATCCTCCAGTCCTCTGGCACGACCCCTGTGTCCAAGGAAGATTGAAAGATCGTGGCCAGACTCCCTGCTATTTGCTCCCGTGCCTCCCTTAGTAACCTAGGGTGCATCCCATCCGGACCAGGTGACTTATCCACCTTGAGCGACGTCAACCTTTTTAGAACTTCCTCTCTGGTTATAATTATTCTATCCATTTCTCCTACCCTCTCCTCCAATACCATGGCATTGGCTGTATCCTTTTCTTTTGTGAAGACAGAGGCGAAGTACTCATTCAGTACATCAGCCATGCCCTCTGCCTCCACAATGAGATTTCCTCCTAGGTCCCTAATTGGCCCCACCCTATCCTTGACCAACCTTTTACTCTTAATATGTTGGTAAAAAACCTTAGGGTTCCCCTTAATCATACTCGCTAATTGTTTTTCATGCAGTCTCTTTGCCCCTCTAACTTCCTTTTTTAGTTCTATCCTACACTTCCTATATTCTGCTTGGTTCCCTTCTGAATTTTGAGCCTGACACTTATCATAAGCCTCTTTTTTGTTGTTTTATTTTGGCCCCGATTTCCTTAGTCATCCAGGGAGGTTTGGATGCCTTACATTTCACCTTTGTGGGGATGCTTTTGACCTGTGCCTGAACTATCTCCTCTTTGAACGCTGCCCACTGCTCGTTAGTTGTCTTACCTGCCAATTTTTCTTTCCAATCCACCTTGGCTAGGTCCCACCTCAACTCATTGAAATTAGCCCTTTTCCAGTTGAGTGTCCTCACCTGTGATCGTTCCTTATCCCTTTCCATAATTATTCTGAATCTAACGATATTGTGGTCACTATTCCCTAGATGCTCACCTACAGAAACCTGTTGAACTTGCCCTACCTCATTTCCCAAAACTAGATCCAGCAATGCTTCTTTCCTTGTTGGACTGGAAACATACTGATCAAGAAAGTTGCCCTGCACACACTTCAGGAATTCTTCTCCCTCCTTGCCCTTTACTCTACTATTCTGCCAGTCTATGTTGGGATAGTTGAAGTCTATCAACTATTGTTGGAGTCTGCTGTCAATCAATCACAATTTTCCCCCTCATCTCCATCCTGGAGTCACTTGTGGCTGAATGGAGTCAATCATGACACCGAAGCCGCGAGCGAGTGAATAGACATAGTGGTGACCAGCGCTTTTGTCTGGAAACGGATCATTGCTTACTTGAAAGATGATTTTGGTCTTAGCATTAACTTTGAAAATGTAAAATGGGACAGTGTTAAAAATATGTAGGGGGTTCTAACCAAACAATAGCATGCTGAAAGCAGAAATCCAAACACATAATTCATAGAATTATTTGTGCAAAGCAGATAAGGAAATGGAGAAACCTAGAGAGATGTGCAAAGAGCCATCAGAACCAGAACCGATGGAAATGGAAGAGGAGGATACCAAAGAGGATCATGCAAAGGAGAAAAAAGAGGTCTGTGGCATGCTTAATATAAACCTATATACAGCAATGTAAGACTGTGCTTGGAGATGAGCTCTATAGAAATTGATTGTGAAGTGATAGATTTAATATTGGAGTTATTAATTTTCTTTGTCCTCTCCCACACCAAGCTTCGTGACCCCATCTCCCCCATTCTCGCCCGACTCCATTGGCTCCCTATCACCCAGAGGATGCAATTCAATCCTGGGCCTCACCATCAAAGCCCTCCACAGCTTCGCCCCACCCTACCTTTGCATCCTCCTAACCCCCTAACAACTTGTCCGCTCCCTGCGCTCAGTGGACTCCGGTGTGTTCCATACCATTGGTGGGCGAGCCTTCAGCTACTCTGTCCCTAACCTCTGGTATCCATCCCACAATCTCTCCACCTCGGTTCCTCCTGAGCCTCCTTTACGTCCCACCTCAAGACCCTCCTCTTCGACGGTCCCATCGGTCACCCTCCCTTTCCTCCACCCTCCCCGAACCTGACCCCAGCTCAGGTCTGAAACCAGTGCCTTGGGACGTCCTTCTGATGTGAAAGGCACTATACGAATGTAATTTTGTTGTTGTTTTAGCTTCTGGTAAAGTGCAGTATTTTTGTCACTATGCATTTTTGTTTAGTTTGCGGTGAACACATGTTCACAATAAAGTTGATCAAAACTAGTTTAACAGTTTGATGTTCATAACAGTTTGATGTTCTCAGTAAGTGGCTCTAAAAGACTAACTAATTATTTGTGCTGTTTCTATACATTTGTTATATTTATGTTTGTTTTTTTCAGGAGCCAAAAGAGGAGATTTTGACTGAGGAAGAGAAAGCTGCTCAAAAAGCTAAACCGGTAGCAACAACCCCTGTCCCTGGTACACCGTGGTATGTAATCTTGTTGTTATGTGAAGCTATTTAACTTTGGAACTGTTCAATGTTATTTTTTAATTCTATATTTGATGCATAAAGAATATGATTTTTTTAAATGCAGAAGTGCAAGCTGCTTGAGGTTCTGTATGACTCTGTCTGTCTCCTTCTCGGTTTTCCTGAGCATCTCTCTAGCTTTGTGTTTTATCCATCTCTTAACATCAAAACTGTTAAAATTCTAAAGACCTATCTTTCTCATAAGTAAAAACGTCACTGTTAGTACATATATACGGTGTTGCAATGTAGACTCATCCGATATCAACTATTTTATTTTGATGGTATCTTGCTGTCGTGCTTCTAAATTCCGCTTGTGTGGTTTAAATAGTCATGCACTTAATAGGTTTGCAGATAAATTGTGTAATAATAATAATAATAATATGCCGATAATAATCCCTCAATAAAACAATAATAAATTGGTCTTTTCAATCCACAAATGTCTGTGGGACATGGACATGAACAATTGGCTGCTGAGTTTCATCCACAAGTATACAGTCAAATCTCTTTACTATATATTCTGTGAAGGGCTTTGAAACCCCTAGAAGACGTGAAAAGCACTATATCAAATGCAAGTATTATTAGAATGTGGTAAGATTCCAATCAGTATCATTCCCTCTGGGATTCTTCCACAAATCTTTTGATTTAAAAAATTTAAAAATCCATTTGTTTCTTAACTTGTGTCCCCCGATAATTATAATATTCAAAACAATGAACCTCATAGCAACTTTGGCAATCCCCCTCATAATAAGAATATGTAGATGTACATGAACATTACTGTAAACTTTTCCCTGTTGAGCTACATTTAACTACTCCATCATGAGAAAAAAAAACCCTGTTCCTATTAAGAGGTCAGCCACAGTACGGCTGCCATTTGGTTTAGTGTGAAGTCCTGTAGTGTATTGATTAAAGCAGTCGCCTCACAAGAGAGAGGACCTGGGTTCAATTCCCAGGATGGGCAAAACCTTAGGCAAGTTTCCCTTTTCCACATGAATGTTTACCCAGCAGTAAATAAGAACCCTACAGTTAATGGATTGGCGGATTGCTTCCCTAGAGTAACAATCCTTTTTTAAAAAAAAAAGTAGTCACTTAATCCACGACTGTTTGTGGGACATTAATTGTGACCTAGAGGTGTGCAATTGGCGGCCACGTTTTCCCCACAAAATAAACAGTGCATTAATTTTACAGTATATTCTGTAAAGTGCTTTGAGACGCCTCAAAGACATGATATTATTATTATTATTGTCTGTCTTATATTTTTGTAATACATGGCATGCAAAGATTTATTGAAACTAAACTAAACAATTCATTATTGTTGGGGAATTACAACATGGATGCAAATTGTGGCCCCCTCCTCAGACACACTGTAGTCAGAAGACAGATGAAAGATTTGTGCATCTTCTTGATTACGGACTGAATCAAATTTGACACGTGTACCTTGGAAAAAAGTTGAGACACCATTGTACAGCCAATAGATGGAGCTCTTTATTTACAGAATGTGACTGAGACAAGTGGTTCATAAAATTATTGTATTAATAGCGTGTACCATACCCGTAGTAGTTCTACGTTTGACTCCTGATTCCAAAAATCAATAAGAGGTTATAGCTTAATAGAAATAATCTCATCTGTTAGCTGTCAGAACAGTGATTAGTTTTTAATCATATGCTTGTTAGTCATGAGGCTGTTACTTTTTCAGGTGTGTTGTGTGGACAGGCGATGAGCGAGTGTTTTACTATAACCCAACGACTCGTCTATCGATGTGGGATCGGCCAGATGAACTGGTCGGGCGAGCAGACGTAGATAAAATTATCCAGGAACCACCTCACAAAAAGTCAACTGAAGACGAGAAGAAACAGTTAGGTGAGAGATCCACATTGGTACATATTTCTGCATGTTGTGATATTACTAGAAACTATATGCAACATTTTACTGTTGATTGAAACTGGAAATACCCCAGGTCACGGAATGCTGCAAACTAAGCCTGAAAACCATCAAAAAATGTTTGCATAAAAGGCCCTAAGGTTTGTAACTGTTATTTGTGGTAATGTTGATCCAAATTGGTCAGTTGTAATTTAAAAATTGTACAAAAAAATAGTACAACAACTTGCATTTATATAGGACCCTCCCTGCAGGGTAGAGCCTGTTAGCGCTTGACAATGCTGCCACCAAACCAGAGGCAGGTGACTGTAAGCACGTTCAAAAAAGAAGGTCTTAAGAAAGAATTTGAAAGTGTTGAGGGAGGGGGCAAGGTGGAGAAATTAAGGGAGTGACCTCCACTTTGGGGATAAAATGACTGAAGGAATGGCCACCAATGGTGGAGCAGACAAGGGGATGTGTAGGGAGGTGCAAGGGCATGAAGAGATATGAAAACGAATGAGAGGATCTTGAAATCAATCCATTCAGTACTTAGGAGCTAGTGGAGCCTGGCAAGGGAACAGTTAGGTGAGAGAAATTCATGGAGTTTTGTGTGGATGAGTATCTATGCAGCAGAGTTTTAAAATTAGTTGAATTTTGTGTATGGTGGAACTTGGAAGACCATTGAAGAAAGCATTGGAAATGCTGGCCAGGAAATCCAGCCAGGAAACGAATAAGGTGTGACGAGGGTTTTTGGTGGTGAGGTACTGATGGAGGGGTCAATGTGGCGGAGGGGGCAATGCAATGTGGCGGAGGTGGAAAAAAGCATTCCTGATCAGGGAACAGATGTGTGGTAGAAAGGAAAACTCGTAACCTGATGCCTGTGTTGGTCACGGATTCGGTGAGTCTGAGGGAGGCAGGGAGGTTGAGAAGTTCAGTCCCATAGGATGGAAGGCGTTGACAGGAGCCAAGGAGTGCAGCTTCCGTATTGCCAACATTCAACTGAAATGTGGGCAAGTATAAAGTTTGGGTTTTAAATAACGTTTAACATTACTGACTTTTTATTACACTCAGGTTGAATTTTTTATCGAAGCGTTTGTTTTGTAATGTTTAGGCTTGTAAAGATTTTAAGTATTTTTCAGTGCAACATTAGATTACGGAGTCCTGTAATTCAGTGGTTAGCGCACTCGATAGACCTGGGTTCAAATCCCAGCAGGGCGAAACCTTGGGCAAATTTCCTTACTCCACACGCCTGATAATAATTCCTCAAGAAAAAAATAATAGTTTGGTCACTCAATCCATGACTGTTTGTGGGACTCTGCTGTGCACAATTGGCTGCTGCACTTTGCCACGTAATATGCAATCACTACATTTTACAATATATTCCATCAAGAGTTTAGACTTCTAGAAGACATGAAAAGTGCTATATCAAATTGAAGGATTATTATTATAGATTAGCTTCTGTATGTAGTTTTATCTGTTGCGTATTAAAAACAAATTTAATATGGATGGAGTTCACAAGAACTCTAAACTGGGTTTAACTGAAATAAAATACCTTTCACATGTGAATTCTTAAACAAAGGATAATGTCCAAATAAACTGAATCAACCTCATTACAGTAGTTATTTTTAAATGAAAACATTTTCCTTTTTATATAGTGAAAGAAGAGACCGAGGTTATGGAGGAGTCGTATGACGATGAACCAGTGAAAGCAAAGAAGAGGAAGTGAGTACCTTCCAACAGTGGTCACTGGATAATAAACGGGAGCGAGAACCCTGACCAATGCTTCACTCTATTCCCTTACCCAGAGGAGCTATTAGTAATTGTACAACCTCAACTGCTTCACCAAATGAAATCCATCAATCAACGTACTTTTGATTTGAACTTGTGACCTGATCTATGTGGCCTGAGTTTTACTCATTCTAGTCCAGCAATGTAGCTTGATGGATTTACAGAAAAACAATGCAAATTATTATTCTAGCATGGGGAAATGCAATATTAATATTTGCTAATTAATTTTCAATTAAAGTCCCCTGTAAGCTTTCAGGGGTCGAAAATAGTTCAGCTATTAAGGGAAGATCATACCACAGAAATGATTCTTTTCAGGAAAGTTTTGTTTGCTTAATATTCGGTGACTTTACAGGAAGGACGATCCCAAAGATCCGGAGTCTGAGAAAGAGGCAGCGATGGAAGCTGAGATCAAAGCTGCTCGTGAAAGGGCCATAGTTCCCTTGGAAGCTCGCATGAAACAGTTTAGAGATATGCTGCTAGAACGAGGGGTAAGGACTGAATTCTTTACATACATCTTTTGAAGTGCTTGTAAACTTGAGAATGATTAACTTTCACAGCTAATGCAGCATGTCTGTGGCATCTCTGTTGTCAGACATTGATTCCGCACCCATAGTGCAAGTTTGAATGTGTCAGCCATTCACATAATATGCTTCAAACTGATGGCCTGTCTGACCTACTCAACTGTTCTTCTTTCTTTGTGAACGTAGAGCTCACAAGCAAAGAAGGATCAAGGTTTTCTGAAATAAGATCCGATTGTAAGAAATTATTTATAATAATAACCTTAAGGTTCAGTTTAAAAAAATAACTGAGCAAATTTCACCTTTTGTGCCTTATCTTAGAAATAATTTTATTCACTGTCTCTGCCATTTTGTTTTGTGTGGGGAGACAGCTTCTGCTTATTATGGTTGTCAATCACTGATTGTTTAATTACTAATATTGCCATTCGACCACTGATCAAAAGGCTTGATTTCAAGCAGAGTGTTTGTCCTGGAGCTCTGCTGGAGCTGTCACATTCGGATGTGTGTGCTGCTATGTGTTTCATTAGCAGCCTATGTTGGTACACTATTGTGTCCGCCAGGCCAGCAGGGTTAGATGTGGGCCAGGATAATGGAATATTTTTCAGCCCTGATCTGTTACCTGCTTGAGATGCAACAGTAGAAACTCACTCGTAACAACCAGCTCACTTTGCTCCTATTAGTCGGATGTGCTCATTAGCGAGTAGGGTTTTCATCGCTATTTTCAAAAACAAATTGTAGGAAAGGTTATCTAAGTATGTAGCTGCCCTCATTGGGGTGGCAACAGGTGAAGTTCACCTGCACTAAGACGGAGCACCGTGCTTTTTTTCACTATTAAAATAAAGTATTATTTTTATGTAAAAATATCTTAAGAGCAGGAATATTTTTGAAAAGTGTTGTGTTGTCTTAATAGCAAGGTTTCCTGTTTTGTCTGTGAATTTCCAGCGCTTTTAGGTTTACTTATTTCAGCATCTTGTATTGCACTGATTTTTGTACTGTGTGTGGCTTGAAGTGCAGACTTTCTCCTTATCTGAACGATTATTCTCAACACGAGATAAAAAGCCAAAAGGTTTTGCAATCAAAAGATTAAACTTCAAGGTTTTGCCTCCAGTGGTGCTCAGCTTGGACACTTTTAAATGTCACCCTGTGGTAAATGTTTTAATAAGAGGCTACTTGACTGATGTCATAATTGTTTAGTGCAATTCAAGGCCAATTAGTGAATAACTTGTCAGCAGCTCCTGCTGCTTGTCTTGTTTTTGATGCAGGTGGAAACTGCAATCGGGTAAGGTCGATAAACAGAAATTGTGACGTCTAAATTGACACTTTGCATTATGACTCCTTTCCCAACATTGGATTTTGCCCAGAAATTAGAGCTGCCACTGAGCTATTTTATATTCTATTTATAAATAACTTTGCACTCCAGTACTTGAAACTATTTCTCAAGTTTTGGAAAAGTGCAATTAATTGTTTAACTTTCACTCCTTGATTTCTCTCTCCAGGTGTCGGCGTTTTCAACATGGGAGAAGGAACTCCACAAGATTGTTTTTGATCCTAGATATCTTCTGCTCAATCCAAAGGAAAGGAAACAGGTCAGACAGCTGCATATCATATTTGAGAAAATCATAAAGTGCAAACGGTCATGAAGTAATCAAGTGAGCACTGTGACAAGTCAACTTAGCAAAAGTGTCTCCAAATACAATATTAGAGAAGGAGCAAACTTGGATTTTCATGACAATAATAATGAATAATTCTTGCACTTGATCTTGCACTTGATGTAGTAGTTTCCACGAGAGGATGCCTCAAAGGATTCACAGATTTACTGTAAAGTGGTGTATTTGTAGGTGAATTGTGGCAGCCAAATTGCACATATGTTCCACAAAGAGCTATGAAGTAAATAGCTTTAACTGGGGCATTGTTGCTGAAGAGACTGGTAGAAACTCCCTTTCTTTTTGAGTCATATAAACTTTGGTTTACTGTCTCATCTGAAGGTCGGCTCTCCCAACAATCGGCCCTTCATCAGTTTCCCCTTCCCCAGCTGCTGCAGAGTGTCAGCATGGATTGTGAGCTCCCAAGTCTTGACATGGAGCCACCACCTTCTGACTCAGAAGGGAGAGTGCCACCAACTGAGCTAGGCTGACATGACACCTTTAACATACACAGAGCACTTTATTATATTGAAAGGTTCAAACTGCTTTAGACTAATAGAGAAGGGAATTTCTCCCAGAGTTCCTGGCCAAAAGCCACCAGATAAATTTGCACATTCACCTTATGTCTGTTTGTGCCACCGTGTTGTGCCCTTTAGCTGATGTTGGCTGTAAAAACAGTCACTGCACTTGACAGTGATTTCCATGACCCTATAAAAATCAAACTTCCTTCTTTATATCCTGTACCAAGGAGGATTCTACAGGAGTCCTGTGGATCTGATCACTTCTTTGAGTGGTAAATAGATATCCAATCTTATTAACCATAAACTACTAACTCACATGCTTCATCTTGCAAAACTTGGTGTAGTGCCAATTCTGATGAATCGCTAGGATAACTTGACATCACACTTAAAACAAAATCTTTATCCCCTCTGCCAAAACCTTTCTAATCAAATGCCATTCTTCCTTCACACTTCTTTCTGTTCATTGTCAGCTCTAATCTCCAACAGCAGAGACTGCAAACAGGAATATTCTTGGAAGTGGTACAAATAGCACAGAGAACATGGTCAGTAAAAAATGAAGCGTGTTGAATTCGACAATTTAAAATGACCTGTATTTTTTCCCCAATTGGTATGCAATACATTTACTTTCGTACATCTAGATCTAAAAGGCAGAATTTTTAATGGAATTCCTTAAGGAATCGGAAGGTGACCTAATTTGTGCATCTCCTGTGCACAATTCCTATGATTTAGATCCCATCGTTCTTGTAAATGGACTGAGGAAAATGATTGCACTTTCCTACCCTGATACTGCTAGGGACACACATTCAATATTTCTCAGAGCACTGTTCCCAATCATATCAGATGGCATCTCACTGCAAGTCGGAAGGAATATTGAGACATATTTGTTAGGCCAAATGCTCACACCTCATGGCATTGGGAAAGGTCTGGAATCAGGTTGGGTGCTGTAATTTAAGATAATCCTTACATTTGGTATAAGCATTTCACATTTGGAGGATGTGTCAAAGCATGTGATATAATGGAAAGTAAAATGACTGTGTTTTGTGGGCAAACGTGGCAGGCAATTTTGCACAAAGCACTGATCCGCAGTTGTACAGTGAATGACCAATTTTATTATGGGGATTATTGTCCAGGTCACTGGGAGAAACATCCCCGCCTCTTTCAGATAAGAGGAATATTTAATGAGCAACTGAATAGACAGAGATGGAACCTCGGTTTAATGTATTAACAGTGCCATAAACCTCCAGCACTGCAGTGGTGTGAACAGCATAGACAATGTGGGCTACAAGTTGCACCCACATTTTTTTTTTTAAAGTGTGTTTGAGCTCACAGTGATGGCCTTGTAAATCAACAGGTTTTTGACCAATATGTGAAGACCAGAGCTGAAGAGGAGCGAAAAGAAAAGAAAAACAAACTACAACAGTCCAAAGAGGACTACAAAAAATTGCTGGAGGAAGCAAAGTTAACCCCCAGGTTAGTGAAACCGGTTTGGTTCAGACTCAATGAAACATAGAAACAGAAGTCGGCCATTCAGCCCCTTGAGCCTGTTCTGCCTTTCTATGAGGACTGATCTGGTCTTTAATGTAGCGAAGTGGGAGGTGGTTCATTTTGGATCTAAGAATGTCGAGTTAGATTGCATTCGTGATGGAGAAAAGCTTCGGGGATAATGAGCAAAGGGATCCTTTGTTGTCCGGGTTCATAAATCATATGCAGAAAAATGCAGTAATTAAATAGGCTAATGTAGTGTTGGCATTTATCACAGGGATCTGAAATACAAAAGTCAGAAATTATATTATTGTTTTGTAAAACATTAGTTAGATCTCATTTGAAATATTGTGAGCAGATTTGGGCACCAAACCTTAGGAAGGATATATTTGCCTTAAAGGGTGTGCAGTATTGATTTCCCAGAATGACAGTTGGTGTCGGGATCTAAATTATGATGAATTCTCAACTTCAAGAGTGTATAAAATTATTTAGGGATTTGACAAGCTGAACAGTGAGAAGTTGTTTCCTCTGGCTAGAGAATTGAGGACTGAAAGCCGTAGTCTAAAACTTGAAGGACAAACCGTTTAAAGATTAAATTATGTTTTTCCACATACAACAACAGCAAAATTACATTTATTGAGTGCTTTTCACGTCTGGGGGATGTCCCAAGGTGCTGAAATATTGGGTGGTGTGAGTGCGAAATTCACTTCCCCATAGGAAGTGGAGGCAGAGAGATAAAGCCTTGATTGACAGGATATTGGGATATGGAGAGAGGGGAGGGAGGTGGAATTGAGATGCGGTTCTCAAAATGGTGGGACAAGCACAGTGGTTTGAATGGTCTCTTGTTCCTATGTGCTTCAAAATACTATATAAATGCAGGTCATTGTTTGTTTCAACAACAACAAAAGTATATTTGTATAGCGCCTTTCACGTCAGGAGGACGTCCCATGGAGCTGAACAGTAATTGATTCAGACTCGAGCTGAGGAAAGGGTGGGCGGGTGGGAGGAGTTGCCGATGGGTCCATTGAAGAGGAGATTCTTGAGGCGAGACTTGAAGCAGGCTAGGGAAGGGGCGAGGCACAGGGACTTTTGGATGGAGTTCAAGAGGTTGGGGGCAAAGTGGCTAAAGGCTCGCCTGCTAATAATGAGGCGGGTGGGTCGAGCGACCCGGAGCAGGCCAGAGCCTGCTGAACGGAGGGGACGGGCGGGTTGATAAGGAGATAGAAGGTCACAGATGTAGGGTGGGGCGAGATTGTGGAGGGCTTTTCAAAAGGGAAATGCTTCTTAAAATGAATTTAATACTTCAATGTACAATAGAAGCCTGTTTATCCGGCAATGCCAGTTAAAGCGCCTGTCAAATATTCGGGCGGCCCGTCGCCGAAAACCCATAACAAAAAAATTAAAGTTCTTTTAACACATACACACCAGACTAAGAAATGGCAGATAGTGACAGAATGTTGTTGTTGGGGCTGCTCTCTTGCGCTTCTCACCTTTACTGATTGGGGTTTGCAGTCCAGTGATTCTTTTTTGAATGGGGGGCGCCAGGCGGGTGAAAGAAACGGCAGCACGATTTTAAAGTCTCGCAACTTTACTAGCTGCAAGCCGAAGCCCTAGACTCTACTGAAATTCTGCACCTGCGCGACAATGTGATTTATCGGCTAGCCTTATCGGCTTGCCGCTAGTATGACTTTAAAGTCATACGCGCTCCGTTTTCTTCGGCCACTTGGCGTGCTCCATTTTAAAAAGAATCGCTGGACTGTAAACCTCAAGTACAGCATCATGGAGTCAAGCACAGCAACTACCAGCGGGGGTGGGGGGCGCGGGAGAGTGGTTTTGACAGTGAGGCCAATGCAGTATTCTGTTATGTTATTATTTATGCATTTACAAATGCTCCACTGCTATTGTTACGGATAAGTTCCGGTTTATCGAATGGGGACTTCTTTTTGGCGTGACAGTTATACAGAAGAGCAGGTGGATCGAGTCACGGATAAATGGGCTTCTACTGTATTTTACATACCGGTCAAAAAACTTGTTGAATTTGCAAACATATAATAATATTTGCATTTGACATACCACTTTTCACATCTAGATGTCTCAAAGCGCTTCAAAGGACATACCGTAAATTGAATTGACTGTTTGTGAGCGAAACTCGGCAGCTAATTGAGCACAGAAGTGCCCCACAAACAATTGTGGATTGAAGTGACCAATTTATTTATTTTTTCTTGAGGGATTATTATCAGGCATGTGGAGTAAGGAAACTTGCCCAACATTTCACCCTATAGTTTAGATATGCAAAGTGGGCTGTTATAAATGAAATACTTAATGCATCTTTTTGAAATATCCCTATTTCCATATTTAAATTATTTTATAAATACCATTTTATGTCTTAAGTTTCTCTTTCACTCAAGTTCATAATTAAAACGAGTGACTGGACTGTTGGGCAGATTAGCTGTCCGTTTGTTTGCACAACATTGACCGCAGTTGAAACTGACTCATTGTGTGCAGTGCTTTGAGATGTTTTGATGAGGCAGGAGCCTGCAGCAAAAATGCAAGTACTTTTTCATCCCGAGTATTTTCATTTATAGATCCACATTCAGTGACTTTGCTGGAAAATTTGGCAAAGATTCCAGATTCAAAGCTATTGAAAAGATGAAGGATCGGGAAGGGATGTTTAATGAATTTATTATTGGTGTGAGGAAGAGAGAGAAAGAAGATTCCAAGAGCCGGACAGAGAAGGTAAGGTGGTTTTAGTTCCAGTGGAGTGAGTGGTGGGAGTGCGAATGTAAGGGACGCCGGCATTCATCTGTTCTCCAAGCGGAAACCATGGCAACAAAATTGCCCATTAATAAGGCTTTATATTTCAGAGATTTCTTTAATCTTTGTTCGGGTTCCTTAGTAGCAGTTTTATTGTTGAGCAAAAAAGAATCTAACGTGAAAATTGTCGCGTACCAAAAAATAAAGGTCGTGCATTAACAATGAATGAATTTTGAATGTTGTGTGGGCAAGGTGTTGAGCACCTCGGGGATGTGGGCTCCGCTGGAGTGCAGCCTGGCCGGGAGTTGGTATCAATTACATTGCCATAGCAATGCCTCCTCAACAGTCCCTGTGTGCTGTACGAATGAGTAAATTCCAACCTCTGAAGCCTAATCATTCTGACATTCACAAACAGGGGAAAATGCAAATAACTGTTAAGATTCTATTCATGTCAATTTTGTTCATAAATTATCTAAAGTCTAATAAATGGCCATTAATGCTCTTTGTATATATTTTGTAGAAATGTCTTGACTGAAGCTAATATAATGATTATGTTTTTCAGAGGGTGATGTTTTAATATCATTTTAGAATGTTAACTTATCAATGAATTTAAATTTAAAGAAATATCATTGTACAGTAAAGACCTTTTACACGTAAATGTTTTGTTTCAAAGTTGCATGCCTATTTTAAAATCTGTTGATTTAAGAAAATTGTAACTTGTTGATAAATCTTTGCATTTGATGTTTTCTGAAGCCCTTTTGTAACCATTTTATGTATTCTGTTTCATAACGAGAATAGTCTTTACAGTTTTGTGCTGTGCGGCCTGTCAATCAGTTCAGTCTGACAGCCGTCAATCACTGACAAGGAAAGTATTATGGGAATCCCTAGTGAGGAAAGATTGGTGTATCTCTGTGTGGTGACTATAGCCTCCCGCAGCTCTGGTACTTTACATTTTTTTAGTTCTTTTCCTTGTGAAGTGAGAGTTGTGCCCAGAATGTGTTAAGTCAATTCTGTCAAAAAAACATGCATCTGGATAGAACCCAGATCATTTTCAACTTTTACTTCTTGTTTTATTGCTAACTCTGTAAACTAAAGACATTTAACTTGATACTTTACTCAAGTAATTAACTTGCACTTTAACAAGTTACAATATGTAAAAGCATTGACGTGTGTTGTGAAGCTTTCTCAGTCTGTTTGGATGTACGGGTACCAGTGTTCAATTCTAAATTATTCCTAGATTTCTTTAAAAAAAAAGGCTTCATTCACCCTGTTTCCAAAGTATTCGCCATTGCCCTCCAAACTCACTTAATACGAATGTGAAGATTTATAAATGAGTGATTTTGAGCTCCACCAGTGGTCTTGCGGGAAAAAAGCAGTGCGTAGTGCAGCTCTGGGCCTTTACACTTTTTTGGGTTCCTTTCTTTGTGAAGTTATTTTTTTTTCCATGTTGCAGACCAGAAGGTAGAAAATTCAGCATAAGCTGAGCTTGATGGTCTCATCTGGGAGGAGTTGTAGCAGTTGGAGAACTGCAGTCAGCTTCAATGCTCTTTGGATCGCTAGGCGAAAATCAACCAAACCTTCTGATCGCTATTGAGGGACATATTCTGAAAGTTATGCATGTCCAGTATGGATAGAATTAGTTTTATTTGTGACATCTTGTACCTCTGCCATTCCTTCCCCAGCGCCCCCACCCCCACACACCCCACCAAGCCCCACACAGTGTAACAGCACTGTTTACCCTCAAAGCTTGCCTGTGAATATTGGCTCCTTGAGTGAGATGCCGCAGAACATGTAATACTATTTGATATAGAAATGTTCAATACCTGAGTATGAATAGTGTTTATTCTGAGTATAAAAACTGAGCTCTTAAGAAGAGAATTGAGTTTTCTCAAAATGTATATTGATAATTGTCAGGGAGAAGCTTTGTAGCCTTTTTAAAAAAAAAAAGTTAACCCTGTAAGCAAATGTAAAAAGAAATTACGGAGTGAGATTCCTAAAATTAAACCGAGGAAGAAAACGTTTGAGTTGACAACAACCAACTTCTTTGTAGACTTAGCAGGCTTCACACATTTGTTTACTAATAATGCACGCATTATTGAAACCACTGATATCAGTGATACCATTGACCTTCACTTGTAGTTTCATATAATCCCCAAATATGTGCAATGGGCTAAAGCAGGGTTGTGTCCATTTAATATTGGACTAAATAATTCATGATTATTATCTTAAAATCACCCATAATTTTCCTAGTATTTAAAGAATAGATTAGCTGTAAATGTTTGTCACACTGCTTCATATCACTTTTAATCGTATAAAAAAAATGCATTTCCATTTCTAGCAGTTGTGAATTTAATTATATTTTTTGGTTACAGTAAAAGATTGCACCCTAGCCTAGGAACAAGAATTAATATTTCAGTTATACTTGGTTAATTGTAATATTTTTAAGGGTGATTTGATTGGCAATTTAAGAAATAAACCAACATACAAGTTGCTGAAAGATCTGCCTCCTATCCAGGTGGTCACAGGTTTGAGCCCTGGGGCAGCTTGGTTCTCAAGCCTGTTCATCTGGTATTGTGGAGAATGAGCTTTGTTCTTTGGTTTCTCCATAACCCAAGACCCTTCAGTCTTAGGGTCATAAGGACTAACATGGCTTGACTTGCTGCACATTCCCAACTCCTGATCCCAGGACAACATGGGCTAGAGCCAAGGAGGCAGGTGCCTTTGGTTCAAGCTGGTTCAGCTGTGGCATCAAGTGGCTACAGAAAGGGTTGGAGAGATGGAGGAGAGAAATTGGGGATTTAAAACAATGATGTGGAAGATGTAAAATTAGTCCATAACACACATTATTTTTTTTAATCTTAAATTGACAAGTTTACATAAATTGTTTTATATTTAGTAAAAATTCTCAGATTGTTTGAAGTTTAGCTATTTGTCCTTCATGCTAGTATTTTTGTTAGTGTAGTATAATAGTTTCCGTGGTCAGGGAGTGTAGTTGCACTTTCCTTCACTGTGAGGTGAGTAATTGGTCAGTGCAGTGGTAATTAATTTTTATAATCGCAAAGCTGCTTTCTGACTCATAGTTACTTGGCATTTCTCCTCCTTAACTTTCATTCTCTAATCGATACTGATCAGATGAGAGGTGACTTCTTCGATATGCTATCCGATCACCACCTGGACATTCAGTCTCGCTGGAGTAAAGTGAAAGAGAAGTTTGAGAGTGACTCACGCTACAAAGTTGTAGACAGTTCTGGGCTGAGGGAGGATTTCTTCAAGCAGTACATAGATAGGCTGGCCAAGGTAAGCTCTCAATTACTGAAGACTTGAGTCTTTTTACAGTCACATTGTATTGAATTCTTTAATGGGCATTGTCAATGGAAAATGTGGTAGATTCCAGTTCAGAACAATGCTGCACACTTGACAGAATCCTGACACATTGCACACTGCACTCACCGGTCAAAACTTGGAGGAAACGGAAGGAATTGTATATATACTACTGTTCTTTAAGTCAAACTTGTCTGTAATCTTTTGGGGCCTTTTAAGATGCCACTTGTTCAAAATTTAATCCATTGACTGACAGAAGTGGCATTAGTTTGAGATCTGCAGTCACTCTACAGATGACCTTTAATATTGCTGCAATTAAATCTTCCAAGTGTTGAAGATGCGCTGGTAACATCATTGCAGCACTTTGGCAAAATAGCCTGTATAAACAAGTGACAATGTTTCAAGTCATTTTATAATTGCATTGATTTTGTTTTGGCAGCATGTAGACTCTGATAAGGAAAAGGAGCTGGAACGTCAGGCACGAATAGAGGCAAGCTTGCGAGAGCGTGAGAGAGAAGTTCAGAAAGCTCGCTCAGAGCAGACAAAGGAAATCGATAGGGAGCGTGAGCAGCACAAGCGGGAGGAGGCCATCCAGAATTTCAAAGCCTTGTTATCTGATATGGTAATTAATCTCCATGACACTAGATGTGCTTAATCACTCAATAAACACTCATTTATTGATATGGAGTAAATTTATGTATGAGTTTTTAATATGAAAACTATCTGACAATAGAAATTCATGATATTACTATGTTATCCTATGAGTTTATTGTTAGTATTTCCCCAGCTCCTGTAATTTTCTTTCACTGTTTAATGTATCTAAAAATTACCATTAGGTATTTATTATCAGGTGCTATTATTGCTGATTTTGTCATTTCTGAAATCAAGTTAAACTGGCATTTTATTTGTTGAGCAAGTTAACTTAAGTCACTGAATAACTGGGAATTACTTGTACAGAGTTCAGAACATTTCTTCACCAAATTTATTTATATTTCTTTGGTCTTGTAACCCGCAGGTTCGCTCTTCCGATGTGACATGGTCAGATACCAGGAGAACCCTACGCAAGGATCACCGCTGGGAGTCTGCATCATTACTGGAACGAGAAGAGAAGGAAAAACTGTTTAGTGAGCACATAGAGGCCCTTACAAAGAAGAAAAGGGAACATTTCAGGCAACTTTTGGACGAGACCTCAGTGGTGAGAACCCCTAATTGATAGCTGTTCTTGAGTATCCTTTAGGCACATTTCAAGGTTGTAGCAGAAATGCCTTTTACAGCGTCCGTTGTCCAGGGGAAACAAAGATGCATTTATAAATGTGTGATTCGATGGCCGAGAGACTGCTCGTGGTATAAATTACAAAATCTGTTGAGGAGACAGCTTTGTTATTTATAGTATTGTTGTCTATGGAAAGCAACAAACGTTGTGGACGGCATGAAGTTATTGTGGATGTAACTGTCTTATATGCATCCAACTGGATTCACATTGATCACAAGAAATGAATGCATGTGCATCTAACCAAACAGTATAAATCTGTTAAATCACTTTATAAATCAAGTAAAGGAGAATTTTTTTAAGCCTTTTAATTTTTTTGTGGAGATGGGTATAAGTGGTCCCAAAGAGTTTATTAAATGTCTGTAGTACTAAAGGTAGTTTGTATTGTGAAGTTAATTACCAAAAACTTTGCTGCTGGTTAAGAACACTTATTCTTTTGTAGATTACTCTCACTTCAACCTGGAAAGAAGTGAAGAAGGTCATCAAAGAAGATCCTCGCTGCATTAAGTTCTCCTCCAGTGACCGGGTAAAGTTATTTTCAGTCAAAACAAAAAATATCCAGCTCTTTCAGTCTTTTTTTATATAATGGTATAAATAACAACAACAACAAATTAGACTTATAAAGCGCCTTTCACGTCGGGAGGACGTCCCAAGGCACTGCACAGGAGGCGTGTGACCCGAGCTGGGAGGGGAGTGTTCGGGAGGGGGTAAAAAACGTGGGGAGGTTGAAAAATTAGGGGGGGAACAAAAGGCATGGTCGAAAAGGAAATTCTTCAAACCGGCCTTGAAAGAGGAAAGGGAAGAAACAAGGCGGAGGGATTGGGGGATGGAATTCCATAGGGTGGGAGCGGAGAAACTGAAGGCCCGGCCTCCGATGGTGGGGCGGTTCGGGCGGGGGGCTTGGAGCAGGCCAAGTCCTGCTGAACGGAGGGTCCGGGTGGGCTTATAGGGGGAGAGTAGATCGGATAGGTAGGGCAGGGCAAGGCCGTGTAAAGCTTTGAAAACGAGGACAAGGATCTTGAACTCGACCCTCTGGGGGATGGGAAGCCAGTGGAGACGGGCGAGGGTGGGGGTTATGTGGTCATGGAGGCGGGTGCGGGATAGTACACGGACTGCAGAGTTTTGGACGTTTATCCTGGAATAATGTTTGTTTGTGCTTAATTTTGAACTTCAGAAAAAGCAGAGAGAATTTGAGGAATACATTCGCGATAAATACATCACTGCCAAAGTAGACTTCAGGACGCTGCTAAAAGAGACCAAATTTATCACTTACAGGTAAGTAGCATTTGCTGCCACCCACTGTCATGACAACTAATCATTTGTCAGGTTCCTATACCACCCATGTTAGATGAATTTAATCCACTGACTGACAGAAGTGGCATTAGAAGTAGATTCAACTTCAGTAAAGCTTGCCAAATTTGCATGTGTATCTCTTGGTTTGAATACATTTCTAGAGTCTTTTATGAATTGGTATTTTGAGTTATGGATTGGGGGCGAGTGAGTGCCATTATAAGTCTGCAACTTAATTCTGCAACTTAATTCTTTGTTAAGTATTCGGACATAATTTTTTTTACATGCAAAATAAATTGTTCATTAGAACCCAGTTCCAACCCAGCACGCAGGAGGATACTTTGGTGATGATCGGATGACCCAAACCTTGTTTTTTTTTAGTGCCGGAAACCATTCAATGCAGAGGCAGCCAACTTGCTTTCTGTGAATGCTTAGTGAATACAGTGAATACAGGAACTCTGTCTGACCAACCATTGCTCTGTTACGGTGGTTGAACATCACCTTATTATAGAATTCTACTGTAGTTCAGAATTGAGGTGCCTCATTCCCACGTTCTGGGTGTTACTGTCCAGTTACTGCAAGAACAACAAGCTGCAAGATTATCTGCCAAGTTCAGTTATTTGGCATTTACATGTGTGTGTGTGTGTGTGTGTGCACATATATACTTTTTTTTAATAACTGCTTGCTTCAGTATAGACTTAGCTACTTTCTAAAGATTCAGTTTGAGAGAATATTTGTGGTGAAATGGAAAAAGTGTCACAAAATGAGATTAATTGTGCCTACGTATCTAAAGAGATAAATTCTTTGCGTTAACTCAAAATGTATATATTTTTTCCCAGATCAAAAAAGTTACTGCATGAGTCAGATCAGCACCTGAAAGACATAGAAAGGATCCTGCAGAACGACAAGCGTTACCTGGTGTTGGAGTGTGTGCCCGAGGAGAGACGTAAACTCATTATGGCCTACATTGATGATCTGGATCGGAGAGGCCCACCTCCACCTCCCACAGCATCGGAGCCCACCAGGCGCTCACTCAAGTAACATCGACACGTAGAGCATGAGCAGCCTGCCCTTCAACTGAGACTAGTGCATGAGCCATCTGCCAGACTTATCAACGTGTGCAGTATTAATGTGTCTGCTTTGTCCAGTTTTGTATATAATATGGACACATTTGTACCAGCTTGTTGTCCTGTTGAAGTGGAAGCTTTGACTCATCATTCAGTTGTGTAAAAGTACAGAAGTACGGAAGTACAGCTGATGTAGTAAGTGTGGTTTGGTCATTAGTACAGTCCAATGGCTGTGCAACAGCAACTCTGTAAAAAAAAATCTTAGTGTTTAGTTACCAATAATTTTCCAAATCAGTCACTGAACCCAGAAAGGGGTTTGTTTGTAACATTTAAACTTTTACTTGTGTTTAAATGTAAGTTTCCAAAGTGACTTTATTAAATAAGATGTTGGAAATGTTGCCTAGGTGAAATGTTTACTGCAATAAACCCATTTTTTTTCTATACATTGTACATGTGCATTTTTCATTTCAGATGACATTGTTATAGCTTTCTGTGCAGTTGCTTTGAGAAAGTTTTCCACTTAATCTTTTGGGTAGGAGGTTATCATAATCCTTGCTTTCGATATATAGTTCTGCCTGTAAAGTCTCACAAACAGCCTTGAAGTGAATGACCATTTTTTTCTGTGTGACCAGGACACCACCGTCTCTTTTGAATTGTACCAAAGGACTTTGGTTTAATGCACACCAAAAGTTAATGCTCCATCGGCTGTGTGTAGTAGAGTGTCAGCCTAGACTATGAGATCAAAGTCCTGAGATCAGGTTTGAAGCAGAGGAGAGAATGCTACCTACTAAGCCTAGCTGACACTTTAAATCTTTGTTACCAGATGTAATTCAAACCCATGCAAACTCTTCACAATAGATCTTCACTCCAATGTCTTAAACGTGACCATCCTGGGACAAGTTCTGAATGTTTGAGAAAATGTCATAAGAAATTGACTCTATCTGATCTCATCTTTCCATAAATACCAACAACCCTTGATATATTTACAGATTTAAGTTGTTTATTAATAAATCCTGCACCCGGTCCTATACCACACTTCCCCTTAAACAACCTATTCCATTAACTTACAAAGAGTTTCTTTGTTCAGCGGTATGTACAAGCATTTGTTGATATTTTCCTCCTATCTTTTTCCTACTATTTTTGAATTTCAGGGAAAAAAATGGTTCCATTTAAAGTACTTGAGTTATTTTTTCCCTGTGATGACCTAAACCTCTGCTGTATCAACAGGCAAGGAGTAACCGAACACATACAACAACAACTTGCATTTATATAGCAAATGACATTTTTAAAATCAGATTCAATATGGATGTGTAAAGCTTCGGTGAAGTTTAATTAGTGGATATTTTTGAGGCAGTCACAGTTGATGACCATTTACATTGATACCTTTCAACTCAGGAGGATAGCTCAAGGAACTTCATACAACTGACTGCAGGAATTGTCTGGGCTGACACTCCAATGCTGCGCTAAGGATTTATTGTTGGAGGTGCCTTTAAACACTTCTGCTGCGCACAGCAGGGTCCCATAAACAATTGTGGATTGACTGACCAAATTATTATTTAGTTTGAAGGGATTATTATCCCCAGAAAAGCAATCTGCCAACTGAGTAACAACTGGATTCCTATTTATTACGTGAACAGAAGCTCCTGTAGTCCTGTGGAGCCTCTGTAGCTCAGTGGTTAGAGCACTCGCTTTACAAGCGTGAGTCCTGTGTTCAAATCCAGGCAGGTCAGGGTGAAACCTTGGGCAAGTTTCCTTACTCCACACGCCTAATAATAATCCTCCCTCCCCCCCACCCCCCACAAAAAACCCCCACAATAATAAAGTTGGTTATTTCAATCTACGACTGTTTGTGAGACACTGCTGTGCACAATTGGCTGCCGCATTTGTCCACAAGTATACAGTCAAACCACTTTACAGTATATTTTGTGAAGCGCTCTGAGACATCTGGAAGAAGTGAAAAGCACTATATCAAATGCAAGGATTATTATATTGTAGAAGTGTGGAGTAAGGAAACTTGCCCAACATTTCACCCTGCCCGGGAATCAAAATCAGGTACTCTCGCTTGCGAGGTGAGTGCTACAGGACTCCACATTCTTCTTTGTAAATACTTAATACTTCTATTTGATAGTGTGCCTTTTCGTGGGAGGATGTCTCAAAGCTCTTCCTTTACCGTAAAGTAAATTAACCTCTTTTTATAGACAAATAGTGGGCTGAAATTAGTGCCGTTTGCTAATACGTTCCATGTGATAATTTTTACATGAAATGTTGTAAAATTCTAATTTTTTCACTGATTAAACCATAAACCATGCTACTTAAAACATGGCGAGGTTCACACATTCAGATAAACAATTCCATCATAATTATTCAAACAATTACGCTGAGTAATAATGTGATCCATAACTTTTGAGACATTGAACTTCATCATTGGTAAAAGTTTAATTCCTTTCAAGTGAAGGATAATGTAACAATTGCTCATCAAATTCAGTAATGTTCACACCCAGAACATTAATATTTTAGGTGTGTGCAGTACTTGCTGATATTTTATATTTGAGAATGTAGCTTGAGGTTTTCAAAGAAGCATTATTCTCCATAGACAATGGTTTATAATATTTTATTTTCGTACCAGGACATCAACAAGCAACGTTTGATAATACTGTCATAAACAAACACAGATCACTTAATATATTCAGTCACATTAAGTCTCGACAAACCAGCACTTGTGGATTGACAATGCACAGACAACCTTGGAATTCAGTCTCACTGCTGTCGCAAGTCCCCGTTTTACTAGATTTACACATTCCACAAAATACGTTAAAATGCCTAAGGTATAAGGGAAAGACTAGATTGATAGATTTTTCTAGGCATTGACCAAAGGACAAATTGATTGTATTCAAATTGGATACTTAGAAAAAAACCCACAGTATAAACTATTTACCGATATGCATGAAAAGCCACAATGGTCAAGGTATTTTAACTATTTTATCTGCCAAAACAGATCTGTTCCAAATGTTCTACAGGCACACAGTTTACAATCTTGGCAGTTGCCATCTAAAGATTTTGTCATGATCCACTTTACGTTCAATCTTAAAAGTGAAGAGTTGTCAATCAAGGCAATCTTGAAGAGAAATTAAAATTGACAAACGTGAAAAGGCAGCAGAGGAATATATACTACACAGCAAAGACTACACTATATCAGAATCTTAACGGATGCAGACATTTAATTGTTTTACTTCTCATTTGTCAGTATACATTTTTGTAAGGCTTTTTTTTCTATGTTAATATTTTGTCTACATTACAAACAAATGCTAGACAGCTAAATATCATTTTTGTGAGCTAAATTGTCAAATGTAATGTTAATTCAATGGATCCAAGAATTAATTACAGTTTCACTCACAAAACACATAGTCACTGCACTTCAGTGTATATCCTGCGAAGTGCTTTGAACATGTTAAGGCGCTACTTCAAATGCAAGGATTATTATTATTATTTTTACATGTTAAAATTTGGTCCCAAACTTGAATATGGTCAAAACTGCTTTTACATTAAATTCCCATTCAGACGTATTTCAGGAGAATCTCTCTGATATTATTGATCGATTATTTTTATTTTTTCTCCCAATAGTTACTGACCCTTCTTCGGTGGTTAGATCATTCCACTGGCCTCCGTGGGCTGGAGCAATTCTGAATCTTTCTGATGTTCCCAAGGGGTTGGGTCATCCTCTGTGCAGCCTGGTGTATTCTGTCTATCGTGCCAAAATTGTTCCATGTCTGACAGGACGATATTACCGGTTTTACTTGATGGGCTGTCTGATGCTTCCTTCGTCGGAGCCTCTTGGTCCTGAACCCAGACAGGTTGTACCTCCTGGGGCAGGGCAGGGGCAGGGGGGACACTTTCTGGGTTAGTTTGGGATTGGGCACCTGGAACATCTGGTGCTCTTTGAGACTTCCTGGAAATCATTCTCTTCCACAGGCCCTTGAAACCTTCCCGGAACTCCTCGGATACAGCGACAAAGATGAGAGGGTTGACCGAGGAAATTGTAAAGACCAGCATTTGAGCCATCAGAGTGAAGGAGGGAGGAGGCGCTGGGCCGTTCTTCTGAACGTGTCTCATCCAAAGCCAAGTGACCCACTCTGGAGCCCACAGGGCAGCTAAGGTCAGACTGACGCTGAACAGCATCACAGTCAAGCGCCTGCCCCTGATCTGATTCCGTAAGGTTTGGGTCTTGGTCCCTCGACGTTTGCATCTCCGGAAAGCCTTCCAGTGATAAACAAATGCAAAGCTCATGGGGAGGCAGTAAACCAAGCCGGGGTAGAGCTTTGCAAAAATTGCCATGACATCAGATGCATGCGCTGGGATTTCAAAAACACACAGAACCTTATCTGTCTCATATTTCATGGTAGCGTAGAGCCAGTCAGGGATGGGGAGAACGAACGCTATTCCCCATATAGAAGTGATGAGACCCACGATTCTGTGATGCTTAATTTGCACTTGTTTGGATGGATGTGTCACGTACATGAAGCAAGCTTTGGCCAACACAGCCGCTGTAAAACTCTTCACAGCCAAGCAGCATTGCAGAAACCAATCTGCCGTTTTGCAAATAAACCAGCCGAGAGCCCAGGTGGACTTGGAATAGGCGACAGCTCTGAACGGGACACAGAACAGCATGATCAGCAAGTCTGCCACACTCAGGTTCAAAATCAATGAGTTTATCATCGAAGTTTTGCCCTTTCTGGCGTTGTTAACCAGAACGGTTAGCACCAGGAGATTCCCAGAGAAACCTACCACACAGATCGCTCCTAAAGTCATTAGGATCACAATTCTCAGCTGCCTCGAATCGATATCTTGGGTCCCTCCAGCGAAGAGGATGAAATCATTGGTGCTGTTGGGGATGTACAGGTGATGATAGACCTGAAGAGGAAGCTTTTCCATTGCGTTACTTTAAAACCACACAAGCAAAACGATTCTCTGTTCTGGCTGGCGCTCGCTCCTGTGTTCAATATCCCTTCATAAACTGAGGTCTGAACTCTGGCTGCTGGACAACACGAATGTAGCAATTTGAAGCCAGGCAAACAGCAGCTTTCAGCACCATGGATAACGGTCAATTTGCAAGTCTAATGCTTACCCTGTAACAAGCAGGGGGCCAATTAAACCCTATTTAAGCCACTGCCTACTTTATAAATCATGCATGGATTTCCAGAGAAGGTTTTCTTTAAACGAAACTCAACCTTAATTTAATCAGAACCTTTTTACGACATCAGTATTTAAGATCTGAAGTTCCTCATGTGTTATTTCAAGTTTCCAGTCCCTTCTAGTCTGAATTAAGTTTGTAATAATAATAATTTTGCATTAAGATATAATGCTTTATTGTTGTTCAGATGTCTCAAAGTGCTTCACAGAATATACTATAAAGTGAATTGACTGTATATTTTATAGGCAGTCTATACACACAGCAGTGTCCCACACACATTCGTGGACTGACTGACTACATCCTCCTTATTATTTGTTGAAGGGATTATTATCCCCGGAAAGCGATTTGCGAATCCACTAACCAGATTCCTATTTACCTGGGTGTGTGGAGTAAGGAACCTGCCTTAGGTTTTGCCCCAGTTGGAGGTCAAACCCAGGGCCTCTTGATGCAAAGTGAGAACGCTAACCACCAGCTGCAGGACTTCACAAACAAATTGTTTGTATTAGTTGTGAGTTTGTAATGCTAACTTTTCTTTGTACTGACTCACTGCGGGACCCACTGGTGGGCTGTTTCCCTGCACTCAAGATATACAGCAAAAGTAGCATTCTCTCTTCCTCCACCCGAATTATGGCAGAGACTGCATTCGAGAAAGGATTGAGCAAGAAATTGACCTGAACCTGGGCACCTCGTTCTCACTGCAGACAAACCTGTGGGACGAGGCTACTGACATGACCGACTACACTGAGATCACAAGTTAGAATTTTTACATACTTAAATGTGCAGAATCTCAGAAAGAGTTAAAATTAAGATGCTGAATTAGACTGAAAATAGACTGAATAGGCAGAGACAATCTTCAAGTCCAATAGAAGTACTGTAATTGAATTTTAGACCCAGGGAGGTTTTTATTATAATAGTAGTCAGAATGGGAGTAATCTTCTCATCATTTTCAAGGCGCATCTCAAAACCCTCCTTTTCCACTGAGCCTTCTGCCACTTTCCACCCTCCCCTATTCCCACCCCCAAGTCCACGTCCAAATCCCTGACCATCCAGTGGCTTGCAATCTCCTCCTGACATGAAAGGCACTAAACAAATTTAACTGTGTATTGTAATAAGCTAAAAAGATTGACAGAGCCCTAGATTAATAATATTAATCCAAATACATTTGATATAGCACCTTTCACATCAGGACCATGTCTCAAAGAAGATACGTTGGAGTTTCTGTGTATTTTGTAAGTGACTGTGGCAGCCAAAAGGTCTCAAAGCAAGAACAACACAAGTCTCCCAGAACTGCACCAGAGTGTCAGTCTAGACTGTGAGTTCAAGTCCCCATGTGGGTCTTGCACACGTAACCTTCTGACCCAGATTCAAATGCATCACCAACGGAGCTAAACTGACTTCATTTATAAAACCTACATAAGTCAAAAATGAATGAATACTTGGAGGTATAGGAACAATCTCATCTGCATTATTTCTACATAAATATTTCATCATTTTAACCCTTAGGAAATCACTGAAAAGCAAACCAATATGACTCCTCAGAACCGAAACATAATTTGGACATTAATTCTTAAGCAATTACCATCTGATCAAGAAAATGTGATGTTTGGATCAAAGAACATGACAGGTCACAGTCGATGAAGTAAATTTGTTCAAATGGCCAAGGTGGAAACCAAGTTTTTATTTCCCCTCACACTGGTGAGTGGAAGAAATATATCACATCATATTCTAAAGGCAATTCTCCACCAGAACAAACTCATTCTGCTTTGTAATTCAGTGTTGTCTCTTCCACTGTCATTTGCAAACAACAACAACAACAACAACAATTTACATTTATATAGCGCCTTTCACGTCGGGAGGACGTCCCAAGGCGCTGAACAAGAGGCGTGTGACCCGAGCTGGGAGGGGAGTGTTTGGGAAGGGGTGAAACATGAAGGGAAGGTAAAAGAGTTCGGGGTGGAACAAAAGGCATGATCGAACAGGAAAGTCTTCAAATCGGCCTTGAAAGAGGAAAGTGAAGAGGCGAAATGGAGGGATTGAGGGATGGCATTCCATAAGGTGGGAGCGGAGAAACTGAAGGCCCGGCCTCCGATGGTGGGGTGGTTCGGGCGGGGGGCTTGGAGCAGGCCAAGTCCTGCTGAACGGAGGGTCCGGGTGGGCGTGTAGGGGGAGAGTAGATCGGCTAGGTAGGATGGGGCAAGGCAGTGTAAGGCCTTGTAGGTGAGGACGAGGATCTTACATTCGATCCTCTGGAGGATGGGGAGCCAGTGGAGACGGGCGAGGGTGGGGGCTATGTGGTCACGGAGGCGGGTGCGGGATAGTACACGGGCTGCAGAGTTTTGGATGGCCTGCAGCCTATGAATGGAGGAACTGGGGAGGCCGACTAGGAGAGAATTTCCGTAATCCAGCCGTGAGGTGATGTACGCGTGCACGAGTGTTTCGGCAGCGCGGGGGGTAAAATAGTTGCGGAGCCTGGCAATATTGCGCAGATGGAAATAGGCGGTGCCGGTCAAGGCGCGGATGTGGGGGAGGAAGGAAAGTTTTTGATCGAACATGATGCCGAGGTTCCTGATTGGCTTTGTGAGGTGGAGAGTGCAGCCTTGGATGTTGAGGCTGGCAGCGCCCGATGTGAGGAGGCGCTGGCTTGAGCCAATCAGGAGGGCCTCGGTCTTATTCACGTTCAATTGCAAAAAGTTGTCCCTCGTCCACGATTCGATGTCGGACAGACATGCTGTCAGAACATCGATCATCTGGGGGTTGAGGGATGAGGCAGAAAGGTACAACTGGGTGTCATCCGCATACATGTGGAAATTTACCCCATGTCTGCGGATGACGTCGCCCAGAGGGAGCGTGTAAAGGGTGAAAAGAAGGGGACCGAGGACAGAGCCCTGAGGGACGCCGTGGGAAACTGTGCGGGGGTTTGAAGTAAAGCCATTGGAAGAAACAAAATGTAAACGGTGGGTCAAATAAGAGTGGAACCAGTCAAGGACTGTGCCTTGAAGGTTGAGGTGGGAGGAAAGACGTTGAAGGAGGATGGTGTGATCGACTGTGTCGAACGCAGCAGACAGGTCAAGGAGGACGAGGAGGCAGAGGGAGCCCTGGTCACAGGCGGTTAGGATGTCATTTGTGACCTTGACCAGGGCAGTGTCTGTGCTGTGAATAGGGCGGAAACCTGATTGGAGGGGTTCAAGGAGTGAGTGATTTGAAAGGAAAGAGCGGAGCTGGGAGGCAACCACTCTTTCAAGGACCTTGGATAGAAACGGGAGGTTGGAGATGGGTCGATAACTTGATGGTTGCGACGCATCAAGGGAGAGTTTCTTCAGGATAGGAGTGATGGTGGCTGTTTTAAGGGAGGTAGGGACGGTTCCTGAGGAGAGGGAAAGGTTAATGGTGTCAGAAATGAGTGGGGCTAACAAATGGAGCTGGGTGCGGAGGAGGGGGGTGGGGATGGGGTCCAATGAGCACATGGTGGGTTTCATGGAGGTGATTGTTTTTGTGACTGAAAGCGGGGTGGTGGGGTTGAAAGTGTGAAATGGGGGGTGAGTAGGGGTTGAGGTAGCTGATGAGGGCGCTGAGGTGGAGGAGTGGTGGGGGGAGGAAACCGCAGAGCGGATTTTCTCAATTTTGGATTCGAGGAAATCCAGCATCTCCTCACAACGAATGTTTGAGGAGAGGATCTGCGAGGTGAGGCGGGGGGGGCGGAGGAGCTGGTTGGTGGTGGCGAAGAGGAGGCAGTGGTTGTCCTTCGCTTCCAGGATTATCCTGGAGTAGAAGGCTGATTTGGCGGTGGCTAGGGCGGAGCGGTAAAATTTGATGCGGTCCAGCCAGATTTGCCGGTGGACCGTGAGGCCAGATTTGAGCCAGGTGCGTTCAACTGCTCTCACTTGGCTTTTGAGGGAACGGAGGTGAGTTGTGTACCACGGTGATGATCGGGAATGGGAGACGGTTTTGGAGGTGAGGGGGGCCAGTGTGTTGAGGGTAGTGGAGAGGGTGTTGTGGAGGGCGGTGGAGGCGGAGGATGGGTCTGTACAAAAAGAATGCCATTGTGGGAAGAGGTCGGAGGTTTCTAGGGCAGAGGTGAAAGTTTGAGGGGGAATCTTCTTCCAGGGCCGGTAGAAGATGGTGGTGGGTTTGGAAGTGGAGGGGGGAGGGATAGAGGTGTTGCAGGAAATGAAAAAATGGTCAGAAATGGCCTTGTCTGTGATGGTGACGCCAGAGACGTTGAGGCCTCGGGTGATCACCAGATCGAGAGGATGGCCGTGAGTGTGGGTGGCAGTGTTGATATGAAGGGAGAAGTTGAAAGACGAAAGTAAAGAGGAAAATTCAGAGGAAATGGGGCAGGAGGGGGTGAAATGGAGGTTGAAATCGCCAAGAATAATAAGGCACAAAGGGAAGTTAAAAGTGAAGAAAAGTCTGAAATGAAAGTGGGGGAGGGTTTGGGTGGGGCGATAAACTAGTAGGATTTTGAAAGAACTGTGGGAGGAGTGAGAGAGTTCAAAAGAGCGGAAGGAGCCGGAGGAATAGGGGGATAGGGCGAGGGATGTCTTTGAGATGAGGGCCACGCCACCGCCACGACGGTTGGGTCGAGGAGCATGGTGGAATGTGTAGTTGGGTGGTGTGGCTTCAACAAGGGGGAAAGTGTTGCCTGGGGTGATCCAAGTCTCCGTCAGGGCCATGATGTCAACGTTCTCACCAAGGATGAGATCGTTGATGGCCAGTGCCTTGTTGCAGAGGGGTGTGAGGGGGGGCTGGGATGGTCGGCGGGGATCTGAATAAGGGAGGAGAGGTTGACCCCCCGGGTTTGTGTCCGGTGGGGCTGGCGGTGATGGTGGGGGACAGGGCACTTGGTGTGGCTGCTGTTGGACACACAGCGCCGAGTGCCACGGTGAGCCCGACGGAGGATTCCAATACTGGAACAAAGGGAAGCGGTGGGAGGGTCGAGCAGGGACAGTAGGCGAGGAGGGCGAAGAGAAAGAAGGGTAGAGAAAAAATAACGGAGAGGGGGGGTTGGGGGGAAAAGCTTGAATAGGGGGAGGGAAGCTCGGGTCGTGGCGGCAGCCATATTGCGCACGCGGGGGACCAGGAGCGAGGGTCAATGGGGCGGCATCATCCCAAGGGATATGAGGCCGCGGCTGGGGGATGCAGAGGCGTTGCGGTCTGAAGCCTGACCGGGGCTGCGGCCGAGGCTGGGGTTGTGGGTTTTAGGTCCGGTCGCCGGGGCTGCGTGTGTCTGGGCTATGGGTCGCCGCGTCGAGGCTGGAGCCGGGACCAGGGCCGTGAGTCTCGTGGCTGTGGGTCTTGGAGCCGGGGCTGTGTGTCACGAAGCCGTTGGTCGTGGGGCTGGTCTTGGAGCCAGGGCTGTGTGTTACGGAGCTGGAGCCGGGGGTGCGGGTATGTGGCTGGGTCTGGGTCTGGGGCCGGGGGTCCTGGGACTGTGGCCGGAGCCGGGGCTGTGAGTCTCGGGGCTGGAGCCAAGTCTGTGGCTGTGGCTGTGGGTCTTGGGGCTGGGGATGGTGCTGCGGGTCGAAGGTCAGGTCAGGTCGAGCAATCTCTGCAATCTCTGCCATATGCTCTTAATGCACAGAGACAGCTCTAGACCCGTGTGTCCCTCTCGCCGCCATTTTCCCTCATAAAGACATTGCAATTAAAGTTATTGCTTACACTTAATTTCCAGAGATATTAGATGTTGCACTTATTTAATTCAACTGAGAATATCAGAAACAGAGAAATTGGAAGGCCGATGAGGAGAGTTGAGCCTAGATGTGACAAAGGCATGTATAAGTGTTTCGGTGGCGTGTCAGGTGAGGCAGTGGCGGAGTCTGGCAATATTGCCGAGGTGGTGGAAGGCTTGGAGCAGATATAAAGGAGGAAGGACAGTTTGGGGTCAAACAAGACACCCAGATTCCTGACTGGCTTTGAGAGGTGGAGAGAGCAGCCTTGAATGCTGGTGTTGTCAGCGCCTGAGGTGCGGAGGAGCTGACGCGAGCCAATCTGGTGGGCCTCCGTCTTGTTGATGTTGAGTTGGAGGAAGTTGGCCCTCGTCCAGGACTCAATGTCGGACATACATAGTCCTGGAGTCGAGGGTGGATGCAGAAATGTAGAGTTGGGTGTCATCCACATACATGTGGAAATTTACCCCATGTCTGCCGATGTCACCCAGAGGGAGAGTGTAGAGGGTGAAGAGCAGGGGGTTAAGGACAGAGCCCTGGGGAACTCCGCATGTAACTTGTGAGGGTTGGAGGAGAAGCCGTTGGAAGAGACGAAGTGAAGACCTTCAGAAAGATATGACTGGAACCAGTCAAGGACAGAACGTTGAAGGTTGAGGAGGAAGGAGAGGCGGTGGAGGAGGATTGTATGGTCTACCTTCATATTAATCCTGAATATTATTTTTCCTATTTTTGCACTGAGAGAAAACATGGCTATTTACAATCCTTTAGAAGGGAAAGTTAGTAGTTACACTGTATGCCCTGACCGCCCTATTGTGTTATAGATTTTGAACGCTTCTTGTACATCTTTTGTAGAATATATATTTTTCCATTTAATCAAATTAATTGGTCACGTTATTGACAATATGGAGTCCTGTAGCTCAGTGGTTAGAACAATCACCCTACGTGACAGACCTGGGTTCAATTCTCGGCAGGGCAAAACCTTGGCCGAATTTCCTTACTCCACACGCCTTTAATAATCCATTAAAAAAAAATTGGTCATTTCAATCCCAAAATGTTTGTAGGACACTGCTGTGCGCAATTGGCCCTATATACTTGTTTTGCCAACTAATATATAATCGATTCACTTTACCATATATTCTGTGAAGCACTTTGAGACATCAAGAAGACGTGAAAAGCTCTATATCAAATGCAAGGATTATTATTATTACTAATATAATGGACTCTATGCCAGGTACATGAAATTCTGACATAATTACATTAGATCAATAGAATCTATTTTGGCAGCACACGCACCTATTCTAAAACAAGTGTATCGCAGAAGCTCTGTTATAAATGCAGAGCTGAATATAAATGCCTATTAATCCAATTACAATGAGATATTTACAAGTCTGCTGAGAAGATGAGTGCATTGAGTTAGAATAACAATTATGTATTGTTCAAACAAAAAGAATGGACTGAGGCAATACTTCATTCAAACGTATAAATTGAAGCCGAGCGAACACGATTGAAATTTTTCTATATTTTTCAAGTTGATTTCATTGGATTTTAAACAGTACATTTAAGGCACATGATCATCACACGCTTACAATGGAGCCATCTAGTGGCCTGTTCAACAGAGGTTTTATGATTCAAATGTAATAGAATTGTCTTTGAGGAAGATAATTTTTTAAATCAATATATTCTAGTCTGAATATTCACATAGAAGCATAGAATCTTACGGCACAAAAGGAGGCCATTCGGCCCATTGAGTCTGTGCCGGCTCTTTAAAAAGAGCAATTTAACCCCACTAAAACAAAACACAAAATACTACAGAGGCTGGGCATCTGAAACAAAAACAGAAGTTGCTGGGGAAACTCAGCAGGTCCGGCAGCATCCATGGAGAAAGGAAAAGGAGTCAACGTTTCGGGTCTACAACCCTTCGTCAGAACTGGGGCTTGTTTGGAGGGAGAGGTTTCTTAAGGATGTTAAAGGGGAAGAGGCAGGACATGGAGACAAAGGAGACAAAGAAAACAAAGGAAAAGGAAACAAAAGTGTGTTAACTGATGGGTTGAATATGTGTTAACGACTTCAGGGGGTGAAACAGAAGGGGGTGGGTTTAAACAAAACTGGGGGAAGAGGTATTTAATGATGATAGAACAAAACAAAACACCAGAGAGGCAGGGGGTGTCTGGAGTTATGATTGTGATGGGGCAAAAAAGTGTGGGAGGGGGGGGGGGGGAGGGGCAAGGTGGTGGGGGGGTAAGGTGGGGAAAGCTCCTATGGCTGGAAATGGCTGAAATCGATGTTGAGTCCAGACGGCTGTAGTGTCCCCAGTAGTGTCCCCAGTTTAATCCCACTCCCCAGCTCCCTCCCCATAACCTCGCAAACCTGTCCTCCCCAAATAAATGTCTACATAAAATCTTTCTTACAGTAAGATACAACTAAGAGATCAATTCCTTAGATTTATTCACTGGAACCAACTGTGGACAACCTATTTTGCACATTAAAGATGATTTGCTGTACTGTAATGCATACTAACAACGTAGCATAGAGAGACTTTAAAAGGAATATTACCATAGCGGCAATTCCTTAATTTACCCTCAAAAAATGTACTATTTTGTGACGTTCTACATTGAACGTGCCCACTCCCCAAACCATCTATGTCCACAATTGGTTTTGTGCTCTCCTGCTTATGTTTGTCAACTCTTTAAATTTAGTGCCAAGCAATGTAGATACCAGCGCCTAGGCCTAAATTGTACACAAGCACACACAAACACACACACACACACACACACACACACATGTGATTACAGGATCAAGCACCTGCTGAGCTCATTGCCAAGGCTTACTCATGGTGAATACTTAACTGAGAAGCTCAAAGGCGACAGTCACTAGTTGTGTGTCTGCCTCCACATGATCATACGCCCCCAGTAGCTGTTTCCCATTTTAAGCAGACAATATCGACCAGCTTCACCCAGATTGCTTCTAAAACCCAGTAAAAACAACAACAACAGAGCAGTATGTACTGGGATTTGTGGAACTGTATGATGTCATGGAGTGAACGTATAGAGATGATGAAGGAAATTGGTGGCAACAAATGGTCAGTGTGCCAGGTTGATCCAGATTCACAATAACTTCTCCATAACTATGTTGCATTTGAAGCAAATGTCAACGAAAGAAAAATGACATCTCTTAATGATGCAAACATGTAAGCCACATTTCACCCACAAAATATACAGTCAGTTCACTTTACAGCATATCCAGTGAAGAGTTTGGAGATGTCGTGATAAGACACTATATAAGACACTATATCAAATATATTATTATTTACGCATTGACCTAAACGTAACTCCTGTGCTTCATTCAATTCTGGAACCAGCTACGTGTTTGGACAAACAATCAGGCATCTTGTACCAAATAGATGGATCTATTCATACTGTAATTAAGGATCAGATTTTATGAAAAGTCGTTTGATCTCGATCTCAGTTCTTAGAGCAAAGCAAGTCTTTACCATTAAAGGCAGAAAGTCACCACAAGGTGGTGCAATATGATGTCTCATTGACAAAAGGATGATCAGTGCAGATCTGCAGATTCTATTTAGTTTTGCACATACAGTGTTTTATGATTCATTGTTAGTGTACGGTGAGTGTGGGAACAACAGGAATTGCAATGTAACTATAATGTGCTGTATCTTCACTAAATATTCTAGCTGAGGTCCTCGCACTCATTCCATCATTGACTCCCCCTTCCCTGTGGGAGGTACACAGATGTGTTACATTTCCTTACAACTAAAAAAGTTCTTGCATTTACTAAGTTGCTTTTCATATCAGGGGGATGTTTCAAAGCATATCACATGAGTTACTGTAAAGCGCAGTGACTGTATATTTTGTAGGCAAATATGGTCGCCAATTTAGCTACAGAAATGTCCCACAAATATTCATGAAGTGAATGACCAATTTTAACTGGGGGATTGTTGGCCAGGATACCAGGAGAAACTCTTCTCTCTTCAGATAGTGTCATGGGATCCTTGTTCACCTGAACAGCAAATGGAACTGTGGTTAAGCATCCCATCCAAAAGACAGTATCTCCACTAATACATAACTCCCCCCAACACCCCCACCCAACCTGGACTTCCCTGCAGTGTCAGCTGCTGAATTTAAACTCCTAACATAAGGTTTGGACTCACAACTTCTGACCCAGAGGTATGAATGTTACTAATTGAGGCAGGCTAACATGTGGCTTTTGAAACAACAACAACAGGGTTGTGGTAAGGGAGGGTGGAGAGGTAGGATGGTTACTGAAGGCACGGTCGAAGATGAGGGTCTTGAGATCGGATTTGAAGGAGGCGAGGGAGGAAGCGAGGCAAAGGGATTCTAGGATGGAGTTCCATCAGTGAAAGTACTGATCTTCATTGTAAAATTTAAACTGCTAACAACCTAACATGCTCAATCATGCACCTCTTTAAAATTGGACTTTTCTAAAAGTCTTATAAGATTCAGCATTACTTATTTGTACATATGAAAAATAATAAGGAAACACTTTCAAAGTGTTGTATTGCAATTGATTTACTCAAGGTTGAAATAATCAGTTTCGATCGGTTATCAAATGCCCAAGAGATAAGGATTGCTGATAAAGTGCAGATCAATATCATTCAGATCATGGATATATATCCAAACATAATGACTCAATTCAAAGAATCACACAAGAGGAAATAGGAATCCTGTGGTTAGTGTGCTCACCTCGCAAGTGAGAGAACCTAAATTTGATTATTGGACGGGATGAATCTTAAGCAAGTTTCCTTATTCCACACACTTCTGTTCACCTATCAGTAAGTAGTAACACAGTTGGCAGTCAATTGGTGGGTCACTTTACCGGGGTAATAATCCCTTCCAAATAAAATAATAATTGGGTCATTCAATCCATGACTGTTTGTGCTACTGTGTGCAATAGGCCATCACGCTTCGCCCACAAAACATACAGTCAATTTACTTTAGTGTATATTCTGGGAAGAGTTTTGATTCATCTCAACAACATGATAAGTCATTATATCAAATGTAAGAATTATTATTGTAGTTCTGGCAAATTGTCATCAATCTGAAATCTTAATTAAGTTTTGTCTCTCCATAGATTCTGCCTGACCTGTTGCGAGTTACCGGTGATTTCTGTTTTTATTTCAAGAATTATATTGTTAATATGAATAGGTGAGACTCTGCTCAATAATTACCTACCTGGCCTTCTCTGCTTACACTTCCATTGTTCCACACAACTATTACTATTTCACCAAATGACATTATTAATGTGAGTCTTGTTAGCAAATTGCAACAACAACAACTTTGATTAATAAAGCGCCCTCCACGCCGAACGGTGTCTCAGAGCGCATTAACGGATCTCAGGGCGAAGCCAGGGGGAGGGAGAAAAAGGTGACCAAAAGCGCGGTTGAAAAGAAAGGTCTTTAGCCGAGACCTGAAAATAGGAAGAGTGGGGGCGAGGCGAAGGGAGTGAGGAAGGGAGTTCCAGAGCCTCAGGGCGTCTGCCTCCACACTCTGGAACTCCATCTCGCAATCCCTTCACCTCGCTTCTTCCTTCCTTTCCTCATTCAAGGCCATCTCAAGACTTTCCTCTTCAACCGTGCCTTCTGCCCCCCTCCTAACTCTCCCCCCTCTCCTACTCTCCTTCCCCCTACCCCGACCCCTTCTCTCCCTGCTCGGGTCCCGACCTGACTGTTCAGCAACTTGGTCCTCTGACGTGAAAGGCGCTCTATAAATGTAATTTTGTTGTTGTTGTTGTTGTTGTGGCTGAAGGCATGGCTGCCGATGGTGGAGTGGTGAATTTGGGGAACAAGGAGGAGGCCAGACCCAGTAGAGTGAAGGCAACAGATAGTACTGCTGGCGGTTTGTGAGGAGAGAGGAGGAAAAGGTAGGGGGGTGCAGAGGAGTGGAGGGATTTGAAGATCTTGAAATCGATCGTCTCCGACACAGGGAGCCAGTGCAGTCTAGCAACGACTGGATTAATCGGTGAGTGAAGTTTGGTTTGGGTGCGAATGCGGGTGGCAGAATTTTGGATAACCTGGATTTTATGAATGGTAGAGGATGCATGGACCACAGTTTCTGTGGGATTGGGGTGGGATATTGGCGGAGATGGGCAATGCGTCGGAGATTGAAGAAAGTGATGCTGGTTAAGGACCAGATGTGGGAGAGGAAGGATAATTGGGGATCAAACCTGATGCTTAGGGGTTCGGAGAGTTTTAGGAACAAGTCGGGTAGATGGAGTAGGTGAGAGCTGTGGGATTGAATATGATGACGAGAGCCAAAGAGTATAGCTTCCATCTTGTCAACATTTAGCTGAAGGAAATTCGCGCTCATCCAGCTCCTGATGTCTGACAGACCGGTGGGACTGGGGGGTCGCAAAGTGAGGTGGAGAAATAGATTTGGGTGTCATCCGCATACATGTGGAAGTGTAGCCCATGTCTGCGGAAGACATCCCCAAGAGGGAGCATGTAGATAAGGAAGAGAAGGGGGCCAAGGATGGATCCCTGGGGTACCCCACAGGTAACTGGGTGAGAGCGGGAGGAAAAGCCGTTTGCGGAGATGTACTGCTGGCGGTTTGTGAGGTAGGACTTGAACCAGGAGAGTGTGAACCCATTGAGGTGAATGACAGAGGACAGGTGGTGGAAGAGGAGCGCCTGATCAACTGTGTCAAAAGTGGTGGATAGATCCAGCATGTTATTCGGTTGGGGAGCCATCACAGCTGATCTTGATCCTATTGCTTGTATAAGCACATTATGCAGTGACTCATAGTGACCAGGAATAGGAATCTTGAGATGCTCACTGACTAATCTCCGAGCCACAGAAAAGTCCAAGGTTTGATCACTTGTTTGTTCTATGTCAGCTGATCTAAGATTGAACTCTATAATTTGCCTCAGCACCTTGTGTTAGAGAGGAAAAATCAAACACCTAAATGAAAAATGAAACTCCTAATGTTATGAGTGATTTTGCTGGAGAATAATCAAGGTTAAACGTGAATCACACAGTTACCCTTTCAACCCGATCAATACAATGCAATGAATAAAATTCATGATCAACTTTAATGGTTAAGAAAACGCAAAGTAAAATTCAATGCAAATGATTCCCGTTTTCATCAGTTCTAAGGCAGGTTTTCAGTGGGGGCTGCTATCTTCTGAAAACCAAAATGTTGAAATGAAAAAATCATTCACAAATCGGGATGTTTTGCAATGAAATCTTGCATCTTTCAGTCTGAAACCAGACCTCTCACCCCTGAGCAGTTGCACTTGCCTGCTCCATCACATTGATTTGTAGCACTGTCCTCTCAATCCACTGTGCTGGAAAGAAAAGAGTTCCCGAGGCCAGCTGTGAATCGAGAAGCTTTCTCTTTAAGACACTTCTTCTGCGTGCTCCATAAGGTTGATTAGAACTGTTGTCAACTTGATCAAGAGTGTTGGCAATGAAGAATTCCCTAAAGCTGGATTGAAACCAGCAACTTCTGGTTGAAGGCATCAGATGTAAGATTCAGCACTAGCCGAGTACAGTCGGTCTGCAACACAAAATAAAGCTATCAGATTTGAAGTTTATGTTACCAATTGGAGCAAGAGAATTTAAAGTAATTTAATTTCTTCCTTGGTGGGAAATTATGTTCTGCTGATAATTCAGGAGAGAATTATTGATAGAAGATTTGACAAGTTCAAGGAAGAATGAAACCTAAAGACATCAATCAATCAAATAATTGCAGTCTCCGCGATTCAATCACCTTCACCGTGTATGGAAGCTAAGTTGACAGTCGGAAGAGAATTACATATTTGTCCCAAACTTTTTCTAATTTGAGATGCTTAGTCATATTTGGGCAAAAAGTTGGTTTTACTCTTTGCTACAGAAGCTGCCATGTTTATGGAGGGCCATAGTGATGTGAGCCAAAGGAGGTCAGAGGTTATCACATCCAATTTTTAACAATGTCTGTGGTTTGTCAATTTTAATACTTTAGAACATATCTGTTATATAATAATAATCCTTGCATTTGATGTAGCACTTTTCACGTCTTCTAGTTGTCTCAAAGTGCTCACAGAATATACTGTACAATCAACTGTTTTGTGGGCAAAACAAGGCAGCCAATTGTGTCCCACAAACAGTCGTGAATTGAAATGACCGATTTATTATTGTTTTTTTCTCTTGAGGGATTATTATCAGGCATGTGGAGTAAGGAAACTTGCCCAAGGTTTCGCCCTGCCTGAAATTGAACACAGGTCCCTCACTTTCAAGGCCATTCACAGCCTTGCCCACGCCTATCTCTCTGACCTATCTCTCAAAGAAGACAAAGTGTCTTCTTTGTCTCCTTTGTCTTCCATGTCCTGCCTCTCCCCCTCTAATGTCCTTAAAAGCCTCTCCCTCCAAACAAGCCCCAGTTCTGACCCGAAACGTTGACTCATTTTCCTTTCTCCATGGATGCTGCATGACCTGCTGAGTTTTCCCAGCAACTTCTGTTTTTGTTTCACTTTACAGTATATTCTGTGAAGCGCTTTGAGAAGTCTCAAAGACATGATAAGGCATTGTATCAAATGCAAGCTTTCTTAATATTATTACCTAAATTTGGAAGGTGTTAGACGCAGATTAGCAAGAACCAAGGCTTGGGGACCCCAGAGTTTGGGGGTGAATGCTTCCACAATTGGACCAACACATACCCTCAGTGAGTGTTAGTTTCTAACCCTAACAAGATTCTATACCAGAGGCAAAATCTGCCTTTTTCCAGCCCAAGTGAACACACATTCCCAAACTGAATTGTAGTATCAAGAAACATTTTACTCACTGATCAATATGACAATTTGGAAGAATCTGGGAGTTTTCCCCTATGACTAAATAATAAAGTTGAGGAAATGGCCAATTGGGTCTAATCTCAGATCAAATTGAATTTGTAACCAAATTTACAAGTGAACTAGTAAAGGTATGCGCTAATCTAACACAAAACCAAGCTAGTTAACATACCTCCAGGGGAATGTAAAAAATTGGTTTCGCAGTCATACAGACAGACTTCCACTTAAGTGCTAATGAAATGCAACATACTGCAGATATTGGAAATCTGAGACAAAAGCAGAAATCACTGGGAACACTTGATAGGTCAAGCAGCATCTATGCAGAAAGGAAAGTGAGTTAACATTTTGATGAAGGGTTGTGGACCCGAAATGTTGATTCACTTTCCTTTCTCCATAGATGCTGCCCGACCTGCCGAGTGTGCCCAGCTACTTCTGTTTTTGTCTCAGATTTCCAGTATCGTCATTATTTATCTAAAAACTGTTCTGATAAATTGAAATAGGAGTTCAATTTTGATCCTTGTACAGTACTTCTGAAAAAAAACTGTTTGAAAAAAGCAATACAACATTTGTATTTCAATAATCTGTGATGATCAACTAAAAGGAGCTGATCTGATTGTGAGGGGAGGACTAGCAGTTCTGGTTCATATTTCAAACGGATGATGTTAATTGATATGTGGAGGTTGTTGCATTCATCAGGAGCAAGCAGTTGGACTTGTTTGTAAAATAAAAGGAACCTTAAGAAAATGGATAATTGTTTCAGGGTTGAAGCTGTTTCAGACAGTGAGATAAATTGGGGACTTGTGACTGGGTTGATGCAGACTTAGTTAAAACATTGAAAAAATAAATGGACACATTCCTGATTCACAGAGATTTCCCTGAAGGATACAAGAAGGAGTTAGCATTGATCTCCATTTATCAGCACCAATTGATCATCGGCTAATTGCTTTCCAGTGATCATCTTCAAGCTGGTGTTAACTATGATTAGTTCTGTACAAAGAGATGGTAAACAATGGATTACAGGTAAGAATAAATCTTACATTTTGTTGGTCTCATTCAAGTAGTGAGGGATCATGTGGAACAGTTATAAGGAACGTAAAAGCATTTCCCATTTCAAGCACCTGGTGGCTGCACTGAGTGCTTCAGAGTTTGGTCAGTTACAATGTGAATGAAGCTCTCTCTACTTTGCCAATCTCTTTACTTTACTGCCCAGTGTAAGATGTTTCTATTTCAAACACTCCTCCTGTTTGAGTATTATTCAGTACAAAGGGCAGTATGGAGCAGCAAGTCCATTGTTGTTGAGTTGGGTTGAGGCTGTGCAGATTTATTTTAGGTGAGACTCTTAAATGGAACTTAAACCATGAGATTTATTGGGACTTCAGCGTCTTGGGACGTCCTCCCGACGTGAAAGGCGCTCTATAAATGTAATTTTGTTGTTGGTTAAACTATGTATGTTGTTCTTGGAGTCCTGTAGTTCAGTGGATAGAGCACTCACCTTACAAGCGAGAGAGCTGGGTTCAATTCCAGGCAAGGCGAAACCTAGTTTCCTTACTCCACACGCCTAATAATAATCCCTCCAAAAAAAATTAAATAATAATTTGGTCACTCAATTCACAACTGTTTGTGGGACACTGCTGTGCGCAAACGGCTGCTGAGTTTTGCCCACAAATATACAGTCAATTCACTTTACAGTATATTCTGTGAAGCACTTTGGGCCGTCGATTAGATGTGAAAAGCGCTATATCAAATGCAAGGATTATTATTATTATTATTACTTCCTCTACTTTTTATTTTAAAGAAAGCATTGTTTAAAGGTATAGAAATATCTGACACCCTGTTGAACTGACTGTGCTCCTTCAAGTGTTGGAGAGGGTGCTCCTTCTCACCTTTCTCACTGTCTCCACTTTGTCGCCACCAATGGCTTCCCTCCAGCTGCCAGATTGTCACCTGTGGCGTCCCCCAGGGCTCTGTCCTTGGCTCCCCACTTTTCAATATCTACATGCTCCCCCTTGGTGATATCATCTGCAGACACAGGGTCAAGTTCCATATGTAAGCGGATGACACCCAACTCAATCTTTCTGCTTCTGCACTCGATTCCAGGATCACTGCTGTCCTGACAGACTGCCTGTCAGACATCAAGGCCTGGATGAGAGCTAACTTTCTACAGTTGAAAGTCAACAAGGCAGAGGCCCTCCGGATCGGCTTGCACCAGAGCATTCACACATCAAGCACTGGCAGCATCAACCTCCACGGTTGCACTCTCCACCTCACCAAGCCAGTCAGGAACCTAGTCTTGTTCGATCCTCAACTGTCTTTCCTCCCCTACATCCAAGCCATGACCCACTCTGCCTTCACTCAACTCCGCAATATTTCCCGACTCCATCACTACTTCACCCCTCAGGCCACTGATATTCCCATTCATACCTTCAACACATCCAGGCTTGACTACGCCAATGGCCTGCTTGTCAGTCTTCCCATTTCCTCCCTCCATAGGCTGCTGATAATGCAGAACTATGCGGCGTGTATCATCTACTGCTCCAAGCCCCGTGACCCCATCTTCCCCCATTCTCACCCAACCCCATTGGCTCCCCATCACCCAGAGGATTCAATTAGAGATCCTGGTCCTCACCTTCAAAGCCCTCCATGGCCTTGCCCCACCCTACCTCTGCGGCTGCCTAACCCATCACCAACCTCTGGAATTTTATCCCACAGTCCTTCCGCCTTGCCCCCTCCCTGGCTTCCTTCAAGTCCCACCTCAAGACCCTCCTCTTTGATGGTCCCATCGGTCACCCCAAATCCCATCCTTTCCCTTCACCCATCCCAATCCCGACCCCAGCTTGGATCTGAAACACTGACTATCCAGCGCATAGGACGTCCTCCCGACATGAAAGACACTATACAAGTGGAATTTTGTTGTTGCTACACTTTACAAAAAAATTATATGGAACATTTTGATCTGATCAAGCACTATCTGTATCAAATGCAGTGATTATTATTATATATGCAGTCTCCAGTGCAGAATGTTTGGTGGGAATTATGCTGAAATATATAAAATCTTAAAGGATTTAGACAAGTAATCCTAGAATATTACTGCCCTTCCTACTATAGGTGTTCACGTGGTTGTGTTCCATCTCACTTGCTTGCATTTTGCTGGTGTGTCTCTCTCTCTCTATATCATTTATACATTTGCCTTTTCTTTCCCTCCTTCTAGGTTTTCATATCTGTTCTCTTCCAACCAGTTTATCAATTTCAATGTTGTCATCTGTGTCATCTCTCTCTCTCTCTCTCTCTCTTTCTCATTCTCATTCTCTCACACACAACCTATTTCTTATTTTCTCATCATTCCACCCGCCCGTTCTTTCTCTGTTTGACAGTCTGCCTCTTTTCTGCAGAGATGGCAAAGATCAATACTAACCACTCAACCAGCTAAATATTTTGCAAAGCTCCTATCAATCACAGTACACAGTACAGTAAGCTCTGCCTTATCTGACACGCCTGAAACAAAAATCAGTTGTTACATAATTTCTTTAAATGAAAAAAAAAATGGATATCAAATTGAAATGTGTGGTGAAGGCAATGGAATCTGATTCATTATTTTCTTTCTTCAAGGGATTGATTAACGATGGACAGTTCCATGGACCTGTAGCCATGGATCTAGTTCCATGGACCTATAGCTAGGTGATCGGGCGGTATGTGTGACAATGCGCATTGGCAGGTTTTGTAACTCTGCTGAGCATTACAATTGTCATTGTCCTAACTCGATGTCCGAAACATAGGGTTTCTGGATAGGGATCAGGTAAAGAAACAGCATTTATAACCCAAACCCAAGCACCTCCCAACCCCAGCCCAGAGGCACTGAAGCCAAATCAGAAATAAGACTTCTGCTAAATCAGCGCAGACTAGAAATGAACCTGATATCTTCTGGATTGAGGATTATTTTCACTAATCTGAGACGTACATTCTCGACAGTCCTTTGATGATTTCATCTGCTCCAAAACTGCATGCACCACGAACTGAGGGTTCTTGGCTGCAATCAGAATTGCTATCTGCCATGTTGTTGAGGCTCAGATTTACTGTGACAAATCCTCAGTATTAAAGCAATCGCACTGTATACTTACAAGCTGTCACCGTCGGCTGTTCCTTGCTCTGACCAGGCAATATCACCATTAATCTAGATTGTAGCTGTTTATTCTTCAAATCCAAATTGATCAGTTAGAGATTCGGACTAAAGGCTTCCTTACTTGGGTTAAAGGGAATTGGAATCACTTTTGCGGCTTGTTAATTTTTGTTGTGGATAAATCGTACCTATATTGGTAGAACTATATATATATTCTAGAATTGAGGTGTACACAGCACAACGCCTCTAAATAGCAAAGATGTTCAGTAGATATAATATTACATGAGGTGGTCATAGCAGTTGTTATCGGCAAGAATTAATTCAAAACCAATCTCATCAAATAACATAATGTTTCTGTTTGGAAACCAATGTTATATTTATATCTGATAGACAAGTAAGACTTGGAGATTATAGACCAACTATCCTAATAGAGGAGAACATGCTTGAAGTATTTTATGGGATGGTACCAGTGTTTGTTTAAATGCACTGATCTCCGAGGAATGGCCAATATAGACATAGAAGCAATAGACCATCTCTCATAAATCTGCAAGAATATTTAAGCAAGTAACTACACAAGGGATTTAGGATATTGAGTGGATATTATTATTGGAATTTCAGATGGGATTATAATATAATAATAATACTGGCATTTGATACATTGTTTTATCACATGGTCAAGGTATCTCAAAGTGCCTCACAGATATTTCCAGTTTCCTCTGGTGTTGACTGTGGGTATTTTGTGGCTGAATATTTGTTGTTTGACACTTTGATAAAATTCTGCAATTGAGATGTTTTAATCTAATTTCCTGTACTATACTTGCTGAAATTAGGAATCAAGTTGCCTGTTCCCTCCCTCTAACTGGGAACTGGGTTGAAATGGTTACAGTAATGTAAAAATTAATAAATCAAAGATATGTTTGTAATGAGAAACCCACAAACCTTGATACTAAAATCTTTTATCTAATTTTCCTCTAATGCCTGCTGAGTTTCCCCTAAAATATTCTGAACAAACTGTCTCCTTCCAAACCAAGCATACAATTCAGTTTCTGTGCCAAAATTTGTAAAGGACTAGAGACTAGAGACATCTGCCACAATTGACAATACATGTAGAGCTCCTGTGGCTCAGTGGTTAGAGCAAGCTGGGGAGACCTGTGTTCGAATCCAGGCAGGTCAGGGCGAAGCCTTGGGCAAGTTTCCTTACTCCACACGCCTAATAATAATCCGTCCAAAAAAAACCACAATAATAAAATTGGTCATTTAAATCCACGACTGTTGGTGGGGCACTGCTTGTGCAATTGGCTGCTGCGATTCAACCACAAATATACAGTCAATTCACTTTACAGTATATACTGTGAAGCGCTTTGGGACATCGATAAGATGTGAAAAACATTATATCAAATGCAAGGATTATTATTATTATATAACCGCCAGTAGTGTTTAACTCAGGTTTGCACTCAGTCCCATTAATAGGATTGGTGCCGATTGAAAAGCTTGGATGACTCCAGCTCCGTGTCCTTATTACTGAGACTGGAATAGCAACAACCAGCCTGAGGTTCCAGGCCCCTCAGCTTTGATAAGTCTGTTTCCATGTGGTAGTTTGGAGCATTTCTCATTAACAAACACCTTCCCATCTGCTAACCACCTTACCAGTTACAATTGTACTTAATGACTCGACTGTGATTGGCATCTTGCCTTTCTGTGGAAAGGCCCATTGTAGATGTCAGCTGTGCAGGCCCGTACGCAGGATTTTTTTGGGGGGGTGCGAATTGCTAGTGATGGGACCAACAATGGCCGGGGGCTTGCGGGCTGCCCCCGAAGCCCCCTCAAGGCTCCGACGTTTTACACAGTTTGAGGTCTTATTTAATCGATTCAGAAGATCCAATATGAACTGTATTTATGCCCTTGGTGTTTAAGAGCATCATTATTTATTCAGTGTTTTTATTTTCCCCGGTAGTCCGTGTCTAATTGGGAAGGTCGAATGTGTTCGCCGATAAAAGCCAACACGATTGTTGACTCGATGATGTAAGGAATGCGAACGATAAAGTAAATTACAATCCAATTAACACAGTACAATGACGAATGCTTGATAAATGTATGCGTATAGAGAAAATGATCATAAACTACAGATTGACGGTAATTAATAAGTTGTTCTGCATTGTTATCCTAAGACTAAACTTCTTTCGGACTGTAATGAACAATAATGTAAGAGTAAAGTATGAATTATGTGCTCAGATATTCCAGCAAAGCAAATTTTATAAAAGACAAGAAAATATACAGAAACTGAAAATCAGTGTCAAACAGTTAATTCACACGTGTTACAAGCCTGTTATCAGCATTATCCTGAAAATATCGTTGAACTGTGAGAAATAGTGTAGTTAGTTTTTATTTATTTATTTAGAATCAAAATGAAAGGCAGTGACCCATCAAGCAATACTGATCTGACGAAAAAATACTTGAAAAAATAAGGGAGGGGAAATTAATTCTTTAATAGCGTTCCGTATTCGAGACGCCTCGGTCGCTTTGAAGCCAATACGTCAACCGCTCTACCAATATCGATTTCCATATTATAATGAATGTGCATTAACGCGAGGGCTGAAAGTCGCTCCTATATGGAGCAGAATGCTGGACACTTAGGCAAACCCAGGAGATTAGGTGACTCGTGAGGTATATACCAGGCTTCTAAGAGACGCCCTGAACGTTTACTGGCGACAGCATCTGACAAATAGTGAGCTATATGGTACACCACCACACTGGTATCACAGACATTACCGCAGAGGCGTCTTAGGTTTAGCGGACATAGCTGGAGAAGCCGGGAGGAAACTGTCCATAGTCCTACTATCCTATGGGAACCATTGCACGGTCACAGAACACGAGGTAGACCGACCCTAACCTACATCGATACATGAAATGCACGGATTATATTATTATTCAAAGAGAGAAAGAGTGACTTTCAGAGGAGTCACGTTGAAGAGATTTGTGTAGGAAGAGCTGTTGCTTTGCAGACTCGACTGCACCTGTCCTTTATATCCCGCTGGTGTGAGGCAGCAGTTCTGGGGACCTCAACTCTAACAGGTGCAGGTTAACAATCCTTTAAGTTATCGCCAATTACGTGACACTGCCCACAAACCCTGAAAATAAATCTCAGTTGTCAATCAGTCAGATATGCAACCTCGACCTTGGGAATGTCTGCAGATTCAGAGGCACTGAGTAGGAGGGAAAGAAAGTTTCCCACAGGTGATAGAAGACAGCAGCATCACCTGGCGAGTCGCCTGGCACAGTGAATAGCACTCTGGCCTCTGAGTCAGAAAGTTGTGGGTTCAAACCCCACGTCGGCACTCGGTATCACACAGAGGAAGCTGACACTTCAATGTGGTGCTGTGGGGGGGGGGGTCCCATTGTTAGAGGCTGTTCTTTTGGTTGAGATACTGAACCGAGGTCTGATCCGTCTGTTTAGATGGATGTGAAAAGATCCTCTGACACTACTCGAAAAGCGGAGGGAAGTCTCTCTCCTGTTGTCCTGGCCAACAAACGCCCCCAAATAAAATCGGTGACTCACTCCATCGGTGTTTGTGGGACAATCCTGGGCAAAAACTGGCCACTTTACAGTACGTTCTGTGAAGCCTCTGAGCTGTCTGACAATGTACTAAGGCACTATTATCAATTGCTAACATTATCAGATTAAAATACGATTTCAGCTTCCACAAAGTGGTGCTACCTTTTTATGTAGTGACTGTATACGGGATGATTTCCGATTGACACACCACGTGGAATAGGCGCTAAAGCATAGGTCTATGTCCATGAGTATCTTGTTTAAAGATAGGCATTCCCGTCCAGCATATAACTTTTTTGTTGGGTTCTCAAAAGCTTTAATTTCTCAGAAGCTTGTAAATATGTTGTCATTGTTTGCTAGCATTACAGTCACACCTCTCAAAACTTGAGCAATTTTTACTTACGGTGATCAGATGAAAAGATGATTTTAACTCCAGCATTGGTGCTGCCCCTTGTGGCTGTTTACGGGATGATTTCCAAACGAGGATTTGAGTCTTGGCGCCTGTGTTTATCCAATCACGAGTCACAGACTCGCCGCGTCATGGACTGGTCTATCGACGCGGTATGTTTTGGGGTAGACGCCGATTCTGGTGTACGACTCGATAATTTTATATTAATACTAAATCATTCAAAGATGTGAGTTTATAATTTATATATAGTTTTGAAGAACTGATTGTTACTCAAATGTTCAATAAATTTACTTGGTATTTAAACTTGATAAAAAAATGCAATTCTCTTCCCCGGAAAATGTGGACCTTTTATAATTTGGGGGGGTGCGTACGCACCCGTCGCACCCCCCCTGCGTACGGCCTTGGCTGTGTCACATCTCCCAAATAGAAAGTACTTCTTCACCCAGTGGACAGGAATAAGGCACAACTTGGGTAGAACCAAATTCCAAAAAACATTTGTAATTCTTTCTGTGTTTATTCTTTCTCTAGTATTGATACATACACAGTGATGAGGCTGATCTCAGGATTTAAGTATTGGGAATCTAAATTGAACAATAGATTTCTGATGTTAGATTTATTCCAATGTGTAATCTTGCTGGTGCAGATTAGATGCTGCCTACACAACAGTCTATATTGTAAACAGTTTTATTTCCAGTTTCCTCTTCTTTAGTTTTAGATTCCATCTTTGATTTGTTTAGGAAGCCATAAAGAGCCTTGCCATCGCTATTTCTAAACAATGGAGTCTTTCTCTCAGTGAATCTAGTTTAAGTTCCCCTCTTAAACCAAATTTTCAAATTACTGTAATAGGATGTTTATTTTGCTGATGCGGATTATAATTATTTAATAATCCTTGCATTTGGTATCTTTCACAACAGGATGTCCCCAAACGATTCACAGGATACATTGTAAACTGTAGTGACTGTATTTTTATGGGCGAATGCCATTATATGCCAACTTTCATTTCACTTCTAATCAATTTTTAAAATTTATATACAGTACACATAATAATATATAATATATATGGTGGAATGCTTTTCACATTTATACAAGAACATCCCAGGAGAAGGATCTGGAGCACTTGTAGGTATTAAGATGTCGAGCAAGAGGTCAAAGGACACAATAACCTGGCTTGCTCAAGCATTGCTCTGACTGCACATATTGTCTGTCTTTCTGGGGTCCTTACTTTAGAAGTAATATCCTGATATTAACAAGAGGAAATCTAACGACTCTATAGGATTAAGCATCTGAGCCAAGAGGAGAGATTGTGGAAATTGGGAATATTTACATCCGAGAAAGGAAGATTGAGGGGTTGATGGTATTAATATTTTCCAGTTCTTAAAAGGTATAAATCAGCTGTCGCCAGTTCAATATAATCACAAAATGTCACAGAAATGTGTCATGGTCTGAACAGCACAATCTGGGAGTGAACAGACAGTTAAACACTGTTTCATGCAGAGGGTGGTGAATGCTGTTTGAAATGCAGTTTGAAGGGGGAGGAGGGAAGCTTCGAAAAGCAATCTGATAGTCTAATGATGGTGGGGGAAGATGGGGGAGAGTATACGAATGATGGAAAGTGATATTTTTCAAAGAAATTGTCTGGTTTTGTCGACCGTAGAGATCTATGTTGCCTTGGAAATTCCCATGATCTGATTACAAATATAATGTGTGACAGACAAGCAAAAGATTCCTGCGACATGTAACAAAAATATGCTTTTTTTACATGGATCTATTTCAGTGAATTTCAAGGCAATTTCCTCCTTACCTTGTGTCTTATTATTTTCAAAGCTACTGCTCAGCAAGTTAGGATCAAAAGTAATGTTTATAAACATTTCAATCTGCTAAAGTCAGAAATGGTTACTAAAAGGAACTAAATTTTGACAGTATTCCCAAGCTGTAATGTGTTGTCTGCAGTGAATATGACCCTCACAATGTTCCTGTAATCACGTTACACATTCCTGCTGTTCTGAGTGAATCTGGTGATTTCCTCCCACTGTTAACTTAAGTGTAGAGTCTGTTGCTTTGTGACACCAGCAAAAGTGGGACAGAACACAAGTGCTGTCAAGACTGATGCCTTTGAAGAATCTGTTCCTAGGAACAATATTGCCTTGTCTGAAGCCTGTCAATTAAACAGAGACGAGTATCTAGTCTGACTGATCCTTATTATTTGAATCAGATTGCAGAGAGCAATCGGTCTTTAATGCCGTTTGAAACTGAACAGTTTGAAATAGTGACTGGAAGGGTAATTATTGTAATTCCTGTCCCCACTGACTTTTGCAGATACAAGGCAGGGTAAATCTGATTAATAATGAGTCACTCGAAGTGTAACCATCTGACTGTAAAGGTAGAGTTCACAAGAATGTAACGCAGCAGCTGCCCACTTATTTCACAGAAGTCAGAAAACCCTCCAGGCTAAACAGCTCTAGCTCAAATCCTGTTTTCATGAAATTAATGATAAAATCTCCTTGTTGATGTCGCACACATTTATCATTCAGATGTTTTATCCAATTCCCTTTCAAATGTGATGATATCAGCCTCAATTACCACTTGTGGCGAACCGTTAAGCTTCTGCCTAAACACATTTTTCCTTTTCTCCCCTTCCAGTGATAATGCTTTTCTTATACCTCCCTTGAAGCCAATTCTTCCAAATAATTTTACTATCGTTTTCTAGCTACACAATGCAACAACAAACAACAAAGTTAAATTTGTAGAGAGCCTTTCACGTCAAGAGGACTACCCAAGTTGCTGAACAGTCAGGGGCCAAGAATCTAGGTTGACATTCCAAACATGTGATGGTGGGACTACTTTGGTGGTGCGTCCTTTGGATGAGACATTAAACCAAGGTCCTGCCTGCCTGTTTAGGTGGACATTAAAGATCCTACAGCATTAGTTAGAGTGTAGGTGAAGCAAAGTGGTTGAGAGTTGGGTCTATAGAGAATTCGATCTGAGAAGATGTAAGAAGATGATTAGGGCAATGGACGCAAAGCCGATGCTTATTTTGTGCAGGAAGTACAAGATTTGGGAGACTTTGGTCTCTTTGAGTTCCGGGAAACCTACATGTGTAAAGTCTACCCAACTGTGAAGTCAAGTTTCTCCCGGTGGCCTGGCCAACATACCCCACCCACCCATCCCCCAACCCCCCACCCGCCCCCCCACCCCCACCCCACCCCTCCCAACCCCCCACGATAAAATTGATCATTCACTCCATAGCTATTTGTGGGACATCTCTGTATGAATATTGGCTTCAGTGTTCATATACCAAACAGTCACTGCATTTTATAGTAAATTCTGTGAGGCACTTTGTGGTTTCCTCCCAACATGAAAGGTGCTGCACCATATTCAATAATTATTAAGGATTATTATTATCTATCTCCTCACAACCTTTTCAGACACTGTCTAGCCAACCACCTGTGGCTGCTTTTTTCTTTCAATTTACAGATTTTGAGTTTAATTTTGTCAAATAAACTGCTTGGAAGATGCTAATCAACAGGAAAAATTAAGTAGAGGTGAAGAGAACAAAGAGACACTTGATATAAAAGCAAAGACAGCCAGTTTGCCAGCACATGTATATTTTGTTTGAAAAACGTAGGATGGTGAGGTGATGATGTTGATAATCCTTAGACTTGATGCAGCACCTAATGTCGTTGAGACATTTCAAAGCACTTCACAGAATAACTGTAAAATTAATTGACTATTTTGGGATGTATTGGGACCATTTGGGAAACAGGTATAGCTAAGGTGAGATGTCCCGAGTTGCATATTTCTTATAAATGGGTTCTCTATTGTTGTACCAAGCAGTGTTGCAATATAAATTATCATTATGCATTTAGGGCATTTAAATCTCAGCACTGCACAGGAGGATTCATTGAAGCATTGAGCAGGGATCGCCACAGTGCATTATATGGACTTGTGTGAATAATGTTTAGTTTCTTGTCATCTAGAAATGGACTCCGCACTGAATTACAAAGGCATCACTTTTTTTTACTGAGAGCGACTGTGCAGCAACTGATATACGGCTCTCTGCCTCAAGGCTGCTTTCCTATGGTATGCTATGGAAGCTAAATGCCAGATGTTGCAAGACTAGCTGAATTGATGTTCGGTTGTTTAAATCAGCACAATTTGTACATTTCATGGCTTTTATGAGGCGTTTCAGCTATTACCCACGACACCCTGAGGGAACGTAGCATCTGGTTTTAACAGCAGTTTAACCATTTGGCCAATCACTCAGCTTCCTCTTGAACCCGTTTTATTCTTCATCCCATCACCAGCCTGACAGAAGGACACTGCCGATTGATTGTATCAGATCTAGGCACTCTAAGGAAAGCCCTGTCTATATCAAACACAAATTTAATTTTATACTCTGCCCGTTCGGTCAAAGTTACCTGACAAATATTTCCCCAAACAGCAGTGAAAGTAAAACTCTAATGATGTGAGTTTGATTACCTGGGTCAAGGTTATTGTTGTTCAGGGCAGCCACTGGGCTGAACCCCCTTAAACCATTAACGTTTTTCTCTTTTTGTCACTTGAGTTTTATTATTCTATTAAGTTGCACTCTTCGAAGCAATAATTCCTGGACTGTGTTAATCGATACGTTTGTGGGTTTCATTATCCAAAAGGAAAATATATCCTTGTTTGTATCTTGGCCCTATGCTAACTACGGAACCATAGAAATGCAAGACACAGTCAGAAGCAATTTGTGTTTTTTTTTCATGTCAACGTTTATTCCCCCAGGAAGCTGTCTATCCTAATCTTAATTTTCTGCATTTTCCCTCTACCCTCTGATGTCCCAGTTGACTCTGATTGAATAACCACTTTGATAAAACATTCCATACCCTGACAAACCCTCTGAGACCAGAGTTCTTCTGAAAATCTCCTTTTACTCCCCTCGTAACAATCTTAAATTCATTCCCTTTTAATCTCCAATCCTCCACCAGCACAAAGAGCTTTTCAAGATGAATTCTCTCAAAGGCTTTAATTGTCTTAAATACCTCAATCATATCAGGCCTCAATCGTGTCACCCTTCAACCTTCCCTTGCTATCCTCTCCTGAAGTCTATGCCCTGATTTGCCAATTTCAGCACAGATACCAGGAAGTTTTTCTTTACTCAGAAAAGTTGAGATTTAAAGCACTTCATCTGCCTCCTTTACAGGTTTATATGTCGTGTGTTTGTTTGGGGAGCGGGGGGAAATTTCACAGAAATTTGAAATCTAGCTGTTTTAATTGCAGAATTCATGGGACACAGGTGCTTCTCTGAGTGAAGTTAACCCAAGTTATATTTGTGGGCGAAACACAACAAAATTGACTGCTGCGTTTCGCACACATATACAGTCAATTCACTTTACAGTATATTCTGTGAAGCACTTTGAGATGCCTGGAAGATGTGAAAAGTGTTATATCAAATGCAAGGATTATTATTATTATTATTAAACCGCCCGTCTCTAAATTTGCACCTGTACTGTAGACCTGGGATATCTCTAGCACTGCTTTCACAATCGACAGGCGACATTCTTCACATTCTAGTTCCATAATACAGTACTCATCTCAAAAGATGCTCTTACACCATCAGATGTTTTAAACGTTGCAGTCTCCAATGTTTCCAGTTGAACACAAGATTGTGTTTGTTTTTGCTGAAATAATAATGCACATGAATTCTCTCTTGATATTTCTTATTTTTGGCAAACATTCGTACAGAACAAATAACACAATGATCCAGCAATTCCGCAGCTCCAGCGCATAATAATAATAATAATCTTTGCATCTGATATAGCGCTTTTCACATCTTATCGACATCTCAAAGCGCTTCACAGAATATACTGTAAAGTGAATGACTGTATAGTTGTGGGCAAAATACGGCAGCCAATTGCACACAACAGTGTCCCACAAACAGTCGTGGATTGAAAATGACCAATGTTTTTTATTATTGTGGTTCTTTTTGGCCGGATTTTTTTCAGACGGATTGTTGACTGATAATTGCAAACATCAAATTTGTGTTCAGTATATCTACAGAAATAAAATTTCCACATGTAAGCATCTTAATGCTTTATTTCAAAAATCACTTACTAGTTAAGCATGTCTAGTATTGAATAATTTTAGTTACTAATAATATTTATTTATTTATGTATTCGTTGTATGATGTTTCTGCCATTTGTACTTCACTTTGACAGTGATCTACATAGTATCCCAATAATGGCCATAATTGCAGTTTCAACTCCCCAAAGATCCCTTGCAGGGACTCAAATTTATTCATTAGAAATGAATGGACAAAAGTAGAAAGTGAAGATAAGATGAGTAGAGAGGGAGAGGCCTAAGAGAGACGGGTTACTTAATGAAACCTTTTCAACTTGTTCCTTGTTATATGAACTGTGCAGGTAATTCTTTCCACATTGCGTTCACCTTTATATGAAAAAAACCCTCCCAATATACTCACTTTTTATTCTTATTTTGAATATCTGAAGCCAAGGGAATATGTAATTTCCCCTCATCTCATAATTCTTTCCCCCAAATCCTAATATTAATGTAGCAGACCTTCAGAGCAGCTCTGCCTTCCACCCTTCAGCTGCAAGTCCAGAGGAAACTAGATACTACAAAAGAGCAGAATATTTAAGTTTAAATAAGAAAATAAAGTTAAATTAACTAAAGATATAAATTTACCCCAAGAAATACTTCCTTATACAGTACCAGAAAAAAAAAATTTCACCACTTAGTTGCAAACATGGAAATGAGGCCAGGTCGCTGTCATTCGGGGGAGAGGTTGTGGTTGGAGGAAGGAAAGTAGGAAAATTGACTATATTTGTGGGAGAAACGCAGCAGTCAAATTGTGCACAGCAGTGTTCAACAGCAAACATACGTGTTACGTATTCTATATTGTACTTTAATTTGTTAAAATTTAGATATCAACCTGTATTTTTGTCGTAACTTTATCAGATCTACAAGGATAGGACAGTCTAGAGCCTATTAAAGAGCTAGATTTATATTTCCGTTCATTAAACTGCAATGTATCACAGAATATTTAACAGATTAAAGTACAATATGGAAAACATAACACATAGTTTGCTGTTGAACATCACAAATTTCACCCCATAGAAAATCAGATATTGCACACTTTACAGGGCAAACTTGTATGGATATTTTATTTTATAATAATTTGGTCACTCTATCCATGACTGTTTGTGGAATACCACAGTGTGCAATTGGCTGCTGCGTTTCACCTGCAAATATACAGTCAATTCACTTTACAGTATACTCTGTGAAGCGCTTTGAGATGCTATATCAAATGCAAGGATTATTATTATTATTTTTTAACCTTTGCAATTGTTCACTTTCAACATTGGGAACATGCCTGTGTGTCAGCTTGTGTATTGGAGATCGTATATAACTAGTTTGAGGAATGAAAACATTTTATTAACAGTGAATTTTATGTTTTATGCGAGAAATGCAGCTGCAAGTGTGACTCAGAGTAGGTGATCCACAGAGGGAGGCGAGGAGGAGAATTGTGTGGTCTGGGTGAGTAATCGAACAGTACATTAGTCATTCACCTCTGGGATCCACCCTCTAATCTAGCCCTCACTGACCTGATCAAAGGTCTCCCCCACCACTCTCTCTCTGTCTCTGACAGCTGTGTACAAAATGAGTTTAGCAAATCCTCAGTGGATGTTTAGTGTCTCTTCATGCATCTGGCCAGGCTGCATTGAAGGCAGGAATGTTCACTGACAACATCAAGTGTCATATGTAGAAGAAAGATACATTCCTCACACTGACATTGTAACTGGAAAACATGAAAATTTACTAAAACATTGACTTTGTGTTTTAAAAAAAAATCTAAAACAGATCTTGTATCACAACTCAAACAGCTGTGGGGGAACATCAGGGGGGAAAAAAATCAGTGAAATTGCTGAAACTATTTGAGGTCCATTACTGAAGGCTTCTGTGTATATGTATATGAATTACATAGCATGGCAAATTCTAAATACTAATCCATAATTATTCAGAAAAATCTTATGACTCAGGCTCTGAAATCTTTTGGCATCGCAAGGAATTAATATCGCAATAGATATTAGACTTTAAAAAGGGTGCATTTTATCTTAGTATCTACACTGTAATTAGGTAATTCTGAAAAAGATTGACTTTGTAATATAAGTATATTCTTTTGACTCCAAAGCCTAATTATTAATTACCCCTTCGCTAAAAGTGGCTTCACTCTTATGAAAATCGACAGATTAATTTCTAATTAAATACTTTCGCATCAATTTGCCTGCTTATCAAAAGCGTACCTCGGGTGTCAAAAAGATCATTTCAGCGCATTTGTTACTGTGCCATCAGAAATAGATTTTAAGAGCTTTGAGAGTTAAACCATTCAACTGAAGCTAATGCCAGAGTAACCCAAGCCATCTGGAGCCCATGTATTTGATTAAAGAGAAGGTGCACAGGCTGGAGAGGTACAACTGTTTACAATTATGAAGTAATGTTCTCCGAAGCAGAGCAAGTTATGACTATGTCTCACTTGGTGTTCCGTTTGCAACCTGGGTAGGATATGAGAAAAAAGATGGTCTTGCACAGTATTGCGAAAGAGAAGGGAGTTTCTCCCAATGTCCTGACCTACAATACTTTGTGGGACACAGCTCGTGTGCAGAGTGGTGGCCACACTTTACAGCCAATCCTACTACAGTATTTGAGACATTGTGATTCTTCAGTGCAATATCAAACACAAGGATTGTTTCTTTCATAACTAACCTGGTCAAAGGTTGTACTGCATCCCAGAGTGGTGCTTGTCCTGGGGAGGCAACAGTTGTGCACCAGTAGAGAGACCAACTCCAATAATCTCAACCCAATAAAACAGTGTTGGAGAAGACTCTATTGTAGGATCTTGCTGGATGTTAATAATAATAATACTAATAATAATAATCCTTGCATTTGATATAGCGCTTTTCACATCTTCTAGACACCTCAAAGTGCTTCACAAAATATACTGTTAATTGCCTGTATATATGGGCGAAACACGGCAGCCATTTTGCGCACAGCATTCAACGAGGAAACAGCTGCTTCACTTCAGCTCTAGCTGCCAAGCCTGATCCTATCTCAGCTTGACATTAGCATACTTATACATCTTCCAACAAGAGGATGAACATTGGCTGACCTTTTCCCTTCAGTAACCCAGAGACTGTACAACTGCCCTATCTGAGCTTCTCCACGACTGTTTGTGGGACACTGCTGTGCCCAATCGGCTGCTGTGTTTCGCCAACAAAAATACAGTCGATTTACTTTGCAATGTGTTCGGTGAAGCACTTTCAGATGTCGAGAAGACGTGAAAAGAACTATATCAAATTCAAGGATTATTATTAGTTAATTGCACAGAATGGTATTTGAACTTGTAAACTTCTGATGTGTTAACGCCTTGTGATGAGTCAGGCACTAAGCCAATGAGGAAACTCTTATTATTTTTTTAAAAAGTGCATATTATTCACTTACAATTTTGGGGAAATTCTGTCTGTGTATAATTATTGTTGCTTGTCTGCTGTTTTGTTTCTTCTGTTTGTGCCTATTCCTGCATGGCAGGTTACAGCCTACTCCATAGTTTAAGTACAGGGTGGCAACATTTTAATGCACATGCTGTATTTTAACTTAATACAACCATGCTGTAAATTACACCCTTCTCTTCTCATCCATGTTGTCTGGGAAGATGAAAACTCATTTTGATTAAATTGTTATTCTGGCCATGATTCCACACACATTTTATGAGTGATTTCCTATTAGGAAGGATTTTGCACCTTCTCACACTTCAAATACATTTTGATTTGGTTCAATTTATTTATTAATGAAACTAAAATTTAAATATCCAATCGAAAAACCCGATCTAGTTCCATAATACCAATTGTCCAGTATTTTGCCCTACCCAACGATGATAATAATAATCCTTGCATTTGATACTGTGCCTTGTCACATCTTCTAGACATCTCCAAACACTTCACACAATAGGCTGTAAAGTGAATTTATATACCGGTAGTTCTCCTTCCTCATGCAGGTTAGTGTCTCAGAGCACTATTCCTACCATTGCTCAAAATTACATTGTGACCAGGCATGTAGTATTCTGTTTGTTTTATGACCTATATTATATATACATTATGTTATAGTTTACATAATATTTATATTCGCCCACAATCCACTTTACACTTTACGAAGTTAATCCACTTTACGAAATATTCTGTGTCGCGCTTTGTGACATCTCAATGATGTGACAACAACAAAAACAAACAACATTACATTTGTATAGAGCCTTACGCATTGGGAGGGTTGTCCCAAGACGCTGGACAATGGATATTTCTGTGAGAAGTAATTATCAGTGATAAGGTGCTGTAGCAAATGGAAGGGTGACTATTGCTAGCATTAAGTTATTTCAAAATCACAATGGACTTACCAATGCCTGTGAGGGAAGTTGCTACTTTATACAACACGCTGCAGCTAAACACCAACTGTCACAGTCATAAGGTGAATATTTAATATTGCGCTTTTCACGTCTTCTAGACGTCTCAAAGCGCTTCACGAACATACTGTAAAGTGAATGGACTGGATATTTGTGGGCAAAATGTGACCGGTTCTGTAACTTTTGTGTATCATCTGCACAGTTGGAGTGCAGAGTTTTCAGAAAGAACTGCAATAGGTTCAAGGCATAAATATTATTTGTGGCACTTTTTGGGAGTGTAATTAAGTTTGTGTCTCTTGAAAAACAGTAATTTTTATGTCACAGAAAAGCATCTGTTCATCCTAAGGTTTTAAAATGACAACTGCCATTTGCAAAATGAAATTCCATTATCCTGATGAATTGACCTGGGCCGACAAATCAATGCTGGATTACACAAGCAGAAGTCGTATTTACAAACGGAGTATGTGGTGATTCCGAAGCAATTTCCCATTATAATCAAAGCAATATAGCAAAGTGCAGCACGTTACCCCAGGATTCTTAATTTCATTATGTTAATGGTATTAGAGTAGTGTATTGGTGGCTGTGTTTTAGGGAGCAGTAAAGCCAATCATATAAATTTATAGATCAAAGTGGCTGAGGGATTAATAACCGAAGGGCAACAAAAAGAACAGCCGGGTTCAATTTGAACAGCTGTATTTTACAATACTCTTGGTGTTATACACCACCATCCTGTGGTACACCAGCATTCATTATACCTTCGACATTACTAAATATTGGGGCCGACTTGATCTCCCTTAATCTACTTATTCAGGTGGATAGTAACACTATCACAACATTATTTGATAATAAAAAAGGGAGTTTCTCTCGGTGTTCTGGCCAACAAACCCCCAGAAAACATTGCTTATTCTCTCCATGGATGTTTGTGGGACATTGCTGCTTGTAAACAACTGCTACGGTGCTCGTCCACAAAACACACAGTCACTACATTTTAGAATATGTACAGTCAAATCTGTTGACAACCCTGATAACAATCCCCCTGGAACAGCGAAGATAGTCCACTCTGGCCCAGTCCCCTGACTGGTTGTTGAAGACACATTTGACTCTTTATAGTGACAAGTGCTTTGAGACATCCTCGCAACATCCCCCCAAATAAAGACTGCGATTTGTTATCTGATGAACGATTCAAGGTTAGCCGTGATTCCTTGTGTGGCCAAACATCTCACCTGCATTTCCTGTTCAGCCTCACACATGAAGAATGGCCACTCAGCAGCTGCCAGAGGGAACTTGTCACCTCGTGTAATCATTTCCAGCCACCAGTCAATACATTCAGGAGAGGAGGGAAATATACAGGAGCAAAGCGAGTAGTTAATGAATGAGCAAGCGAGCGTACGGTTGTAAAATAAATCACCACGAAGGAGCAAATGGCTTGTTTCTGTGCTGTTGGTTCTACTCTGACACAATGTTAATTTTCTCTTTATGGTCAAAGCGAACTACTGTTTACAATTTGTTTTGTGGAAGGAAAATCAATGGATATATATTTCACCAGTAATCTAGAAAATCATTTCATTGATAAACACTGGTGTTGAGGTTTAATTTCTATCTTGTAAAAGCTTTGTTCAATCTTGGTTCCGAATGCCTCATGGAAACTCATAAAAGCATGGTTTTGGCTGAGGGAAACGACAACTAAATTGACTTAAAAAACTAAAACGCAGAATAATTTTGTTGTGGTTGTTTTTCGCTGATTATCCAGAGTAGCCGGTCAGCTGCTGAAAGTGAACGAGACGATAACGTTTCTGAAGTGTGACTCTTTCATTCACTGAAGGTTGCGTTCTTATACTCCTAGTATTTCTGGTTTAAAACGATAACATTTTATTGCATTTTGCCATTTTATAGTGCAACGATGCTTGAATATTTTTGATTGGGCTCCCGCTCGTTCCTTAGGCAGAAAGAGAACAAATTTGATCTATCTTGCTGTATATTTGAAGACGGTCACAGACTCAAGTCTAGTTTAAGCACCTTTACATGCTGCCCTAAACTAAATTGCTCTGAAGATTTTACCATAAGATGTTTATTGCTACAGATCACTGGCCAATGTAATTTACTGACTGTGACAAACCACGCTAGTAAAGATCACAGATGGAATAATCTCACTTTGTCCCTTGGGATCCGGTCACTGAGAGTCACGATATGCTTTTAGGCAAAGCAGCCACCAGACATTATCGCAAAGCTCACTGAAGTTTTATATTATTTGGAATGATTAAAATCGTCCTAATCGTCCACACATCAGCCACGAGCGCACCACGTTGTCCTGAAAAGATTCTGTGATAGGGTTTTATCATTTGTATTGAAAAGGAATATCATTTGCGGTGACCTTCTGTGTGAAGCCACCCTGATTCATTGAGCTGATACGATATTTCACTTTTTTTTAATTACAAATGATCATTACCTGGCATTATTCCCAGAAGAAAAAAAGGGGATGTTGGATGACCTTAGATTTTACACACATGCGCACACACACGCACACTGACGGTTTGTTAAACACATACAGAGGGGTAATTACAATTTGGAATAACTCACTACAACTGACTGTTCTTTTCAAGTTCATAGCAACATTTATAAGGGAATTGGATACACAATAATACAGGCCTCCTATGATAATAATAATAATCCTTGCATTTGATATAGCACTTCTCATGTCTTCCAGATGTCTCAAAGCGCTTCACAGAATATACTGTAAAGTGAATTGACTGTATATGACTAAAAAAAAAAAAATTCTATGAATCTATGTGGGCGAAACTTGGCAGCCAACTGTGCACAGTAGTGTCCCCAAACAGTCGTGGATTTGTATTATTTTTTTTTTTTGGGGGGGGATTATTATTAGGCACGTGGAGTAAGGAAACTTGCCGAAGGTTTGACCCTGCCTGGAATTGAACCCAGGTCTCTCGCGTCTAAGGCGTGATGTGTGAACATTTTATGATCACCAGAAGAGAAAATGATTATTGTAAGCATTGATGGGAGGGGGCGAGACTAAGAGGGAATGAATATTCTTGTCACTTTCCACGCCTCCCACCTTCACATGGAAATCCCAGAGAGAGACTGTTGGAATAGAATGCGCACTCTCTCCCTGGAGAGACGCATCCTCCTTACCTAATTCCAGCAAGTATCAGGCTCAGGTTGGCAAGTGACAAGGCATTGGGACCCCAGAGTGTGCTTTGGGGTAACTACTGGGGTGTAACCAGCTAAAATCGCATAGCTTGCCATTGATATTGCAGTCTGGCAAGCTTCCCACTGCTTGTCCAGCTAGGGCTGGCAAGGTTCACAGGAGCTGAGTGAGAAGACTCCTGATCCCCAGTGACATGTCTGCCCTTCCAGATCCTGCCAATGAGTCAAGCTGGCTGTGCAGTCAGCAGCAATGCCCTGGAATATTGTGGCTCAGTAACGGACTACAGAGACCACTGCAGAGGGCTGGCTCGATTCCAACCTTCCTTCGCTAGGCATGTTACCTTGGAGTCAGTTCAGCTCCAAGGAGACCCAGCATACAGTGTTGGAGGGAATGAATGAAACGCCAATCACCATCAATAGCTCTATACATAATAGTCCTTGCGTTTCATATTGTGCCTGATCATGTCTTTGAGACTTCTCAAAGCGCTTTACAGGATATTTTGTGGGAGAATTGCAGCAGCCAATTCCATGCAGCAATCCTGCAAATTGATTGAGTGGCCATTTAAGTTTTTTTAAAAAGGAATTGTTATTCCTGGAAAAAAAGCTCTCATCAGAGAAGTGTGAGGTGATGCATTTTGGGAGAAGAAATGAAGGGAGGCAATATAGGCTAGATAGTACAATTTTAAATGGTGTAAAGGAACAGAGAGACCTGGGGATTTGTGTTAGTGACTCGTTGAAGGTGGCAGGACAGGTAGACAAGGCTGTTAAGAAGGCATATGGGATACTAGGCTTTATAAATAGGGGTATAGAGTACAAAAGTCAGGAAGTGCTGACTAACCTCTATAGGACTTTGGTGAGGCCTCAGCTGGAATACTGTGTTCAATTCTGGTCACCACACTACAGAAAGGATGTGAAGGCATTGGAAAGGGTACAACGAAGATTTACTAGGATGGTGCCAGGATTGAGGGACTTCAGCTATGAGGAGAGGCTAGATAGGCTAGGGTTATTCTCTCTGGAGCAGAGAAGATTGAGGGGAGACCTAATAGAGGTTTATAAGATCATGAGGGGTTTCGACAGGGCAAATAGAGAAAAACTATTTCCACTCGTGGGTGAATCTGTGACTCGTGGTCACAGATTTAAAATAGTTTCAAGGCGCAGTAGAGGGGAGCTGAGGAGAAATTTTTTCACTCAGCGAGTTGTTCGAATCTGGAATGCATTGCCTGAAAAGGTGGTGGAGGCTGATTCGATAACAACTTTTAAAAGGGAATTAGATCTTTATTTAGGGAGAACGGGTCTATTAGGCTATGGGGAGCGGGCAGGGCAGTGGGATTGAATCGCTCTTTTCAAAGAGCCGGCACAGACTAGATGGGCCGAATGGCCTCCTTTTGTGCCGTAAAATTCTATGATTCTATGATTCTATGATCAGCAGCATCTAATAGTAATAATCCTTGTATTTGATAGAATCCAGTCAAGGTGACATCTCAAAGCACTGCACAAATGATTGTAAATTGTTATACCTCTAAACAGAGCGCTCGCTCATCAACACACTCTATTTTTAACACTTATTCACAATATCTCTATTCTTAATGTTCTTCAGTAGTCCAGCTATCTCAGTGCTCATTAGCGATACCTCTATACCTAGTGTTAGAAAGATATACTCACCAAGGTTACAATGACTTACATTTATCCAAACCAGTTATCTGATGTGGAGCACACTAATATTCTTTACTGCTGTATAAATAACAAATAAAAGCATCAGTTACTTTAAATCCGTCATTAGTGAGTTAGTTAAAGAAATCCTCAAATAAACTGTAGGGATTGGCTGCTCTCACAGCTCAGTAAGTTTATTTAGTGAGTCGCTGACCCTTACAGAACTGGAATGGTTCAGTCCTGGTCTGTACTGTCTTCATTGCTGTCAGGTAGGCAGCATTTGGAGATGTATTTCATATTCATTCCCACACTATCATATTGCTTTCCAGTATCCAGCTGTGGTTAAACTAGTCCAGTATCTTGGCCTCAAATCACCCTCCTCCTGGCAGTGGTGGGGTAACGCAGTAACCTTGGGTGAGAGAGAGGAAGGTTTCAGACAGATTTCCAATGTGCTAGGTTGGTTGGAAAGTGTATGTATGTGAATGTTGAGTTAGAATAGCATGAGGTTCAGCTGCTATTGCCCTCCACAGTATTCAGTGTCAAACCTGAACAACTCTCTCTTGTTCCTCTAGTGAACTGCTTTTTCTGATGCTTTCTGAAAGTCTAAATATCCAATGTGCATCATATTACCTTATCCATCTCTGTTGCATCTTCAATAATTGCAACGTGTTTGTCTGCCTGTCGAAGGCCAGGTACTATTATATTTAAATGTTTTAAACTGCTTGCTTTATACAAGACTCAGCATTTTTATTTGCTACTGAAGACATTCAGTGAATCAGTCTGAATTTGGAACAATCTTGACTATTTTCCAATCATCTGCTACTCTTCCTGTATTTAATGAGCTGCAATATATTTCAGCCACACTTCCCACCTCCTACCCTCATTTGATTAAGTACTCTTGGAGAGATTCCATCTGGTCCTGTTACTTTATGAATATCCAGTCAATTGAGTGTTTTTTTAATGGATGTTTCATCGTTAAACTCCACTACTCTGTAGACTAAATGCAACTCTAACTGCAAGAATGGAAATGCTACTTTTCGTATATAAAGCTCATTCGAACAGATAAAACTAAAACCTCCATCAAAGGGGCTAAATGTAGAAATATATCCATAAGTGGTCTTAAAAAACAACTTGTTTTACATATATTGCTGTAGAATAAAGTAGCATTTAATTCTCTCGGTAGCCTAGCGAACAATCCCTCAAATAACTTCACGGCTGTCTGTGTGACATTGTTGTGGTCAAAATTGCTGCCACATTCACCTACAAAATATATAGCCATTATACATCATATATGCTTGGGAGATTTGTGTTGTGAGACATCCTCTATATCATGTATTTATTATTTTTATATGTAACATATAATATGTAACATAATAGAGTCCTGAAGCTTAGTAGTTAGAGAATTCACCTCGCAAGCGAGAGGACCTGGATTTGATTCACTAAGTATTAATTTTTGCTTCAGTAAATATTGAGTAAAAAATATTGTACTGTGCTATATTGTAACATAGTACAAGCACTTCTCTGGGATCTTGGCACACATCTAACATGTTGGAGAGGATGTGGGCTAAAAGCTTTTCAAGTGCAAGTTCTTCCTTCTTGTGATGAATGTTAAGGGACGTGAAATGAAGTTTATATGGTCAAGATCATCATCCTCATTTCAGCACCACTAGGCAGTCTCACCCTCAGGTATCATCAGGATAGCATGTGTGAGATGGAGCAAAATGTGCTGTAAAAATTACTCGTGGGAGGTTGGAGTTGTCAGGACAACAAACAATGAAGTCAACTTTGCAAATAACATGGGCTGTACTTACTCTGAAAATGCGCAGTATTATTTGACCAAGGATAGAAAAAAAATGTTGTTTCTTATTTTCATCTGGTTCTGTTGAGCACACAGACAAATACATAGTCTTGTATTGATCACTGTACCTATATAAAGCTCCCAAATCAATAATTAAGCCATTTATTTCGCTCAGACAAATCAGGCCTGGGAAACCTGAGCTGTAGTTTGTAGACGACTGAATATTTTGAATTATTTTGGGAATGATTTCTCAGGAGGGAAATGTTTTAAGAAACCCTATACTGCTCTATCGTGTATCAGTTTGGCTCTGTGTAGAACTATCTTGAGTTTGAAGGCTGTGGAGTCAAATCCCACGTTGCAATTTGAACTCGCATCATCTAAGCTGACACTCCAACCCAGAGCTAGGTGTGTGCTGCATTGCCAGAGGTGACATCCTTCAGGTGAGATGTTACAACCGAGGTCCTGGCTCTCTGCTCAGGTGGACATTAAAGATTCCATGGCATTCTTCGAATAGAGAAGGGAATTTCTTCCAGTGTCCTGGCAAACAGTTTCCTAAATAAAATTGGTAATTCGTGTTCATTTTGTGTGACATTGCTGTGTCACACAAAATGTGACACTACATTTGTGCTGCTACATTTTCCTATAAATATACAGTCACTCCATTTCACAGTAAGTTCTGTGAAGCGCTTCGAGACATCTTTCCAACCTGATAAGGCGCTTAGCGAAATGCAAGGATTATTATTATTATTTTGTAACTCCTGAAATGAATTAATCAGCAGATAATTATCCAATTCCGGCTTTAATTTACTGACACTAGTTTTTGACTCTACTGCCGAATTTATTTGAGATGTTTGCCTGACCCTATATCAGGACCTTGGTTTTAATGTCTCATCTGAAGGATGGCACCACTGACATACTTAAGTCTGCTACCATTAATCTGTGTAAAACAAAGGCTTTCTGTTTAAAATGGAATATAGAGTCTCGCAGCCTTCAGGTTAATTGGTAGCACTCAAAAGACAAGTGTTTGCAACTTGGAATAATTTTCTGGAAAGCTCTCACTACCTTGACATTAGCTCATACTTGCTTTGATTTGTGCAACTGTCCTTTACGCAAATTGAAACGTGGTGTGTAATTAGTTGACTTGTCTATGAATATGTGAGTTAATGCTCAAAAGTGCATTTGGAGCATTTTTCTTGAAAATGCTTCTTGTAATTTTCAGCGGCTTGGGACGGCCTCCTGACGTGAAAGGCTCGATACAAATATAATTTTGTTGTTGTTTGTTGTTGTAATAATCAATTTCCTCATCAAATTTAGCCACGTCTTGTGAATGTTGTCCTGGTGTGAATGGCTTTTAGACTGTACCAACTTGAGCAGCTATTATTCTGCATGACAACTATGCTGGGATAGAAAACAGACTGTGATAATTTGACCAGTTTTGACTTTGTTTTATTGGACGGAATGGTTTACTTGGTTCTGTGTTGCAATACTCTGAAAAGGTCAGATTCCTGAACCTCAAATTAGTCTTTGTTTCAAAGGGATTTGTCACCTTTGTTAACTCTGCAGGGATCTTTAATTGTGTCAAATCAGAATTAGAGATGCCCTGAACCTTGCTTCTTCTAGGACAAATGTACCAGTAAACTGGAATTCACTGTTTAATCCTGGTAAAAGTACATGTTTGAAAAGAAAGATTTGATTCCTCTCTAAGACAAAGTCACTTAAAACGTATATCAATTTGAAATCTAAATATGTTTGTAAAATTCACAATTGACAATATTTTTTTGATATGGCCCCTTCACCTGCTGACCTAAATGATGCGTCTGCCTGACTCAGTATTTTTCTTACCTCTGAAACATTTATTATAGGTTCAAGCCCCATACCGGGCCTCGGAACTTTAAGGTAGTTTAAGCTAACACTCCAATACAGTGCTGGGAATGTGCTGCACTGTTTGTGGTGCCATCCTTCAGATGAGACGTTAAACTGCGGTCTACCTGTTGAGGTGGACATTAAAGATCCCAATGCTGTTCAAAGCGAAAGGAACCCCTGCTGGTGTCCTGGCCAACAATCCCCAAATATAATTTGTCATTCACTTCATGGCTGTGCATTAATTTGCTGCTATATTAACCCACAAGACACACTATCACAGTAAATCCTGTCAAGTGCTTTGTGCTTTCCTCCTGACCTGACAGATGCTTATACCAAACTGTAAAGTCTTTTGCGTGTTACACTGAATGTAAACAAAGGAACATTCTGGACTCTCAGGTTTCATGAAGCAGCCTTGACTGCAAACAGTTTATTCTTTAAGAAAAAAAAGCAGACATTAACAGAGACGAAGGTACACCAGTCAAATCGTTCGACCCATTACAACAAAGCACCAGCCCGTCCTCCCATCCCCCCCCCCCCCCCACTCCCCTTTATCGAAAGCACTTTGAACCAGTCAGTTAAGCCCCCAACACAAAACAGCCGCAGCGTATCCTACAGCTCTGGGTGGTACCTTACTCTGGATCCTTCCCATTCTCCCTTCCCAAGGCCTGGCAGATAGATACATGCAATAAAAATGTTGTGGTACATTACAGAATATTTACTCCAATTTCACTTTTAAAAAAAAAGAGAAAAATACTGACATAGATTTCCCTACCCTCACCCTCTTTTGTCGTACATTTATAAAACAACTATGGCATTAAAAACAAACACTGATTTCTAACCCAATAATTAGACCGTGGGTAGTTAAGACAGGGACCTTGAGGTTGATTTTTGCGGTATTCAGTAGGTTTATTAAGAAATTTTGAAGTCAGTGAGGCCGGCTTGTAAGAACATTGCTTCAACTAACATTTCATTTCTTATTTAAAGAAATCCATCAAGAAATACCATGAAGAAATACCGCAACATTAACCCTTTTATTTCTGGGCTGACCAGACTCAGGTTACACTTAATGCCCTTTCGCAGGATCCAGTGTCCAAATAATAGAGGCTGTCATTATGCAGGGATTGCTAAACAAGCTCAAAATCACCTCTTGACCTTCACTGTATTTGGTATTCAATTACTCTCTGCCAACCACTCTGGGCTGCGTATCTTAGAAATCAACATTGCACAATGTTCCATGTCATTTCGAACAATTCAATTAAAATAATAGTTACACTTTTGTTAAGTAATTTGTTCAACCAATAATTAATCAGATCAGGGAGCATTTGACAGGCAGATTCATTAACCATTGAAAGACGTTTTTCAACTGATAAATACACATCTGTTGTATCAAATGGCTGCTTTTTTTTCCCCGAATAAAGCATTAGTGAATGATCACACATGTTTTATCCTGGGAATAGCAGAAGAAAAAGCCAACAAAGTTCCAGAGGAGAATAGAGTCATTAGAGCACGAGATCTCCAATTGCATCATAATATTGGGGGCATCATTCACTAAAGCCTTATTAAAATATACATTCTACTCTGGTCCACTCTGAACTATATTTACATTTATCTTAAGCAAACATAATTCATCTTCTATGGATTGAGAATTATATGTGAAATCCTCCTTTAAAATAGCACTTAAATACAGCTATTTTATATTGATTGTTAAACAATAATGGACAAGGAGGTTTACAAGTAGAGATACTTTCTTTAAAAGCCATGCCAAAGATGGTGTGGGCACCGGACAGAACCCAACAGCTCACCATAGGAGTACCTGTCTCATTGCTACAATTACATCTGGTTGAAAGATTATGGGATCTGATATTTTTTAAAATCATGCATCCTCTTTTACAGCAAATGCAATATTTTTGAGTAACGCTTCAACTTGAAATGACCGCGCATCAGCTTGAGCCAGCGCTCAGCTCGCTAACTAACGGAAAGGCATTACTCTCAGTATGGTAGAAAGTGCTCAGTTTTAAATGCAATCCAATGCCTGTTGATGAGCTCAACGGTGTGTGTGTAAACACCAATCAGTAGATAAAACACACAGAACCTTTTGGATATTTATTAAATGATCAAAGTCACAGATTGAACCTTGCATTGGGTGTTTTGAGTGCTGCCAATCCTCAAAGTGTTAAGCTTATTTGCGACAGTTACCGAAAATGCTTTTTATGCAAATGAACCCTGTGGATGGGTGCACACGTCACACCAGATGAATTGAGCCATTGGTACCATGTGGAGCTTTTTACAGCATCTTCGGATGACTGGCAAGACCACTTTCCGTGGACACATTGAAAAATGTAGAACAGCAAATTAATTTGAAAGAGATGCAAATCCCCATCGCACAAGCCATTAATATTTGTTTGTGCTGTTAATTGATTAAAAAAATGATGTATTCGTTTTATCTTTAGCAGTAATGCTATCTGAACACATTAATTGGACATGCCACCAGTGTTGGTTCAATTCTTTGGGGAATAAAATGTAGCTTCATACTGTAGCCAGGCAAATGTCCTGCCTAAATATTAACTTTCAGACTTTTTATAATTTACCAAATTTACTAAATGGCTTATGGAAAAATTCTTGAATCTTTTTCCTAAAAATCTCCTTCATGTTAAAGTCTGTTGCTATGGAGGAGTTTTTTTTTCTTGATGCAACATACCTGTAAACATACCTAAAACCTTAAAAATATTAGCAGCTTTATGTTTTAAAAAAAGTTTTTCTTCTAAAAAAATAATGAAAATATCAGAAGACATAATTCTCTAATTAGCTAAAATCTATTTAAATAACAAGAATTTTACAGGAATTTGTGGGTCAAGTGAAAGATCAAGGTTCATGATGGACTGTTTTCAAGACTAAGGGCAATAAGTGATCATACTGTGTCTTTAACTCCTCCAGCTGAGCTTAATGTCAATATGGACAGGCTGGCGTGCCCTGTGGGCAGCAATCTAAGTTAATATCGTGGGCAGTGGTTCTGTTGTACCAGAAATGCAAAGTACCCATCTTTACACTTAACTCTTCAAAATACTATCAAGGACCAAACTCAATGAATCTTCTGGAAGTGTCAAGACGGATCAAAGAAATCATTCACACCACATACCGCAATGTCACTTTCTATCCAAAAAAAAGACAATTTTGAAGTCTGACAGAAATAGGGTATAATTAAGCCTAAGAATTGTTCCATTATTACCTTCAATTACTCCAATATTAGATGAAAAAACTTGAAAAAGCTACCTACACAAGCCCAACAGTCTTGGGGCTTTAAAAATCTACATTACATTTTTAAATTGGCATTAGTTATAGTCAACTTAAATATTTCTAGTTTGCTTGTTCAACAATGCAAGTAATTAATTTGTTAATACACTGAGCTACAAAACTGCTCGTATCATTTCACAAGTGAGAAGTTTTGTTCGTGGAATTGTGTCGAAAATTTCCTGATTCAATAAACACCATTCGTTATCTTTAAGCTGACGAATGCACAAATGCGTTTCCAATCCCTGGTGTCCACAAAAACAGGAAGTTTCATGAAAATAAAAAATAAAGTAAAAATATAAACAGAGGCTCTAATATGTCACGCACTGGAGTGAGACAATTGGTGCAAATATAATTATTCTGAGGGGAGCAAAATGTGAAAGGCATTAACAAATCGAAGAACAAAATTTTTTCTTTTAAACACAGAGGTTCTCTCCATTACTAAAAGGAAAGGAAAACAAGGAGAAAAGTCCCATGTAAAGACAATATAGGAATATTTACAGCTTTCGAAGCCAGAATGCAAGGATAGGATAAAGATGGTGCCTTGGAGAGGGAAGCCATTTTGGTCTGGTTAGGATGCATTGTGGGAGCTAAAGATCAAAGAAATCCACACCCCCTAAAGGCATCACATCTTCATTAAGACAGAGAAAATAGGAGAACCAAACAACCTTTTAGTTTTAATTCCAGAGGGGAAAGTGTATTTGTTAAAAATAATAATAATTTAGTTGTATGCAATGACCAGCCATCTGAGTGTCCTAGTTCACTTTGTCCTGGAATATATAAAGGTTGTTGGTGGCTGCCACTGCAATGATGTTCTCTGAGGGATGCCAGGCCGTGTGCAGAATCTTCTTACTGAAGTCCAAACTGTCGACACTGATCTCGTCTTTCTTCCTCTTCCCGCCCATGCACACTTTGCGAGGCTTCAGGATGGCTCGGGGTTTGCTGTTCTCCCGGGAGGCTTCCAGAGTCACATCCCTCTTTGTGTTACGGTCAAACATTCGAAAGAAGTTGTTGTAAGAGCCCGTCATGATCACACTGGAAAGCAGATACACACAGGGTGAGTGTTTAGCACACAGTGTCTGTGCAGTGAATAAACAGATGATGGGTGGCAGCAGGCAGTGCCTGAACAAAACACTGTAGTCAGTGACAGTGATTGAATTGAAGGGCTCAACCCCAAATTCCTCATGATGTTTATTTTGGAACGATAACCTAGGATTGTGCAGAATTTTCAAAAAAATCTTGAATTCTGTCTTAATTTGGAAGTCGGTTCTTGCTTATATTTTCTAACAATACAGTACAAATTTACACTGATATATTGTGGGAGTTGCTGGATTGCCCGGGGTGAGTACGCATGCACTCATACACGGATCTTCACAGTGTTGTTACAAACTATGGCTGCTGAATGATAAATTAATGAGAACTGAGAGGTAGAAGGCGAAAGGGGAAAGATGGCTCCAAAGCCTGGAACGTCTTGAGACAGACCTTGAAGGAGTCAAGGGAAGAAGCAAGTCAAAGAGTCAAAGGATGGAGTCCAGCGTTTGGGGGCACATAATAATAATAAATCATCATTGCGTTTGATATGGTGCTTTTCACGTCTTCATGATATTTCAAAGTGCTTTACAGAATATACTGTATATTTGTGGGCAAAATGCTGAAATTGCTGATATTGGGGCAGTGGGTGTGACGCAGGCCGGTCAGCAATTTCCTGTGAAGCACTTTGACAAATTTCAACATTACTGCTACAGTAAAACCTTATTTATCCAGTACCCAACCAACCGGTTTCTCCCAATGCAATTCACCATTCCAGCAACCGGATCTCACACCGTAGCCATCCGAGACACTTGCGGTATGCTCACTTTGCGCATGTGCACTTATTAAACTTACCGAACGCTGGAATGCTTTTTTACCGATCATTTTACCGAGTGTGCTGGAATGCTTTATTGGTAAGTATTATTTAATCTATTATTAATATGGTATATTTTAAAATAAGTTTAAAAATTTTTGTTGGATTTTTGGCAACTTGCCACTCAAATATCTGGCATATTTAATTAATCGGCACCCCCGGGTTCCGGATAACAAAGGTGTTACTGTACTACATTAAAAAGCAAGCTTTATTATTATTATTATTAACAGATATTGAGTGATAACAATTAAGGATTTATTAATTGTGTATCTATTTTCATTGGCTAATAACTAAATTATGAGCACCTAAATGTAAATGAACTCTGTACACTTGAGTTTACACACACTGCACAGTAAACCTACATGATGGGAGTTGTGAGAGAATGATCCATGTACAGCTAACACTGACATCACATCCCTACACGTCTAATATATCAGACCTGAATTTGTAGCAACCAGTTTCCAGAATCCTATTATCTATGCCACCGAGAGTACAAGCAGCCTTTTCACATCCTGAGGGTGATTCTAAAATACAAGCTCCTGTTCACAGCATTTCAGAATAAACCAGTAAGTTCTAACTAATTTATTGATTTAAATAAATAAATAAATAAATTAACTCTACACAGATCTTCACAGATCTATGTATGTATGCTACAGCTGCTGAAAGATAAATTAATGAAGCGTTCACAGGCAAAAATTGATAATGGGTTCACTAGTCTAATGCTTACGAATTTGAAGGGAAGAAGAGATCAAAGCATCACCCACCTGTCAGAGCCATTCCAAACACATTCAAACTTGTCAAAGATGCAGTCGTTTTCATATAGGGAACACAGCTTGCTTCTTAGGTACTCATGAACCTGAAATAAGACCAACAGAAGACAAATGAGTGCCTGGGCTGGTGAGACTGACAGGCTGGACCAGTCTAACTAGTAGTGACACAGGAAATGTTCAGTACAGTAAAAGCCTGTTTATCCGGCACCCGATCAAACATAACTTCCATATAACCGGCATTGCAAAGAAAAGGTCCGCATTCAATTAACCGGAATTTATCTGGAAAAATGCATTGAAAAAAAAAATGTTTTTTTTGTTTGTTTTTGGCCGAATATCCGGCAGGTGCTTTAACTGGCATTGGCCAGGTCCAGAGGGTGCCGGATAAATAAGCTTTTATTGCACTTCAGTAAATAAAGAATGGACATGTATTTTTACATTGCCTAGAATGCCACTCTCAAAGCAACAACAACTTAAACTTATAGAGCGCCTTTCACGTCGGGAGGACGTCCCAAGGCGCTGCACAGAAGGCGTGTGACCCGAACAGGGAGGGGAGTGTTCGGGAAGGGGTGAAACACGTAGGGGAGGTCGAAAAGTTCGGGGGGGAACAAAAGGCACAGTCGAAGAGGAAAGTCTTCAAACCGGCCTTGAAAGAGGAAAGGGAAGAAACAAGGCGGAGGGATTGGGGGATGGAATTCCACAGGGTGGGAGCGGAGAAACTGAAAGCCCGGCCTCCGATGGTGGGGCGGTTCGGGCGGGGGGCATTTCTCACTGGTAATTATTGTTATATGCAGTGATTATTTGAGCTTGATTCAGTTGGTAGCACTTGTACTTCAGAGGATGATGTCCTCTCTATCTGTGACCAGGGCTCCCTCTGCCTCCTTGTCCTCCTGGACCTCCCCGCTGCCTTCGAGACAGTCGATCACACCATCCTCCTCCACCGCCTGTCCACCTCAGTGGGATTGCACTCGCTTGGTTCAAGTCCTACCTCACAAACCGCCAGCAGTACATGTCTGCCAGCAGCTTTTCCTCTTGCTTTCGCCCGGTCACCAGCGGTGTACCCCAAGGATCCATCCTTGGCCCCCTACTCTTCCTTATCTACATCCTCCCTCTTGGTGATGTCATCAGTAGATATGGGGTAAACTTCTACATGTATGTGGATGACACACAACTCTACTTTTCCAACTCAGATTGCGACACCCAGTCCCCTGATGTTCTGTCAGCCTGTTTGCCAAGCATCAAGAGCTGGATGAGCGCAAACTTCCTGCAATTAAACGTTGACAAGACGGAAGCCATACTCTTTGACTATCATCGATGTCTTCGATCCCACGGTTCTCAACTCCTTCATCTATCCGACCTGCCCCTAAAACTCTCTGAACCCGTATGCACCCTAGGCGTCAGGTTTGACTCCAATTATCCTTCCTCTCCCACATCTGGTCCCTCATCAGCATCGCCTTCTTCCATCTCTGCCACATTGTATATCTCCGCCAATATCTCACACCAAAAGCTGGCGAGACCTTGGTCCAAACCTTTGTCACCTCTCGGCTGGACAATTCCAACAGCCTCCTCACGGTCTCCCCTCCACCACCATAGCAAATTCCAGCTCATACAGAACTCCGCCACCTGCATTCTCACCTGAACCAAACTTCACTCCCTGATTACCCTGGTCCTCACCACACTTCACTGGCTCTGTCAAAGAGAGGATTGACTTCAAGAGCCTCACTCTTATATTTAAATCCCTCCATTCCTCTGCATCCCCCTACTTCTCTAACCTCCTCTCTCCTCACAGCAGTACCCACTGACTCCGCTCTACTGGATCTGGCCTCTTCCTTGTCCCCCGAATCCTCCACTCCACCATCAGCGGCTGTGCTTTCAGTCACTACGCCCCGAAACTCTGGAACTCCCTCCCTCAATTCCTCCACCTCACCACTTCCTTTTTCATTTTCAGGTCGTGTCTGAAGACCTTTCTGTTCGACCGCGCCTACGGTCAGCTTCCCCCTCCCCCTGGCTCGGCCTCAGGCTCTGCTATTGTGAAGCGCTCTGAGATGCCATCTGGCGTGGAGGGCGCTATATAAATCCAAGTTGTCGTTATTGTTGCCTTAAGCAGACTCAACTGGTAGCAGTCACCTATTCGAGTTAGAAGATTGTTGGTTCAAGCCGCATGTCGGGGTTGGTGTGGCTAGACTGCGGGATGCTGACTTTTTGGAGGTGTCATCCTTTAGATGAATGTTACAAAGATCTCAGGACACTATGCAAAGAGCAGGGAGTTTTTCCACACTATGTTGGCCAATAGGTGCCCAGTTTAATTGATAATACACACTATAGCTGTGCACAAAGTGGTTGCTGCGTTTGCCCACAAATAAACCTATCACTAACCACGTGACGACAATTCCATGTGACTCGCTTTGAGATGTTTCAGGAGCTGAATCCGCTACATGCAGGAGCTGCATAGTAATTAGGATTATTATAAATAAGCAAAATCTGGTGGGAAAACAAGAAAGCTGACACCCTGTGTATACTGTGAAAGTTTATCAGTAATGTATCAGATATCCTTCTCATGCTCGTTCACAACCCACATCTTCTGGTTGGAAATCAGTCATCTCGAGAGTCATTAGTACATAATGTGGTTGCTTGCCAACTGGTGACACCACTAGGCCAACCACAGTGCCTTTCACCCTACCTCACCCTGTAACACAATGGTTTTTTACAAAGATATCATTGTATTAATACCATCAACAAGCTTTTCTGAAAGACTGCTGGTAATATGAAAAATCTGGCCTTATTTCATTTATCTTTCATAAATAGGAGGTGATGGTGAGTGACCAGCAATCAATCAGACAGGACATATTGTTAGAATTACTGGAGTTTGTTGAAGGGTTATCCACTGACCCTTAATCTGAAGGATGAATGAACAAACCATTGTGATTTGATTTGCCTCGGATGCACTTTTTGATCCGTTTCATTTTTCATCCAAACAGCTTCACGTTGTGAGGTTTATTTTCCCTCATGAGGGTGTCATAGATTGAAAGGACTGCTTGTCATGAATGCTACAGAGGGGAACCAGTTTCCGTTGAACAGAATGGAGGGCAGACATTAAAGTTGTTTAAAAGCTGTCCAAATATGTCAGCCTGGTTCAGTTGGTAGAACTGTCCCCTCTGGTTAGCAAAGGGAGTTTCCTCTAAAGTCTTCGCTAAAAATCCTCCAATACTATTGATCATTCACTTCAGGGCAGTGTGGGGACTCACTGTGCCGAGGTTGGCTGACATATTCATTTTCAAAGTACGCACTTTATTGTTTACTCTGTGAAACCCTTCCCACTGTGAAAGACATTATTTCAAATGAAAGGATTATAATAGTCCTTTAATATTTTAATAAGGTGGTGGGATCAAGTCCTGTGTCAGAGACTTTGAACACAGTCTAGGCTGGCACTCCAGTGCAACTTTGGGGAACAAATTGTCAGCCGTGAAATCTTTCAGATGAGACATTAATCCAATGTCCCATCTACCTGGTTAGATGAACGTTGATATTGCCACAACACTATTTTAATTCCTTGGTTCTCTAGTCTGATTTGAGGCTGGTTAAATTGGAATCTCTTATATTCCAGTACCGCGCTTACATTAACACCAACAACCAATTATATTTGTAAAGCACCTTTCATGTCAGGAGAACATCCCAAAGCCCTGGCCAGTCAGGGATTTTTACTGCCCAAATCAAAGAAGTTACTTACATCTGTGCTTCAACATATAATAACCTTGCATTTGAAACTTCTGCCCCATTTTTTCACAAAAAATACAATTTTTTGCCCAACCTTATCCTTGAATTACTTTCCTTCTCTCTTTCTATGGTTTATCAGATACCATTAGAGCCCCTCCCCCCTACCTCCGCATGTGGAGTTGAATCTATTTAATGTCAAGGCTCACGTCTCAATGTTGGCCATTTGGCTGAGTGACTGGAGTTTGAGGAATTGTAGGGTGACTAACTCCGCTTATCCCACTAAACCAGGAATGGAGTCCAATGCTTTGAAGCAAAGAGCTATGTTAATTCAACTTCAGAGGCAAATGAAATAATTAGCAAATGTACTAATGACTGATTTATGAAATGTATTGGCAGGTTCTAACCCACAAGTGAACCTTAGGCTTGCTCTGCAAACCATGGTGTATGACCACAAGGGTATCGTTATTCTTCAGAAGCAAAAAGAGAGAGAATGCGGAGATCAGGAAAGAAAGCGAGAAATTCTAATTAATAACTGCAAAAATGATTTAGCAATAATTTTATCTTTTGATTGAATTGACTGGAAATTAACCATAAGCAAATGTATCTACAGATTTATAAAGTGATCTACAGATATCACTTTACAAGCGACTTGGCATCACATACAGAGATCACATAGTTCCACCAGCCGAAAGATTGTTTGCGGAATCTGTCTGCAGATACATAATAGAACAGGTTATTGGGGTGTGATGGGTTCAGTTGAATTGGTTAGACCTCAGCCAGAGTACTGGGTTCAGTTCTGGGTACCACACTTTAGGAAGGATGTCAAGGCATTGGAGAGAGTGCAAAGGAGATTTACCAGGATGGTACCAGGAATGAGGGTTTCAGTTATCAGGAGAGGCTAGTGAAGCTAGAATTATTTTCCTTGGAGCAGAGAAAGTTAAGAGGAAACTTTATAGAAGTTTTCAAAACAATGAGGGGATTTGATAGGGTGAACAAGGAGAAGCTGTTTCCACTGGTGAATGGGTGGGTAACCGAGGGCACCAATTTAAAATAGGTAAATGAGGAGAATGTTTCCATACAGTGACTTGTTTGAATCTGGAATGAATCGCATGAAAGGGAAACTGATTTGATAACTTCTTTTAAGTGAGAAGTAGATAATTATTTGGGGAGGACAAGTTTGCGGGACTATGGAGAGTGGGGAATTGGGATTTGGACAGCTCTTTCCAAAGAGTCCATCCAGAACAAATGGGATGGACAGAATGGCCTCCTTCTGTGCTGCGTAGTTCTATGATACACCATCTTAAAGCACAAAGTAAGATACTAAACCCAATTTATCTTGGTCATGTGCAGCAGCCTCCTTCACTCCCATTGCCCACTATTTGAGATTTGGTGCTGCAGTACCATTTCAGACCCACATGTAAATAGGGTCAGACATGATCTATTATTATTATGATGATTTATATCGTTTTCCTTTATCTCCTTTCCAGCAACACACCGGTTGGTCTCCAGCACTTTTATTACACAATTTCCCTTCAGCAGCATCCTACCTTCTGCGTTAACAATTACTTCCTGTGCTAAATTTGTCCGTCACAACAATGAAACTGTGCCCTCATTTCATGCTGTTTTGGTGTACTGTATCTGACAGTATTTTTCTAGGTATGTTTTGTTGATCCCAATAAACATTTGCACAAGATCTTCTCTCAGGTGTCTCTATTCCAGGCTGAAGAACCCTCGATTATGCCCATGGTTCATCACAGAGATGATGGATCCAACTCACCTCTGCCCCCTATATTATCTGCAAAACCTCAGTGGCTGCCTTATTTTGCAGTGACCAGGACTGCACAAGGTACTTTAAGTGCAGGATTTCTTTGTTGCGCAGAGGGAAACGGACTCAATGTTCATTCTCAGAGCTTAGAAAGTTGGCTGAAATATTGGATAGATGACTTGCTGGAGGCAGACAGGCTACATGGGAAATTTCCCAAGTGCCCTGATTGGCTCCCGATACCTACCAACCTGCCAGCTGTAAATCTTCCCCTGACGTGCATTGAGACACGTACCTGGTATGTTTCTATGGGCCTGTTCTCCATATTTAAGTCCCAGACTTTGACGGTGAGGTAATCTCTCGTCATCATGTAGCGGCCACTGTGGCTGAACTTCACGTCCGATATCGAGGAGATGATCTCGGAGAAGAACGATCGATTACTGGGGTCCTCGGGCTCTTCAAAAACTACACAGCACAAAACGGAAAAATGGTAAGTTATTGATGAGAAAACATTTGGCATTTCTCCAACCGTCGATAATTGTGTTTCAAAATTTATTAGCAATAGAATTGTAAAATTAAACAGGACAAAATTAAATAATGGTCCTTGTGATCACTGGGATCTGGGCTCAAATACCGTCCAGAATTGGAGGGACGAAAGTCTCCCCTCTCTCTTGGTTGGATGAAAAGGAAATACAGTACCTAGAATTGTTTCATAGAAACATTCCTCAGAAATAAACTGAATTATCAATCAGGGCAGTTAATTTGTACAGTACTTGGGTAATGCTTATAATTGCTTTATAAAAATAAATTTATTAGAAATTAACCATATTAGCAAAGAGTTAATTTCAAGCGCTCTGCGACACTACTCTGAATGGAGGGCATGATATAAATGCAACTTGCTGTTGAACGAATTTTAAGGGTTTTGTGTAAAATAAATTTGGTGCATTTTGAAAACAGTACCCACTAGGCTTGAACCCACATCAGACAACTGCCTAATACTAAATTGTCAGGAAATGCTTTAGAGAAGGCTGAACAATAAAGTACGACTAGACAACATTTAACATGAAAGACTGCTATTTTTTATTCCATATTTGGGCTGAAAATGCACACCTAGGATAAAAAAACAAGGTCACACGGGACAAAGAGCCAGGTGTGATATTTAAGGGAATTCAATTCACCTCAGGCCGATTTATGAGATTTTGGCTCAATGTGACCTCCAGTCAGGACTGAGTTTGCTCCAGGCTCCTCAGATCACATCCAGAGAGCTCCAGATACCAACCAACACCTCAGTAACAAAGCACAAAACTTCAGCCACCGCTCTACTTTCTTCTGAACCCAGAGTAAACTGGCTGTATGGGAAATCTGCTGAGTGGCCTCATGAATGGCTCCTGATATCCATCACCCCCAAAATCTGGGTGAGTGACAGCTTGGACAGGCCAATAATCTCTTACAGCCCAGCCTCCCCGATGAATGTCAGCTGCGGTAGCCAATCACTAACTAATTCCCACCCTCTTGGTTAAGGCCTGACAAAGTTTTTAAATTTAGTTTTATGCCAAATCCTAATTTTACCTGAAAATCCCTTTCAGGCTTTCAGGGAGCCAGTTCCCACTGTCTGAAACTCACCACCAAAAACATTTTTCCGTACATTTTCTCTAACCCATTTTCAAAACACTACTGAAGACCCATCTCTTTGACTGTGCCTTGCTCTGGCCACCTCTAAACTCTTACTGCATGCTGTGTGTCCACTGTTTGTATTGCTAAGTTCTTTAAGGCACTCAGTACATGAAGAGTACTGTATAATTGCAAGTTATTGTTCTCAATTAAATCTTTTCATAATGAATGATTCTTCTGCTGGAGTCTGGAGCTCATTTTAATCCCATTAATAATTCTCTCAGAGGTTCAGCAGCTTTATTAGGAAATCAAAAACCATAATAATTTCTCCCATTTTAATATATTCATGGAATTCCTTAATTGAGCTTCATCAAGTTTAGCGGAGGAATATTTCTGAAAACAAGCTCTGCAAGTGTCACAGAGCATGCAAGCTTTGCAGTTGGCAAAGGACATTCTCTACTTAAAACGCCAGACACTGCTCATTGCTAGAAGGGACACACGCAGTTAAAAGGGATCAAAGTTCATCAAGGAAAAATTAACGCAGTTCTGTCCGGAGATGATTTTGAATGTTTACGATGGGATATTAATAATGGCCATAATGCATGTTGATGGATTCAGAAATAAATTAACATAACTCTCTTCAATTTTCAGCAGAGATAGGGAAATACTGTCAGATGGTCAAATGGTTTTCTTCTGGGCAGTAAAATTCTGGTTCAATATTTCTATGAGATCGCAGAACACAAGGGTTTTTACTGAATAGTTTTCATTTTCTGGCGATAGAGTTAACAGTGGTGAATGGAGGCACATGGAATAAAATCAGAAAATGCTGAAAATCTACAGTAGGTCAACTGGAATGTAATGAGAAGAATGTGTTAAGCTCAGCTTGTTTCCCTTCCTTAGCATTGCTAGAGAGCATCGAGTGTTAAATAGAGTGTTAAATAGGAAGCGTTCTCCCATGTAGCCATACTGCCACCAGTCTGAGTCTGAAACAGCCAAGCATTTAAAACAGCCCGAGCAATGAGGACAAAATCAATTTCCTCTTAGAACAATCAATCTTCTACAATATTCCGTTGACAGGGAGCTATACGATTCTTGTGAAATTTAGCCACTTCCAGAACCTACTGCAAGCTTATCAAAAACAGTTTTATAGTAGTTTACACCAGAGGAGAACAGGTTCAGAGCTGCAAAAGGGAGAGACATCAGGAAGTATTTTTTTTACCCACCGGGTAATTAATGACTGAAGCGGGTTGCCAGCAATGAGGATTGAGGCCAGGATATTGGACTCAATTAAAAAAAACAATTTCTAGCTGCGTGGGTGAGTATTCTGGAAGAACGGGCAGAAGGAATTTCTTCACCCAAGTGTCTTTGTGATCTTCTACTCCAATGTAAACAACAAATACATAATAAACATACTTAAAATTTGCCAATATCTGAGTCCAAATTTTGAGCTACATGTTAAAACTCTCTGAGAAGCTTCACTGATTGAGGAGCGCTATTTAAATGCATGTTGTTGTGAAGTAACTGGCAAACTGCTTTAATAACAGCCTGTAGACAACAGTCTGTAGACTACAGACCGTAGAGAATGGACAAAAGATTAAATGTCTCCTCATAGTCACCGCAATTACTACTCAGTATTGATCCGTAGTGTATAGTAACAAACTCTAAATAGATTTAATTCACTTCATGGATCTTTATGAGAACTTGGTTAAACAGCTGCCATGCTTACCTACGCGCACAAAAATGGCTTATCCTTGACAATAATTTCTTGAAGGGACTTTGACATTTCAGTATGAAAAACTGCTATAAAAATGTTTCTCTGTTTATGCTGTGAACATGCCAAAAATTTGCATTCTTCACACAGGGTAGCGCCATGGAGTGCCAATGAAACGCCAATGAAGGAACATGTCCTTTTTGAAATCAGGACCGCATTGAGTAATGCAGTTCTTTTCATGCAAGGTGCTTATCAACACCTCCTCCCAGTTCCACTAATTCCAGCATTGTAACACTTCAATCCACACAAGTCTCGAGAAGGGAGATAATTTGTACACCCCAGGTATAAGTGATGCAGTGAAATCAGTGCTGCGTTCATCTCCCTTAACATCTCAGTACCCCTTTCCCCTACTGAACTCTCTCCGCTGCCCTGGAGTCATCTGACCTCCTGCCCCTCTAGCCATCACAGACCGATCTATCCACTTTGCTCTCTTTTCTACACAACTTTGTCTCCTCTATCCTTGACCCCTCACTTCTTGAACCGCTTCATATTCCCTTAAACACACCAGCCATCTCCGATCCCTCAAGGCATATGAGAGCCGCCAAATGCACCTGGACCAAATCCAAACTAACAGTCCATTGGCAGATTTGGCTTGATCACACCAAGATCTACTGCTCCGCCCTCGCCTGTGCCAAATTTTCCTTCTACTCCAAGATAATGGTGGAGGCCAAGGACAACCCCATGCTCCCTTCTCCACTACTAATTGCCTCCTCCATCCATCTTCCCAAGCCTCACCCATCCTCTCCTCCAATTGCGAGGAAATGCTGGACTTCCTCAAATCCAAAATTGGGGAGGTCCATTCAGCCACCTCTACCGCGTCCACTATGACCCCCTCATTACTTCTCCCCTATGACACCCCCACCTATCACTCCTATACCCCTCCAACTCTATCTCTCCCGCCTCCCTCACCTCCAACATTTCCAAAATCAAGCTAACCATGAGCACCCTCGACCATCCCCACCTCTCTCCTCACTTCCCAGCTCCACATCCTGGCTCCTCTCCTAACTAACATAATCAACCTCTCCTTATCCACTAGCACTGAACCCACCACCTAATAACAGCTGTCAACACCCCCAACCTGAGAAAAACTTTGCTGGACCCATCCCTGTCTAGCTACCACCCCATCTCCAACCTCCCATTCCTCTCCTAGGCCTTGGAATGAGTCATTACTTCCTAGCTTCACTCTTTTCTTTCCCTCCATTCCCTCCAATCTGGCTTCCATTTGCCCACAGCATGGAAACAGACTGGATCAAAGTATCTAATGACATTCTAAACATCTGCGACCAGGTCTCTCTCTGCCTCCTTGACCTCTCTGCTGCCTTCGACACTGTCAATGACTCCACCTTCCTATACTGCCTCTCTCAGCTCAAACTGCGCAGACCTGCCCTTGCCTGGTTCGAATCTTACCTATTCCACTGTCTCCACTTTGTCGCTACTAATGGCTTCTTCTCGAGCCCCTGCATTGTCGCATGTGGCGTCCCCGAGGGCTATGTCTTTGACCTCTCTTTTTAACATTTAAATGCTTGGTGACATCATTCACAAACTTCCTTATGTATGCGGATGACACCCAATTCTATCTTTCCGCTTCCACCCATGATTCCAAGACCACTGCTGTCCTGACAGACTGCCTGTTGGACATCAAGTCCTGGATGAGAGCTAACTTTCAACAGTTGAATGTCAACAAGACCGAGGCCCACCCTGATTGGTTCAAGCCAGCACCTCCATAGCTCAGGCACTGGCAGCATCAACTTCCATGGTTGCACACTCCACCTCACCAAGCTAGTCAAGAACCTGGGTTCTTGTTTGATCCTCAACCATCTTTCCTCCCCCACATACATACCATGACCCGATCTGCTTCCCTCACGTCTGCAACATTGCTCGACTGCGCCACTACCTCACCTCTCAGGCCACTGGAATTCTCATTCATACCTTCATCATGTCTAGGCTTGACTAATTCAATGGCCTGCATGTCAGCCTCTCCAACTCTTCCCTCCATGGGGTGCAGATCATCCAGAACTCTGCAGCCGTATCCTCTATCACTCCAAGCTCCACGACCCTATTACCCCCATGCTTGCCTGACTCCATTGGCTTCTTGTCACTCAGAGGATTCAATTCAACATTTTGGTTCTCACCTTTAAAGCCCTCCATGGCTTTGCCCCACTCTACCTCTGCGACCTCCTAAACGCTTACCACACTGTCTGCTCCCACTGCTCAGTGGGCTCTGGCTTGCTCCAAGTCCCCGACCCACCTGCCCCACCATCAGAGGGCAAGCCTTCAGCCATTCTGCGCCCAACCTTTGGAATTCCATTCCGCAATCCCTCCACCTATCCCCCTCCCTAGCCTCCTTCAAGTCACACCTCAAGACCCTCCTCTTTGGCCATGTCATCGGTCACCCACCTTTCCCTCCCCTCCAACCCCCCGATCTCGACCCTAGCTTAGGTCCAAAACACTGACTGTTCAGCGCCTTGGGATGTCCTACCAACTTGAAAGGTATTTGTATAACTTGAAAGTTATCCAAATGTAATTTTGATGTTGCTGTTGGTCTGTAACTTAGCAGTTTTTTCACTGTCCTGCTGTGTAAAATCTATCTGAATTGGTGAATAGAACTGCCCCAAATTAGTGATTAGGTTAATAGGTTAATTGTTGACACGTCACACAATTTGGCTTTTAAATCAATGGAGTAGTTTTGCTGATACTGATATTAAAATACCTCACAGATAAATTATAAAAGAGAACAGATCTATCAAAAAGAGATTCAGGTTACCAGTTTATTTAAAGCGCTGAACAAAAATATGCCGCTTGCTGTACAAAATATTTTACTAACCTCCTGGTAACTCAGGAAAAAGGGCTCAGTGATCAGTTATCCGGAGTGAAGAGTTAGGCAATGTATAAATGCACAAATAAATGCAATTGGGATATTGACAGTTTGATGATTTAAGTGTCAGTGACAGGTTATGTCAGGGTCAAGTCACCCTCAGGAGTTTGCTGTTCAGTATTTCTAAACACCTGAGTATTGAATGTCTTACATGTCCTCTAACAAGGCCTCTAATATAAATACATTCCATTCACAGCATCAACACACTGATTTCTAAGGATCAAACAAGGCACATTAAGGGACTGAGGGACGTTAAGGATGTCACAAGTGCATCTATTATTTGGCCTTCCATGCAAATAAGTGTTGGGGTTTGATCATTAATTGCGTTAATAGTTAATGGCAGTGATTTCCACCTCAGAGCTGATGAGAGGCTTTAATGCTGCCCTAATTGTTCTGACTAATTTAATAGAAAAACATTGCACTGGAGATGGGACAATGTTCACATTCACGAGCATGGCATTTTGGCGATATTGCTTTGAAAGATAAATCAAGAATATTGATAACTTCTGTCCCACATTAAAATATGAAACATACTACAGTATTAAGGAGATTTCCAGACTAGCTCTTGCCTCAGTTGGATGTCCTTTGAAAGCTACTATTTTGAACAATTCAGATCTGGACTATAATAATAATCATTGCCTTTGATACAACGCTTTCCAGGTCTTCTGGTCAGCCAAGGAGGCCGCGGGACAGAAACAACATTTATAATAATAGATTCATAGAATTTTACGGCACAAAAGGAGGCCATTCGGCCCATCTAGTCTGTGCCGGCTCTTTGAAAAGAGCGATTCAATCCCACTGCCCTGCCCGCTCCCCATAGCCTAATAGACCTGTTCTCCCTAAATAAAGATCTACTTCCCTTTTAAAAGTTGTTATCGAATCAGCCTCCACCACCTTTTCAGGCAATGCATTCCAGATTTGAACAACTCGCTGAGTGAAAAAATTTCTCCTCAGCTCCCCTCTGCTTCGCCTTGAAACTATTTAAAATCTGTGACCACGAGTCACAGATTCGCCCACGAGTGGAAATAGTTTTTCTCTATTTGCCCTGTCGAAACCCCTCATGATCTTATAAACCTCTATTAGGTCTCCCCTCAATCTTCTCTGCTACAGAGAGAATAACCCTAGCCTATCTAGCCTCTCCTCATAGCTGAAGTCCCTCAATCCTGGCACCATCCTAGTAAATCTTCGTTGTACCCTTTCCAATGGAATGTGGAATTACCGCCTGTAATCACTCCCCAGTTATAGTGGAATTTTATGACCCAACTATCAAATTATAATAATAATAATAATAATCCTTGCATTTGATATAGCGCTTTCCACATCTTATCAACGTCCCAAAGCGCTTCAACAACAAATTAACAACAAATTACATTTATAGAGCGCCTTTCACGTCGGGAGGACGTCCCAAGGCGCTGAAAATATACTGTAAAGTTAATTGACTGTATATATTTGTGGGCGAATCGCGGCAGCCATATGCGCACAGCAGTGTCCCACACACAGTCGTGGATTGAAATGACCAATTTTATTAGTGTGGTTTTTTTTTGAGGGATTATTATTAGGCGTGTGGAGTAAGGAAACTTGCCCAAGGTTTTGCCCTGACCTGCCTGGATTCGAACACAGATCTCCCCAGCTTGGTCTCCCCAGCTTGCAAGACAAGTGCTCTAACCACTGAGCCACCGGAGCTCCAAACAGCTCAACTGTGTCTCGCTTTCTTTTCATAGTTTTGCTCATAAATATATAGCCAATTCGCTTTACAGTATATTCTGTGAAATTCTTTGAGATGTCTTATAGACGTGATAATGCGCTATATCAAATGCAAGGATTATTATTATTATTATTATAATTTGATAGTTGGGTCATAAAATTCCACTATAACTGGGGAGTGATTACAGGCGGTAATTCCACATTCCATGGACCCAAAACGTTGACTCACTTTTCCTTTCTCCATAGATGCTGCCTGACCTGCTGAGTGTTTCCAGCGGTTACTGTTTTTGTTTCAGACAATTCCAGCATCTGCAGTATTTTGCGTTTATACTACAAGGGAACCCACTTCATAGCGAAGCACTTATAATGATTTTATTATAATTCTAACAAGCTTTCCGATTCTTTCAGCTTTTCCCCAGATTTCTACTAATCCAATTGTCTGTTCACGTTCATCCACAGGTAAAATCTGAACATTTGGTGAAGTTTATGAAAGAGCCCAACTTTGAAAATGGCTCACTGTCAGTATAAAGCACTCTCTGGTGGACTGCAGCACAGGCACGGCAACAAAAAGTATGCTTCAGCTCCAAGCTGAAAAAGAACACTTGTTAATGCTCACCATTGTGACATTTCCATTTCCCAAACCTACCCACTCTGAGTGAGGCGAGCATTTTAATGGCAATTAGTGCAGGCAGCTCAAGATCACTGACACTTGCAGTAATTGACAAAACTGATTTTACAAAGATTCTTTATAGCAGTCTTCTCTGCAGTCCAAACTGCATTGGATCCCAGGTCCATGAAATTTGCTAATGCAAGGACTTGGCTGATCAGAGGACAGTTTGCTTTATGCCTGTACTCTCTCCACAACCTTCAGTTTGTACGGTATTAACCATTGAACTGCTACAAAAGACCGTGGTTATTTTAATAAAGCTCAGTTTGAACTACATGAAATTTAACAGTCTGGAAAAACAACATCCCTTTCACCATTAATGTTACAGCAAACAAATAAATGCATTTAAATGTGATTATTGCAGAAATTGCTTTCTTTTTAAAAAAATGTTTAATGGTCAATGTTTAAAGATTAAATCAGTATTTTAGGGAATCACATTTTTGAGATAAAAGGCAATCAAAATATTAATATCTAGACATTAGATTAGGCTTCAATCAGATGATGCTGGTTGACTAAAACAGTTTACCAACTGAATCAGGGAGAGTTGGTAAGATTACAATACCCGAAGAGTTTTCAAATACAGTAATTAGTATCGAAAGATAAGCACTTATTTAGCGGTTTGATATGATAGCGTTTTGATTTTTAATTCCTTTTGAGGAATGAAAATTGCCTATAATTCCAATGGTACAACAGAGATTCTTCTGGACCTTCAAATTAGACCGCTCAGCGTTTTATTCTTAACATATGCAGACCGTTTGATATCTTTCTCTTCAACCCTCCGTCTTCCATTAACAAATAAGGTGCTCCCTTAACATGGTCAAGTCCGATGTTGAACAACAACAAAATTACATTCACATAGTCCCTTTTACATTGGAAGGACATCTCAAAGCTCAACCTAAAAATTATCTTATTGAAATGAACTGGGCTCAAACCATGCGGGCTGCACTGGTGTGCGTGGCTCATTCATACGGAGATTGACAAATCCTTGCAATTTGTTTCTGCTGGGTCCCATGACAGCCAAAGACTGTGCAATTTAATCATCACCTTATAATACCTAATCATTGCTTCTGCTCTGACAAACTGCGCTGTCTCACACGAGATCGCCTCACACAACATCCATGGTACACAAGGAGAGGGGGAAGGTCATGTACAAGATTCCTTCACCCTGGAGATGTGTTAACAATCCTATTTATTCCGCCTGCAATAGAAAAGGGTCATAGCTTCCAACAAGAATATTCATTCTGGAGTAACTGCTCCACAGTGAAAGATTAACATCATCCATCAAAGTCACCAGGAATACAAGAGATTCATGGGAAAAACGCTAATGATTATATATGTATTATATAAAAACCTCTTTGGGTAAATTACAAATATAGTCCTGAAATCTTGAGAGCAATCTGCTCACTAACCAATCCATTTGGTTCTTGTTTGATGGTGGAAACCAGTTTCCAGCAAAATTGCTGTAAAATACTTTCATGCTGACTATGCTGCCTTCACTCTGTTGTGTGAATCATGAATATTTCATGAAGCTATTTTTACACATGGTATTAAAGAGAATGTCAAAGAACACACACACTCACGGATAAGCACATAGACAACGATATCATCCACCAGTGCCACGTCCTGCAACCATCTCAAATTGCAGCAACAACAACAACAAAATTACATTTATAGAGCACCTTTCACGTCGGGAGGACATCCCAAGGCGCTGAACAGCTAGGTCGGGACCCGAGCAGGGGGGATGGGTCGGGGCAGGGGGAAGGAGAGTAGGAAAGTGGGGAGAGTTAGGAGTGGAGCAGAAGGCACGGTCGAAGAGGAAGGTCTTGAAACCGACCTTAAAAGTGGAAAGGGAGGAAGCGAGGCTAAGGGATTGCAGGATGGAGTTCCAGAGTGTGGGGACAGAGAGGCTGAAAGCCCGGCCACCGATGGTAGGGCGGTTCAGGTGGGGGACATCGAGCAGGTTGGAGAGTTAGGTAGGGGCAAGGCTGTGAATGGCTTTGAAAGTGAGGATGAGGATCTTGAATTGGATCCTCTGGAGGATGGGGTGCCAGTGGAAACGGGCGAGGGTGGGAGTGATGTGTTCGCGGAGCCTAGTGCGGGACATCATTTCACAGTAATGGACATCTCACAACTATTCCAATTGCTTTTGCTAAATTTATTAATTCAGTCTGCATTGAACATAGGATTTGCATCTAAAACAGACTAAAACCATTATCTTTTTCAGATAATGGATTTGGATTTATGATACTTTCAGATTTTCAGCATGCGCAGTTCTTTTTGTATGTTTTCTTTTATTTGTCTTTCATGTTGGGGAGGACATCTCAAAGCACTTCAAAGGATTTACTGTAAATTGTAGTGACTGTATTTTGCAGGCAAACTTGCCAACCATAAGAAGAGATTAACGTCCCACAAACGGCCAAGCCTCTACAGTAATTGTATGATTGTGCTCTGTGAGCCACAGCTGGAACCAGGTGATTCCTGTGGATTCCAGCACACAATATAAATGCCAATAGAATCCCCTATCTCTTCTCCCCAGAATACCCCTTCTCCTGACAGAAGGAGAAAATAAAGCATCTCTGCACTGTTTGGACAATGCCCGTGCAATGGAACAAACTATTGTTCCCAAAACAGCAAGATCTACTGGCAGAACAACTCTGATATATAAAATACTTGGCTAGTGAAACTACAAGATTACAAGGCCATGATATTGTCTCTGGAGATTTCCTCCTTCTAGCCCTACCTCACAGCTTTGAATGATGGACATCACTTATCAAGTCATGAACAAATATTGCGTCGCAATAACAGTGACGAGGCATTCAAGCGAAAAGCACAGATGGACTAAGATTAATAGATGCCTCCAAAGGCAAATCTTCATATTTTTGCTGAAAGGGGGAAGGGGGGGGGGGGTGTTGGGGGTGCAATTTAAAGGGAAAACAAACTGTGCAATGAACTAACAACTACTGCACACTAGGGTCCAGCGATATATCGATATATCGCTAAAACACAATATAATTTTCATATCGATACACCGATATGGGCATTTAAAAAATATCGATATATCGAGGTAAAAAAATCGGAATGCGCACACACTGAACTACAAGACCCAGAATGCTCATCTCTATACACAATGCACAGACCGAGGTGCAAAGCCACCATATTGTATTCATAGTCCTTGAATATAATATACAGGTATGCAAGGGGTGGGGGGGGGGGGGAGAGAAGGCTGGGGGGGGGGGGGGGGGGGGGAAGTGAGGGGGAGAGAGATGGCTGGGGGGTGGGGGGAAGAGAGAGACGGCGGGGAGGGGTGAGAGAGATGGCGGGGGGGGAGGGGGAAAGAGACGGCTGGGGGGAGGGGAGAGAGACGGCGTGGGGGGGGGAGGGGAGAGAGACGGCGGGGGGGGGAGGGGGAAAGAGACGGCTGGGGGGAGGGGAGAGAGACGGCGTGGGGGGGGAGGGGAGAGAGACGGCGGGGGGGAGGGGGAAAGTGACGGCTGGGGGGAGGGGAGAGAGACGGCGTGGGGGGGGGGGGGGGAGAGTGAGACGGCGGGGGGGGGGGAGGGGGAAAGAGACGGCTGGGGTGGGTGGGGGGGGGGGGTGAGACGGGGTGGATGTGATAATATACAGATAGATCGAGATGGGGGGGATGTGAGAGAGACACAGAGACACAGACAGAAAAACACAGAGATGGAGAGAGTGAGAGACACAGAGAGAGAAAGTTATTTACCTCCTGAGGAGATAGGCCCCGAATGCGCGTGCACTCCAAATGCACGCGCAGTACGAAACACCAGAAAATATCGATATTTCGATATATCTCGATATGAGCCCATCGATATATCTAAATCGGAAAATATCCATATCGACGGACCCTACTGTACACCTTACTAGTTGTGCATTTGAAATTGAAGTTCAACTGTTCCTCAGCATGAGTTACGAGCACATAGAAAACATGGGATGTTTATATTCCAGTACAGCTCTGCCGCTGAGACAGCCTCCAGACCCATCTGCTCACTTTGAGAATACGGTACAGTAAATGTACTTAATTTTCAAGACAGCAATGCACACAATAGCAATCAGCTTTAGCTAGTATCTATAGAATTACTGAGAAAACCGAGCTCAGCACAGAGTGGGGTTTGAACCTGCACATTTGTGGCTAGTAGGGTCTGGCGATATATCGATATATCAGTTATATCCGATATAATTTTCATATCGATACGCCGATATAGACATTTTCAAAATATTGATATATCGGAAAGTCGATATATCGGAAAAGATCGGAAGGCGCGCGCACTGAACTACAAGACCCAGAATGCTCATCTCTATACACAATGTACAGACCGAGGTGCAAACCGCCATATTGTATAATCCTCGAATACAATATACAGGTATGCAAGGGGTAGGGAGGGAGATGACGGGGGGGGGGGGCAGGGAGACGGCGGGAGGGGGGGAAGAGAGGGATGGCGGCGGGAGGGGGGGAAGAGAGGGACGGCGGCGGTTGGGGTGGGAGAGAGAAGGATGGCGGCAGGGGGGGGTGGGGGGCGAGAGGGACGGCGGGGGGGGTGGGGGGTGAGAGGGACGGCGGGGGTGGGTGGGGGGAGAGAGGGACGGCGGCGGGACGACGACAAACGGTTGGGGGGAGACGGGGTGGATATGATAATATACAGACAGACAGACAGATAGATAGAGATGGGGCGGGATGTGAGAGAGGGGAGAGACACAGACAGAAAAACACAGAGATGGAGAGAGTGAGTGTGAGAGACATACAGAGAGAGAGATATTTAACTCCTGAGAAGATAGGCCCCGAATGCGCGCGCACCTCGCGACACGCGCATGCACAGTACAAAACCCCCAAAATATCGATATCTCGGTATATCTCGACATGAACCCATCGATATATCTAAATCGGAAAATTTCCATATCGACGGACCCTAGTGGCTAGTTGTCTGGACTAGTCTGTACCCATTGGGATACTGTAGGAAGCTTCAAGAGGGGGTGTAAATGAGTTAATTGAATGGTTACTTACATTTGGAGTGCTGGTCACACAGTGCTGAGGCCCGCATGTCACACAGTCGTATGGTTCCTTTACTGCTGCTGTACACAAACATGTTACATTGGTGCGGGTGGAACTCTGCCGCCGTGATCACCTCTGTCAGCTCCTCCATGTTGGCAGGCTTTATATCTACAATATCTAAGAATCAGGATTTAAAGAAATAACCACTCATACAGAGAACACCCACACATACAACAAGAGACTCACTGTTCTGTTTGTTTCTGCTACTGTTTGCAGGCAAGAACAATACTCTTCTTGAATGTAGAGCTTAGGTTGGAAAAAGAAGGTGAGTCAAGGGCCTTGAGGATTCCCTTGTAAAAAGGTACCATGATAATGGTGGTAGTACCATGGTACTTTTTTTTCACAAGGGTTGGATTTGAGATACAAAGTGGCCAGGATTGGCTAGAAAAGTTTAGCCTCTCAATTTTTCTCGTGCACATATATGAGTGGCTGTACCCTCTTTAGAAAGAAATCCACACCACTTGATGCTTCCCAACTCCAAGAACAACTGTTGATCCTTTTGATTTAGAACCACACCTAGAGTATTGTGTGCAGTTTGGGTCTCCTTATTTAAAAAAGGACATACTTGCCTTAGAGGGGGTGTAGTGTAGATTCACTAGGTTAGTTCCTGGGATGAGGGGACTGACCTATGAGGATAGGTTGAATAAACTAGGGCTGTATTCTCTAGAGTACAGAAGAATTAGGGGGGATCTTATTGAAACATATAAGATTCTTAAAGGGCTAGATAAAGTAGACACTGAGGGACTGTTTCCCCTGGTTGGAGAATCTATAACCAGGGGTCACAGTCTTAAAATTAAGGGTCAGCCTTTTAGAACAGAGTTGAGGAAACATTTCTTCACTCAAGAGGGTAGTGAATTTATAGAATTTATGGAATTCACTACCCCAGAAGGCTGTAGATGCTCAGTCCTTGAACATTTTCAAGGCTGAGACTGATAGATTTTTGAAAAATAGAGGGATTAGGGGATAGGGCAGGTAATCAAAGTTAGGTGAGAAGATCAGCCGTGAATCTTGTTGAATGGCAGAGCAGGCTCGAAGGGCTGAATGGCCTACTCCTGCTCCTAATTCTTATGTTCTTAGAACACTGAGCACAATCTTCCTGAATAAAGGTGGCTTGAACTCACCTCTGATCATTAGGGCTGGTTACACTCCACACTATAGGTCAACACAGCCTGAGCAGAGATTGTAATGCACAAAAAAAAATCTGTATTTTTAGGAAGGGTGTTAAGGCATTAGAAAGGATGCAGAGGAGATTTACCAGGATGGTACCAGGAACGAGAAACCTTGATTGTCTGAATTCATAACTCTACAATTGCTCCTTCAAAGATGGGCATGATTGCTTTGCTCGTAAATTTCTATGGATAAAAGCTTCACTTACAAAATCTGAGGATTTTTTTCTCTTGTTAGGGCTTGTTTTTATAACTCATAACAAAGAAATGTGTAGCTTTCGCTGAAATGAAAGTATAGCTACGGGTGAATTCGCCCAAACAGGAACCTGAGCAATGGAGAAGTGGTAAATCCACTTATAATTGATCGGGATTTTAATTGCACTTCTTGCTGGGAGCAGATGTAAAGGGCTTGTGTCAGATGGGACGACCCGTTACTGCAGAACAAGTGGGAATAATTACCCTCATCAATCAGACACTGTCGCTGAGCCATCCCAGGCAAACCAGCGGCGAACAAGACAAGGCCATGAAATGTCACAGCTCAATGTAATGTCAGCCATTGATATGGGCGCGAAAGAGAAGGAAATATCACAAGCATCTTCACAAATCAAATAAAGAAAAGCAAGTTTGTAAACATAAAAGTTTTGGTCTGCATTTTGGAATGTTACACCTCCTAGGTTGACAACCTCTCTCACCTCTGAATCAGAAGGTTGTGGGTTCATGGCCCATGTCTTGACTTGAACTTACATAGTCTAAGGTGATGCAGTGCTGGAGGTCTGTTGCATTGTTCCCCCACTATTCCCTCAAAGATAGTGACTTAATCTGCTATGGTTTCACAAGATACCAATTTTTGTCAGTGCCTTGCACATGTGTGCACCTTGTATGAGGACGAGCTATTGAACTGTGAGGGGCTTCACAGGGTGCTGAATGTCTTCATCACCTAGCATCCCCAGAAACTTACCTTCCAGGAAGGTTCCTGTGAGTCCTGTCTAATTACATTGAATTACATTTAATATTGAACCTAGGTGCTGGGAGTTCTACAACTTTACTGGGAAAACTCATTCCACTTTAACTCAGGCAGGTGGCTGACAATTACGGTAAACAAAATGAGGAAAACCAATTTTTTTGTATGAGGGTGGCTTTGATCTTAAACCATGTCAGGACCACATTTATTTAACCATCCACTCTCATTTTACACTGCGCATGATTGTTTAAGAATAGGTTTTCTACAAAAAGGATACTGAAGCTTCTGTTGGTAATTTCTAAGTGCCAGAGGTTTATCCTCAAGTCATCAGCAGACATGTAGGTCTCATAGTCGCTATTTACTGCTATTGAGTTGATGTGATATGTGTGAGCGTTGGAGAATACTCTCCTGGGACTTGCCTCCACCATCAGGTCCATGGGTTTCAACACTGGCACCTGGAGATAAAAGCACACAACAGTCTGAGAACAAAAATAATAATAATCCTTACACTTCATGGAGCACCTTTCACATCAAAGCACTTCACAGAATATATGGTAAAATGTAGTGACTGTATATTTAGTAGGCAAATTGGGCAGTCAATTTGCACGCAGCAATGTCCGCAAACAGCCTCAGTTTAATGTCTTACCTGAAGGATATTACCTTCCACAACACACACACAATCGCTTGCTAAAAGTCAATAAAATGAAACATATCAAGATTGCCCCGCCCTCCACCAACACTTTGTGCATTTTCTTTTGCAAAGACAGGTGTTTAGATCACAAATCTAATTTTGGTTTCACTATTTTTTCTTCTTTCATTTTCTCCCCTCGGTTTCTGGAGAAACTGACTCTCGCTGGCGCACAGACACTGTTCATTCTTTTGTTGCCATTGACAACTTTCCTATGTGAGATGAGGTGCTTACGCCTGTACTGCACTAGCTTTTAGCTTAGAAGTACTGTATTATAGCCTGTGCTCTTAAAGCAGCCTGTACGCTTATAACAGTCTACAATCCTATCATAGACCTGTACTATCACAGCCCCTTATAACCCGTACCTCTATCACAATCTGTATGCCTGTTACAACCTGGTCAGGTTTCACTCGTACAGATAATTTTTGAAATCTTACAAATCTTAAGTTAATTTTGCGAAACAATTTACATTTTCGCCTTTCACGTCAGGGAGATGTCTCAAAGCGCTTAACAGACTAGACTAGCTGGAATTCACTGCTTTCACTTGAATTATTTAGCAAAAGTTCATTCAGGTCCACTGTGTCCAAATAGTCTGGAGTGTAGAATAGTCCATTCAGCCTCAACCAGCCCCTTGAGTTATTCACCCAGAGAGTTCAGCTGCAACTGCTGGCCAGGTGATGACTGCGAGGCTGGAGTGACAGCAGAACCCTCAACCTACTTGCCCTTCTGCCTGAGCCAGTTGTGAAGGGCTGGCTGGCTAATGCAGACAGACACAATCAATGATGCATCATTTGTTATCATTGGATGTTTCTCAGCAGCCTCGAAACGCCGGCTGACATTGTCACCCTGGGTGGAGCAAAGCTGACTGTCAATCATACAGCCACCTAGGCTGTCAATCATACAGCCACCTAGGCTGTATGATTATATTGGAAGGAAAGAGTTTTCCACGATTTAAGACCAGGGAAGTTCATTGAAAATTATTGAGCAAAACCCAGTGAACCATCTGTTATTAATCATGCATCTCTGGGGGTGGTCCTGCCCAATGAATCAGAATGATCTGTGTCAGAAAGCTGTCAGGTAGCTCGTACTACATATTACCGCATTACTCTATACTTAGAAAACACAATGCACTCCGCACTGCCTCATATTCTAATCCCAAGCAATAATGGTGTAGAAATAATAACTCTTACATTTCATACAGCACCATTTAACATTAGCAGGACATCTCACAAGAAATATTGCGAACCATGGTAAACGTATATTTATAGGCAAAAAACAGCACCATAAAGTGAGGTTACAATGTAACGTAGGTTACAAAACAAGTGAGTGGAGGAGGAGAGGTTAAAAAGGCCCTAATGTTCCACTGTAGTACGATGACAAGGTACCTGGCACCATAGCGACCGATCGCTATACCTTAGTAGCAATTTGTACTACTTGATATGCCAATGCAAGGACAAGCTGAACTCCAGTCACCTGCTGGGTGGTTCAGAAGGAGGGGAGGAGGGGGTGGGAGAGATGACTGATCTACCAAAAGCATCCAGCATCAACAGCACGACTGCTGTGTGCAAGCAAGACTTCTGTCAACCCAATGCAAATGCTGCATATTCTGTTGCACCTCATCCGTTCAGATGATAGGGGTTCTGACAGCTCTTGAAGGAGTGTTTTTTTTAAACAGCGGATTGTGCTGTACAAGTCAGCCTAGTTAAATGGAACTAACAAGAGCTCTCTGGCTTTGAAGAATAGAGGCCTATGTTCCCTGATAGGTGCCTATGGTAATGCAACGCTCCCTGAATAAAGCAGCCCTTGTGATCGTGACTGTCGACATGGTAATTAATCACTTGACTCGTAGGATAAGTCTTTTTTGTTTTTTGATGGCTTTCGTCCTTGCCACAAAGCAGCAGGATACTCAAGTCCATGCTTAAACCAGCGTCTGATCAGGACAGGCAATTATCAGTAAATTGGAAAAAAAAATCCTTGGTACTTCTCTAAAAATAAATTGTCTGAAATTGAAGTAACCTTTGGTAAAGTCTGTCTTCTGTTCGTGCCACCGGATCAACCTGTTATTCAGACTCTCTGTTCATCCATTTTCCAGTCCAACTAATCCTTTGTTCTTTTGCTCTGACACAACGTTCAGTGCATAAATAAGTACTTTGCCTCATCAGCCTGGTCTGCAGGTTGGATCCGGAATATAAATTGGTGGCTTTAACCTGTCAAACATTTTTAATCTGCGAGCTGCTGAGAAGAGAGCCTGAGTGGTGAGCTCTCTATGGCAGCACACACAAACATGCTTCAAATTTCAATAGTGAAACAGCAATACTTCAACTGTTACAGATGACATTCTGTAGGATTACTGAGATGCTTTCTTGTTACTTTTCGTAATATCTATTTAATGCAGTTACAAGTTTCTGTTTGCCGGTATTTAGAACCTAGAACCTACCCTAGAAATGGTTGGGGAACGCCTGTCCAGTGAGCTGTAAACACAACACTGAAGCCAAACTATGCCCACGCTTCACCCATCTCTAGTCAGACACACACATAGAAACAGTGATAATCTGGCTTCTAACTCTCTCACACACAAAAATAACACAGCCACAAAATGCCACTTATTTTTATGTAGTCTGAAGTCTGAATTAATGTCCTTCGCCATTGCGAAGTTGGGAGAGAAGGAGAGAGGAAGAGAGAAGAGGGAGGGAGAGAAGGAGAGGGTGAAAGGAGGGAGAGAAGGAGCGAGGGGAAAGGAGGGAGAGAAGGAGAGAGGAAGAGAGGAGAGGGAGGGAGAGAAGGAGAGGGGGAAAGGAGGGAGAGAAGGAGCGAGGGGAAAGGAGGGAGAGAAGGAGAGAGGAAGAGAGGAGAGGGAGGGAGAGAAGGAGAGGGGGAAAGGAGGGAGAGAAGGAGCGAGGGGAAAGGAGGGAGAGAAGGAGAGAGGGGAGGGAGGGAGGGAGAGGGGGAAAGTTGGGAGAGAAGGAGAGAGGAAGAGAGGAGAGGGAGGGAGAGAAGGAGAGGGGGAAAGGAGGGAGAGAAGGAGCGAGGGGAAAGGAGGGAGAGAAGGAGAGAGGGGAGGGAGGGAGGGAGAGAAGGAGAGAGGGGAGGGAGAGAAGGAGAGAGGGGAGGGAGGGAGGGAGGGAGAGAAGGAGAGAGAGGAGGGAGGGAGAGAAGGAGTGGGGGAAAGGAGGGAGAGGAGACAGGGAGGAGGGAGAGGAGAGAGGGAGGAGGGAGAGGAGAGAGGGAGAGTGGAGGGGGAGGGAGAGAAGGAGAGGGGAAAGGAGGGAGAGAAGGAGAGAGGAGAGGAGGGAGAGAAGGAGAGGGGGAGGTAGAGAGCAAACAACATCGTATAATTCAACAGACCTTGACACCAACATTACAAACTTTCTGGACCTAGAGCACGCATTTCGAAATGTGCGCGCGCATCGTCAGTGCGGACGCACCGTCAATGCGCGCGCGCCGCGACTGAGCGCGCACCATCAATGCACGCGCACTTCGAATGCACGCGCATGCGCAGTATAAAAACTCGATAGATCGGTTTAAGCAGGTATGAGCAAACCGATATATCCATATCCGGAAAAATCCCATATCGCCGTTCCCTACTGCATAGTTTTAAAAAAATTAATGCTGTTTGTATTTTTAAATCTTGACCATTTTAGGGAGTTGCCAACTTTCGGAATGTCAGATTATCGAGGTTTTACTGTACCCTACTGAGCATTTCAGACGATTTTGTTTAAAATCTGTTTAGCAGAAGAACACTTCCTATTTTGTACAATTTCACTCCCCCTCCTGCCCCAGTTAAAGATCCTGAACTCACTGTACAATTAACTAAGAGAGGTCCAGAGATTGAACCTGGACAACATCCACTATCTAGGGTTAGACTATTTAATGGAGCATGTTTGCCTCTCCCCACCCTCAGCATCCATACCACAACATATCCATACCTTGCGATAGTATTACGTTACATTTCTTATTGCCTATTATTATCTACAGAGTACCATCTAAAGAATAGGAATCAACAGACCAATCCATAGTCCATGACAACATTTATACATCAGCCATATTAAAACCCCCCTCTCGAGTCTCCTGTCATACAGCTCTATTCTCTTCACAAAATCTGGTTCAACCTCCAGATTTTGCTTTTAGCTAGTACAGTATTACAAATTGAAATTACAATAGGTATTAACACTGCTGGGCTGGGAAGGGATTAAATACAAGTCTGAGGTTCTGCCATCCAATGACAAGGTACAGTATCTGGCACTGAGGCTGCTGTCAAATACCCCAGTGGCCAGCGGCAGCCAATCTTTATGGTCAGCCAACAAACACAGTTACTTGATTGAGTACGTCTTGCTTTGTGCCATAAATCAAGAAATATTTAATAACGATAAAACTGAAAACAGACTCCCCAAATGAACACAGACTTACTTAGCCCTGTGCGAACGTTCAGGAGGCCACTTGTTGAAGGTCCTGTGAGCTACAGGTTGGCCACCACTGCCCTAGGAGCTTGGTGAGGACAAGGTCAGGAAACGGTGTAACAGTTTCTCTTTCCTTTTCCAGTCCCCAGGTTCTGCTTGAGAAGCAGTGCGTATTTTTCAGTGGTAAAATTAGTGAAAATAATAAATCTGGAGAACAGTTAGCTCACCTCCAGAAGACAAGCAGTCCCAAGAGGCTATACCTGAGATACGCTGCTCATTTTATTGTCCTTCAACAAGGTGAAGGGCTAAATGAACCTACCAGCACTTAAGCCCAGAATCTAGGAGCTAAAAATCTGGTCCTTAATTAGCTCTGAAAATTTGTAGAACAGAGAAAGAAAGGTTGTAAGAGAGGGGTTCAGCTATTCTTCTGATAAAGCAAAGTCATACATGGAGAAATCTATGCTTGTCTTTTGCATTTTGTCAAATATTTAATCATTGTCTTTTCACATAAGTTATCTTTATTTTATATTTCAGTGAGCAGTTTGATTTATTGATAATATACTTGCATTTGGTATAGCGCCTTTCACATCTTCTAGACATCTCAAAGCACTTCACAGAATAACTGTAAAGTGAATTGACTATATTTTGTGGGAGAAACTCAGCAGCCAATTACGCACAACAGTGTCCGACAAACAGATGATTTACTGATTTACTATTGTGTTTGTGGTGTTAATATTATCATATACATATCCTTAATACAGTGAAAGCCCGTTTATCCGGCACCCTTGGGACCTGGCCAATGCCGCTTAAAGCGCTTGCCGGATATTCGGCCGAAAACACACACCAAAAAAAATCATTAAAAAAAATATGTTTTTCCGGATAAATTCCAGTTAATGGGGACCTTTTTTTTAAGGTGCCGGTTATACGGAAGTTACGGTTGATTGGGTCATGGATAAAAGACGTTTATCAAAATACTCCACGATTCTTAACGACACAGTGGTTCCCCTCAGAAGGATCACGTGCTACACAACACAAGATGCTCCATTTAATCTCCTTCATGTACTCACTGCACTTCTTCTAGAATGAAACACAGCTACCAATGGGTTATAGTGCAATGCATCCTGCATGACCAATAATGCCATCTTCAGTCCTTAATCCAGCAATAACAACAACACCAACAACTTGCATTTATTTAGCACCCTCCATGCCAGACCGCATCTCAGAGCATTTCACAATCTTGGGGCTGCACCAGGCGAAGGGGGAAAAAGGTGACAGAGCAGTCGAAAAGAAAAGTCTTCAGGTATGACCTGAAAATAGAAAAGGAAGGGGCGAGGCGAATGGGGTGAGGAAGGGGGTTCTAGAGCCTCGGAATGTAGTGGCTGAAGGCAACGGTGGAACGGAGTATTTGGGGGACAAGGAGGAGGGCAGACCCGGTAGAGCAAAGGCTACGGGTACTGATTATAGCTATGAAAGGACCCATTGAGATAATGGTCTATAGGACATGGATTCAATACTTTGTTTTGGTATCTTGATGTTGAACCATTTGGCAAGTTCTCTGTGTTAATAATCTATGTGAATATTGTATATGAATATTAATATAATATAGATGAATATTTAGGTGAGGAAAGGAACTTTTGCCATTTCACTATAGTACAGGAACTGGATTCAGATTGGCTCTGTGTGTCTGGGTTTACTGAATGTCTTCAGCTCTGGGATGAGACATTACATTACACCTCTTCCCGCCTTTATATTTCAAAATAGGTTATAGGTTTTCCTTTGGAGAAATGGATTGCTTTTTACAATGCCACCCAGTCAAGGAACTAAAGTTTAAAATGAGATTACATTCAAAGCCATTTGAAGTATTGCTCACTGCTGAATTTCACATCAGGGTTAGGATTAATCTGATATGAGAAGTGGATGCTAACTGATGGCACTGTGAGGGATCAGTTTGAAAAAAGTCAGAATCAGGAGATGTAAAAGTCATGCGATGGAGCAAAATAATCTTCCATTTGGGAACATGTTCCTTGCTGCAGATGCATTGGTACATCCAGCCTTGGCCTTATCTGTTCATTGCAGCACGGTGCTTCATTTCTAGATTATTCATCGGCACAAAAGCAGAGCCACAAATAATAATGTGCAATGAAACCATGTTCAGGTGCATTTGTGCAGGAAATACTCTACATGCTAATATCCATGCGTTTGTACAGTGCTTTATGAGGGGGTTTGATAGAGTAGATAGGGAGAAACTGTTTACACTGGCAGGTGGGTCGGTAACCAGGGGACATGGGATTCGAGATAGATTCAACCAGAGGGAAGATGAGGAGAAATTGTTTTATACTGAGTTGTTTCAGCGCCTTGGGACATCCTCCCGTTGTGAAAGGCGCTATACAAATGTAATTTTGTTGTTGTTGTTACAGTCTGTATTGCTTGAGAGGGTGTTGGAAACAGATTCAATAACAACTTTTAAAAGGAAATTGGATAGGTCCTTGAAAAGGAAAAAACTGCAAGGCTATAGGGAAAGACCGGGACAGTAAGAATGATTGGGGAGCTCTACCAAAGAGCAAGTATAGGCATGATGGGCCAAATGACCTCCTTCTGTGCTGTAATATTCTAGGATTCAATGACAGGCACCACAGATTGACATACTGTCACTGTTGGTTCTATTTTTCTGCATCATGGGTCTGGGGTGTACATTAATATTTAAGAGAATCAGCAGAACAAAGTGAATTGTAACTGAGAGAGGCAGAGCAGCTATCCCACCACTCGCTCAGCAGCCCTGATGAATGTTTTGAGTGATCGCGTTATCAAAACCTTTCACATCTATTAGCATTTGCTTCAATTAGTCAGTCAGTCAAGTACAGAACAAAAGGGAACAATGGCGATGCACTTTTCAGCTAAACAAAACCATGATAGCTGCTGCCCTACTCCAAGTTCTGTGAGTATTAACCCCTTTTGTCCTCTGGTCAGGTCGAAAAAATAATTAAATGACAAGAAATATGTCAAGAACACCAGAGCGGTTCAGGGATAAACAAGAGAACTGTTGAGAGTTGACTATTGTGGGTTTGGTCTCAGTATTCTGAAAACAGAAACATTTTGCCCACAAATACAGTCACTTCACGTTTCAATATATCCTGTAAAGTGCCTTGGGAGGTCTCACTGACACTATCAACCTGTCCATTTCATCCAGCACCATTCTCACTCCACCCCCAAAATAGCCACTACCGCACCCACCCTGAAGAAATCTTCCCTTGATGCAATTTTGTTGTTGTTGGTGTTGTTGAACAAAGAAAATCTTTGGAGTCTCCATGGATTTTTTCCTCCCAGACATTTATCTCTCGTCCACAAACTTTTCTCCCTATTTCTATTGTTGCTCCTCAGTGACTCATGTTGGAGTGCAGTTCTACTTGTCTTACTTGTCTCTGGTACCTTGACAGTGTGACCATGGGATGTGAATATGGGAGGATTATATTAGTCAATCTTATCTTGTCCTCACCTGACAACTACCCAATACATTTCCATCAGGAAACTTGAGCCTATCTCCCTCCCACACTACCAGCCCACTTCAGGTCAACTAAATCAGCAGCGCAAGAACCAAAATTGAAACTTTGCTGATCTGTTCAGTTCAATTCCACAATATGGTTTACTATCTAGATTAATACAGTGCCCGTTATTTCCGATCTTACTTTGTTGTCAATGGAAGAGCTTGAGGTTGCAAATAGTCAAGAGTGGACTTACCCGCAGTGTTGTGATAGTGGAGGGGTCTTTCAGCCTCCCGTCATCATCTTTCAAGTTGTATCCTTCTGGTCTTTTGTCGCGCTCACTAATCTTCCATAGTTTAACGGTTTTATCTGACAAAAAAAACAGCATTTGAAAAAAATCTGTGTATTATTTATAACAAAATAGATCTTGCATTTAATAGTGTGGCTTATTATAACATTGACATGTCTTAAAATGCTTTGCAGGATATTATTGTGAAGGTTAGTGATTCTATTTTGTAAATAAAGTAATCTGGAAGATGCTGCTAGTTCTGAGCCACCTTCATTAGCTCTAAATCACATCTTGCATGTAGACAATTCCAATTTTAGTTCATTTTATTAAAAATTCAATTTTATTCATTTTAATTATTAGAGGGGGATTTGTTGTGCTTGATTTAAATGTTAGGGAGGATTTCCAGGGTGAAGTTTATTTTATTATATTTATTTTGAATGCATTAACATTTAGACAGAAAATCCAACTACAAAAGCCTCTGGAATTTACTAGAAATGGAAAATAACATGGAACATAAATACAATCATGAAAGCAAACTTTACAATTTGGCTGTAGGTTACCTGAACAAACATATATCACTGCAATTCCCAGTTCTGTATGAAAAGGTGTGAGTTACCGGTAGCTACAAACCCAGTAAATTTATTTTTTTCCAAGAGCTAGATAAAAGAGCAGAGAATTCTGAAGAATCCATTCATTCTCACAAACACTGTGTAACTGCTGCCCCCTGAGACCTTATGAATTGTTAATGCTGTGAAAAATGATTTTTGTAATGAAGCTATAGAAGTGAAGGCACATTACACAGAATGTCTGAACTGGAGAGGAGATGATTATTGCCATTCCTTTGATATCAAATGCACCGTCTTAATGGAAAATGAAACTTCTCAGGCAAAACATTATCAGGCAATCACTTGTATTGTAATATTTATTAAATATTAACATTTTACTGATTCATTATTACCTTTCCCCAACACACCGTGGAGCGACACTGACAATCTGATTTATGTTGTATTCAAACAAATTATTCTGTCCTTTTCAGACAGTATTAGGGCAGGTGCCATCCTTTGGATGAAACCACAAACTGAGGTTGTATCTATCCGACCTCAAGGTGGAGGTTAAAGACCCAGTGAAAATGTTCACTAAGCAAAGGGAGTTTCTCCTGGTTTCCAGATCTAGATCAAAGAGCAATGAATTCTGATTCTAATCAACATCCTTCCATTTGATCTAGCGTCTATTAAGTCAAAACGTCTCAAAAATGAATCTTGTTTTTACTCAGATTGATGAGATTTTTGAATGGGGCAGCCCTGATTCATTAGTTCTGTGAAGATCTTTATTCTGTGAAGCGCTTTGAGACTTCTAGAAGATGTGAAAAGTGCTAATCCAAATACAAGGATTATAGTAGTGGAATAGAACTGCTGTTTAAAGACTGGTTTGAGGCCCACTCTGTACTACGTTTGCTGATCTCAGCTGGGGTTGCAAAGGGCAGAAATTGGGTTAAGCCTTCCCTGGGATAGGGAGGAGAAAACATTCTGCAATGTATACTTTGTCACAGGGCATGGTATTTCATACTGTATACGATTAAGAAACCCCTGTGAAATTCAATACCACTGTCTCCATACCATTGGTTGAGAGGAGGAAATAGGCTGCATTTTGCTGGGGTAACCACCGGATTTTATTGATCTTCTCTTCGATCTCGAGACTCTTCAAATAGTCGAACTCTGGCTCGTGGCTCTGAAAAGTGCTGTAAACATTATATTCTCCTCTACGATGAGACTGGTTTTTGCTCTGTGAGAAAATGGGACACAATAAAAAAAAGATCTGGACAGTACCATTATCAATAGATTGACAACATTATGAGGTTCAATAGAGTCTAGAGCTAGACAATTTCACCCACAAAATATAGTCAATTCACTTTACAGTATATTCTGTGAAGCGCTGTGGGACAACTGAAAGACCTGTATCAAATATAAGGATTATTATTATGATAGACGTCCCAACAAATAGAATATCGCCTCCTACAATGTAGCCTGTACACTTTTAATATACTAAACCCAAAGCAACGTCAGACATAATGAATAGTGAGATGGTATAAATAGTTATCTTCATTCTAAACTGCCTGGGAAAGTCGCTTAGGAAAGGTTTCTGGGCTACAGGTTTGGTTGCTCTCTGTAGGGATTACATGTTTGAGTTACTTTCAATGTCTCGGGCATATGTCTTCATAGAGCTCTCTCTCCCTCCTGATGGCTGGAAAGGGTCACAAGGCGATGGACTCACAGCTGAGGGCTGTTCTCAAACTTTGTCAACAGCTGGAAAACCAGAGAATGCCAATCACAGGTGAAAGAGCTAAACATCCAGAGATTGCCAGGCAAATACCAAACAGGCAGCACTTGTTATTCCTGCCAAATGCTTTTCCTGTTATTTTTTTTAATGAATCAAAGCTCAACATTTGTATCTCTCCACATCCAAAAGGGTTGGGCGGGGGCTTCTGCCATACAGAGCAGCAATGGTTGAAACTTTGGTCTAGCTTGCTGATCACAAGAGAGTTTATAAATATTTTGCTTAAATAATCTCGGCTTTACCCAATACACACCACACAACAACAAAATTACATTTATAGAGCGCCTTTCACTCCCAATATACACACCCAATTTACCGACAAATAGCACATCTTTCCATTAGGAGTTAATGTATAGTTATCAGGAATAGGAACTCTAGCTGATTGTCTTTGTTTGCTAGAGGTATACTAAGGCCAACAATAATGTGTCTTCCCCCCATGCATCTTATTTTTGCTCAACTAATTGAGTCAGTGTGGAGCACAGAATAAACCTGGGACCTCCTGCAACTGTGCTGCCAGCACAGCCGTTGAGGTGGTGGGTGGGGGGGCGGGGAGGCGTGATGTATGAAAGAGCCCTGAAAAAATAACCTGAGAAGAAAAATAATTTGAACGGGCGATTATGCAAAGGGAAGCACAGAGCGTTTGACAGCTGGAAAAGATATGCCACCATTCAAAGGAATATTAAGATAAATAAAAGAAAGCATGAGGGGGAGGGGTAAAATGGCAACCTGTCAGACATAGGAACACATTTTCCAAATCATTTGTCAAGAAGCTTTTAAGTTTCTGAAGCCATTAAGCTTATGGATCAGCAGGACGCTGCTTAATAGGAACAAAAGAGGCATATTGGCTTTTCAGTGTAACTTACCTCCTGCTCTCGCTGAAATATTACAACTCGACCGCCCTTGTCCCCTGTCGCTAGCAATTCTCCTGTGTGGTTGAATTCTACTGTGGAAATAATGTCGGCTAGAGAGGAGAGAAAAATGAAAGTAAAGGAGTGAGTAAAGGAATGATTTTTCACATGATTTTTCCTCTCCAAAGCACCATACATATTCAACAACAACTTGCATTTATTTATATAGCCCTTTATGGGGGGAAGTCTCCATTGGGAATAGATTTACTGGTAAGTAAAGCGATCTAAAAAAACCATGTTATAAACCAGAAAAGAAAAAGATCACCACTAAGGGTCTTCATTTCCACAACCCTCCCCATACCTTCACTACACAATGCCTACATGAGCAATACTCAAGACACACTGTAAAATCCCTGTGTGATCAGGTAAATGTAGTGCACAGACTCAAAGGAGAAAGGAAAACTTTTAAAATAAAGATCACAGATGACGTCCAGCCAGTATCACAATGCCTACAAGCGATATTAATAATCCTTGCCTTTGATATAGCGCTTTTCACATTTTATCGACGTTCCAAAGCGTTTCACAGAATATACTGTAAAGTCAATTGACTGTATATTTATGGGTGAAACGCAGCAACCATTTGCGCACAGCAGTATCCCCACAAACAGTCGTGGATTGAAAATGACCAATTTTTATTATTGTGTATTTACTGCTTCGGTTTCTGAAAAGGGTGATGGGTCCTTCGGATGTCCTAGGAACACCCTTTCAATGTGAATACTGCTCTATAATCCAAGTAATAATAATCCTTGCAATTGTTATAGCAGCTTTCACTTCAGGAGGATATTTCAAAGTGTTTCTCAAGATGTAGTGTAAAGCATAATGACTGTGGGTTTTGTAGTGATGTTGTGTGTTTTACCCATAGGCCTGCCAGAATGTGGAATGTTTAATGATAAACGACTGATGAGGCTAAATCCATTACCAGCATTTAAAATGGAATTAGATCTAAACCTGAAGAAAAATAATATTCAAGAGAACTGGGAAAGATTAACGCTAATTAGTGTATCTCCCCTGTGGGGAGCACCTGAAGCACAAGATTCATAAGGAAAGAGCAGGGCGATGGTGTTACGGGTAGATGGCTCTGGTACCAACACAGATGTTTTGAGTGACCTCCTCCTGTGTTGATTATGTGGGATATTTACATCAGTAGCACAACTACTTTGTCAACAGTCAGCAATACTGTTAACCTATTAAAATGTTAAAATAAAAAAAAGTCAATACACATTATAGGAAAACCTGTGAAGCAGATGTGAAAGTACTTATACACTGTACACTACACACTGTTCACTCTACACTGTCCACTATACAAGGCACACTGTACACTACACACTATAGACTATACTATCTACACTGGGTAAGTTAGGCCAATAGAGAAGTGTGGAATTATTTGCCCACAAACATACACAGACACTCACAATCACAGAGAGAGACACACATACTCTCAGACACCAGACACATACAAATGCATATGGAAGGACAACCTAGAGAAACATATGTGCCCAGAGCCACCCCTCCCACAGCAATGTTAGGTACACTTACAGTGCTCCTAACAACACAGTGTCCCTTAACACCTCCATAACCCTTTCCCCAACTCAATCCTCCACCATCACCTATCACCCGTGGAAAACAATCTCCCCCTCTTCTCTCTGCCGCCCTTGAGTCATCTGAACTCCTACCCCTCTGGCCCTCACTAACTGACCTACCCGCCTCTCTATCTTTTCTCCACGAATCCCTCTCCTCCATCCTCGACTCCCTTGCCCTCCTCACCTCCCAAACCGCCTCTTACTCCAGTAAACCTCCTGGTACACCAGCCTTCTCTGAAACCTTAAGGCGCAAGTGTGAGCTGCCAAACACGCCTGGACCAAATCAAAACTAAGGGTCCATCGGCAGATTTGGCTGGATCACACTAACGCCTGTTCGCAGATGTTTAGAATGTTGTTAAAGACTTTGACCAGGGCTGTCTCTGTACTATGGGCAGCACAGAATCCAGATTACAGGGGTTCGAAGAGGAAATGGCAAGAGAGAAAGGAGCGAAGCTGAGAAGCAAAGACTCGTTCGAGGCCGCTGCCCTAGCCTCCGCCAAGTCCTCCTATTACAGCAAATTTTTTTTTGAGGCCGAAGGACAACCTCAGACTCCTTTTCTCCATCACAAACCGTCTCTTCGGTTCACCCTCCCACACCTCACCCATCCTATCCTCCAACTGCGAGGAGACGCTGGACTTCCTCAAATCAAAAATTGAGTGCATCCATTCAGCCACCTCTACCCTGTCCACCACTACTTCACCATTACTTCTCCCCCAGGATCCACACCTCTCCCACCCCCCACTACACATCCTTGACCCTATCTCTCCCCCATCCTCTCTCTGCTCTATCCGAAACCCAGCACCTGCTCCCTTGACCCCCATCCCCACTCTCTTCTCATCTCCCAGCTCCATCTCCTTGCCCCACTCCTAACCAACATCATCAACCTCTCCCTATCCACCGGCACTGTTCCCACCCCTCTAAAACTGCTGACATCACCCTCATCTTGAAAAAATCTTCATTGGACCCATCCCTATTCTCCAGCTACCGCCCCATCTCCAACCTCCCATTTCTTTCTAAGGCCCTGGAATGAGTCGTTACTTCCCAGCTTTGTTACTTACTTCCTCTGCTGCCATTCCTTCTTCAAACCCCTGCAATCTGGCTTCCATGCTACCCATAGTACGGAGACAGGCCTGGTCAAAGTCTCTAACGACATTCTAAACATCTGCGATCAGGGCTCTCTCAACCTCCTTGTTCCCCACGACCTCTCTGCTGTCTTTGACACTGTCGACCACTCCATCCTCCTACACCGCCTATCCTCCCAGCTCAATCTCACGGACCTGCTCTACTCTGGTTCGACTCCTACCTTTCTCATCGTCTCCACTTTGTCGCCACCAACGGCTTCTCTTCCAGCCCCTGCACTGTCACCTGTGGTGTCCCCCAAGGGCTCTGTCCTTGACCTCCTTCTTTTTAACATCTACATTCTTCCCCTTGCTGACATCATCCGCAGACATGGAGTCAACATCCAAATGTATGTGCACGACACCCAACTCTATCTTTCTGCTTCCACCTATGATTGCAAGACCACTGCTGTCCTGACAGAATGCCTGGTGAACATCAAGTCCTGGATGAGAGCTAACTTTCTACACTTGAATGTCAACAAAACAGAGGTCCTCCATATTGGCTTGTGCCAGCGCCTTCACACATCAGGCACTGGCAGCATCAACCTCTATGGTTGCACACTCGACCTTACCAAGCCAGTCAGGAACCTATGTGTCTTGTTCGATTCTCAACTGTCTTTCCTCCTCAAATCCAAGCAATGACTTGCTCTGCCTTCCCACATCTCAGCAATATTGCCTGACTCCGCCATTACCTTATCCCCAAGGCCGCTGAAATCCTCATTCATGCCTTCATTACATCCCAGCTTGACTACTCAAACGCCCTGCTTGTTGGCCTTCCCAATTTCTCCCTCCACAGGTTGCAGATAATCCAGAATTCTGCGGCTCATGTCCTCTACCATTCCATACTCTGTGACCCCATCTCCCCTATCCTCCCCCAACTCCATTGGATCTAATTCAGGATCCTAACCCTCACATTCAAAGCCCTCCCACGGACTCGCCCCACCTTACATCTGCGCCCTGCTAACCCGCTACCAACCTGCCTGCCCCTTCTGCTCAGCAGGCTCCAGCCAGCTCCACGTACCCCAACCCACACGCCCCACCATCGGGGACGAGCCTTCAGCCACTCTGCCCCCAACCTCTGGAAAACCATCCTGCAGTCCCTCCGCCCTGCTCCCTCCTTGGCCTCCTTCAAGTCCCGTCTCAAGACTCTCCTCTTCAATGGTCGTATCGGCAACCGCAAATCTCTCCCATCCCTCCACCCTCCTGGGCCCAACTCCGGTCTGAAACAATGTCTGTCCAGTGTCTTGGGACGTCCACCTGATGTGAAAGGCGCTATACAAGTGTAATTTTGTTTTTGTTGTTGCTATTGTTGTACACAGCCGAGTGGCCCATGGGCAAGCAACTACATTTATAATAATAATATTAATAATCCTTACATTTAATATAGAGCTTTATCATGTCTATGAGATGTCTCAAAACGCTTCACAGAATATACTGTAAAGTGAATTGACTGTATATTTTGTGGGTTTCTAGCGGATTCCACAAATAAGTGTGGACGCACTCTTCTTTGGCCCAGATGATAAGGTGATGTTTCAAATGCAAGAATTATTATTACCAGAACATAAAATGAACTGCTGGGAGTGGCTGTTTGAGCAGAATCGATTGTGACATTTAAAAGCCATTAACACATGTGGAAGAACAGTATTAGAAGGAACAGGGAATTAGAATTAGGATAGACAGCTTCATTGGAGGGGCAAACACTAATACATAAGAACTGCTAAATGGAAGAAGACCAAGGTCCATCATCCTGGCCGTTGCATGCAGATCATGTCCCAAATTATACACTGCATCCCAATATATTATTTCCTAAGAGAAATCTAACTAATTTGCTTTTGAAGGAACCAACACTGTCTACTTCCACCGTCTCTCTAGGGAGCCTGTACCATACATTTACTACTCATAGACTGAAATAGAATGGGCCCAATGGCTTCCTCTTGTGTTGTAGATTTCTATGGTTCTAATACTGCTATAAATTAAAGACGAATAGCTGGTGCTTTCAGTACTCTGATCATCATTTTTATCTGCACCACAGAGAACTCTTTCAGGTCAGGTACAGTAATAATACAGTAACCAGTTCATAAAGGCTCACCTTCCTCAATAGGTTACAAGTTATAAAACAATGAGACATCATCAAAATAAGCAGTAGCAGTCCAGTTAAGTGGTATCTAAAAAGAAAATCAGCCATCGTTCAATTCTGAATGATTCAGCACATCAAATCATTTTTGGGAATGAACATCAGAGACGTGCGTGCCTGTTTAATACACTTAAATCCTCAAAATTATTCTACCATACAGACCGATCAAACAGCTTCAGTACATCCACCATCATACTGCATCAGAACTCTGAATTATTATATTCAGTCAGTCAGGTGAGGAGAAAAGACCATAAAAAAGACAATTGGAGAGAGAGAAAGGACACAAAATCACCAGAGAGTGATAGGGAGAGAGAGATGGGACATAATAATAATAATAAGAGAGAGGAGAGAGAGGAGACCATGAGAAAGAGAAGCATTAAAGATTGAGCATGCAAAAAAAAAGGGAGACGTGGGGAAGAGAAAGAGAGACAATTAAAGGGTAGTCACATGAAAACAAATATGAGACAGAGAGAGTGAGAATAAGGGTGGAGGGGGAGGAAAGAGAGGAAAAAGAAAGAAGGAACAAGACCATGATAGGGAAAGCAAAAGTGAAGTTTCACATCATGGCACAGTTTAATGGAGTAAGAACTGACAGCTTGGGACCTTTTGCTTTCTTGTGCTGTTGAATATTAATAGAGATTACAGGCACTTCATTATTCATTTTATCTATTGCCATCTGGACTTTCACAGTTTGTCAAATTGATGCAATATCATACTCATTGTTTAAAAAAGTTTGTTCATGTGTGAATAATCTGTGATTCAACCAAGCCTGCACAAGATTACTCCAGAATCTCAGTGTTCAACCAATAGTGGAAAATGAATGAACAAACTTTCATTTTTATAGTCCTTATAAATGTCAAAGCATATTACAGTAATTGCTAACCTGTGTGGTGACTGCTTAAACCCACTCAATTTTAATTTCGTTATTAATAGATGTTGCTCAGTTATCATTACAATGACTTGAATCGATTGGAACAAAAACCTTGGAGCAAGGAATGGCATTTCAGCACTTCAAACCTGTTCCTTCTATGTACCACACCATCACAAGCAGACTGTAGGACATTCGCTCTATCCACAGTGCATTTATAGATCGCCTTTCACGTCAGGAAGATGTCCCAAGATGCTAACTCCTCTTGTTCACAGATCTTTCCCTCCTCTATCCCCCTGGCTCCAGCAGGGCAGAAATACTGTGTACCTGGCAATTTGTTTGTCTGAGGCTGTACCATTCAAAATCTCCCAGTGGAGTTATTTTTAAGGTGGTAATGGATATAGCTTCAATTGCTTTATTGGCAGTCTGTTCCAAGTATCCATTACTTGGTGGAATGGCAAAATATCCTCTAGAACCACCTCAATAATTCAACAATTCAGCGTTTCAAAAATAAATGAAAGTGTTAACTGGGATAAACAGATATGTTATAAAATAAAGTAAGAATCTGAATAGATTCAGATAAGGCAAACCCAGGTACCATGTTTCTATTTACAGAACAGGAAAGTGGGATTAAACGAGATTATATATTACATGTAATAATATGTATAATATTATATATTATACAGTCAATTCACTTTACACTATATTCTGTGAAGCGCTTTGAGACGTCTAGAAGACATGAAAAGTGCTATATTAAATGAAAGGATTCTTCTTCTTATTATTATCAACCTGTCCACTCCCTCAGATCACCGGCTCTTGCCTGCTTCATGTCCCCCGCTCGGCCCCACCACTGGCGATCAGGCTACCCCTCTGCCCCACCCCACCGTTGGAACTCCATCCCACATTTCTTTTGCCTAGTTCTCCCCCTTGCCTCCTTCAAGACCGTGTCTTTGGTCACCCTCCTACCCTACACCCTCTTTTACCCCAATCTGCCTTCTCACCGCCCCCACACCAGGTCCAAATCCCTGTTCAGCATCTTGGGACATCCTCCTGACAGAAAAGTCGCTGTACAAATGTAATTTTCCATTCTATTGTATCACAAGATTGGTTTTGATAAAGAAAGCTCTTCAGCTCATTTGATCTTATTGCTCCAGAACACCCTTATGTCCTTTCATCAAAGCATTAAGATGCTTTTTAAAATAGTCTAGTGCCCAGACAAACTTTTCCAGTTGTTAATTACACTCTGAATAAAACAAAATATTCATAGCTCATCTCTAGAACACCGGGGACTTGGGCGCCTTCTTATGTGAGAGTGACCAGAACTGAATACAGTATCTGGGTGCAGTAGTACCAGTGCACAACACAGCCTGAATATCATAGAATCATAGAATATGATATCGATATAAACTGATTTAGCAATATATCCCAGTATCCTGTTTGCCTTGTTAATTGGAGGCACTCTCTCAGTCACTCCCTCAGAAATATCATCCTTCACCTTGATAAACAGTTTAACAAAAGTCATTTTGCAAATTTCAATAACCGGCCAATTTTCTTGCTCACTGAAGTAACCATGTTCATAGATTCATAGATTCATAGAATTTTACGGCACAAAAGGAGGCCATTCGGCCCATCTAGTCTGTGCCGGCTCTTTGAAAAGAGCGATTCAATCCCACTGCCCTGCCCGCTCCCCATAGCCTAATAGACCTGTTCTCCCTAAATAAAGATCTAATTCCCTTTTAAAAGTTGTTATCGAATCAGCCTCCACCACCTTTTCAGGCAATGCATTCCAGATTCGAACAATTCGCTGGGTGAAAAAATTTCTCCTCAGCTCCCCTCTACTTCGCCTTGAAACTATTTTAAATCTGTGACCACGAGTCACAGATTCGCCCACGAGTGGAAATAGTTTTTCTCTATTTGCCCTGTCGAAACCCCTCATGATCTTATAAACCTCTATTAGGTCTCCCCTCAATCTTCTCTGCTCCAGAGAGAATAACCCTAGCCTATCTAGCCTCTCCTCATAGCTGAAGTCCCTCAATCCTGGCACCATCCTAGTAAATCTTCTTTGTACCCTTTCCAATGTCTTCACATCCTTTCTGTAGTGTGGTGACCAGACTTGAACACAGTATTCCAACTGAGGCCTCACCAAAGTCTTATAGAGGTTAGTCAGCACTTCCTGACTTTTGTACTCTATACCCCTATTTATAAAGCCTAGTATCCCATATGCCTTCTTAACAGCCTTGTCTACCTGTCCTGCCACCTTCAACGAGTCACTAACACAAATCCCCAGGTCTCTCTGTTCCTTCACACCATTTAAAATTGTACTATCTAGCCTATATTGCCTCCCTTCATTTCTTCTCCCAAAATGCATCACCTCACACTTCTCTGCATTAAACTTCATCTGCCATGTGTCTGCCCACTTTACCAATTTGTCTATATCCTCTTGCAGATGGCTACTATCCTCCTCACTATTTACTATTCTCCCTAACTTAGTGTCATCTGCAAACTTGGAAACTGTACTCCGTACACCAAGTCCAGATCATTGATGTAGATTACAAACAGCAATGGTCCCAAAACCGATCCCTGTGGCACACCACTGCTCACTTCCCTCCAGTCTGAAAAACAGCCGCTCACTACAACTCTCTGCTTTCTGTCTCGCAGCCAGTTGTGGATCCACGCTGCCACTGTCCCTTTTACGCCATGGGCCTTTAATTTCCTAATAAGTCTCTCATGTGGCACTTTGTCAAATGCCTTTTGAAAGTCCATGTAAACTACATCAACTGCGCTACCATTGCGGAATACGGTGAAACATCAGAATCAAAGCTAATTGTAACTGAATGCAGACACCACCATTTGCAGGATTAATTGCCACTGCCATTATTTGTGAACATTTTTCTTCAAGTACTACATTTAATGATATATCATCTGACGTCCTTCATTATAATAGATATTACACTTGGAGTGCTTGCATCATTACTGGGAGCACATGTTACAAAAGGCCACACTCCACTATTATCTCATGCCTTAGCACCACCAAAGAAATCAATTCAGTTTTAATTAATTTTTTTTTAATACTCACACCACTAAAAGATTTCAATAAAAAAAATCATGTGGCTCTCTGCTCCCTCTGGAGCAAGCCAAGAACTGAAGTGCCCGTGAGAAAGGCAGAAGTGTCACAGTATTTCTTGGGCCTGATCCTTGTTCTAACCTCAGCTACGCTAGTCATGATGGAGACACGATTGGTCTCAATGCCCCATTGTCAGGGGGAGAGAAAAACAAGAATAAATCAACATGGATCCCAGATTGCCAGCCTTTCTCCAAGGTTCGTCTGTGTGGCCTCCAGGTGAGGCCACACAGACGAACCTTGGAGAAAGGCTGGCAATCTGGGATCCAGGTGAGGACATGATCATGAATGTGGGACATCTATGCAATTGTATTCAGTAGAATGAAAAAAAACACCTCTTTTAAAAAAAAACAGCTGCAAGAAAAGTTGCAGGAACGTAGTACAGTATATGTACTTTTTTTCCACCCGTGCTCTTCAGAAAAACAATTGAATTAAATAGTGAGCATCGTCAGGTGGAAGAATGCAATTAACATACAGATTTTGAAGTGAAGTGGGTTCAAGAGAATATCAGCAGATGTCGATGCAGCCCACTCATACTGGAATCAGTAAAGCAACCAAGTACAGTACCTTCTCCCTCACTGCCACACCAATGCTGTGTCTGAATATGTGAAATACAATCAACCGAAATTGTCAAGAAAACTAAACATCAAAAAGGTATTATGTAATATGAATCATAGACATGATCACCCTGGGAGTCAGACGCCTGATGTTTAACCAATGCCTTGTAGGTCTACACAGTCTCCCGCACAGCCTTTTGCGTTGTTTATAAATTTCAATTATTAATTGCAATAACAGCAAATTATAAAGGAAATGTTTTGAGAGGTTTTAAAAAAATAGAAACCATAGAATGATTTACTGATCACCTCTCTTTCACTGCTTTATTTTACCAATCTTTTTTTTCACAAATGGTTCCCCAATGCTTTCCCCAACCATCAAATGAACGTAATTCTCTCTTCCTCCCACCCCATCCACATGTAACTCTGGATCCAGTAGATGTAGATTGCAGGCAAAAACACAATCAGCTCCAATCGATGGCTTTTCCAGTGGAGTAAAGAAGGGAAGGGGCAGATTTAGTCTCAGATATTCCTTTCTGCTCTACATCGGTGGATGAGCCTTCAGCCACTCTGCCCCCAACCTCTGGAAAACCATCCTGCAGTCCCTCCGCCCTGCTCCCTCCCTGGCCTCTTTCAAGTTCCGTCTCAAGACTCTCCTCTTCAATGGTCATATCGGCAACCGCAAATCTCCCCCTTCCCTCCACCCTCCTGGGCCCAGCTCCGGTCTGAAACAATGTCTGTCCAGTGTTTTAGGACGTCCTCCTAACGTGGAAGGCGCTATACAATTGTAATTTTGTTGTTGTTGTTTCTGCAAATCCAGTCATTAATATCTTCGATGAACAACTTTTTATCTGAGCTCAAACAGTACATTCCTTACTTTATAGACCCTGCAACTGGTGCCAGGGCCACATTCGCCATATTGAAATTTTTTAAATCTTCTTGGCATACGAAGTGCAACTTATATACAACACATTCTGCTAATCTTTGTACAACTCATTAGCGTTATAATGAATGACTAGATCGAACAGAGCAGGCTTGAAACAGACCATAAAGCCATTAAGCAATAAGCAACCGCACCTGTACCACCATGCGATGTGGAGCAATAAGTGTGGGGGAAGGAACAGAGAAACCTCTCTACCACTGTGAATAATTACTTTTAATTTTAGGGAAAATTAACAGCTGCTGTGCAGTGCCTCACAAACGTGAATTGTCACACTTTGTAGGAGAAAGCAATCAGCGATGTGACAGGTTTATCATTGAAATTCAAACGAGACGACATCTGCTCAGAAGTTGGGTGTCAGCCTAAACAAAGTGTGACTGCGATATACTTGGCATGTTATGCTCAGAGTGATAGGAAGTGATCAACCGAGGTTGGCTAGCATTTTACACCACACTACTGAATAGTTCTGATGCTGTGTGATTGGTAGCACCATTACCTCTGGGTGAGGAGCTTATGAGTTACAGATTTGAGCTCATAGTTTACGCTAACATACCAGCACAAGGCCATTGTGGCCGATGTCATACTTTGGATAAAATCTTAATAACCATAGGTCTACTCTACAGTCTACCTATTCAGGTGGATGTTAAAGATCCTACGGCACTATTTAAAAAGAGGAGAGTTTCTCCCTATATCCTGACCAACAATCTTCCAGATGAATTTGTTGTTTACTTCATGAAGTGAACAATCAATTCATCAGTAGGATTGTTTTTAGGACCTTGCTCTACACGTACTGGATGTCACATTTGACTGCAGTAAATAGACACTCCTCTCGACGGCAAATGTCTTGTTAAGTACCGAGCGATGTTTCAACGTTGGAGGTGCTATATCAAATGCAAGGATTATTATTTATAATAATGATTTTCAAATGTGTAGAGAAAAATGGATTTGTCCGGAAGGTCCCTTGCTGATCCAAAAGAAGCTAAAGGTGGAGACAGTGGCGGCGTGTCTTGGATATGGAAAATGCTACATAAATCCAAGTGGTTGGGTTGATGAAGTGGTGAAGAAGGCCATTCGGCCCATTGAATTTGTGTTGTTCACTCCTCCACTGGAGTAAATAGGTACTTGGGATTGAATGATTGAATAAGGAGAAAGAGTAGGAACTCACTTCCTTAACCTGGAAAGCCATGGGGTAATTTAGCTTTGTCAAGCAGTCACATAAACTCAGCATCAACTGGGATTCAAACCAGTGAGCTGCCAGTCCATAAGCTACAGTTTGACCTTTTTACATAATTTAATAGGCGTTGAGTCAGCCTAAAAATACAGTCACTACATTTCATGGGAAATTTAAATCCTTGATGCGGCTCGACTATTTGATAAGAACCTATATCAGTTGCAATGAATAATTAATTGATTAATTAATTGTAAATTATTCTTCTAAGCGCATGCTAGATCCCTCCTTTAGTGGATCCTGATAAAATAATTCTATTTCCATTAACAATAGGGAACAGAAAGATTATTATTAATAAAAATATGGAATGGAAATCCTCTTTCACATTACTACATCAGCATACCCCATTGTCGCTCATCTTGAAGCCATTAAGTATCAAAGGCATTAAAACTCAGACCAATAATAAGAATGCATTCACCGACATGCATAGGTTAAAATAATATATTCAGAAAGCTGTAAAATTGCCACTGACTTGTTCGCTACAAGCATCCTAATACAAAAGCAGAACTCCTACTCAGTACTTAAGTGTAATTGGCCTTCAAAACCAAATGGGTTAATTGTGCTGATTATCTCATCAAACCTCAGAACCTTAGAAATGTATTTTGGGATTTGCTAATGTCTACTGAATGGGCTGCTCAGTGATTGTGAACCGTGAAGCACAAGTCAAATAGTAGAGCTCCCGGTCATATAATGTGATAGGCTGGTCCAATTAATAATAATAATATTAATCCATGTATTTCATATAGCGTTTTTCTGTCTTCTAGATGTTTCAAAGTGCTTCACAGTGAATTGACTGTATACTTGTGGGTGAAACGCGGCAGTCAATTGCGCACAACAATATCCCACAACCAGTCATGGATTGAAATGACCAATTTTGTTTTGGTGGGGAGGGATTATTATTAGGCATGTGGAGTAAGGAAAATTGCCCCAGGTTTCAGCCTGACCTGCCTGGATTTGAACACAGGTCTCAAGCTTGTAAGGTGAGTGCTCTAACCACTGAGCTCTAGCCCTTCAAGGCTTTGGGACATCCTCCCAACGTGAAAGGCACTACATAAGTGTAATTTTGTTGTTGTTGTTGTTGAGCTACAGGACTCCACATGTGCAGGATCAGCAAGCAGATGACCCAATGGGTTCAGGTACCATACACACTGTAGACATTAAACTTGTGGAAATTATAAAAAGTTCTTACAGACTTAGCTATAATTGAGTCCGCATTATAATGAAGCACATTATGATGTGGCCCTGCAACACTGTATGCCAAGATTGTACTAACCTTCTACAACAACAACAACTTTGATTTATATAGCGCCCTCCATGCCGGACGGCATCTCAGAGCGCTTGAGTACTGTACTCATCTGTTCTAGTACTGTACTCATCTTCCTCCATTTAGTGGGTTACTAAAATGCTTTTTTTTCCCACAAACAGCATCAGTATCATGAAAACTTAAGTTAGGTATAGAAACACGAGCTACAGAGTATTGTACCATTAAAGAGTATTGTAATTTAGCTGTATGGTTGCAACTGTGGTCAATACAAAGTCCTGGATCAACCTTTATCCTACCAGCCTAAGCAATGTCTGGGGATTCCTGATATTCAAACACAGTTTCTCAGCCTCTGCTGTTTAATGGATTGGTTGCTGATCCGGTAGTGGCTTCATTCAGTCTCTGAAAGCAGATGGAACTGAATTTGGGATCTGTAAAAAAAATAGGGACTACACAGTAAGCAATGTCCCACAGACCTTCACAGTGGGGCTCTGTTGTAGGCCCTCAGCCTGAACTCAGCTATTAGACAGGTTCATGAAACCATCAATGCAGATTCATGAAGAAACCCGAATCTTGTTACACCCAAATTACAATAATAATAATGATGATTGGTAATAATAAGGAACCTTTGACAGTCACCTTGGAATTGCTGTTCGGTTTATGTAAACATCTTTCACTAATTAGAACCAATGATGGTACTCATGATATTTCTACAGCTTTAATAAAGAATCCCATTAAAATCCCTGTCAATTGGTATCGGAAGTAGAGCTTCATGGAGCAGAGTCCCCACTGGTCAGTGACACGCCCTTCCAGTTACCGGAAGAAATCCCCATTTATGCCACTCAAATTCCTTATTAAGAATCCAGTTTAGAAATACCACAACTACCACAATATTAATGTGGACAATTTGTACAATTAGCTTTGATTAATATTCTAATTTACGGTGCGATAATTCTCTGAATCTGTGCGAACTGAAAATATTTTTGGGGGGGTTTAGTTGTGGAAACTACTTAAAGAACTGGCGGGACACTGTTGAGCAAGGGTTTGTATCCTGACACAGAGTTGCTAGGCACAGATTGTAGTCTGAAGATTGGGGAACAGCACAATTCTGTCAATTCTGGTGTATAAATTGGCCTCTCCTGTTTCTGCTTTCCCTATGGTGGCAGGATGTAGTGCTAACACACCAGTTTGCCAAGCCTCTGCTAATGTCATTCTGTGACTCTCTGGAAGGTGTCCCAAGTGTGACACAGAGCAACGAGCCCGCTGTTCTTCCCTCATTTTCCATGGCAAAGGTCCAACCTGCATCCTGTGGATGCACAGCATTACAAGGATGCATGGGAACTCGCCTGGTGATCAGACATATTCACAAACCCTTTGTCTGACTATTCCATAGAATGGGGTATTGTAGTATCATCATACTGAGCATTCACTTTTTGTATTACTTAGGCTACAAGTTACAAACCAATAAATCAGGAAACAACAGGATTTCCGGAAAATGTGCAATGTTGACTGAAGACTGGGGAATAGCAGTCAGAAGTTTGTGGGTTCAAGCCCCATATTGGACATTGGAATTCTTAGTGTAGGTCAACACTCCAATGTAGTTCTGTGGTTGTGTTGCATTGTTGGAGATATCATCTTTCTGGTGAAACACTGTGTCTGTCTGTCTACTCTTTAAGGGCGAGTTAAAGATCCTATGATATTATTCAAAAAGTTTCCCCCAGCTCTCTGGCCAATAAACGTTCCTCAGACTGACTGATCATTCCCCTCTTGACTGTTTGTGAGAGCCATGCTGTGCACAAAATACTTGCACATTTGCTTACACACTATAGTTAATTACTGTAAAATGCTAGTCTTCCTTTCTGCACATTAGAATTTAGTCCATTGCCTGCTCAAATAACTTGCCTGCTCAGCTAACTTTGGAGATTCTGTTCAAACACCAGATGGTTTGTATAAAGACGTCTCATTTAAACAATCTTCTAGTTTCATTAAAGTATATTAAAAAACATACACCTACACAGATTTCACACTCAGTCTCACTCCCACAGAACGGAATGGCCTTGTTGGTAAGCCAGTACAGCCTGAGGAATACCTAACGACAAATTGATGTCTAATTACTAATTATGGAAAAGCTGGAGTCACAAGCCGTTCTAGGTTCATGTTTAGTACTGTATATGAAATACTGTACATCAAGTACACAAGCACAGAACTGGGTAAGAGAGCTTACCTTTATGGGTTTTGTGTGTCTTCTTCTATCTGTATTGTTGTGATACAATTGGAAGTTCACTGTATATATTGGTATTAAAGGTTTCACCTACAAAGGGGGGGCGGGGGGGGTAAGGTGTTTTCTCTCTCATGAATATGCCAATTACTGAAATTATCCAATTATAGTTGCAGCTGTCAGAGTGGCTAGGGTAATTCTGTGCCTCACACAACACTTATGGGCCAAGTGTCTAAGGGGAAATTCAAGTGAGAGTTTATATTTTGTTGGCGGAGGTGTGGGGTGGGGGTGTTGAAAAAGCATAAGCACAAAGCTAATTAATATGCTAAAATTGTTATGAATGTACTGCACTATTTAGGACCTCATTTCGGTAAAATGATTTAAACAATGCTTGGTTTTGATGTTCTGATGGCATTAATCAGCTGTAACACTTGGGTGAAATGTATGCTATTTAACACAAACACTGTACTTGGGGCTGGTAGTGGTCATTATTGAAGACCTGTTTTAATAGATCACATTGTCTCCACAAACCTATAAACAAGCTGAGTAGACCACTGGCCTGGCACATACACTAGCCCAACTTATAGGAACAGAGGTAGGCTATTCAATCCCTCGAGTCTGTTCCACCATTTTGTTAGATCATGCCATTATCATGGTGGTGGGGGGGGGGGGGGGGGAATTTGCAGTTAGTTGAAGCACAGAACACCCTGCTCCTGATGTTGACTGGCCGGCCTCCTACCCTACAAAATAGCCGCTTCCTGGGGCACCAAGCCATTGCTGATATCAGTTCTTTACATAGCGCACATGTGGAGGACACACCGCTGATGTCACCTCATGCGCTGCCGATGCAAAGGAAGCACCAACATCATTTCACAACGGAAGTGATGTCAGTGACATTTTCTGTGCATGAGACACAGTGACCTGACAACCTGGAAGATGGGCTTTTTGCTATCATTTTGGTTTAATGGGCCGAAACTCCTGTGTTACAATGGGGTGGCCTGTATACATTAAATGGAGAGGGATACAGTTTGCATTAAATTATGAAATTAAATGAATGGGGTGACGAACCCTGCCATTCACCATTGGGAAAACACATGGTCTCCAGTTAAACCCGTCTTCTTTCCTTCTCAGTGATCTTGAAAAAGGCCAAGGATAGACTGCAGGATGGAGTTCCAGAGGTATGGGGCAGAGTGGCTGAAGGCTCGCCCACCGATGATGGGGTGGGTGGGTCAGAGGACATGGAGCAGGATAGAGTCTGCTGAGCAGAGAGAGCGGGCAGGTTGGTAGAGGGGTTAGGAGATCACAAAGGTAGAGTGGGGGGAGACCATGAAAGGCTTTGAAGGTGAGGATCAGGATCTTGAATTGAATCCTCTGGGTGATGGGGAGCCAATGGAGTTGGGCAAGAATGAAGGAGATGGGGTCATAGACCTTGGAGCAATGGAGGATCCGGGCCATAGAGTGATGGCCCGGATCTGCAGCCTATGGAGGGAGGAATTTGGAAGGACGACAAGCAGGGTGTTGGCGTAGTTGAGTCTGGATGTGATGAAGGCATGAATGCATGACTGTTTGTGGGACACTGCTGTGTGCAATTTGGCAGCCGCGTTTTGCCCACAAATATACAGTCAATTTTCCTACTCTTCTTCCTGCCCTGACCCCTCCTCCCCTGCTCTTGTTCCTACCTAACTGTAGAGCACTTTGGGACGACCTCTCGACGTGAAAGGCCCTATATAAATGTAAGTTTGGATTGATTGATTGATCACTGAAAGCGCTGCTTAAGGTGTAAGCCACTGTGTGGGGAGTCACAGCACGAATCCTACCACTTAGAATTACCGTGTTTTGGTGCTGCAAACCATTCTATCATTACTCTTAATTATTGATGCTCACAAGCTGAGAGAAAGGTACTGTATTATTAAATCCTTTCAGGCATGTTTCACTCTTAATGGGGAGGGGGGGGTTAGAGCATCCAGGTTACATTGTTGTCTCTGCAGCTTCACTGCACACCCAACACTACGGAAATAATTTGTTTAGTCATTTAACCAAATATGTTTATTCCTAAAATCTGTGTAGGTAGTGTGGTGAACACAATGCCCATGGTGTGTTGTGTCATATTTACAGCAGCCTCACCTTCTTAACCATAAAACAACTCCACATGCACTAACCAAACAACATCTTGCAAAGCTACCACGGAATCTTCGATGTGCATCTTTATACCTCCAGGGTAGGATGCACTTAGGGATATTTTTAACAAGCCTTATTAAGACCCTCATCAATAGGCTTTCATGTTTTTATGTATGTAATAATTGGATTTGAATACCTTCATAAAGATGTGAATTCTTTAGAGGGATCTTTCTGATTACTGTATCTGATTTGTAAGTCATTTTAAGATAAGGCCACTCGGGAGTTAATATTCAACCGTTATTTGTTGGGGGGCAGGGGATAGGTGGGGATGTGGGGGGAGCAAGTGGTAAAAAAAAAGGATCTGGAAGTTATGAAATGCGTGGGAGATAACTGGCCAATGTATCAGCCAGTCTCACTCAGATTATTCTGTTTCTTTTGGGGACAATGTGACCAGAAACTTGAACCAGTTTGGAAGCCGATTGTGGTGGTGATCACAACGACACTTAACCTGATGCCACACATCATCTCCATCAATAACATTGGTGCCACATTGTGTCATGCTAATGCACCATAACTGCAAGATCTCTCCAAACTGCCCCAGAGCTGAAAATCAGACACATCTTAAACTGACTTTGTTGTCTCTGCACTTGATGGTACACAACACATTTGAATAATCCAATCAAGCAGCAATTAAAAGGAATGAAAATCAATGATGACTTGGTAACCTGAAATGCTGTTTTTGAAGAATGTTATGAACCAATCTGGATTTTTTTTCACTCATTAACACCTAATGCTAAGTAATTCACCCGCATAATTCTAGTCATGTTCATCGATTGAAACTAGTGCATAGCACAGAGCGAGAGCTGAAATCTGATGCCACTATAGAAGCTTTAAATAACCTTTAGGAGATTGAAAACAAACAGAAATGGGCTGGAACTTTATGTTCAATTTGTTCAATTGACTAGAATCTATGTGGACTGCACAAAGGAATGCTGCAAGCTCTCCCGTACCTGCATTTTACTCAAACAGACGCCACAGATAATTACCCGCCCGTCTCACCTGAAACATTGACTCGACTCTGTGAAGTGGAAGTCATAGCCTTTGGTACCTTCCTCAAGTGGACTTTCTTCACCCAAGTCTAGACAGTGAGCGTTAGCTGGGGATGCGATCACTGGAAGTGGGTGGTGGGAGGGGGGTGGGGGATCGCAGCCAAGCCTGATCATTTTCACATCGTGTGCGCATATAAACCGACACACATACATACAATAGCATTTATCTAATTTTTTAATTCCCTAGTCGAGCAGAGTTATTTCTGTATCTCTAGCACTGCCACAGCTGCAATGAGAAAACTAAGCACAGATGAGGTATTTTTGTTTTAAACTGGCACACCATAATAATCCTAGCATTCGATACAGCACTTTTCACGTCTTCTAGATGTCTCAGTGCTTCATAGAACATACTGTGAAGTGAATTGACTGTATATTTGTGATAGATGGCAGCCAATTGCGTATAGCAGTGTCCCACAAACAGTTGTGGATTGAAATTTTGTTTCATTGGTGCGTCAGACCAATTTATTATAGTTTTTTTTCTTAAGAGATTACTATTAGGTTTGTGGAGTAAGGAAACTTGCCCAAGATCTTGCCCTGCCTGGAATCGAACCCAAGTCTCTTACTTATAAGGTGAGTGCTCTAACCACTGAACTATAGGACTCCACTATATGGCAGTTAATGCTACAGATCCTGTGCCAGCAATCTATTGTTGTGATCTCCCGCAACCAATGAGTCAGAGCAAGGGTCACACTCACATTGTAGTCAATGTCTTTGCTTATTGACAGTGTCATTTCTAATTCACCGGCTCCAAAAAGGCAGCAGTAACATCCAGGCCTCTATTCCTGCAGACCCTGAAGGTGCAGCCTGTATTTTGTGAATACATTTCCATTTATCCACCATGGTAGAGATACAATAATACCAAATTATAGTCCTTACATTTGATATCAAGCCTTTCTCATAGGAGTATGTCCCAAAGCGCTTAATAGTATATACTAGGGTCTGGCGATATATCGATATATCGCTAAAACTCGATATAATTTTCATATCGATATGCCGATATAGGCATTTTAAAAATATTTATATATCGAAAAATCGATATATCGAGGTAAAAAATCGGAACACTGAACTACAAGACCCAGAATGCTCATCTCTATACACAATGCACAGACCGAGGTGCAAAGCCGCCATATTGTATTCATAGTCCTCGAATACAATATACAGGTATGCAAGGGGTGGTGGGGGGGGAGAGAAGGCTGGGGGGGGGGGGGGGGGGTGAGGGGGAGAGAGACAACTGGGGGGTGTGAGGGGGGGAGAGAGACGGCTGGGGGGGGTGAGAGAGACGGCTGGGGGAGTGGGGGGGGAGAGAGACGGCTGGGGGAGTGGGGGGGGAGAGAGATGGCTGGGGGGAGTGGGGGGGGAGAGAGACAGCTGGGGGGGAGGGGGAGAGAGACGGCTGGGGCGGGGGTGGGAGACGGCTGGGGGGGTGGGTGGGGAGAGAGACGGCCTTGGGAGAGGGGGTGGGTGGGGAGAGAGACGGCGGGGGGGGCGGGGGGGTGGAGAGACGGGGTGGACGTGATAATATACAGATAGATAGTGATGGGGGGATGTGAGAGAGACACAGAGACACAGGTAGAAAAACACAGAGATGGAGAGAGTGAGAGACACAGAGAGAGAAAGATATTTACCTCCTAAGGAGATAGGCCCTGAATGCGCGCGCACCCGGAACGCGAGCGCACCCCGAATGCACGCGCACTCCGAATGCGCGCGCTACGCGCGCATGCGCAGTACGAAAAACCTGGATATATCAATATTTCGGTATATCTCGATATAAGCCCATCGATATATCTCAATCGGAAAATTTCCATATCGACGGACCCTAGTATATACTATAAAGTGCAGTGACTGTGTTTTGTGAATGAATGCCCACAAGGTTAATAAATTGTGGAAATTGTATATTAAAAAATTAAGTTTTCATGTATATATTTTCTTTCAAAACCCTTGTCAATAATTAAGATTTGTTTCTATAGAAATAGTACATACGTTAAACCGTGTGATCTTCAACACAGCTGGTGACAGTGTGAGTCCATCACCAATGTGCACTGCAAAATGGTAAAACAACACGAGTCTGTCACTACAATAGGAGATTCTAGCACATCCTGTAGTGTTCCATGTATAGCACTGCACTGCCCCTGTGCATCAGAACACATATACCTCAGGGAGATACTGTTGGTGCTGGAGAGTAGAGATGGATGACTTGCAATAGTTCAAAGGATATTCACCATCAATGCGCAATCCTACCAGCTGAATGAGACCTGTAGACTTGCCCATGTTAAATCTTGTCAATTGTATATTAAAAAAATCACTGCTGCTTACACTTATGAATTGAAGGATTCCTTAAATCAAATCTCCTCAGAATATAAATTTTGTTGAGTTTTAGCACTTCTGCAGTGCAGTTGATTATTAGAACTCTCTAAGCTTCCCTCGCATGACTGGGAAGCGAAGATGTTAATTAACCTCATCTGCATCGCTTAACGCTCTGTGGAAAAGACACCGTATGGGTCACAAATCACAGCACCCACGCTTGGGGGAATTGGAGGGTGATTACCGAGTGTTTATTACACTAATTTACGCAAGTTAATGTAGCCATAATTTAACCTCTTAATATGCGGAGAGAAACCATCACATTACATCCATTCATGGCTAGGCCAATGTATGCTGTGAAAGGGTTAAGAGGCAACACAAACTTTCATCAACAACAGTCAACAGTCTCCCTTGAAAAGGCAAAGCACCACATCGGTTGAAACATGGTGTACTTTTTGTTTGGGATAGGACAGATTAGTGTAGGAAAGAGCCTGCATGGGACAAGCTACAAGGCCTGAGAAATGTGTGGAACTCGAGTGTTACAGCACAAAGGAACCCTTTTCCTTTCTACCTTCCTATTCATGACTCATTGAAAATGAAGAGACAATTCAAAGTACAATATATCCTGGCTGGAAGTGCATAGCATTCCTGAATTTCTAGGTAAATTTGCCTACAAATATACAACAACAACAACATTACATTTATAGAACGCCTTTTACGTCGGGAGGGCGTCCCAAGGCGCTGAACAGTTAGGTCAGGACCCGAGCAGGCGGGGAAGGGTTGGGGTAGGGGTGCGGGGAAGGAGAGTAGCAAAGTGGGGGAAGAGTTAGGAGGGCAGCAGAAGGCACGGTCGAAGAGGAAGGTCTTGAGACTGGCCTTGAAGGAGGAAAGGGCCTGTCCCCACCAACTTGCTTGCCCCCTCCGCTCAGCAAGCTCTGGCTGTCCCCCGATCCACCCGCCCCACCATTGGCGGGCGAACCGTCAGCTACTCTGCCCCCAACCTCTGGAACTCCATCCCGCAGTCCCTTCACCTAGCCCGCTCCCTGGCCTCCTTCAAGTTTCACCTCAAGTCTCTCCTCTTTGATGGACTGATCGGCAACTCCTAATCCTCCTCTTCCCTCCCCCACCCCTTCGTCCTCAGCTCGGGTCTGAAGCAGTGACTTTCCAGCATCTTGGGACGTCCTCCTGACGTGAAAGGCGCTACGACATTTTGTTGTTGTTCTTGTAAATGGTCATATATACATATTCATGTAGAAGGGAAGGAGAAGAGGAAAGAACTTCACCACAATCTACACCAAAGATAAGAGTTGTTTTCAGTTCAGACTCTAATCTAGTTTATTAAATACAGTAAAAGCCCATTTATCTGGCACCCTCGGGACCTGGTCAATGCTGGTTAAACCACGTGCCGGATATTCGGGCGGCCGGCTGTCGAAAACCCAACACAATTTTTAAAAACTTGTTTGTAAACATACCATATTAATAATAGACTAAATAATAACAGAATATGGTATGGATACTTACCAATAAAGCAATAAATATCAATTACAGTCTATAAACACAGCACACAATCACAAAGCAAACTTCTACAACAGCGGACTGTAGTGTCTTAAAGATGTACTGCCGTTTTTAACTCTTTTTTTTCTTTCTTTCTCTCCCTCCTTCCCTCTCTCTCGCTCTCACACACAGACTCAGTCAGTTTGGCGTCTCAATGGCTCCAAACCCAACCACCCCCCCACTCCTCTAATTTTTTCATCCAAATTAATCAACTCACCCCCTCTTTCTCTTCCCTCCTCTTCCCCTCCCACTCCTTTCTTTCTTCCCCACCCCTCTTTCCCTCTCTTCCCCCACCCAACCCCACCCCACCCTCTCTCTCTCCCTGCCTCTCTCTCCTTCTCCCACCCCACCTCCCCCACCAAAACATATGTAAACCCACGATACTGTCAGGCTACACAGGCCGTATGCATCAGAAAGAGAGGGAAAGAAAGAAAGGGGAAGAGGTAGAAAGAGAGAGAGAGAGATAGAGAGGAAGGGAGGAGAGGGAGAGAGATAAAGAATAAGAAAAAGAGGGAGAGAGAGAAACAGGAGAGTGGAAAAACATTGCCCCTTTAAGATCCAAACCCGGAAGTGCCATTACCGGCAGCATTCACAGCTAATCGTACTGTACTCTCCTGCGACAATTGACTCATTAAAAGCTGCACAGCGATTGTGCCGGATAAGATCCGGTCATTCGAATGGGGACCTTTTTTTTGAGGTGCCGGTTATATGGAAGTTACTGTTGATCGGGTCACGGATAAACGGGCTTTTACTGTAGTAGCTTGGAAAGCTTCCCCAAGCTACTGGAATGCAGTGAGTTGAAAACCACAGTTGCACTAACACCCATCACCAGAGGCTCACACACACAAAAAAAAATCCTTGCATTTGATACAGCACTTTTAACATCTTATTGATGTCCCAAAGCGCTTCACAGAATATACTGTAAAGTGAATTGACTGTATATATTTGTGGGCGAATCGCGGCAGCCAATTGTGCACAGCAGCGTCCCACACACAGTCGTGGATTGAAACGACCAATTTTATTATTGTGGTTTTTTTGGCATGTGGAGGAAGGAAACTTGCCCAAAGTTTCACGCTGACCTGCCTGGATTTGAACACACGTCTCCCCAGCTTGCAAGACAAGTGCTCTAACCACTGTGCCACAGGAGTTCCACTTAACTACCACTATGGTATTGTCTTTCCCCCAAACAATACAGGTTGGGAGTTGTGAAGGACAAGTTTAGGACACACAGTACAAATTACTTCTTTGTATAGAGTTTAATCAATAGTTGGAATTGGTTATCAGGAAAGTCAACACTGGATTCATTTCATGCCTGCTCAGTGCTGACTAGGATGGCTATTCTGCAAGGATGAGATCAGGTGGGTCAAAATGGTTTCTTTGCTACTCAGCTCTTTTGTGAATTGTTTATTCTTGAAATAGGGGTAGAATGGTTTTTAATTCCTGAAGATCTGAGTTAGTAAATGATTTAGTAATATCAAATCCTTCAGGCATCTGGATACATCTCTGGCTGAAAAGCAGAAACTTCCCCCAGACACCGATCACTGGTCGGGCATTTCTTGGATACAACCTGATGTCACAAAAGTTATAAATCAGGTGGTTATTTGAGTGGAACTCTGGTATATTGGTGAGACTGACCAGAATAAGAACCAGATTCCATATTTTCAAACCGATTTGTGCAGTGAGTGAGTGAACTGTCACAATAAACACATTCATGTTGAAATTTTTACTGAGATGCCATTTGCCAGCTTGAAAATAGAGACATTCAAAAAGTGTGCGTGTGAAATATCTATTAATTACTGAATAGGTATTGAGAACACTTTATGCAATGAAAGATAACTGTAAAACATTTTGGAAGCCAACTTGGGGTACAAGGAGTCAGGGAAAGATGAACTGATTTAAAGAAAGGGAAGTAAAATGTTGATCAGCCCATATGAAAGTAGAAAAGTAAGATGCAGCTTCGAAGGCAACAAAACTGAATGAGTTAAGACAGTGGAGATAGAAGCCAATCACTGTTCAAAATTGACACAGGGAGAATGATACAGGAGTCTATCCATTGCCTACTTTCCCAACTCACAATCTTGTTATTAACCAAGCTTCAGGAATGTTACTACTCGTTTTATACAGCAATTTAATCACAATAAACAATATTTATGCTGAATACAGTATATCCTTTAGGAACCGTTCTTAAATATTTATTTTTTATCATTACATTCCATTACTTGCCAAAGGCTATTTGATTTGATGCAAATCAGGAACCCAACCCCTTGATCCTGTTAAATTATTCATTTAGAACTGTCTGTAACAATCAGTGATGTCTTTCTGAATTCTGCATTATCGAGGCAAACATGATTAAAAAGAGCAAGGTAATGAGAACACCGGCCAGAATCTTTCTGCAACTCTGGGTGAGATGAGCCAGTGTGATTGGGAAAAATAAAGATAATGAAAGGTAAAGACTAATTTTATTAGGACCATTAATTTTATTTGTTTGCTTCACTGAGGATTGGCGGAAGGCAACTTCTCTTTACGTACCCCACAGCATCAGGAAAATGTGCTTAACAGCGAAACTGCAATCTTAATTGCTGCAGCAGTAGAGATAAACTGTATACATATTGCATGTTACAGCTCCAAAGCATATTTATAATGCTTAATAGCCGAATGCTTCAAATCGGGGGGACCAAAGCCTCAATCCCATCACTTTCCAGCTCCTGAATCTGCTTCCGTGATTTGTATACATATATTGAAATGTGAAATGGTCATCAATTCACAAAATGAGGAAGCAATAATTTCATTTTATTCACTGAGCACCATACAAAAGATTTACACCACACTTCATAACATTGCTTCAATTTTAAATGATAATCAGTATTCTTTACACAACTGAGGTTGAAGAGAATTTTCACAGTTGAAAAACTGAGAATAATTGAGTTCTTAGTCTGACTAGAAATATATATTTTTTAAAACATTGAAGGGAGCACCATAACAACTCTATTTTAGTAAAATTATTATTTTCCCCTAAACCACCCCTTATTTGAGAGCAGCTAATCAATAGCAGAATATGAACTTAGCCAAGCGATGGATATACATGCAACAAGGCATTTGACCAGGGTGAACCACTCTACCCATTAGGGGTTAGATTGAGGACCTTGGCATCTCCAAACTGGTTTTTGATTGATGTTAACCTATCCGTCTCTGTCAGACATGTCCCCTGAGAACCAGTTCAGCCCGAGGGAGATCCCTGGCTCAGCTGGTAGCACTCCCGCCTCAGAGTCAGAAGGTTGTGGGTTCAAGCCTTATACTGTACCTGTATTCAGAGACCAGAGTCTCTGTATTATTGGAGGTGCCATCCTTTGGATGAGATGTTTGAAATCCCATCTGTTGGTCAGATAAGCGTTAACAATTTTGTGGCACTAATCAAAAAGAGAAAGGAGTTTCTCCTGGTGTTCTGGCCAACATTCCTCCCAAAGATTCACTTCATGACTGTAGGACTTTACTGTGCACAAATTGGCTCCTGCATTTGTATACCACTTGCATAGCTATTCTCCACGATCGAACCTGATGGACACCATCATGAAGCCAATACTTCATCCAAACCAGATTCCTCACACACACCTATTTCCCAATCTAAATGCACTTTCCAGCACTGGGTCACGGCAAACAAGAGCAGAATCCCTGGCTGATGTCCTTCAATATCTCAAACCCCAAGGGTCAAATTATGAGCATCTCATTGAATCTCCAGATGGGTTTGAGTAAAGAAGGCCCTGCTGCCCATATGATCTCATCCGTCTAGAACCTCCATGTCACTGTCTTCCCATCACATCATTTGAAATGAGCCCCAACTCTGCACAGCCCAGGATTTGTACTTGTGATGTTTTAGTGTGTATGGCAGGGATGGAGCAAACACCTCTAATTAACACTATACTCAACTTGGGATCCCTTGATATTAACAATAGAAGTGAATTGTAGAAAATGTTAAATTCCTCATCATTACATCTCTGCTTAACAGGAGGAAAGAACTGCCTCTCAACTGAGACTACAGTACAAACTGAGATGGTTTTCTGGGGTCACCGCTGGACAAAACTGTGCAATAATTTTTCAGTCCCCTTTACTCTCCTCCATTACATATTTGCTGTATAATTGATGGGATTACCTCTGAAGGACATTATTTTAGTAACATTCACCACTCACCGTTAAGGGAATATGAAACATGGAATTTAAAAAATATGGACACTGAACAAGAGGTAAAAGGAAACTACGTCCTCTCAATTTCAAAGACACTGTATAAATGTAAATTGAAATCAGAATTGTAACTACAGGATCTTTAAGTGAAATAATTTCATTTTAAAAAGGTCTTTGTTTAAATTGCCTGTTAATTGCATTTTTGAAATGAGCATTTCTAATGCGGTTTTCTGGTTTTGAAGCCAGTTTTATTTGGGGGGGAGGGGGGGCTGGTGAGGGGGGAAATCATCTTGCTGCATCCTTCATCTTCTTCAAGCAAGTTTCCCTGTGCTATAAATAATATGCTTCAGCTGTTTATTGAAATTGCTCATAGAACACAACAGAAAGCACCTGCCATTAACAGGCAGATTCATATGGAACAGTGATACTGTAATACTCGAGAATATTCAGGCGGTGGACACACTCTCGTCTTTTTTTGTGGGGTTTGTGTGAGTAAAATTTGGTTTTGCATTGACATTTTCTCACTAACCTGTCTCCTATAAACAATAATATAAAGTGGGAGACTCATTTTTGCAGTTGTTGCATTAATAAAATATTGTCTGCTGTAATCTATCGTGTGCATCTGTTCAGTCCATGGAACATGTCTTCTATGAGTTTATGTTCCCCAGTGACTGGGTAGCAAAGGAAGGGGCAGCGAGGGGAGAGGAGGGAAGGGAAGAGAGAAAAACGATCAGACTAAAAAGCACATCTCATTAGAAAACTACTACTTTTGCAGAAAGCTGCAATATTGCAAAGTTACAGTCTGAGATTTACAGCAACATTAAAATCGCAGATTTTGTGTCTCATTACCCTGCCCTCACTACTGCACAAAATCCATCTAACTTTTCATTAAAAATTAATAGCCTTTTAGCAGCTTGGATCAGTTCATTAAAATATAATTACAGGAAGTATTTTTTCCAACTCAGTTTCCAGCTTATGGATACAGAGGGTATGATCTGATGAAAAATATCAGTTAGTGTTGCCTGAAGTGATTCATATTTTTTTAATAGCAAAATCCAATACAGTTAAACTAATGCTATTAGTGCCTCAAATTTCAATAATACTCAAAAAAGATATTCATCTCCTTCTGATTATTGGCAAATGTTCATTCAATCACAGGGACGTTCACGGAGCACACAGTGCTTTGCAAAACCCCTGGATGTACTCAGCTGGAAGAATGAGCATAAGGCTGTGCAATTGTATCCTCCATGTGTCTTCAAGCAAACAGACTGCTTGAGGCCAATCTGACTGATCTCCTTTGCAAAATCCTGGCCTGTTCATAGGATTCAAAGTTGATAAATTTCACAAATTGTTAACAGAAAAATTCAAATTGGAAATAATAGTAGTAATGTCAAAGACTAATGAACTGGTTCTACCCAAACTTACTAGCTTTTCTAGTAATTACTAGTAATTTCTGTTAGGAAACTGTTTTGATCAAGATGTGAAATGGACTGCGTACCAATTTTGGCACCCAGTGCTGGCATCAAGTACTACCACATCAGATATAATGTGGTTGGGGCAGAGGAAAACTTTCTATTCTCAGACAAACATTGCCTACTTTGCTTAAGTATTACATTCCTCACTTCTCCACCAAGTTTGTCTGTTCTTCTGAAAGACATGAAATGAAAAGGAAGTTTCACCTGATGCCTGGCTAATAATCCATAAGATGAATTGGTCATTGACCACATGCTGTTTAAGTAGTGAAGACAAATTGGCTGCTTATAAGAAGTCACCACACTTAACAGAAATTACATGTGAGGCATTTGAAGATGTTATTGCTTCTTCTGTCAGATTTAGTAAAGCTAATTCAGGCCATACAGCTTGTCCTGTTGTCAACATCCTCTCCCAGTTTCCAAGTGCCTTTACAGTTAGTACCCTTCCCATGTTTTTTTCTTTCATTTTTCACTACATAAATTAATGTGTCCAATTATTTTGCTATTTTCTCTACTCTGGCATATGGCTCACTGCTCCCGGTCTGGTCTCCTGTCGTTGGGGTGCAATTCCGCAGGTACTGGTTGCCCTCCTGTACCCTCTCAACCACGGTAGAGTCTTGCCAGTGAGCGTCAGCAGACTACTCAAATCTGACCTCTTCCCACATGGCTGTCACACATACACACACACACATACACACACACAGTGTTGGGTGTTGAAGAGGAACAAGGAGCAGGACCCTGGATTTTTTTCTCTCCCAAACCCTGGGGAGGCCAGAAACAATTTATCTTCCTATGCAATACGACTGAGACCAGCAAACTCAGCATGGGTCAGGTTTAGAAACTGCAAACTCCTGGTCCGTGCAGCTCTGTCCACTATACCAGAGATGGCCAACTAGCAGCCCATGGCATGCAGCCCAGGTAAGTATTCTACGCATGTGTAATCCTTGGCCCTCGTGTTGTCTGGTATAATGGTATATTCACTGCACTATACCATTGGGGCTGCTGAATATTTTGAGTGGGTCAACTTTAATTTCCCATTTTTAACATAGAATGATAGAATTATACAGCGCAGGAGGCCATTTGACTCACCGTGTTTGTGGCCAGCACAAGAGTTGTCTTAATCAATACTGCTCCCCCACTCTTCCTCATAGCCACGCACACCTGTCCTCCCTAAATAACTATCAACTTCTCTCTTAAATGTATAATATTAAAAGGAATAACCCTGAAACTGAAGTCCCTCATTCCTGGTACCATCCTGGTAAATCTGCTTTGCACCCTCTCCATTACCATGGCAACCTTCCTAATGTGTGGTGCCCAGACCTGAACATAGTACTCCAGATTAGGCCTAACCAATGTTTTATAAAGGTTCATCATAACTTCCTGACTATGTGTTCTATGCCCCTATTTATACAGCCTAGTAACCTGTATCCTTTTTCAAAAAAAGCTTTATCTACCTGTCCTGGCACCTTCAAAGATTTATTTATTTGAACCGCCCAGGAATCTCTGCTCCTTCACCTCCTTTAAGATTCTACCAGCTAGCTTATACTGCCTCTCCTCATTCTTCCTTTCAAAATGCATCACTTCACATTTATCCACAATAAACTTTGTCTGCAATATATCTGCCCATTTTTACCAGCCTGCCTATGTTCTCTTGTAGTTGGCTACTATCCTCCTCACTGTTTACTACTTTTCCCAGGTTTGTATAATCTGCAAACTTGGAAATTGTACTCCCGTCCAGGTCATCTATATAGATCCAAAACAGCAGAGGTCCCAGTACTGACCCCTGGGGATCGGTACTGGGACACCATTACATACTTCCCTCCAAACAGAAAGCATGAACCAGTGCATGTGGATTAGTGTTTATAGACTCGGAGTTACCTGTGAGCTCCTCGACCATCTCCTGAGAATCACAACAAAGCAATAGAATAGACTGATCATCAACCACCAGGTGTAAGTGATAAAGAACAGACACAAGATCATAATACCTTAACCATAATGCAAAGAAATGTGAGGTTTCATACAATTAGGATGCTAAGTGTGGTCTGAGATCATTTTATGACTCAATACTCTGCCATTGAATTCAATTTGTGTTATAATAAGACAAACAAAAACACCAACAGTGAAGACACATGGCAATCTAGAGCCACATCAGTGCAAATGAGTGTTAGTTCCATATTTGGCTCCAGCCTGCCACACAATTGTGCATTTATCTCCATTATATCAGGCAGCTGGAGCTTTTAGTGGAAGGTTTATTGCTCCTATACAAATGTAAAAGGCACGAAGCAGAAAATGGAATCTTGCACGTTCCAGAAATAGGAACACAGGTGTCCTCTGATTTCCAGTGATTAATGGCCTTGTTCGAAGAAGAACACAATATGCAATTAGAGCCTTATGGTGAGAATTCAGGGAGAAAGATGTACTGTCTGTGCAATTAGCAGCTAAAGTACAACATAGCAAAAATCGATTTAGAGAGATGCTCATTAATGTGTTTAGTGTTTTCGGGAGGAGAAACTGCAATATCCAATAACTTAAAGAGGATTCCAGCAACCTTTCAACTTGCATCTTGTAGTTCTGATTCACCCTGTTATTACCTGTCAGGAATTTAGAGTGCTAGCACCACTCAGAACTCTACCACTCAACATTATTTTGTTCATTTATTTTGTCCTGAGCTCTCAAATACTCTATATAATTATTTAGCCACACTAATTGGTCATCCTTAAGTACTTGTACTATTTAGCTAATATTAGAGCTGCAGTGGTCATCCTAACAGGTTGGGGAAGCTAAGCCTTGCCCATTCTCTATTTGTCAGAATCCCAATGCCTTCTGCACTATTTTTTAGCCTCTGCTTTATTAAAGGCAGCTACTATGCTATGTCTGTAATTAGACAGAATATTATGTGTGTCTTTTAAGGGAGCATTATTCAATTTTAGATACAGCATAAGGCAAATTTGCTCATTATACTTGCGTTACAATGAGGTTCAGGTACGTTTCAGTTCTGGAAACAAACTGTTCTTGACCACAAACATCCAGGATACTCTAAAGTCTAAACCATGCTTAGATCAAAACTGAATGAGATATTTTTGTTACTGCAATTAGCAGTTCAAAATGTTATGTTAAAATCAGGCTAGAAATCTGAATTAGCCTGTTCATCTCTGTGTCTCTTTTTTCTGTCTTTCTTTCCATCTCTGATCCTCTTTACCGCAATTTTCCAGCAACTGTGTGTGCGCAATGCTTTGCCACTCAAAACTCCATTCTGGCATGTGGAGAAGTTAGGAGTGTCTGGGATTTGAGGTGCACGGGTGGGACTTTCATTGCCTTGTGGTGATTGATTGGTCAGGATGGGAATGTTGAACAGTTGGAAGAAAGTTCACCTCTGATGTGGAAAACTTGAGCGCAAGTCTCAACAAAGAGCAACTATGATTGGGAGCAAGTCACGTTTCCAGAATTGCAAAAAACACTCACCAAATTAAGATTGAATTTAGAAATCATTTACAATTCTTGACAAAAAAAATCTTACTGGAAGCTTTTTTCCTGCCACAGTTTTCTGGTTTGTAATTGTGAATGCTATCATGGCATCCTGATGATTTTATCACTTTATTTCTCATCATCAATTAATTTATACTCATCAAATGGCACAGAAGAACATCTGCTCTTTATTCTGTCGCATCTCATCTCCTCACATCAGCTCATCCGTGGTCTCAAACCCACACCCATTTTGATCCAAGTGGTGAAAAAGAATCTGAATACTACAGACCACAAACACTTCCTCGAGACTCCGTTGCCTAATAAATTTTGTCCAAAAGAGTTGTAATAGAAATGAAGTCACAATTATCTTGTGATTGAAAGACTGTAATTCAGCAGATTCTTTAATTTGATGAGTTAACACAGAATTAATTTCTATTACTATATTTTGCAAAACGTTTGAGCACTAGGGACTTTTTTTTAAGTGTATTAAATTCCAAAACTACATATCAGTGACTATCAGTGTAACTCGGCTTGCCGCTTACTGTGTCTGCTTTAGGACAGTACAATTCAAAACTTCTAGCAAACACGTTTATCACTTTCCTTGAGGGGGTATTATTTGATAGTTTCAATGGATGATACTTTAGTCACTTCAAAGGCAAGTCACAATGCCATCTCCTTTGCAGGTCCTATTGTTGTCTTGGATTCGGGTGTAAGTGTGTAAGATATTGCGTAAAGCTCATGTTTCCTGTGTGGCTGCACACGTAGATAAATTCACTTTTTCTTTGTGGCTCAATACCAGTATTTGGAATATCCATGGTCCACATACTGTAGGGTATATATAGTTCATATTATCAAGAATTTCATCCTCTGAATATTGCCTTTCATTAACATTGAAATCTAAATTATATATATATCTGTATATTTAAAAAATAACTAACTTGCATATATTTCATATTTGCTAAACAAGAAAGCACAAATGATGGATATGTTAACAGGGCAATGCTTTCCTGGGACTGGATGCTCTGAAATCATTCCCTGCAGGATTGTATACTGTATATGGCTGCAGTAGGTCGGATACCTTTGCTTGCAAAGAAAAATTGGGGCGAAGAAAAATTCAAAACTCTTCTGCAAACCATCTTTGTTGAATTGTTTGAAAGGGATTTGAGAAACAAAGGCCTAAAAGGAAGGAAACTGAATCAAATGTATTTGTTAAGGTTCAATTCTCCAGATTCAAAGCAGCTGCTTTCCAGACACTTCAAACAGGAGAAGTGTGCGATCCTGGCTTCTCCTGAGATTACCACAAACCCTTTTGGGGAACGAGTCTCCAGCAGATGCCGGGTCAGAGAGAAAATTATTTATAATTACAATAACATGTAGCCACTTTATAAACAAGCGGACTGACACAGTGAAAGACAGATGGCACCAGAATCTATTGCTCAAATGCACTTATATCTGGGAGAGGAAAAGGAAAGAAATGAATATTAAAATATATAGGCAGCTGACGTGATTGACACTTCTGCAACTAGTCAAGGATTTGTCCACTGTAACTTTATCGTATCACGGGAACTGCTGTATCAGTAATAATTCAAAGTGATGAACTAGCTAGAAAATGATTACATTACCTGTCTTGTTGGATACGCTCCGTGCTATTCCAGTTGACCATGCAAGTGCTTTGCTATGTTAAAAAATAGCTAAGTGTGCCAAGCTACATTGAAAGAGCACAAGGTGTTACTTCACGTAATATGAGGAATAGTGCTTGGATTACTGGCACGATCCGGCACATTTCACGCTTTAAACTGTAGTTTAAACTGATTGATTTCCATTACTTCCTCCCACTTCACGATTGCTTGAGTTAGTATAATACTGTAATAATAATCCTTGCATTTGATATAGCGCCTTTCACATCTTTTAGACGTCTCAAAGTGCTTCACTGTAAATATAAATAGTACAATTCACTGTAAAGTGAATTGACTGTATATTTGTGGGCGATATGCGGCAGCCAATTGCGCACAGCAGCGTCCCACAAACAGTCTTGGATTGGCATGACCAAATTTATTATTGTTTCTTTTTTGAGGGATTATTATTATTAGGCATGTGGAGTAAGGAAAGGTATCAGTAAATTGCATGGAACTAATTTGAAATACTTCCCATAATGAATATAAAAACAGGTTATTGGGAAAAGGCACAAAATTGGTATTGGAGTAAATAGTTAGTGGAGGATCTAGCAACAGCCAAGGACTTGGTGGGCCAAATATCCCATAATTTACACAGTTCTATGTATAGTCTGATTCTGTGATATATAGAAAATAGGATTAGTGCCCTGACAACTGACAAAATAAATCTAAATCTCTTTGTTTGTCAATAGAGTAGACTGATTGCTGAAGGTTGCTGGATATCAGAATACCTCCCCACAAAATAAATGGGTAAATCCAAATCCCTAAAATGGCTTATATTACACAGAATAAATCACCAAAGTAAATTCTTGGCAGCAATATATTAGAGTTCAGATTAAATTGTATTAAAACATCTACACACTACGGCCCGCGATATATCGATATATCGATAAAACCCAATATAATTTTCACATCGATACGCCGATATAGGCATTTCAAAAATATCGATATATCGAGGTAAAAAATCGGGATGCTGGCACACTGAACTACAAGACCCAGAATGCTCATCTCTATACACAATGCACAGACCGAGGTGCAAAGCCGCCATATTGTATTCATAGTCCCTGAATACAATATACAGGTATGCAAGGGCTGAGGGGGTGAGAGAGACGGCTGGGGGTGGGGGGGTGAGGGGGAGAGAGACTGCTGGGGGGGGGATGAGGGGGAGAGAGACGGCTGGGGGTGGGGGGGTGAGGGGGAGAGAGACTGCTGGGGGGGGGATGAGGGGGAGAGAGACGGCTGGGGGGAGGGGGAGAGAGACGGCTGGGGGGGGGGGGGGGAGAGGGGGAGAGAGACGGCTGGGGGGAGGGGGAGAGACAGCTGGGGGGAGGGGGAGAGAGACGGCTGGGGGGGGGGGGGGGAGAGGGGGAGAGAGACGGCTGGGGGGAGGGGGAGAGACAGCTGGGGGGAGGGGGAGAGAGACGGCTGGGGGGGGGATGAGGGGGAGAGAGACGGCTGGGGGTGGGGGGGTGAGGGGGAGAGAGACTGCTGGGGGGGGGATGAGGGGGAGAGAGACGGCTGGGGGGGGGGGGAGAGAGACGGCTGGGGGGGGGAGAGGGACGGCTGGGGGGAGGGGGAGAGACACGGTTGGGGGGGGGGGGGGAGAGGGGGAGAGAGACGGCTGGGGGGGGGAGAGAGACGGCTGGGAGGGGGAGAGGGGGAGAGAGATGGCTGGGGGGGGGGGAGAGAGACGGCTGGGGGGGGGGGGAGAGAGACGGCTGGGGGGAGGGGGAGAGACAGCTGGGGGGGGGGTGGAGAGGGACGGCTGGGGGGGAGGAGGGGGAGAGAGACGGCTGGGGGGATGGGGAGAGAGACGGCTGGGGAGAGGGGGAGAGAGACTGCTGGGGGGAGGGGGAGAGAGACGGTTGTGGGGGGAGAGACGGCTGGGGGGGGGGGAGGGAGAGAGAGACGGCGGGGGGGCGGAGGGGGGGGGAGAAAGAGACGGTGGTGGTGGGGGAGAGAGACGACGGGCGTGGGGGGTGCGAGAGAGGGACGGCGGGGGGGGGTGTGGGGGGTGGGGGGGAGAGAGACGGGGTGGATGTGATAATATACAGATAGATAGAGATGGGGGGGATGTGAGAGAGGAGAGAGGGAGATTGACACAGAGACACACAAACAGAAAAACACAGAGATGGAGAGAGTGAGAGACACAGAGAGAGAAAGATATTTACCTCCTGAGAAGATAGGCCCCGAATGCGCGCGCATTCCGGGTGCGCGCGCACTCCGAATGCGCGCGCGCATGTGCAGTACGAAGAAACTGAAAATATCGATATTTCTGTATATCTCGATATGAGCCCATCGATATATCTAATCGGAAAATTTTCCATATCGACGGACCCTACTACACACATCCATTTTAAGAGTTATCTTGGTTTAGCTGGTAAGACAGGTGCATCATGACATTTATAGCTTTGTCAATACTCTCCTTTTACCTTTGTTTCTAGAATTCTTTCATGTCCCTTATACATCTTTCCAAGCTTCTCCCTTTCTCTTCTATAGTGTACAGTAGATATTATTGTGGATATTCACAGCAAGTCACAGCAGGTAATTTGACTGAATGGCCAGTCGGAAAGTTATTTCAGGTTTGTCCAAAGTACTCAAGGACAAGCAGTAGATGAGTTTATATGAACTGCAAACAAACTGTTACAGAAATTATTATTGGCCACTGTGGGTTCAAGCCCCAAGTGAGGATTTGAACTTGTAGTCTAGGTTGACACTCTAGTGCAGCAGTGTATTGCCAAGATGTTAAAACTGAAGTGTTGTCTGTCTATTTAGGTAATATTACTGATCCACATTGTTACACAATTCGAAAATAGGTGGGAATTTCTCCCATTGCAATCCTCCACATTAATTTGTTGTTTGCCTAATGGCTGTTTTGGGGACTTTACTGTGCATAAAATGGCTGCTGCATTTGCTGACAACAGTATGACGTTAATTGCTCTGAGACATTTTGACATTGTAAAAGTGCAATCTTTTCCTTTCTTAATGACTGGATGTCTGGATGACTGAGCTGAAGAGTTTAAAATATTCTGATACTGTACGTATGAATAAAACAAGCAAAATGCAAACCCAAGTACCCGTTTCATCCATTCCTTCAGAATGGATGAAACAGGGTTTGCATTTAACTGAGCTACACACTTATTTTTTTAAACAGCTACTACTATAATTCACCTAATAAACCAACAATTGCAGCTCCATTGTCTGACTTTCTGGAAACCGTGCATTAGTCTTGAGGTTAGTTGCCTGTATAACTGATGTGTGTGCAGCTCTTGCAGACATAGTTACTGTACAGTAAGTCACCATCCATCAGTTATTCACAGAGCTGTCGGTGGTTGACAGGGAAACACAGGCTGCAGCAACAAAGACAATGAGGTTGCACTTGATTTATTGCAAGACTTTTAGCACAGCCAATACGTCCACCGCACTCAAACAATCAAGCACCTGTAACTTCACTCCAGTTTGCACTTATATAAAACTTCTCTTCTCTCTCACCCCCATGATAAAACAGCAATTTCTTTGTAGCAGTAATAGCAGGTCAGTACCTTAATTTGTCAAATTACATGGTTGATGGGATATAAAACTAACAGCATGATTAAACAAAACCGATTGTTGAATTGGAAATAAAATTGCATACAATGTAGAATGTTGGTACGGCAACAGACGGTAAGGTTATTTCCAGTGATCAGCAAGTCAGTAATGAGAGAGCATGGATTTAAAATCATCAAAAATGGAATTAAAGGGAGATTAGAATAAAATAAAACCATATCTCTTGATGTTTTTACTTCTAAAATGTTTCACTAATTCCTTGTGAATTATTCTGTTGAACCAGCGGTCAATATCCAGTTAGTCTAATAAATTCCACAGTCCGATAACTCTTTCAGTGAATTCTTATTCCTAATTATTCTGCAAAATATCCAAAGACCATGCCACCACATTACCACTGAAGGTAATAGCTTTTTCCTCCCCCAGTTACCGTTCGTACCTCTTTGGAATCTTAAGCACTTCTATTGCATTTCTTCTTAACATCCTTCGTTTCAAAACAATTTAGCCATCCTCTTCCCAACTATATTTTCTGTTTGAATTTATAGTTTTGCTTTCTTGGACTATAAACCTGTCTAATCACACTGGTCCAGATTTACACAGAGGATCACGGATTTACTGACCTTGAAACATCTGATAAGTTCCTTGAATTTTTGAATTAATCTTCAATAGCTCTTCCTCACCACAAATCGAGGTTAGAGCTGGCAGTGATCCTTCTAAACCTGGACTGACCTTAATTCAGTAGGAAATTCAATATTCTTTAATGGGGGGGTGGGGGGGAGAGAGGTGGGATGGTGGGTGTTGAGCGAGAGAGAGAAGAAAAATCATGCTGCTGAAGCTTCAGAGCCTAAACCCTGTTTGTCAGAAACAAACTGAACAGTTCTGTTCAGTTAATGACTCAGACCCAAAGGCGAATGTTAATAATAAATAATAATCCTTGCATTTGATGTAGCACCGTATCACGTTGTTGAGACATCTCAAAAGTACTTCACGGATTATTCAGTGAAAGTGTTTTTCAGTGTATTCTGTGGGCAAAATACGGCCGTCAGTTGTGCACAGTAATATCACATAAACAGACATGGAGTAAGTGACCAATTTTATCTGGAAGGGGATTTAGTGGCCCAGACACTAGGAGAAACTCCTTTCTCTTTTCAAATCTTGCCATGGGATCTTGCCATGGGATACTCCTGACGTGAAAGGTGCTATTTAGTGTAATTTTAATGTTGTTGTTTAAAGTCCACTTGAACAGGCAAACGCGACTGCAGTTAACATATCATCTGAAGAACGCCACCTCCAACAATGCAACACCCCGCCTAGCACTGCATTAGAATTTTAGCTTAGACCATGTGATTCCTTACATAAGTCATATGAGTAGTGGAGTCCTGTAACGCTGTGGTCAGTCACTTGGGATGTCCTCCTGCCGTGAAAGGCACTATACAAATGTAATTTTGTTGGTGTTATAGAGCACTCGCCTAGCAAGTGAGAGACCTGGGTTTAATTCCAGGCAGGGTAAAACCTTGGGCACGTTTCCTTTCTCCACACGCTTAATAATAATCCCTCCCCAAAAAATTGGTCATTTCAATTCACGACTGTTTGTGGGACACTGCGGTGCGCAATTGGCGCTTCGCCCACAAATATACAGTCAATTTGCTTTACGGTATATTCTGTGAAGTGCTTTGAGACATCTGGAAGACGTGAAAAGTGCTATATCAAATGCAAGGATTATTATTATTATTCCTAGTTCTGATATGGAGCTCGAACCCACGACCTTCTGATTCAAAGAGGAGAGTGCTGTCACTATACCAGGCTGACACAGTTCACATTAGAAGTTAATTTCTTCTATTGAGGTGTCGCTGAATACAACATAGAATCATAGAATTGTACAGCACAGAAGGAGGCCACATTGTGTTTGTGGCTGCACTTAGAAAAGAGCTGACCAAATCAATCCCATTCCCCCTCTCTCTCCCCACCTGTCCTCCCCAAATAATTAATACTTCTCTCTTAAAAGCTATTGTTAGATCAGCTTCCACCAATCTTTCAGACAATGCATTGCAGATCTGAACATGTGCTGAGTTACATCCGACTTGCAAGTCAAGTGTTTGTTCTTCTAGACAATATCAACAGATACATCAGGAGTTTGAATTTGTTGATGAAACTTCTGGAATCCCCCATGCAGACTCCAGTAGACAGAGACTAAGCCAGATATTCATACGACTGAGTGGAGGAGAGACAACGTGAAAGAAGCTATCCAAATGTAATTTTGTTGTTGCTGTTATAACAAAGATAAGTAAGGTCTTCATATATCTCAGATGTGTGGAGATACCCAAAAAATCCAGTTTCCTGACCTAGATTCATAGATTCATAGAATTTTACGGCACAAAAGGAGGCCATTCGGCCCATCTAGTCTGTGCCGGCTCTTTGAAAAGAGCGATTCAATCCCACTGCCCTGCCCGCTCCCCATAGCCTAATAGACCTGTTCTCCCTAAATAAAGATCGAATTCCCTTTTAAAAGTTGTTATCGAATCAGCCTCCACCACCTTTTCAGGCAATGCATTCCAGATTCGAACAACTTGCTGAGTGAAAACATTTCTCCTCAGCTCCCCTCTACTTCGCCTTGAAACTATTTTAAATCCGTGACCACGAGTCACAGATTCACCCATGAGTGGAAATAGTTTTTCTCTATTTGCCCTGTCGAAACCCCTCATGATCTTATAAACCTCTATTAGGTCTCCCCTCAATCTTCTCTGCTCCAGAGAGAATAACCCTAGCCTATCTAGCCTCTCCTCATAGCTGAAGTCCCTCAATCCTGGCACCATCCTAGTAAATCTTCGTTGTACCCTTTCCAATGCCTTCACATCCTTTCTGTAGTGTGGTGACCAAAATTGAACACAGTATTCCAGCTGAGGCCTCACCAAAGTCTTATAGAGGTTAGTCAGCACTTCCTGACTTTTGTACTCTATACCCCTATTTATAAAGCCTAGTATCCCATATGCCTTCTTAACAGCCTTGTCTACCTGTCCTGCCACCTTCAACGAGTCACTAACACAAATCCCCAGGTCTCTCTGTTCCTTCACACCATTTAAAATTGTACTATCTAGCCTATATTGCCTCCCTTCATTTCTTCTCCCAAAATGCATCACCTCACACTTCTCTGCATTAAACTTCATCTGCCATGTGTCTGCCCACTTTACCAATTTGTCTATATCCTCTTGCAGATGGCTACTATCCTCCTCACTATTTACTATTCTCCCTAACTTAGTGTCATCTGCAAACTTGGAAACTGTACTCCGTACACCCAAGTCCAGATCATTGATGTAGATTACAAACAGCAATGGTCCCAAAACTGATCCCTGTGGCACACCACTGCTCACTTCCCTCCAATCTGAAAAACAGCCGCTCACTACAACTCTCTGCTTTCTGTCTCGCAGCCAGTTGTGGATCCACGCTGCCACTGTCCCTTTTACGACATGGGCCTTTAATTTCATAATAAGTCTCTCATGTGGCACTTTGTCAAATGCCTTTTGAAAGTCCATGTAAACTACATCAACTGCGCTACCATTATCCACCCATTCCGTTACCTCATCAAAAAATTATATCAGATTTGTAAGGCAAGATTTGCCTTTAACAAATCCGTGTTGACTGTCCTTTATTAGCCTATTTCTTTCTAAGTGAAGATCTACCTTGTCCCTGATTATGGACTCTAGAAGTTTGCCCACTACCGACGTTAGACTGACTGGTCTGTAGTTACCAGGCTTGTCCTTCTGCCCCTTTTTATACAAAGGAGTAACATTAGCTATCCTCCAGTCCTCTGGCACGACCCCTGTGTCCAAGGAAGATTGAAAGATCGTGGCCAGAGTCCCTGCTATTTGCTCCCGTGCCTCACTTAGTAACCTAGGGTGCATCCCATCTGGACCAGGTGACTTATCCACCTTGAGCGACGTCAACCTTTTTAGAACTTCCTCTCTGGTTATAATTATTCTATCCATTTCTCCTACCCTCTCCTCCAATACCATGGCATTGGCTGTATCCTTTTCTTTTGTGAAGACAGAGGCGAAGTACTCATTCAGTACATCAGCCATGCCCTCTGCCTCCACGATGAGATTTCCTCCTAGGTCCCTAATTGGCCCCACCCTCTCCTTGACCAACCTTTTACTCTTAATATGTTGGTAAAAAACCTTAGGGTTCCCCTTAATCTTACTCGCTAATTGTTTTTCATGCAGTCTCTTTGCCCCTCTAACTTCCTTTTTTAGTTCTATCCTACACTTCCTATATTCTGCTTGGTTCCCTTCTGAATTTTGAGCCTGACACTTATCATAAGCCTCTTTTTTTTGTTTTATTTTGGCCCCGATTTCCTTAGTCATCCAGGGAGGTTTGGATGCCTTACATTTCACCTTTGTGGGGATGCTTTTGACCTGTGCCTGAACTATCTCCTCTTTGAACGCTGCCCACTGCTCGTTAGTTGTCTTACCTGCCAATTTTTCTTTCCAATCCACCTTGGCTAGGTCCCACCTCAACTCATTGAAATTAGCCCTTTTCCAGTTGAGTGTCCTCACCTGTGATCGTTCCTTATCCCTTTCCATAATTATTCTGAATCTAACGATATTGTGGTCACTATTCCCTAGATGCTCACCTACAGAAACCTGTTGAACTTGCCCTACCTCATTTCCCAAAACTAGATCCAGCAATGCTTCTTTCCTCGTTGGACTGGAAACATACTGATCAAGAAAGTTGTCCTGCACACACTTCAGGAATTCTTCTCCCTCCTTGCCCTTTACTCTACTATTCTGCCAGTCTATGTTGGGATAGTTGAAGTCACCCATTATCACTACTCTATTAGCTCTGCATTTCTCCGTGATACGCTTGCAGATCTGCTTGTCTATCTCCTCCCCACTATTTGGTGGTCTATAGTATACCCCTAACAGTGTAACTGCACCTTTTTTATTCCTCATTTCTAACCAGATAGATTCGGTTTTTAGTCCTTCTTCCACCTCGTTCCTTTCTAAGGCAGTCACTGAGTCCTTAACTAAAATTGCCACCCCGCCCCCTTTTCTCCCTTCTCTATCCCTCCTGAATACATTATAACCAGGAATGTTCAACTCCCATTCCTGCCCATGCTGGAGCCAAGTCTCTGTTACTGCTATAACATCATATCGCCTCGCAGCAACCTGAGCCTGCAGCTCACCAATTTTATTTCTCAAACTTCGTGCATTTACATACATGCACTCTGAGGCACAAATTACTTCCTCTGCACTTTTCTCCCGTCTTACCCTTACCCCTGTCCTCTTTGTTACCCCTCCCGTATCTGAACTACTGATCAGTTTCCCACCCTCACCCCCCGGGATTAGTTTAAAGCCCCCCCCACAAAACTCGACAACCTCCCTGCAAGCTCCCTCAACCACTCTTTCTGGCAACGTAAAGAAATACTTCTTGATGTCTCTTCCAAACCTGCTCTTAAAGAGGAACTCGAGCAAGAGTCTACAATAGAGGTGTCTAATTTCCCTCTTGCACTGAGGATAAGAAAATACTTTAGTCTCTTTCATTCTCACTCTCTTCCTCAGTTGATGATTAGGCTCATAGGCTGTGCGGTTCCCTCGTACACATTGAGGAAGCTGATACGGGGAGCACTAACTTATTTAATTATCCCTGAACTGTAGCTGGAATGAAAACCAGCTGCAAATCTATCCTGTGATGGCTGCTGGACAGCATGTGTGAGTGGACATCAGATAAGGATAGGAATAGGGTTGGCTACATCGTTCCCTGTGGTCAAACAGTCTGTTAGCAATCACTCAGTTGGCATAAATATGCAGAGTGACCACTTGGACAAGGTGCTGAAGGCCTCCTTTAGAGCCCTTCTGACCCAACAAGTCACTACATTCAGGATAAGAAGCAGGAAAATTGGGGTTGGTGGGGTTGGGGTTAGTGTTGGAGAACCGAATGGGAGCAAGACAGCCTCTTGAAGGTGTTTAGAGAGTTACCAGTATTATGATTCCATGTCATGTTCACTACACTTACAGTCCACAGTAAGGCTGGGTTTGATGTGCACATTACATTTCCAGAACATTGTCAGGATTGTCCGTAATGATTGTTCTAGTTTTGCACTTTTGATAGGCCAAAAATGAACAATGTAACAATACTCTTTATCTACTGTCCCCTCCACCCTCTGCATCAAAGTCAAAATTGACAATCATTAAGATTAAATCGCTGTGAAATTGGTGACAGAAAAGAACAGCTGGATGTCTTGTAACAACACTACAGCACGGTAAAGTAGATAATCATGCGTGATCAATGAGTGTGAGAGGGTTAAAATGTAAATACAATTCAATTGTATTTTTGATTGCTGTTTTTCCCCCAAGCAAATTTGGAGGGGGAGAAACTTCCAGTTGTAAATCTGAAATTGTGAAACAAGACTAATAACTGGTGAACAAATTGCATGCAATGTGAACCAGGCATTATGGAAACAATAGATTTCACTGCTATGCCCCTAGGATCACCTCTTCTCTGCTGACAGTATATAAATTGACAATAATTTTCTCCATTCAGATCAGGATAAAAACCTCCACTGAATGAATACCTGCCTCCTCAGGGCAATAGAACACAAGTTACTGCCCGGGCTGGAGAAACCCAATGCACAACTGATGGCTGGTGTAAGCAGCAGGTATCTAGACCAATTTACTTACAGTTAGAGCAAATTTCCACATAGACCAATCTTCAGAGCTACACCCACTCTCCACTGATACTATCCAGTAACTCTATGTATTAACAACTTGGAGATGGTTCATTCACAAGCCAAGCTGTTGATTTCTCCTGCAGCTTAACCATCTCTTGTCCTCTTGCTGATAACCAAGAGAGAACAAACCAGATCTTATTTTATCTAACGAAGTATGAAAAGACAACAGTGCAAATGCAAGGATTATTATTATTATAATTTCCTTAGTGGTTGCCCAGTCAAGTCAGTGGCCACCTGATGAGGTAGACATCAACCATTTATAACCTGGTCAATGAAACTTTAGACCAAACCGACTGTTCTATAACAAATAAAAGGCAAAATACTATAACTGATGGAAATCTGAAATAAAACAGAACTCACTGGGACCAGGCAGCAGGTCAGCATCTATGGAGAGAGGAAAATGAGTCAACTTTTCAGGTCAATAACCTTTGTTAGGACATTCTCTCTCCATAGATGCTGCCGGACCTGCTGCACCTTCCAACGACTTCTGTTTTTATGTTCGATAACAAAGTTCCCTTTTATATGATTTAGCATCTTTGGTTGAAACAACTCTAAGTACTCATATGAGTTATTCTGAAATTTATGATTTATGAAGGTAAGCATAACAGATAATGTGCACTCGCAATATCCCACACACGGCAACAAGATAATTGACCACTTAAATTCAGTTTGCTTTTAGATGAAGGCAATGTAGTAGCCAGGACACCATGAGAACTTCATGCATTTTTTTAAACTAAAATAGTGTCATTGGATATTTAACACAAACCTCAAAAAACAAAACAGATCTTTAATTATCGCATCCTATCTGACGTCCACACTTCTGACAATCAACATCCCCTCAATTCAGCAAACTTCTACTACGATTGCTTATATCAAATGCAAGGAGGATTATTATTATTATGCACCGTTTCATATTAATGTGACTGCAATGTGGGTCCATTTTAGTGCAAAATGTAAAAAAAAACAATAACTGATAATAAAACTGGAATTCAGTCTCCATTTCACTTTCGTGAGAGTATCAGGTGTCAATCAATTTCAGTTAACTTTAATATCTGCACTTTCAAAAAGCGGTGCTTTAAATATTTATTTCCAATGGTTGCAAAGGGATTGCTTTCAAACAGGTCACACATCAGACACATCAACATTAGACATCACTGGCAATACATTACACTGGGCTCACTGTCACCTTTGGAGACTTTACCTACAGAAAACTCAATCGCCATCATACTTAAAAATCACGCATTATTTGTCAAGTCAAATACCTTAAAGCATAAAGAGGACATAAAGGATCTAGATGCATAACAATGAGGAAGAAAATGTATCAAGTGTGAATTGTATAAGGTTGAATGCATTCATAAATAAATCAAATCAATAAATCAAAATGGGTTTAATGTGCCAAACGTCTAGTGTGTGCAAAGCCTCCCGAATTGCTGATGCATCACGTTCAAAGCAAGTAGTGAGATTCCCCCTCCAGCAGGTCTAATGACTTCCTTTCCCCCAATATCATGTTAACTATGATGGACAATGATAACTCGCTGAATCACAGCGTCAGGCGCTTTAATGGGGAACACGGCATGACCCTGATATTGACAGCTATCACACGTCCAGGGAAATGTAATAACAGCGTTAATAAAAGTGAAAGATCTGTTGCACAAGTTTATAAAAGTAAGAACTGCATTAGTTTAAAAAGAAAAGCCAAGTCAATATGAGGACATTCACTGATAACATAGGCAATGCACACGTGGGGCAATAGTCATCAATAATAATAATCCTTGCATTTGATATAACACCTGATCAAGTCTTTGAGAAGTCGCACAGCGCTTCACAGAATATACTATAAAGCAAATTGACTGTATATTTGTGGGTGAAACGCAGCAGCCAATTGCACACAGCAGTGTCCCACAAACAATCATGGATTGAAATGACCAATTCATTATTTTTGATTTTTTGATGGATTACTATTAGGCGTGTGGAGTAAGGAAACTTGCCCAAGGTCTAGATCCTGCCCAGAATCAAACCCAGTTTCTCTCGCTTGTAAAGTGAGTGCTCCAACCACTGAGCTACAGGACTCCACAAGTACAGATGTGATGCTGATGAAATCACCATTGCTAGGTTACTAGATCCCACTGATTTCAAAGAAGTTTTGTGTGAAAATCGATGTGTAGAAATTCCACCTACACCTAAATTAAATATATCACTTTAAGAGTTACCAGAATTTGAGAATGTTAAACACCATCTTTAATTTTCAAAAGTTTTCTTTACTTTCTTTCAAAAATGATAGAAAACATGCTGCAAAGTTAAACTGAATTCAATATTTAGTGAAATTCTGCATACTCTGAAATAATTAATAAATTTCAGTACTTCTGTATATTGATAAAAATAAATGAAGACCTAAGTAAAGTCTAACAGTCTCAGAAACCTTGACATCATGTGCCATGAGATCACTAGATACTGTATCAAGCAAACAACCACGTCTTTGAGATGTCTCACAGCGCTTCATAGAATATACTGAAAAGTGAATTGATTGTATATTTTATGGCAAAATAATAACAAAATGTAGAACAAGAAACAAAATCTTGACTGAAAGTGCAAATATCTATCGAATTACTATGTGCTTGAGGTGAGATAATAATAATCCTTGCATTTGATATAGCGCTTTTCACATCTTATCGACGTCCCAAAGCACTTCACAGAATATACTGTAAAGTGAATTGACTGTATATATTTGTAGGCGAATCGCGGCAGCCAATTGTGCACAGCAGTGTCCCATGCACAGTCGTGGATTGAAATGACCAATTTCTATTATTATGGTTTTTTTGGAGGGATTATTATTAGGCGTGTGGAGTAAGGAAACTTTCACCCTGACCTGCCTGGATTCGAACACAGGTCTCCTAGCTTGGTCTCAAAAGCTTGCAAGACAAGTGCTCTAACCACTAAGCCACAGGAGCTCCACATTGTCGTGGCCTGTTATAGATCTGTTATGGCCACAGCTATCACACTTATTTATGTCCGTAAAAGCAAACTGCACACAACTTTCAGACAGATTGCCACCTACAGACACACTGAAGCTCCCTGAGGCGCCATCTGGCGTGGAGGGCGCTATACAAATCCAAGTTCTTGTTGCTGTTGTCGAATATTTAAATCCATCTCGAAATGTAGGCTAATAAGTCATAGCTATTTAGAGCTAAAGACCTGCACTTAGCTGGGGCAGCCACCCAATGCCAAACTGAGCACAACCTCACCGTGTGACATGTTAAGACTCTCAGTGGGATGAAAAAGTCTTAGCCGGTCCTAATAAGATTTAGTACATTTCAGAACGCAGAATAGGACATTCAAGTTGAATCTTTTAATAAAACAAATCATTTCTGAAGATGCAACTCCAGATTAAACCTGCAGCTAAAGAAACAGAATCAAAGAGAGCAAGCAAAATTGGGCCAAAATAAATAAATTACTATACATATATGCACACACACATACATACAGACTCTATTCCAAGGATACAGCTGACTTCCCCTCTCCCTTTGAGCTCCTCTAATATTTCAACTCGAAATTGACCACTCAATTTCTAGGAAGGACCTAGATTTAATTTCTCATCATCCTGTCAGGTGACCTCAATGGCTGCAGTAGCAACACTCCAATTGGTTTAATGATTCAATTCTCCTGATACTATCCAGCAACTCTTGCACACATCTGGTGCACAGCAGATGTATAGGAACGGATATGATTTTGATTCAGCTCAACATCCCGATCACTCAACATCCCGATCACTCAACATCAAAATTCACACATAGAATTGTTCCTTGGGCAGCTAATACACAAAACAAATCAGTGCTTTTAGTGGATGCTAAAATTGGGAGGGGGTCTATTATAACAGATATTCTGTAGCTCAGTGATTAGAGCACTCGCCTTACAAGCGAGAGACCTGGATTCAATTCCAGGCAGGGTGAAACCTTGGACAAGTTTCCTTACTCCACACCCCTAATAATAATCCCTCAAAACAAATTGGTCATTTCAATCCACAACTGTTTGTGGGACACAACTGTGCGCAATTGGCTGCCACGCTTTACCCACAAATATACAGTCAAATTCACTTTACAGTATATTCTGTGAAGCGCTTTGAGATGTCTAGAAGATGTGAAAAGCATTATATCAAATGAAAGGATTATTATATGAATGGGAGCGTGGCAGTGTGAAGAATGAAGGTGAAAATTATATTTATATAGTACTTGAACACCACTCAATTGTCACTTAAGTTGAAATGAATTAATAATGTTACATCGATCATAATAACTAGCATTATCTACACGTTTGTGACTCACCTATTCTAACTGCTTGGTTTTCAACAACTGGTATCAAACAAATGGGAATGTTTCCTCAAACCACCTACAATTTATACTGGCCTCCAGAAGGAACAATATGTGCATAGATGGTGAGCCTTTGAGACATTTTTGTGGTATTGATGATTATGGAGAACCTTGACTTCAAAATAGAATTGTCCGCTTGGCATATATCAGTCACTTTAAGACAGACAGACAGAGTTAGTACTATTTCTGAACCTTTAGCTGTCAGAAAAGACCAATTTGTAGTTGCACCAAATCTGGAAGAAAAAATAAACCATAATACGGTGATAGCAAAAATAGTGTTCAAATAGTGTAGTGATTTTTATATTACCCTTCTGGACCCTTTGGACTTTTCTATTTTCAAAGTGAATGAGGAAAAGAAGCGATATTGTAAATAGTTTATTTGTGGGCAAGACTTGTTGAAGGTATACAAACCACCCGTAACGTTATTTAATCCAAAACACAATGTAGATTCACTCAGTGCTTTTATTACAACTGTACAAATCAACCTCTTTCAAAATCTGCAAGTCACTCTTCCCAGAATCCCTTTATACTTGCATCATCCATATTCAATTGCTAGTTATGTCCTTAAAGCAATATGCAACACCATCCATTCTCCCTTACTGTTCCAAGCCCCATCAGCTGCTGGAGTGTCAGACTAAACTGAACTGAAAAGGCTAATGCCTCAGCTCCCTGTGGACCTAGTGATAACAGTTAGCTTTCTTTCTCTTTTTAAATAATAATTGAAATGGGTACTGTTAGGCTACTGATTTTTTCTCATCAAGTAAGATCTCTCCTCTTCAGAAAGCACCTAGCGGCGCTGGGATACTTATCCAAGGGCCTCCAGTCATGCAAAATAATATTAATGGTCCTCCAGTAATTCCCCAAGGTTCATTCTTCATTTAGAAGCCAAAATGTGGAGCTACAAAGTGGTACTGCACAGAAACAGGCAGGCTATCTGTGCACAATTGGCTACTGCGTTTCGCCCACAAATATACAGTCAATTCACTTTACAATATATTCTGTGAAGCGCTTTGAGACTTATAGAAGATTTGATAAGCGCTACATCGAATGCAAGGATTATTATTATTATTATCTGGCCTACTTCCATGCTGGTGTTTACATTCCACCCTGTTAGTAACTTATTTAGCTGTGTATGTGTAGGAAATTGGAAACCATGAATACCTTATACAGGTAACCCTCTATTTAGGATGGAGTTGCGTTCCTGAAAAACTGTATGTATATTGAAACGTCCAAAATTGAATCGCGATTTCCCATGCAGTCCCATTATATAACCAGACATGCATTCTTCTCACAAAATTTTTGGACCTTAAACCCACTAAATAACTCACAAAACCACACAACATAACACACATAGGCAAGAAGGGATACTTGGGGGTAACTGTACAGTATTGTACTTTAATACTGGCAAACTTTAATACAGTACACTACTGGCAAACTTTAATACTGGCAATGTGACAGTGGCAATGGCACTTACAGCTTCCCCACTCATCTTGATGTTGTGGAGCCCAAAGTGTCTTTTAAACCTTTGAAACCACCCTCTGCCAGCACTGAAAGATGGTGCCGTCGAGCCTTCTCCTTCTCCATTTATATCCCTAAACAATGATTTTGCCTTCTCTTGGATAACCGGGGTTAGTGGTATATTACGCTGGTTCTGATCCTCAATCCAGACACTCAGCATTCTTTCCAGGTTTTCCATCACATCACTCCTATGTTTTGCTAATTTGCTTGCACCTGTAGCTGTAACACACCTTGAACTTGCTAGTATATTGTCCTTATTCTGTTTTATAGCAGCCATCGTCGATCTAGCTAGCCCTAAAGCCCTCCTGATATCCGTACCTTTTTCAACAGACTTGATGTGCTTTATCACCTCCAATTTAGTATTTAAAGTGATGACTTTGCAGGGTTTCTGGCCGCTAGCGTGCTACCACTGCTCACTTCACTTATTGCTCTCTTTTCCCGACTTCCTAGAAACGCGGTAGAGGCTGTAAATCACTCGAAGTTGCTCGGGAATGTTCAGAAATTACTGTAATACTGACATGGCGGGGTGTTGCTTCAAAATCAGCTGCTTTTTAACAATGACGTAACGACATGCTATTGGCCAGTTCAAACGCTTAGATACACTATACCAGGCGTGAGTGCGATTTACCCGCGAATACACTATTTTACACTGTGCGTGTGGACAAAAAGGACGTGCAAAATGTGACCGCGATATTCAAAATATGTGCTGCGTGTGCGCCAAAAAATTTTGTTGGTTAAAACGAATCCAAATTTCCTAATATTTATTTTGCATGACTGGAGAAGTGATGAAATTTTGTGAGAAGAATGCATGTCTGGTTATATAATGGGACTGCATGGGAAATCGCGATTCAATTTTGGACGTTTCAATATACATACAGTTTTTCAGGAACGCAACTCCATCCTAAATAGAGGGTTACCTGTATAAGGTATTCATGGTATCCAATTTCCTACACATACACAGCTAAATAAGTTACTAACAGGGTGGAGTATAAACACCAGCATGGAAGTAGGCCAGATAATAATAATAATAATCCTTGCATTCGATGTAGCGCTTATCAAATCTTCTATAAGTCTCAAAGCGCTTCACAGAATATATTGTAAAGTGAATTGAGTGTATATTTGTGGGCGAAACGCAGTAGCCAATTGTGCACAGATAGCCTGCCTGTTTCTGTGCAGTACCACTTTGTAGCTCCACATTTTGTCTTCTAAATGAAGAATGAACCTTGGGGAATTACTGGAGGACCATTAATATTATTTTGCATGACTGGAGGCCCTTGGATAAGTATCCCAGCGCCGCTAGGTGCTTTCTGAAGAGGAGAGATCTTACTTGATGAGAAAAAATCAGTAGCCTAACAGTACCCATTTCAATTATTATTTAAAAAGAGAAAGAAAGCTAACTGTTATCAGTAGGTCCACAGGGAGCTGAGGCATTAGCGATCAAAAGGTGTTAAAAAATTATGTTCCTTCAATCGAAATGTCCTAAATAGAAGTGCCCTAAATAGAGGCTTACCTGCAATATAATACTACAGTATAATAATAATCCTTTCATATGATATAGTGCCTTATCACGTCTTGGAGACATTTCAAAGCGCTTCACAGAATATATTGGCGGGGTGGGGGTGGGGGTGGGGGGGAGAAACGCGGCAGCCAATGGAACAATTTTTTTCAATTTCCAAGGATTCCTACCCCTGGAAAAGCAATCTGCAATCATCTAACAAGTGGTTCCTACTTTCCAACAGGTAAACAGAAGCGTATGGAGTAAGGAAACATTTTGCAAATTCAGTCCACTGCCAGTTTCTATTTACATGGTTTCCATCTAATGAACACAATTTTTTAACACCTTTTTATCGACATACAAAATTTGGTTTCGTTTTAATGACAAAAAAATTTGGCTCATCTGTTTTGCTCATGCGCAGTACATAGTGTATTTCATGGGACCGAATGAGAAACCACTCGATTTATGACGTTTCCCTGTCGTACATCGGGGGATACCTGTACTTTGAAATAATAACCAGTTGATGGAATCTTGTCAACTCCCCCTCATGCCTCTATGTGCATGAACGTGTGTATACTTACATGTGTGAGACTGACAATCAGCACTTTGTTGATAGGATGCCTGATAGGACTTTATTGCAGACCTGATGTTTCATTTCTACAGGAATGCTAGTGATACAATTGTAGTGATACAATTCTTATCTGTACTGAATAAGACACAAGGCTTTAAATCCGTTGGCCTGATTTAATCCCAGAGTTAAGCAGAAATGCTATTGAAGGTCAATTTGAACCGACCTTATCCTTGTCTTATCCTATATGAAGGGAGCAAAATAAATGCAAGTTATAATTGTTGTTTATATATGTAGAAACTCAAAAGCATAAAGTTTAGAACAAAGCCATTCATTCTCTCTGGTCTTAAGTGCAGAAATACTCCACATCAGCTAACTAAGGATCATGGTGTAAACTGTACATATGGGGGGGGGAAGAGGACTCACGTTGATATATAAATAATAACATTTTGTCTTCTAATGCACAGCAGGTGCAACTGAAAACCCAGCCTCAGCACTTGTTTGTGCACTAAGCATCTAGTTATTATTCCTGTGGCCCCAATAAGGCTGCCAGTTCCACAGCATCTCCACTATTGAACAAAGACATCTTCATTTACTTCATAGTGTACGAGGATTAGTAACAATCCTGCCAACTGAACAGACTGCTCACTGCAGCAATAGGTACAAAACAATAGGATAATACATGATTTGGCAGCTTGCAATGGTAAGGTGAAGCATTGACTGGACCTACAAAAAAAATCTGTGCTGTCTGTATTTGGGGAAACTCACAAGATCAGGTTAAATTTTGTGGTGTATCTTAATTGACACACTGTACATGACATTCAAAAGCAATGTATTCCCTGGAAGTCAGCACTGGACATTCTGACTCCAGCACTACCTTCACTTCAAACATTAACTTTGGTTCTAACAGGCCATCTTATATTGAGAAATAACTTGGATAGATTTGAAACGGGTAGTCTGAAATGCTGACTGGCAAAGAGTTGTCTGTTGTGCTAAAAGCCCTCACCTGCATCAATGCACCTTAGGACAAATGAAACAAGTAATTGTTCAGAAAAGCAAAGGGTGACAGCTAATAATGAGCTTTTGTTGCTCAACCAAGATGGCATTCAAAACAAGACGGGGTTGAAAGAAATTAGTTAAGATGTTTGGAGAAAATACTGGTTGGTGTAGACTGAAATACATAACAAAGTGCTACACAGCATGCAATGTGCTTGTTTGTCCTGGGCCTGAGGGAACCACGATCCAGAAGAGAAAGGGATCAATCTTAACATCAACGAATAGCATTTACATAGCTCCCTTCGCACAGGTAGTGCCTGGGAATACTTAACAGTGGTGTGGTTGCACGCCAAGCTGGAAAGAGCAAGGTGATAACCAAGTACAATTTGAAGATTGGAAAACAGGGGGCAACCAACAATAACAACCAAATCACATTGATAGAATGGCTTTCGTGTCGGGAGGACGTCAAGCAGAGGGATTGGGTTAAGGAGTTCCAGAAATTCGAAGCATTGTGGCCGAAAACACGGTTGGTGGCCAATGATGGAAGACCTAAGTCAACTAAGCAAATGTGGCTGTGGTTGAGTGGGGTGTAAGGAGATTGGAGAGCTAGGGAGGTGTCAGGGAGAGAAGTAATTTGAAAGTGAGAATGAGGAACTTGAAATTCATGTGTTCTGTAGCGACGAGCAAATGAAGTCTGGCATGAACTAGAGGGATTGGGATTGTATAGCCTGGTATGGGTAAAGAAATGGGCAGCAGAGGTTTCTATCATTTGGACCTTGTTTCCAGTGGATTTGAGACATTGGGAGAGGATTGCAGTGAAAACAATTGAGGTATGAGGTGTTGAAAGCATGAATGAGGGTTTCATAAGAACATAAGAATTAGGAACAGGAGTAGGCCATTCGGCCCCTTGACCTGCCCTGCCATTCGATAAGAACATGGCTAATCTTCTGACCTAACTCTTATTACCTGCCCTATCCCCATATCCCCTAATCCCTCTATTTTTTAAAAAATCTATCAGTCTCAGTCTTGAAAGTGTTCAAGAACTGAGCATCTATACAGCCTTCTGGGGTAGTGAATTCCATAAATTCTATAAATTCACCTCCCTCTGAGTGAAGAAATGTTTCCTCAACTCTGTTCTAAAAGGCTGACCCTTAATTTTAAGACTGTGACCCCTGGTTATGGATTCTCCTACCAGGAAAAACAGTCCCTCATTGTCTACTTTATCCAGTCCTTTAAGAATCTTATTTGTTTCAATAGGATCTCCTCTAAGTCTTCTGTAATCTAGAGAATATAGCCCTAGTTTATTCAACATATCCTTATAGGTCAGTCCTCTCATCCCAGGAACCAACCTAGTGAATCTACGCTGCATGCCCTCTAAGGCAAGTATGTCCTTTATTAAAGAAGGAGACCAAAACTGCACACAATACTCTAAGTGCGGTCTCACCAAGGCCCTATACAGTTGCAGCAAGATTTCCCTACTCTTGTACTCGAAACCTTTTGCAACGAACACTAACATGCTGTTTACCTTCTTAGTTGTTTGCTGCACCTGCAAACTAACTTTTTGCGACTGGTATACAAGGACACCCAAATCCCTCTGAACACTAACACTATCTAATCTCTCCCCTTCTAGAAAATAATCTGTTTTTCTATTTTTGCTACCTAGGTGAATAACTTTGCACTTCCCCACATTAAATTCCATCTGCCACCTACTCGTCCACTCCCCTAGTCTATCTGTATCCCATTGCAATCTTTTTGCATCATCCTTAGAGCTTACTCTCCCACCCAGTTTAGTGTAATCTGCGAATTTAGGTACATTACATTCAATATCCTTGTCTAGATCATTGATGTAAATTGTAAATAGCTGAGGCCCAAGCACTGATCCTTGTGGCACTCCACCAGTTATATCCTGCCAATTCAAGAATGACCCTTTTATCCCTACTCTGTTTTCTACCTGTTAGCTACTCTTCTATCCATGCTAATATGTTCCCATTAATCCCATGGGCCTTGACATTGTGCAATAGCCTTTTATGTGGCACTTTGTCAAATGCCTTCTTAAAATCTAAATATACCACATCTACTGGTTCCCCCCTATCTAGCCTGCTTGATACATCCTCAAAAAACTCTAACAGATTAGTTAAGCATAACTTCCCTTTTGTAAAGCCATGCTGACTCTGCCTAATCTTGTTATGGTCTTCCAGGTATCCCATAACAATATCCTTAATTAAGGACTCAAGAATTTTCCCTATCACTGATGTCAGACCAACTGGTCTATAGTCCCCCATGTTTTCTCTCCCACCCTTCTTAAATAGTGGTGTTACGTTTGCAATCTTCCAATCACTGGAAACCGTTCCAGAATCCAGAGAATTTTGGAAGATCAAAGACAAACCATCCAATATCTCAGTAGCCACCTTTTTTAAAAACCTAGGATGTAGGCCTAGGTTGTAGGCCTAGGTTGTTTCAGCAACGTAAATTAGGGTTGAACTTGGCCAGTAATAATAATAATCCTTGCATTAGATATAGCGTTTTTCCCGTCTTCTAGATGTTTCAAAGAGCTTCACAGAATACACTGTAAAGTGATTTGACTTTATTGACATGATATGAATTGATATGTAGGTGAAAAGTGACAGCCAATTGTGCACAGCAGTGTCCCACAAATTGAAGTGGATTGAAATGACCAATTTCTTTTTGAAGGATTATAATATAATAATCCTTGCATTTGATATAGTGCTTTTCATGTCTTCTAGATGTCTCAAAGCGCTTCATAGAATACACTGTAAAGTGAATTGACTATATATGTGGGTGAAATGTGGCAGCCAATTGTACACAGCAGTGTTCCACAAACAGTCGTGGATTGAAATGGTCAATTTTACTATTGTGTTTTTTTTTTAAAGATTATTATTAGGCGTGTGGAGTAAGGAAACTTGCCCAAGGTTTCGACCTGCCTAGAATGGAGGAAGGCAGTCCTGGTCAGGGTTAGAAGGATAACTGGGTGTGGAACCCTAAGATAAAGTTGCATATAGGTTCAGTGAGACTGAGGGATTGGCAGAGAAGATTGAGGACTTCAGAACTGTAGGTGAGATAATGTTTATGGGAGCCCAAAGCGACAGCTTCAGTCTTGTCCATGTTCAGGGGCAGAAAGTTGACATTCGTTCGATCGATCAATCAATCAATCAAAACTTACATTTATGTAGCGCCTTTTACGTCGAGAGGACGTCCCAAGGCACTATACAGTTAGGTAGGGACAAGAGCAGGGGGGGAGGGGTCGGGGCAGGACGAAGAAAAGTAGGAAAATTGACTGTATAGTTGTGGGCAAAATGCGGCAGCCAAATTGCGTACAGCCCCACCACTCATGAGTGGGATTAAAGGAAATGGGGGGGGGAAAGATAGCAAGGGGACGGGTCGGGACAGCGGGAGGGAGAGCAGGAAAGTCGACTGTATACTTTTGAGCGAAACACAGCAACCAAATTGCGCACAGCAGCGTCCCACAAACAGTCGCAGAAATGGGGCCAGGGGAGAAAGGGGGAAAAGAGGGCAAGGGGGGAGAGGGAGGGAGAGCAAGGTCAGGGAGGAAGAGGGGGGAAAAAGGGGGGGCAAAGGAGAGAGGGAGGGAAAGGTGGGTGGGGGGCAAAATAAGGGAGAAAGGCATTCATCCAGACCTTGATGGCAGACAATGAGGCAGTCAGAACATCAGTAGGACTGGGGTCACCACTGGAGGAAAATAGATTGCTTAAATTATTAAAATATAGAAATAGCTGAGTATTCCAGTTTTTTTTGCTTAATGATAGATTTTACGTGGCAGTGAAAGGAGTGAGCCTGAGGGTCAAATAGCATTGTCCCATTCCACCTTTTCTGCTGTTAACTGTATAGATATCATCAGTCTCTGTAATGTTTTGGTATAACAGGATAATTCAGTGGCAAACCTCTTTTCTAAAAAAAATCCGTCAATTATAATCATTTTTTCAAACTGTTGAAATTTCTTTGTGTTATTCTCACCTTTTACTGAGATTATTAGAATGAAGGAAACCTTTCAGGACACGGAATAAAATGTGCAGGAATATTGGAGTTCAAGGCTCTTGGCAGCAAAACTGGTCTCTGCACAGTGAGGCTAAACCCTCAAACGAGCTGAGAACACGAGGTTGCCTGGAGGTTCATGTCAGAGTAGGAGCCTCCAGCACACTGCATGCTGTGCACCCATCCAGCTGCCTTTGGACAGTCTTCCTCTATTATCAGTTACCATCTGGACGTCTCCAGCAAACTTGTGGCCTCCAGCTGACTGTTAGCGTGCACCAGCAGCTATTAATAGCAGAAACGCCCCAGTCGTCTACTGTCACAGATGGAGATACGAGCTCCTGGAGTCAGTATCCAGCAGCCAGTCAGACAACCAGCACTTGAAATGCTGAGAAGGGTGAATGAACATATACTAGCTTCATTAAAGTGAGGCTCAATGACCTATAAACTAATAGTAATTTAGCACCATTACAGTTGCATTGACTTTCTGTATTAAAACTCCTATAGAGCAAATATTTGATTCCAATCTGAATTACTCAATTAAAAGTAATGTTTTATGAAAGCATTAATTTAATGTGCATAATGCTGGAATTTTTCCATTTTAATTATTCTGAATTCTATGCTCTTTTACCTTTCATTTTCTTAGATTGACTCTCCGAGGATTATACTTTTTTCCAATAACAGTTACCCTTTAGCTCAGTGCTGCCACTTTGTTATAGTGAAAAGTGAAGGATGGTGAATGGGTTTAATATGTATCATGCAAATGCCTGATGGAGTCATAAAGGTGAGGAAGGTAGCAGTTTGGGCTCAGTTTATGTTGTGTAATTTAATCCCACAATCGTAGAATCGCATAATTATACAGCAAAGGAAGCCATTTGCCCCATTGTGTCTGTGCTGGCTCTTTGAAAAGAGCTGTCCAAATCAACCCCACTCTCCTGCTCTCTCCCCATAGCCCTGTAAAATTGTCCTCCCCAAATAATTATCTACTTCTCTCTTAAAAGTTGTTATTGAATCAACTTCCATCCTCCTCCCACAATGCATTCTAGATCCAAACAACTCACTACTTAAAAAAATGTCTCCTTACCTTCACTCTGTTTCTTTTAACAACTATTTTACATTGGTGCCCTCAGTTTAACGACCCACTCGCTAGTGGAAATAGTTTCTTCTTGTTCACCCTATTGAATCCACTCACAATTTTGAAAACTTCTATCAAGTCTCCTCCTAACCTTCTCTGTTCGAAGGAAAATAATCCTAGCTTCTCTACAACTGAAGTCCCTCATTCCTGGTAAATCTCCTTTGCACCCTCTCCAATGCCTTGACATCCTTCCTAAAGTGTGGTGCCCAGAACTGAACCCAGTACTTTAGCTGAAACCTAACTAATGTTTTATAAAGGTTTATCATAATTTCCTAACTTTTGTATTCTATGCCCCTATCCAAAAATCCTAGAATCCCGCACTCTTTCTGAAGCGCGTTGGGACATCTAGAACACACGAAAAGCGCTATATCAAATGCAAGGATTCTTATTATAGAATCATAGAATCATAGAATTTTACGGCACAAAAGGAGGCCATTCGGCCCATCTAGTCTGTGCCGGCTCTTTGAAAAGAGCGATTCAATCCCACTGCCCTGCCCGCTCCCCATAGCCTAATAGACCCGTTCTCCCTAAATAAAGATCTAATTCCCTTTTAAAAGTTGTTATCGAATCAGCCTCCACCACCTTTTCAGGCAATGCATTCCAGATTCGAACAACTCGCTGAGTGAAAAAATTTCTCCTCAGCTCCCCTCTACTTCGCCTTGAAACTATTTTAAATCTGTGACCACGAGTCACAGATTCACCCACGAGTGGAAATAGTTTTTCTCTATTTGCCCTGTCGAAACCCCTCATGATCTTATAAACCTCTATTAGGTCTCCCCTCAATCTTCTCTGCTCCAGAGAGAATAACCCTAGCCTATCTAGCCTCTCCTCATAGCTGAAGTCCCTCAATCCTGGCACCATCCTAGTAAATCTTCGTTGTACCCTTTCCAATGCCTTCACATCCTTTCTGTAGTGTGGTGACCAGAATTGAACACAGTATTCCAGCTGAGGCCTCACCAAAGTCCTATAAAGGTTAGTCAGCACTTCCTGACTTTTGTACTCTATACCCCTATTTATAAAGCCTAGTATCCCATATGCCTTCTTAACAGCCTTGTCTACCTGTCCTGCCACCTTCAACGAGTCACTAACACAAATCCCCAGGTCTCTCTGTTCCTTTACACCATTTAAAATTGTACTATCTAGCCTATATTGCCTCCCTTCATTTCTTCTCCCAAAATGCATCACCTCACACTTCTCTGCATTAAACTTCATCTGCCATGTGTCTGCCCACTTTACCAATTTGTCTATATCCTCTTGCAGATGGCTACTATCCTCCTCACTATTTAGTATTCTCCCTAATTTAGTGTCATCTGCAAACTTGGAAACTGTACTCCGTACACCCAAGTCCAGATCATTGATGTAGATTACAAACAGCAATGGTCCCAAAACTGATCCCTGTGGCACACCACTGCTCACTTCCCTCCAATCTGAAAAACAGCCGCTCACTACAACTCTCTGCTTTCTGTCTCGCAGCCAGTTGTGGATCCACGCTGCCACTGTCCCTTTTACGCCATGGGCCTTTAATTTCATAATAAGTCTCTCATGTGGCACTTTGTCAAATGCCTTTTGAAAGTCTTCTTATATGAACTCCCAGGTCTCTTTGTTCCTTCACTCCCATTAAGATTCTACCATCCAGCTTATATTCCCTCTCCTCATTCTTCCTCCTAAAATCCATCAGTTTGCATTTATCCACATTAAACTTAATTTCCATATGTCTGCCCATTTTACCGGTGTGTCTACATCATCCTGAAATCTGCTATCCTCCTCAGTGTTTACTACATTTCCGAGCTTCGTATCATCTGCAAACTTGGAAATTGTGCTCCCTATACCAAAGTCCAGATCATTTATGTAGATGATGCAATATATATAATTAGACAGCTAAAAGTGATATGGATGTTCTCCATATTTTGGAAGAAATAGAAGAAAAGAATATAAGGCATCTGGGTTTCTGCCACAATTCTGCAGCTAGCAGAAGATATGTATGAGCGAAAATATCAATTCAGGGTTTGATCTGTGATTTGTCCCCATGGTTAAATACACCCTGATACATTTGAACAACAGGCACACGGATGAGATAACTAAGTTTCAGACCATTGTGGAACTGAAGAAATGTTACAGCAGAGTTGTGGATTACAGAGTTAGGATACATAATCATAAACTACTGATAAACATTGGTGATTAACAGGTACCATATTTGTGAAACACAATTAAGAGTCACTGGTGTATTTAACCGGATGACAGCTGCAAAGGTACGCCACCAGAGCTGTGGGATTCAAAGAAATTAGTTTCCCACAGGCTAGTGGATGCATTGAATAGACTCCAATCTGAGCAATTGACACTGTGTCAATTAACGCTCCCAAAAATAATAAATGAATAAGTATTTGCTTAGGAACAGTGTTGGATGACACAGAGAATAATAATCCTTGCACTTGATATAGCACCTTATCATGTTATTGAGATGTCCCAAAGCGCTTCACAAGATGTATTTGTAAAGGGGAGTGACTGTATATTTTTCTGCATGAAAACAACTCGTAGGTTAGATTGGTGCCTGTGTTGCTGGGGATTAGGGAGAATGGAAAGTATCAAACCTGGAGATATGACTAGTGAAGTGGGAAAGAATGCATATCCTGGGGTATTGCTCAATAACAATAACGTATATTTACATAGCTTCCTTTACGTGGTTTACAGAGATGTCCTTTATTCAAGCCAAATCTCAGAAGACATTAATAATAATCCTTGCATTTGATATTGCGCTTTTTACGTCTTCTAGACGTCTCAAAGCGTTTCACAGAATATACTGTAAAGTCAATTGATTGTATACTTGTGGGCAAAAACGCAGCAGCCAATTGTGCACAGCAGTGTCCTACAAACAGTCGTGGATTGAAATGACCAATTTTATTAGTTTTTGGGGGGGAGGGATTATTATTAGGCGTGTGGAGTAAGGAAAGTTGCCCAAGGTTTCACCCTGACCTGCCTGGATTCGAACACAGGTCTCAAGCTTCTAAGGCAAGTGCTCTAACCACTGAGCTACAAGACTCCCCAGCAATGCAGTGTCACTAACTGCAACCTGGGAAATATCAAAATAAATAAATGCTTTGATAAAGCAGAATGTTATACAGTACAATGTGTTCCACCATACACATTCTCAATGTTCCTTCTCCTTCCTAAATGTAAAAACTATAATAATCCTTGCATTTGGTTGGATGTGGGGGAGGAAAGAGTTTCAAACACCTTAGCATAGTCTCAAGATATCTTGATGCGCGTCACAGGATTTACTATAAAGTGGATTGACTGTGTACTTTGTGGGCAAAACGCGGCAGCAAGTTGCATATAGCAATGTCGCGCAAACAGTGTCTGTCCAGCCCTTGGGACGTCCTCCTGACATGAAAGGCGCTATACAACTGTAATTTAGTTGTTGTGGTTGAATGTAATGTGGTTGAGTGTAATGAGATATTTGACACCATCTGCACAGGCAGATAAATTCTCAATTTAATATCTCACCTGGAGGCTGGATGACAACATAGGAACAGTAGTAGGCTATTCAGCCCTTCAAGCCTGTTCTGCCATGTAATTAGATCATGGCTGATCTTTACCTCAACTAATCCTTTCAATTCCAATTTCCCGCTTTCTCCCCATATCTCTTGATACCCTGACCTGCCAAAAATCTATGAACTTCACTCTTGAAGATGTGGATGGATCCAGTATCCACGGCCTTTTGGGGGAAAGAATTACAGAATTTTACCACCCTTTGAATGAAAAAATGCTTCCTGATTTTACTCTTAAATGGCCTAGTTCTAATTTTAGGACTATGCCTCCTTGTTTTGGACAACTTGGACAACAGAAGGATTAATTATAGAAACCTGGGAGGAATGTAAAAGCAAGATATGCACCATACATTACATAATCAGAACAGTTCTAGTAACTATCATGTTGCGTAGTTGCCTCCACAAATCAGAATTGAAAACAAGAGAGGCATCACTCCTGCTTGCACGAACTACAGGCACAATTATGGATCACTTTTGTAGTCAGCACAGCCATTCCAATCTCCAGCTGGAGCAGTGTGAAACCCAAATTACATCAACAAAACATTCAGGAGTTCATTCAAAACATTCACAAACAGATGTGACAATCTATGTGGGTCTTGTTGGTTGGTGCTTCCAGAGCCTGGGGAACCTAGTGTGAGTTATGGTCCACAAGCATCAAGACACTCCAAACCAATATTATAATCCTAAAAATAGAGGGTTTGCAAACCAGGCTGCTTTATTCCACTGTATATATTCAAATTGTAAGGCTAGATTTCTAAACAATCTAGAATTGAAACAAGCAGAACAAACAGAAAAGTAGAACATATACAGATACAATTAAGGATTCCCTACTGCCAAATTATCCTTCCAAGAACATTGTCTCTGGACATTTTCAGATCCAATTAGATCTTTTGGAGATCCAATGCGACTGTGTGATGTGCAATTCCTGTATCACGTTTTAAAGAATTGGTGTTACTGTAAGTGTGTCAGTGTCTGACACTGTGCAAGTGCCAGATTACTCGAGGATACATGAAAGTCATGTGTGATACAAAGGTCAACGCCACACAGATTAGGATATGATGCTTGCTCACTGTTGGTTGAGCAAACTCCTCAGAGTGCTTGCTCGTGAATACTTGTTCCATCACTACCCATCTGTAGCACTGTGACAGGCAGGGAGGGATAGAGCTACAGATTACCGTAAGAGTAATGATTCGTTCTGTGACACATCTCTACCAAAATTGCAGTCACGTTGCCTAGAGGGGTGGGAAGGGGGGAATGCTGCTCTCAGACACTTGTGTACAATGGGAGCACACAGACGGTCAGCTGGTCAGGACTGCATGCTAAGGGGCAAACAATGACAAATAGAGACTCAAATTAATCTTTTGTTCTCGTCCCTACCATCAAAAGGGTTGGGTGGAGATGAATCTTATTGCACAGCATTCAGGCCAATTAACAAAGAACTTGTCCACATTTATAGTAGCTTTGATTGGCAAGGTCACACAAGAGCAAGCTCTCAATGCGTTGCTGCTTAGATCAGTATGAGGGCCTGAGCTCACTCACTTGTTTCAGTGATCAGGAGCACTGCATGCACAATAATGGTACTTTTACAGTATCGATCCAGCAGCAGGGAGCATCAAGGTGCTGAGAGTTTAACGTCACATTTTAAGTATCTTCACTTTTCTACGCAGGGGGGGTGGCGCAGAAAAAGGACATGCTGATATGTTGATACAGGTATACTGAACAATCCCTATAGTATTTGATTTTGGAGATGGTAAAGATTGCAACAATGATAGCAGGGGCTGGGGGCTGTGCCTGAATATATAATGACTTTGCTGTTGGGCTGTTGCATTACTCATACTTTGATGAGGCAATAGGAAAATAGATCTTCAAAAGGTTTTATTCATAGGCAATACACTCTTTGTGCAATTTTAGTATCCTTTGCTTCAGCTCCACCCCTCTTTTTTATTACTGGATCTGCTCATTGTGGAGATGAAGGAATAACAAATGACTCCAAAACACATCCAGGAACATTTGGGACATGGAAAATATCCAGCCTTTCATTCTGGTTTACCATTGGATGTGAGCTAGCCTCTGCGGTCAAATTCAAAATATAAACGTGACATTATAGCTGACATTTGATCTGTCTCCTCGTTCTCTTAACCTACAGTGACTGCTGAGAATATTTCAATACATACTGTGCAAAATACTTTCTCAAAAATAAGAGGGGCAGAAATCCTCTGACAGGTCCCGCTGCTTCTTTGCAGGAACAGGTGAAGAGATAACATTCCCAGTGTTTTTCAATCAGTGACCTTCAATTAATTTGTACGAGATGAGGAACCCAAATCAGATGACCCTTGGCTTTTATTGATCATTAAATCTCTGCAAAGGAGAAAAGTCCTTGATAGGAAATAATACCTCAAAACGAGATTCGTCATTAGAGATAGTTTGGAAGCATACCTTGAATAAGGCAAAACAACCGCATTTCAACTGAATCATCACCTTCATTTTAACCCATTGTGAAATGCTGTCTTAGGAAATGCAATTGGACAAGAGATTATGGAGATGTATCTAGTCAGGCCCAATGACATTGTTTAGTTGTTGTTGGTGTTTCAGGAGTGGGGGCAGGGTAAAAACGAGAGGTGAAGATTGCACTGTGAAATAAATTGCATCTGCTTGCTGCAAAGACTGAACCATCTTCATGTTTAGCTACAAATGCAGCTGCTACATTTACAATAAAATTGTGTGATGCACTTTGAGACATTTCATCGATATGATAAGATGCTGTATCAAATACAAGAATGCATTCACTAAAATCAGCTTGCAAATATAGAATATTTTGCCAACAATGTACGAACAAGTCATTTGGTTGCGATGTCTCCAAGCTAAGCAGACAATGGTGCCCGGCCCTGCTGTCTCGTCTCTCTTCCCAAACAAGGCAGAGTTTTGCCCAAAATTTTTTTTGTTAATGAGCCAGTAATCCTATCCTTTAAAAGTGCGCATCAGTCCATTATAAAACTCAATGCCAGCAAAGCTGTGAATCTCCAAAACAAAATTTAACATGATCATGCCTGAATTTAAACAAAATTAAAGCCTTTGAGAATTAACTTTGGAAAGTCCTTACACAATCATCACAAACCTGAGGTTAAAGCCTCACCTCTGCATTTACAGAGGGCAGTTTTATATATCCAGCAATGAGCTATATATGAAACAGATTATATTACATTTAATCTGATTCATGACACTAAAGGAACAGACTAAATTATCCTGGAGTATTACTTTGCTGTACACTTCTCAAGAAAATACATAGGTTAGTGCATTTTATTTTGTCGGTGATTGGCCTGTGCTGTGTTAATCTCAGGTTTGGTGGCAACTGATTAAGCATATTGAGCTGGAGGGATGAGAGGGTTATAAAACAAACCCAGGGTTCCCACTCCTGATTTATAATCAGTGATTTCCTGGAAAGTGCACAGATGTGGATTGGCACGATCACAAGATTGATTTGATTGACGAAGGCCCTTTGTCCCTCCAATCTCATGTCTGCAGAACACCCACCACACCATTCAGTCACTGATTGCCTTCAGTGTAAAGAAAAACTTTCTGGGGTCTGTCCATAAGTTAGTCTTTATAACTGTAAGCCTATGTCCTCCTCGATTGACTTAAGACATGCTAAATAATTGATCTGGATTTACTTTTTCAATCCTATTTAAAATGTTGTGCCATTATGTGGTGCCCTCTGCGGTATATTCTCCCAAGACTGAGGAGACCTAGCTTGGCTAGTTATTTCTTATGCACATTCCCTTAAAACTGGAGATCATCCTCATTGCTCTCCTGTGCACTGCCATGAAACCTCCTCCACCCCAGTGCTACGCTCACACCAAGATTGCTCACATGGGTCAGGTATCAAAAGGTAGCTGACAGCTCACAGCACTTTAGAGAGAGAAATTTGAGCAGGGATAGGAACACAAATCAAAGTTACATGTAAATATCAGGCACCTGTATTGATTGAATACATTTAACTAAAAAGGTTTTCATTACGGTAGATTGTTACAATTTGTTTTTTTTGCTGCTTATGCAGTGCAAGCGAAAGGCACCCAGTACTCAAGCGTGTGCTTCAATCAGATCCCTCAATGGCACCCCTCAGTCACTCTGACCTGGTCAACACATCCCTTCTGCATTAACCTTCACAAAGGACCTCCAGCAACTGGCTATGTATGGAAATGAAGGTAACGTGTAATTTACCGGACAATGCAAGGGTTTGAAAGCAGTGTTAGCCATTCCCTTTGACTCAGAAATGGGGAATTTTTCAGTGGGGAGACAGTTAATCAATGGTCAACAATACAGATTCACAGATCTATTATAGTGAAGTGAAGCTGCTGAACAGACTGTGGAAGAGCTCACTTAAATAAATAGGAGGATGAAAATTAAATCAATGAGTGAATGGGCACTCACTGAATTTTACATTACTTAACACACAAACAAGCTGCCAGGTATCAAAATTAGAGATTAAAATTGGAGGAGAAAAGGACAGAGGGGGCTGAATTTATATGGTCTGTTCATGGAAGCAGAGCAGAGCAACAACAACAACAAAATTACACACGTAAAGTACCTTTCATGTCAGGAGGACATCCCAGAGCATAATAATAATTCTCCTTTTGATATAGTGCTTTTTACGTCTTCTAAACATCTCAAAGCACTTCACAGAATATTCTGTAAAGTGAATTGACTGCATATTTGTGGGCAAAACGCGGCAGCCAATTGCGCACAGCCGTGTCCCACAAACAGTCGTGGATTGAAACGACCAATTTATTATAGTTTTTTTTTGACAGATTATTATTAGGCATATGGAGTAACAAACCTGCCCAGGGTTTCACCCTGCCTGTATTCAAACACAGGTCTCACGCTTGTAAGGCGAGTGCTCTAACCACTGATCTATAGGACTCCACAATTTAATGGATTTTTATTTGATGGATTTTTATAAATGATTTTATTTTGGGGATTGTCAGTCAGGGACACCAGGAGAGAGAATCTCCCATCTCTTTTTGGAGTGGGGCTCTGAGATTTTTAAGGTTCATCTTGACCTCATTTTAACATCTCACAGAAACAGGCGGAGGCCATTCAGCCAGCCAAGGTTCTGGTATCCCATAAGATCATTGCTGATCTTGTGCCTCAACTCCAACCACACTCCTCCTCCCCCTTACCTCCTGATATCCAGATTCAACAAATATCCAAAGGAGCTGTCTCCTAGAATGCAGCTCCCCCCACTCCCCGCGCTACACTGAAGAGCAAATGAACGACACAGAGAGGCTGACTTACTGTACTACAGTATATAGTAACTAGTATAGAATGATATTGTTGAATGCTGTTTTTAAATATGTATCTTTTTACTCTTCCGCTGACACATAGCAGACAGACTCAGAAACCTCTGGAAAAATTTATAATTCTCTTAATATCTGAGTATGGGACTTTACGATGGGCAAAATGCTGCCGAGTTTGCCCAAAAATGTCACTCCTCTTCACCTTATTAATGCAAAGCTCTTTGAAGCGTTTTGATGTGGAGCTACAAAATATAAGGAGCTACAAAAATACAAGTTCCAAGCAAAATATTTCAAAACTTCACATCAGATCGCTATTATAAGATGAACCACAAGCCTGCAGCACAGGTGGCAGGTAGTGTTTACAACTGGAACAGATTGCGAGGAAGGCTGGGTGACGCCAGGATATTGGGATACATTTAAAAAGTAGCTTCCTGCTGTAATGGAAGGTCTTTTGGAAGGATAGGGTCGGATGAGCCAAGAGGCTTTCTTCATTTGAACCAAACCTGTGATTTAACTGCACAACTTTTCCACTAAACATACTGAAATGTGCAAGTTCATAATAATATTAAAAAATAATTATTAATTAAGTTCAGGAATAATATTATTTACAGCTTTGCACTGCAAATGAGGTACGATATGCAGGTCTCTCACATGGTGAGTATCCATGACTATATTTGGGACAAGGCTGCGCGCAACTGGCTGCCTCGTTTCGTCCAAAAATATTCAGTCAATTCACTTTACAGTATGTTCTGTGAAACGCTTTGAGACGTCTAGAAGAGATGAAAAGTGCTATATCAAATGCAAGGATTATTATTATTATTAATACAAAATTACATTTGTACCATTACTTACACATCGGGACGACGTCCCAAAGCTCTGGGTGAAGAGGGTGAGAGAAAATTCAATGGAGTCAATATTTCGTAACATGTTATCTGCAACATAGCTAAAACTGAGGAAGCAGAGATTATTTTTAAACTGTTAATGTGCAGCAAGGCTGCTCAGAAAAGTTCCAGCCTTAGCCGATGTGTGATTATCAGATCTCTTCCACAACCTTTATTACAAAGTGCATTAATAAGGATAAACTCCCACAAGGAACTCGATCTGAAACAGTTTTTTAAAAATTTCAACTCCAAGCTATCTACACATCCTCTCTAGTTTTTACCTGAATTTTCCCTGAATTATTGTAAGAAACCCCTCAGCCCATTGCTGTTTCCTCAATGCATTATTAATGTGACAGTTAACCATTTGTACACTGCTTTTCAATGTTGCACCTGTCCATAGTGGTTTCCCATCCAGATTGGTTGTTCTTATAGTTGGCTTTTACCTCTTCAATGTCAGCCTTGGAGGATGCAGTATCATCTAGAGCATTCAGCTTTGACCAATTCTTCTTTACATCACGTGATTCAAAAAGAGAAAGGAGTTATGCAGAGGCTAACAATCTTCCAGATGGGAGTATTTTCCAATTTCCGATGCTTCCTAGCCATTCAGAGCGTATTGAGCCATTTTATTTCCCTCTGAGCTTTTCTGGGTTATGTAGTCTTGTCCACATTCCCCCAAAATTGAAATTAATTCACTTTTCATATTATTGTTGTTGTAGGATTTTGTGGTGCACAATAGCTTCCACATTTGTTTATAATAGCAAGAACACTTCATCATTTCTAACTATAGTATAATCATTGTATGCAGTGCTTGGAGAAATTTCATTTGTATGAAATGTGAGCTGCTGACTTCACACTTCACTCTGAAACAATCAAGTTACACATGAAGTTTGAAATCTTCATGATGTTGAACAGCCTTGTAACAGGGTGAAACTATAAAAGGCAGGGTGTTATTCTGCAAAAATATGATTTACTGCAATAAGGTGATTGTTCACTGTCTTGTATTGCATTTAGATATCCTTGCTATTCACATCATTTTCTTTTTGCAAACTTGTGCTGCTCAAACTAGCAGCCTTCCCCGTTTCTTGTACACTATTCAATGAATCACATGATCACAGTATTGGTCTGGCTGAAGGAGGCCCTTCAACTCAACTGATCCTAACCCTCCAGAACACACACCCTACTATCCCCTCATCATTAAATCAAACTGAGTTTCAAATGAGCCTGGTGCCCTGGCCTCTAGTACCTTTCTTGGCAACTAGTTGTTGATTACCCTCTGCGTAAAGAAAAGCATCCTGGTATCTATCCTGAAATCTGTGCTTCACAAAGTCTAAATCTACATCCTCTTGATACATCCTAAAATATGAATCTGGGTTTCAATCCCATTTCCAAACATGTACATCTCTATGAGAGACGTTCCCTCCGGAATTCCCTCCTCCCAAGACTGAAGACCCCTGAGTTTGTCTAATCATTGTTATCTCATAGTTCATTCATGTAACACTGAGGAATATTCTTTCACTTCTCCTCTGCACTGCCCTTAAAGTCTGGACAGTCCTCTTGTGATCACTACAACTGTATGCAGTCTTAGGCCTGCTCTGTTGATTCTGTTTCAGTGTGAAGGACAATTTTAGGACAGGCACAAGGAGGCATCTGGAATGGATTACCAGAAAGATGGGTTGAGGCCAGAAAGCTGGGTTCATTTATAAAACGGTTTGATGCTGTAATGGCAGAAACACTAGGGGCATTCAGAAAAAAATGTAGACACTGTAAGGGTCAGATTGGGCAGCTAAGGGATGGACTTCATTGGGCTGAATGACCTTGTCTCATCCTTGAAACTATAAATGCAGGCTACAAACAGCTCTCCTCACTGTGGAAACAAAATCTCAGAGGGTCAAACAGGAGCCACAACAGAATACAATCATTCGATTCCCAGGATTGGAGCTTGGCACCATCACCTCCTCATTTGTTGTACATTTCACATAGTTTAACATTTTTTTCTAAGGGGATATTTGTTTTAGATTACAGAAACTTGGGATATCAAAAACTACAAATATCTCCTGTACATATTCCATGTCTCCCCTGCACATATTCTACAATGGAACAGACTGTATCTGGCCAGACACACCCAGGAAAGTGGGTTCTGAAGTAGATGCATTTTAAAGCCCTCTGGAGATGAGTTCTAAGACAGGTCAGTCTGCATTAGTGGCTTTCCCTAAATCAGAAGAGATTTTACTGTCATGCATTATTGATCTTACTGCAATGTAAACTCTAGTATGCGACAGAGCCACTGGGGCTTGGAGATATTAAAACACAAAGCATCAACTGTTCTATAATCACAAGTGCACGCTTGCATTGTAATCAGCGGTTTAATTGCGGGTTACCCTGAACTTTATAGGACACAACATATTTTAGTCTAGTTACTGCATTGTGAGTGAATCACATTTGAAACTTGACAAAGTAATAACAGAAGCACATTGCTCGATGTGGTTGTAGCTCAAATATCTTGGGCTTTTTCCAAGTAGCACATGGAAACAAAGGGCTTTGATGTTGCATGGCGTGAAGTTCACTTGGGGAGATTCATATTCAAATTGTTCCCAATGCTTGATCTCTTCCGTGCAATATCAAGTGGCATGAGTCAATTAGATACTGATGTAAAATCTCTTCTATTGTTGTCTTCCCTGACCCACTCCATCTTTTGAGGGTAAGTACTGTTTTGAATTACTTCTTTGAATTACTTCTTAAGCAAAAACTCTAGAATATTTACTCCCCTCCACAATCTCCACTATTCAACTTTGGCCTCCTTTTGCCGCAAACGTGTCACATGGCGCTCACACCTCCAGAAATTATTTTGTCCCAAGTAATATCTGTTCATCTCAACCTGCACCTAACTCCATGTTATTCTACCTTGTATAGATCACCAGTCATCTGTACAAGCTTAGAGTAATGTAGCTCAGTTTTATAGACAATGCCATCAAGAAGCAATCTTGTATTCAATTAGGTTTGTTGACAGCAACTTTACATTGTCTGAAAAACTTAAGAGAATGATCAATATATTTAAGATTCTGTCATCGACAAAACAAAGGGAAAGGTTAGATTTATTTTACAAGCAGAGGCTTATCAGGCATGGAATCCCCAACTAAATGCTGGTTGAAGTAAGATTCATAATCTTTTTTAAAAGAGGGAATTAACCAAACATTTGAAAAATATAAATAGGTCTGGAGAAAGGGATTGGAAGTGGTAAAGGTGCACAAGCATGATGTGGAAATGAAAATTCCACAATTGTAATTAATCACAAACAAATAATTTTAAAGGAAATCATCATCTAACCAGTTATATAATTATAAATATTTATATTCAGAAAATTTAATTTCAAACTAAGAGTGCACTCATGAGAACCAGTAGTAAGTTATGCATCCCAGCTGGCCAAACAATTAATACATAGAATTTCTGATAGGTTCAGTACAATAGAATTCAAATTCTGTAAACAGCATAGGTAAGCAAATCTTGGACAAGTGTCGGAATTATAATTAGTTTGGGGGGGATTGAAATGTTGCTCACTAAACATTATTGTAGGATAACTCTGTTGGAAGATTTTTTTCTTATTTAACAAGGAGAACACTGGTCTCAAGCCAAATTTCACCTCAGCAAGTCATTGAAGTTTCAACGTGTGAAAAGGTGACACTTAGACATCAAGGTGTCAGTTCCTCAGTTACCCAATATCATACCAAGGTAGCAGCTGACACATTTGCTACCTCTGCCAAATGCAGCTCAGCTGTTTGAAAGATGGTTTCTATTCTTCCTCTGCCCCCGACTCCCCTCACTCCTCAAACAAACAAAAACATTACCTCATACTTTGATGCATGCGTGGCCATGATTCAGTTTATCTACAATAGACCTGAGCAAGTGTGCTGCTGAAGCCTGGGAACGTTGTCTGCTCAGGATAGCAGAGCACAGTGTGATTGGGAAGCTACAAAGGTAGGCGAATGTTCAGGAGTCTTTGCTTATTTATCCTTGAAGATCAAGGTGCTTCTATCTAGTTTCCTCCAGGATATGTGAGAGGTTGGGTGGAGTTCAAAATGGGGAGTGTGTGGGCCAATGAGTAAAGTTCATTGCTGACTTAATGTATGAAATGGTCTTCTGTTTGCCCCAGGCTTTGCACACGTTATCTGTTGATAGAGAAGAAATGCAACAGAGGCAGGAGGGAGTCTAGTTCCAGTATACAGTACATGCACACAGCAGTTGTACTAACTGATCAGAAGTGAAGACTTGGCCTACAGTTGTGCAGCCATGTGATTAGTGAGCAATGATCAGAGAACAGATGATACCTGATGGGCGCTGGTGTGATACCGTGTTTCACAACCAGTAACCTAACCAAGCCACATAATCCACATGCACATTTGAGCACTGAGGTACCAGCTGTTAGATAAAGTGCTGAGAAACTTCATTGTACTGTACTCAGTTTAAGTTTTTTTGGTAAATTGTATTATTGATCGGTTCCCACCAAAACACATACTCATTTCTAAAGAACTACAGCAGTATTAGTACCCAATTGTAGACTAGAAGTCCTTTTATGATATTTTGCTAAGATGATGACCATGAAGAGACAAGATGGTGGAGTTGATTTCTCACCATTTTCTTTAAATCTTGGTACCAGCTCAGACTAGCAAGCAGAGTGAAGTTAAGACTCGGCCATGAATGTTGGTAGGCAATCTCAACTGCAGAGTACACCAAATCGGTCCTACCTCTCTTCATCAGACTAACTGTTATTGAAGACATGATGACAAATAACCCTTGCAGGAGGCCTTAATTGGTGGAGAGTATGATATGAGTTAAGTCTCACTCACTCACATAAATGATACAAGACTGTTGTTTACGAATTTTAACACCATAATTTGCAGCCTTATTCACTGCAAGGATTGTAGTATTTATCATTTACTGTACGAATGGCCAAAATATAGAGCCAGGTTCTATCCTTTGTATCATAGGTGATGGTCTTCAGAAGTTAGGCAATGCAAATCTTTATTCTGCATTGCACAATATGATTTAGAGATCAGTAATGTGAACTGAGAGAAGGGCTAGCATCTGTACACTACCATTTTCAGCAATAACATCCTTCATCTCAATGAAGAAAAATCACTCATCAATTCCAGATTCTGTTCCAGCCTCATCCTCCAAGACAGAGAAACATTTTTAAAGCAATAAACCTTTATAAACACAATACAACCCATTAAAATAGGCTGAAGCAAGAAAATAATATGCAGTTTTGCTGATTATTCCAGGCAATGAAAAGTACAACCGTATCATACTTATTTTAATGGGAGCAGACTCCAATATTAATGAACCAATAGAAACAAATGTTTGTTAGAAATTATTTCAAATCTTATTTTTTCCCTTCATCTTTCACTATTCCTTCTTGCCTTCTTGATTTTTTTCTGTTATTTCTTCTGAATCCAACAGTCTTTTAAAAAAAAATCTTTATTGTGTAAAATTATTTTTCAATTTTTCTCTCCAATTAGAATATGGTTGTTTATGCTCTGCTCCCTCCACTCACTTGTTCCAATAGTGTTGAATGCCTTTAAGATTGTCCAGAACTTGGTACTGTACTAAAAATTCTTAGTTCTTCTATAATTGCGGAAAACCAAATTCGTAATTTAAGAATTTTCCCCAATTCAAGGAATGAAAAGATAGAGTAGATCTACAGACTAAGATTAGATGGAACTTTGCGCTGATAATTTTTCTTGTATCCTGCCAGGGAGAGATATTATATCCGAGGCCTGCCTTTATTCCATGTCCACATTCAAAAGTGGGCTTAACATTTTAAAAATATATATGAATGGATCACAACTTTGTGAGGATGTTAAACATCCTGACAGCACATAATATTAAAGCACCTTCATAGTCTCTTCCCACAAGGGAATGTAATATTCAAAGGCGAGAAACATACTTAGGAAGTAAGGCATTAAAGGATATGGAGAAATGTCAGGGATATGAGATCAAAAGATCTACCATGATCTAATAAAATGGTGGAACAGGTTTAACCTCAATTACCAACAAACCCCTAAATTCCACTGAACTCAATCACCCAAGAGTGACCTTGCTAATAAGCAGAGGCCTTCAACTGTATGTACTGAGCAAATTGTATTTCAAGAGTTTGTTTTAAAGTATGTAGTTCCATCCTTAAAAGGGCTTAGTTGTTGCCGTTGTTATAAACCGGAGATGAAAGTTTCCTTTCTCACTTGCCTATAGGGTCCTATCTGAAATGAGTTTGGGACCGTCTCAATTCAGTTCAAAGTGGGCATGAGTACAGAGCACAAAACCACACATAATTTGGCACCAGTTTCAAAGAAGCCATATGGATGGCTGGTGTAGGAAACGGTGCATTAGCAGATGTGATATTGCAGATGGTTGGAGTAGGATATATCATAGGGATGAATGCAGGTAAGAATTAGAAGCAGCGTAAAATTTGAACATGGGACTGCTTCATAGCAATGCACAGGGTGTTGTTTTACTGTGCACCTAATGAAATCAATATTCCATTTTTAAAAACAGTGATGGAAGAATAGACAAAACTGAAAAGAGAGAGGGTGGTGGGGGGGGGGGGGAGAAATCAAACACAGTGGACAAAGGTGCCAAGCTTGAATTTTAAAAGCTTGGAAGTGCAAGTGAAAAGACTAGCCGAAGTAACACATTTCATGATCTTGAGTTCCTGGAATACAATGAGGTGGAGAAGTAGAACTGTGCAATGAGTTTTGAGGATGGAGGAAAGGAGTAGAAGTGCTGTGTGTGGGTTGGTTCAATTGAAGCTTGGGAGGAATATATAGAGAAATAATTCATTGTAACATGAAAAGAATATAGCATGACTAGATGACCAGAAAGAGATAAGAGAAAAACAAAAACAGAAAGAAGTCTTCAGATTTCCAGCATCTGCAGTATTTTGCTTTTTTTTTTCCTAGTTGTGTTTGATGGCCTGATGTCAAGGGAGCATTTTCTACATCAAGCCTGCACTGTAATGTGATGGACAATACTGAGAACAGAGACCAAAAGTGGAAACGTATACTTTAATAAATTACTGCTCTTCCCTCATCTCGATAAATACAAAAGTTCTTCCATCTTGCCCTCGCATCCCCACCACCACCAACAACCCGCCCCCAAATTGGGCAAAACGATGGGACAACTGACATGCTGTCAGGGAGAGGGGGAAAAGGAGAAAAAGAAAGCCAATCTTGTAGTCACAGAATGAGGCTATGTGCTGTACAGCTGTACTGCCAGCCTATATCTCTGAAACCTATTTCTAATTATTCTCCATTAGATTACTCACAAAAATGGAACATTTAACATAAAGCTTGGTGGGACTCTGATGGATATTGAATCCACGACAAGTGTGCCTGCTCCCCCCCCCCCCCCCCCCCCCCCACCCCGCCCCCACTCCACACATAGAAACTCCTTAAATAACCTAACCTGTGCCTTTGATAGCCCTGTATTCACCGTCTGCTCAGCTTCTGTGACAATAAAATTTTAGGCCCTGCACTGAATATTTTAGCTAAACAATAAGAGATCAATAGAAACTGCTGCTGAGATCACTCACTTGTGACTTTGCCTTTTATTACGAAGCACAAAAAAAGGTTAATGTGAGAGGGAAATTGAGTCACTTTAGTATTGCACAATCAGGTAAGTTCAGTCATTTGCAATATTCCAGATTCTGCTTTTCACAGATGTAAATGGCTCCTATGCTGTAAATTCGCTCCCAGCTCCTCCACCAAATGCACGTCACTGTAACAGCATCAACAGCTAACACCTACCTCCATGCAAAATAAATTGGTGCAGTCATGGATTTGGCATGAAGCTCCCTGAACACAAGGGACTTACTGACAAGACATGGCAAAGCCTTCAATAACGCAAAAATGAGCCAACGAGGATATAAAGTCAGTTGGTGTTAACATTCTAGGCAAAGCTTCAGTCCCTTATTTTGATGCATTATGTAGAAAAGGTTTTGCAATTCCTGAACATAAGAGCACTAGCACCGGAATATCTCTGCATGAATTTGCTCTCCCCTTCACATTACTGCACTCACATTTTCCGATAACCCACTTAAATTCTCCAGTTTTAATAAAATAAAATACTCTTTGGCAAAACAATCGAAGATTTTTTTTGCATATGGGGCAATATGGATGAGGGTGGTGGAGAAAAGAGGGTGGGGTGAGGGAGCGAAAAGAGGATGGGGTGGGAGGGAGAAAACAGTGCAAATAAAAAAATGAGACTGATGCAGGACCTTGCTGGGACAATTCACAAGGTCAACAGAAAAGGTCAGAGGTCAGTTGTCAGGTTATCCCCTCCGCCAACACAAGTCAACAAAAACCAAATCAAGTTTTGAACGATTAAAGAAAAACAAGGCGTCTCCTCGCCTTTCCCATCCCATCCTCTGTCTGTGGCTCTCATTCCTCTCTCTATCCTTATGATTCTGCTGTAGGGTCTGCAGATATTTTCGCTGCCTGTGATAAAACACTGAACACGCATTTTACATTTGTCATTTCTCTGGAGACGGTCAAGATTGAATCTTCTGACTATAATATGCCCTGCCCGTATAGTTGCACGGGAAAGAGAGAGAGAGAGAGAAAAAATAGCTCCAGCATTTAAATTAGCATTCTGGCACACAACTACAGACTGTGTGACTGGCAAATAAAATAAGGTACATCCCCTCACCTGGACTTTGGACAGTCAGATTTACCACATTGCATAATCTGCAGCAGTCTGCCTCAGCCACAGCAGGGACACCTGGAGTTCGGTTTAAAGCTACAAGGAATTTGTCCTCAACGTCTAAAATCCTGCCACAATTTGATCTGTTTTTGGTGGTGGTGGAGGAGGTGGGGAGGGGGGGGGGGGGGGGGGGTGGGGAGGAGGAAAAAAACACAATCCTATGTGCCCATCACCAAACCTTCTCCTTCTCCTCCCTCCTCCTTCACTCCCATCTCCATCTCCTGAAAACCTACTGCAGTTTCTGGGGACATCAGACTTTGCCCAGAATACATGGTTTGGTTTGGTTAGTGGCTGGTGGGTCTCCCAGTTACATGGTTTGGTTAGTGGCTGGTGGGTCTCCCAGTTACATGGTTTGGTTAGTGGCTGGTGGGTCTCCCAGTTGGGCGATGCTGCAGTGTTTGCTCAGTGTCAGTAAGCAGTGCCCTCTACACTCCAGCGCTGTGCTGGTTTGACAGCCAGGGAGGGGACATGATGCTGTAGAAAGCTCTTGGTTCCTTCACTGGTGTAAACTGTCTGGGCAAAGTAACAGCACCGAGCACAGCGAACCCGGATTCAAACCCAGCTAACCCTGAGACAGACAGTCCTAATCCGAGAGGGGCAACCCCCCCCCCCCCACACACACACACACACACAGAGAGGGGCAACCCCCCCCCCCCCCCCCCACACACACACACAGAGAGGGGCAACCCCCCCCCCCCCCCCCCCCCCCCCCACACACACACACACACACAAGCCGTGGTCTCCACAATAAATAAATACCTTCAGTTGCATAGTTGTGGTCGCGCAGAAAACTGTTGTTTATCTTGCGGGTGTCAATCTCCTCCTCCATTTACAGCAGGATTACTGAGCGGACTGGGAGTGAAGCAGACGAGGATCCATGACCCCATTGCCCTAGTGGGGCGGGAGGGGGAGCATGGCTCACACCTGGTGTCAAACCCCCAGAGCCGCAGCGAATCCGCTCCTGTACAGCACCCCAGCCCCACTAGCAGCTCATGGCTCTCTCTGGGGGGGGGGCTTTTGTTAATGATAGCTCTTGTTACAAAATAAAACCTGCAAACGTCAAAATGCCTGTGTTTTTGGTGTCGGGTGGAAGCCGGGTCTGGTCTGGCTCAGGAGGAAAGGCGACTCCTGCGGTGACTTCAGGTGGAGAAAATGCGTCAGAATGTGAGGTTTATCCTCTGCCTCCCCAGCCCAGCACAGCCCAGTGCTGCAGGAGGCGGCTACTGTAGGGATGTGTGTTGTATCAGCTCCTCCCCTACAGCTTGTCAGTGTCCAACCGCATCTGCCCCTCTCCTCTCCCCCCCCCCCCTCCCTCCTCTCCCACTCCCTCTCTCTCTCACACTCACACAGCTCCAGCTCCAGACTGCGGTGGATGGCTGGGAGCAGGCAGCAGCAGTGCTGTGATAGACAGGAGACAAGCGTGGCTTCACACACTCCCTGTAAATCACATTCCCGCAGTGTTGTTCACCAGGACAACCTTCTCTCCTCTGGTAAAACACCGTCTTCAAAATTATAAGTCTTGCAGCAAAAAGCCGACCCAACCTTCACCTGACAATGTCATATAAATCATTCTAACTTATCCTCTCTCCCCCACCCCCAGAATTGTGTCATAAACTCACATATCTCTCTCAGCACAGAGGCGTTCTCCTGTCCAGCCCATTCCGCTCACACTCTTCTCACTCACTCTCCTGAAGATGTAGTCATCCTGAGAATAGATCTATGACCAACGCACTCTTTCAGTACCTCACCTAGAGCTGATGTGTGGTTCTGGCCAGGCAATGGCAGCAAATGGAGTGGTGGAGGTGGAGGGTGAAGGGTGGTTGAAAGTCAAGGTCTGTCCTGATCTATGCACATGCAATTTTCCAGCATGGGATTACACTGTAGGTGTTGAAAGCAGTGACCTTGCCAGTCAGAGAAGAACCACACTGGCAGAACACTCAACACCCAAACATGCATGCTTTGTACTGCTAACTAAAGAGGAGGTTGGCACAGAGGTTAATCCACACGAAGTTGTCATACGAATGCTTCAAGCACCAATGATGAAGGTCATTTGCCTGCTTATGATGATTGATTAAATGTCATCTAGTTTGGATGACCTTGGATGGATGCATAACAGTGTATGAAAGCCAAGACCTCTGGGGAAGGAGTATCAAAACATTTCACATCTAGAGATATTCCCCTTCCTCAGGGATGCATATTGACAATGATGCTGGATTCAATGATCAACATGACCAGTGGGGAGGGGGAAGAGGAAAGTCAGACACAACAGCAAGATCCAAGAGAAGACCCATGCACCCCTACAGCCTTTTGGAAACAATCCCAGAAGGGTAACCTTGCTGCACCATATCCAGCAGCCAGTAATGACTTGAGAATTTGTGGGTTCGGCAGTCAGACACAAAGGACTTACCTCAACCCAACCTGATCCCAAGAAAAGGTCCTACGAACCAATATGACTTTCCATTCCCTGTATTCTGTGGCAAACTACTGATTGACAATTTGAAATCAATTTAAAAGCAGTTTTGTGTGGTAAGATCTTCCATCACCTTCATTGCATCAAAATAGCTCCAAGACCTTTATACTGTAGTAATTATAGTCAAGTGTTAGCTGGTTTTGCAGACAAATATGGCAACCATATTCTTCACAGCAAGGTCCCACAAGCCTGTGAATATCCAATTAATCTGGAGGACAGTGTAAAGCCTCACATGAAAGAAACACCTCAGCATTTCCCCCCGTAATGCACTAGAATGTCAAAGTTAGGAGCTCAGATCTTGAGAGGGGTTTGAACTCGCAGGTGTGTGACTAAACAAGCCAAGCTGGTGACTAACAAAGAGGCCAATTAAGCAGCTTTCTAATGGCTCAGTGGAAAAAATAATGCAGAGACCCTCCAAGCCATTGTATAGTTCTACCACCACTGTATTTCAGAAACATTTGATTGAATGCGTTTCATCTGTTAAAAGATACCTCCAATCTGTGCACAATAACCAAATCCTGGGGTGTGGGTGGGAATCTGGGGACAAGAAGAGCTGCCAATAGTAAAAATCACCATTTAAAAAATGTATATTTGGCAAAATGTTGAGCTGTAAACCAACTGCAGCAACTGAAAACATTAACTTACACATCTTAAGACTTCCTTATCTGAAATATTGTATCAGACCATCTCTCAGTTGTCAACAACATTCCATAAATTCACTACCCTGAGTGAAGAAGTTTTTTCTCAACTCAGTGCGAAAGGGCTGACCCCTAATTTTAAGAATGTAGCCCCTGGTTATAGTTTCTCCAACCAGGGGAAATAGTCTCCCACTATCTACTCTGTCTTGCCCCTTAATAATCTTATAGGTTTCTATAAGATCACCTTTAATTTTATATTCTAGAGAATATAGACCTAGATTGCTCAACCTATCCTCATGACTCATTCACCTCATCCCACATACCAACCTAGTGAATCTACACTGTACCCCCTCCAAGGCGAGTATATCCTTTCTTAAATAAGGAGACCAAAACTGCACACAATTTTCCAGGTGCGGTCTCACCAGGGCCCTGTACAGCTGCAGCAAGACTTCCCTACTCTTATATTCTAACCCTTTTATAATGAATGCCAACATACAGTTAGCCTTCCTAATTGCTTGCTGTCCCTGCAGACTAACGTTTTGTGACTGGTGTACAAGGACACCCAAGTCCCTCTGAACACTAACACTATTTAGTCTCCCCCCTTCTAAAAAATAATCTGCTCTACTGTTTTTACCACCTAGGTGGATGACTTCACACTTCCCTACATTATATTTAATCTGCCACCCAGTTGCCCACTCACCTAGCCTATCTATATCGCACTGCATTTTTAAAAATGTCATCCTTGGTGTTTACTCTCCCTCCTAATTTAGTGTCATCCGCGAATTTGGATATTTTAAGTTTGATGTCCTCATCTAGATCGTTGATGTAGATTGTAAGTAGTTGAGGCCCAAGCACTGATCCTTGTTTATTGTAATGCACAACAAACAACAATCTCCATGCAGATGTCACAAGGAGCTTGAAAAATCTTACTATTTTGTATATGTTGGATTACAATTTACAGATTTCATGCTAGTGAGTTCCCAATTTTTGCAATTGCTAAAAATAAAAACAACAAGAAAGCAACTGGTACATCAAACAGAATAAAAAATCTGAGCCCATTGTGGAAACGAGGGCTTTAAATATAAAACAGCTTGGAGTAGATCTAAAAGGGAGTATAGGAATAATGCCTGCACACAGAATGTGGTATGAATATGAACACACTGCCGGAAGGTATAGTTGAAGCAAAAACACCAGTGTATTTAAAATCAAACTTGATATACACTTGAAATAGATGGGGATAGCGTAGGGGCTCATATGAGGTAGATTGGTTGGGCTGAATGACTTGTATCCATGACATAATCATTCTCTATGTATGCCGTGGTAACTCCCCACTTGTATAAAAAGGTTATATGGCTTTCAGCTACTATGCCCCAAAACTTTGGTACTCCCTCCCTCAACCCTTCACCTTGCCCCCTACTTTCACATCTTCAGGTTGCACCTGAAGACCTTTCTCTTCAACCGCGCTTACGGTCACCTTCCCCCTCCCTGTGGTTTGGCCTCGGGTTCTGCCACTGTGAAGCACTCTGAGACGTGCGTGGAGGGCGCTATATCAATGCAAGTTATTGTTGCCCCCACATCTGTGCCATGACCTGCTCCATCTTTTCCAACCTCGACAACATTGCCTCTTATTCCCGTAAATCCCCTTGGTACACCAGCCATCTCCGATTCCTCAAGGTTTAGTGAGAGCCAGAAGGACGGGAGTTCAGATGACTCCAGGGCAGCAGAGAGTGAGAGGGAGGAGATTTTTTTCCAGAGGAAGATGGTGGAGGATTGAGTAGTGGGAAGGGATACAGAGGTGATAAGGACGTAGCGGTCCGAGATGGTTTTATCGGTGATGGTGATATCCGAAATGGTGAGGCCCCGGGTAATCACCGGGTCAAGGAGGTGGCCATGGACGTGGGTGGTGGAGTGGATGTGGAGGGAGAGGTTAAGTGAAGAGAAGAGGGAAGAGAAGTCACCAAAGGGAATGCAGGAGGGGGTGAAGTGGAGGTTGAAATCACCTAAGATGAGGAGGTGTTCAGAGCAGAGGGAGAGGCGTCCTCCCGCGTGAAAGGTGTTCTATATATGTAATTTTGTTGTTGTTGTAGTAGAGATAAGATAGGAGGGTGGACAGCACTGAGATAGCCCTGGTCAAAGTCTCTAATTATATTTTAAACATCTGTGATCAGGGCTCTTTCTGACTCCTTGAACCTCTCTGCTGCCTTTGACACTGTCGACCACTCCATCCTAAGAACATAAGAACATAAGAATTAGGAGCAGGAGTAGGCCATTCGCCCCTTGAGCCTGCCCCGCCATTTGATAAGATCATGGCTGATCTTCTGAACTAACTCTAATTACCTGCCCTATCCCCTAATCCCTTTTTTTTTAATCTTTCAGTCTCAGCCTTGAAAATGTTCAAGGACTGAGCATCTACAGCCTTCTGGGGGAGTGAATTCCATAAATTCCCTACTCTCTGTGAGTAAAGAAATGTTTCCTCAACTCTGTTCTAAAAGGCTAACCCTTAATTTTAAGATTATAACCCCTGGTTATAGATTTTCCTACCAGGGGAAACAGTCCCTCACTATTTACTTTATCCAGCCCATTAAGAATCTTATATGTTTCAATAAGATCTCCCCTAATTCTTCTGTACTCTAGAGAATACAGCCCTAGTTTATTCAATCTATCCTCATAGGTCAGTCCCCTCATCCCAAGAACTAACCTAGTGAATGTACACTGCACCCCCCTCTAAGTACAGTATGTCGTTTATTAAAGAATACCAAAACTGCACACAATACTCTAGTTGCGATCTCACCAAAGCCCTATACAGTTGCAGCAAGATTTCCCTTCTCTTGTACTCTAAACCTTTTGCAATGAACGCTAACATGCCGTTTACCTTCTTAGTTGCTTGTTGCACCTGCAAACTAACTTTTTGAGACTTGTGTACGAGGACACCCAAATCCCTTTGTACACTAACACTATCTAACCTCTCCCCATCTAGAAATTAATTTGTTTTTTTATTTTTGCTACCTAGGTGAATAATTTCACACTTCCCCAAATTAAATTCCATCTGCCACCTACTTGCCCACTCCCCTAGCCTATCTATATCCCGTTGCAATCTTTTTGCATCATTCTCACAGCTGACTCTACCTAGTTTAGTGTCATCCGCGAATTTAGACACATTACCTTCAATGTCCTCGTCTAGATCATTGATGTAAATTGCAAATAGCTGAGGCCCAAGCATTGATCCTTGTGGCACTCCACCAGTTACATCCTGCCAATTCGAGAATGACCCTACTCTCTGTTTTCTACCCGTTAGCCACTCTTCTATCCATGCTAATATGTTCCCATTAATCCTATGGGCGTTGACATTGTGCAACAGCCTTTGTGTGGCACTTTGTCAAATGCCTTCTTAAAATCTAAATATATCACATCTACTGGTTCCCCGCTATCCAACCTGCTAGATACATCCTCAAAAAACTCTAAAAGATTAGTTACTCATGACTTCCCTTTTGTAAAGCCATGCTTACTCTGCCTAATCTTGTTATGGTCTTCCAGGTATCCCATAACGACATCTTTAATTAAGGACTCAGAATTTTCCCTACCAACTGATGTCAGACTAACTGGTCTATAGTTCTCCATGTTTTCTCTCCCAATCTTGTTAAATAGTGGAGTTACGTTTGCAATCTTCCAATCACTGGGAACATTTCCAGTATCCAGAGAATTTTGGAAGATTATAGACAAGCCATCCACTATCTCAGTCGCCACCTCCTTTAAAGCTCCAGGATGCAGGCCATCAGGTCCAGGGGATTTTTCGGTTTTAAGACCTGACAATTTACCTAAAACCATTTCTTTACAAATATTAATCTTCCTAAGTTTCTCGCTAACATTGTCTTCTTGGTTCCCCTCTATTCTTGGTAGGTTTTTACTGTCTTCTATGGTAAAGACAGTAGCAAAGTACTTGTTTAACGACTCTGCCATGACTTTGTCCCCTATTATAATTCTCCCTGTCTCTGCTTGTAATGGACCCATATTCACCCTTGATAGCCTTTTCCTCTTTATATATTTGTAGAAACTCTTACAGTCTGTCTTTATGTTCCTCGCTAGTTTGCCCTCATATTCTATTTTCTCCCTCTTGATCAATTTTTTGGTTTTCCTTTGTTGATCCCTAAAGCTCTCCCAATGCTCGGGTTTACTACTCACCTTAGCTGTTTTATAGGTTTCTTCTTTTAACTTTATACTTTCCCTAACTGCTCTAGTTAGCCACGGTGGGACCACCTTTCCCATGGCATTCTTATTCCTCAAAGGAATACGTTCTCTTTGGGAATTTTGCATTATCTCTTGAATGTCTGCCATTGCTGCTCTACTGTCAAATCCTTAAGTCTAATTTCCCAGTTTATCTTGGCTAAATCCTCTCTCAAACCAACAAAATTGGCTCTATTTAAATTTAGGACCGTTGGACTTAACTACTTTCCTCTCTAACTTAATGCTAAATTCCATCATATTATGATCACTTTGCCCTAGAGGAACCTTAAGTTCCAGTTTGCTGATCAGCCCTGTTTCATTACACAAAACAAGGTCTAATATGGCCTGTTTCCTGGTTGGCTCCTCAGCATACTGATCTAGAAAATTATCCCTATTACATTCTATAAACTCTTCCTCTATCTTACTTTTCCCAATTTGGTTGTCCCAGTCTATATGCAGATTAAAATCACCCACAATTAGTGTCTTTCCTTTGCTACATGTTCCACTAATCTCCTGATTTATACCTTGAGAGATACTTTGACTGCTGTTTGGGAGTCTATAAACTATTCCCACAAGAGCTTTCTGCCCCTTATTGTCATGTAACTCTACCCATACTGACTCTACATCCTGCTTTTCTGATTTAAAATCCTTCCTCTCCACTGTTTTTTATCCCATCCTTTATTAGCAGGGCCACCCCTCCTCCTCGTTTACCACATTGCCTATCCTTCCTATATTCCACGTACCCTGGAATGTTTAGCTCCCACCCTTGATCTCCCTGTAACCATGTCTCAGTGATGGCTACTAGATCATACCGGTCTGTCTCTATTTGTGCATTTAATTTATCTATCTTGTTTCGAATGCTACTTACATTCAGATAAGCGCCCTTATCCGGCTATTAGTCCTATTCACCAGTACCCTATCATTGGGCTCCTTTTCCCCACTTGACACATTCTGCTCTAGTCCCTTGTTAATCCACTCTCCCACTTTCGTTGATTCTAATTTTAACCTTAATGGACTATACCTGACTATGTTTTTACCTCCCCCCTTAGTAGTTTAAAGCCCTTTCTACCTCCCTATTTATTCGCGTAGCCAGGACATTTGTCCCAGCCCTGTTTATGTGGAGACCATTCCTTTAGTCTCCCCCAATACTGGTGCCAGTGGCCCATAAATCAGAACCCCTGCCTCCACACCACTCTTTTAACCAGGCATTCAGATCCATGATCTTCTTTTGCCAGTACCAATTAGCTCCTGGTTCGGGTAACAGTCCTGATATTAACACCTTTGAAGTTCTATTTTTTAGAATAACTCCCAATTTCTAGAACTTACTCCTTAACTTGACCCTATCAGTCCTACCTATTTCATTGGTCCCTATGTGGGACCAATTGGATCCTCTCCCTTCTGCTGCAAATGTTTCTCCAAGCTGGCAGTGACGTCCTTCACCCTGGCCCCAGGAAGACAAGAGTCTTCTTGTCTTCCTGCTACGGCTACAGAAAAGCGCATCAGTCTTCCTGACTGTCTCATCCCCAATTACAACTACATTTCTTTTGACCAGTCCTTTTTGTGTGGCCTCCTGTATAGAGGTGTTGGGGGTCAGTTTGCCCATCTTCCTCGTGGATTTCCTTGTCCACACAGATTGCAAGTGTTTCATACCTGTCAGACAAGGCTAAAGCCTGGGGTTCCTCTGCCTCTTTCTTTTGGGTCCCCTTACCTGCCTGTCTGACTGTATCCCAGTACTGTCCATGGCTGGTATATGTTTGTTCCTTGGGGCTCAGGGGAGTATCTGGCTCCAGGCCTCCTACACCAACAACAGCAACTTTGATTTATATAGTGCCCTCCATGCCGGACGGCATCTCAGAGCGCTTCACAATAGCGGATCCCGGGACCGCCAGGGGCAGGGATAGAAAGTGACCAAAGGTGCGGTCGAAGAGAAAGGTCTTCGGCTGGGACCTGAAACTGAGGAAAGAGGGGGCGAGACGAATGTAGTGAGGGAGGGAATTCCAGAGCCTCGGGGCATAGTGGCTGAAGGCCCAGCCACCAAGGGTGGAGTGGAGGATACGGGGGACATAGAGGAGGCCAGACCCAGTGGAGCGAAGGCAACGGGAGTTGATTTGAGGAGAGAGGAGGTCAGAGAGGTAGGGGGGTGCAGAGGAGTGGAGGGATTTGAAAACAAGGATGAGGATCTTGAAGTCGATCCTCTCGGGGATAGGGAGCCAATGAAGTCTGGCAAGGACTGGGGTAATGGGGGAGCGAAGTTTGGTGCGGGTGAGTATGCGGGCGGCAGAGTTTTGGATGAGTTGGATTTTATGGATTATGGTGGAGGGGAGACCGGTGAGGAAGTCATTGCAATAGTCCAGCCGAGAGGTGACGAAGGCATGGACCAGGGTTTCAGCGGCTTTTGGGGTGAGGTATTGCCGGAGACGGGCAATCCGTCGGAGGTGGAAGAAGGTGGTGAGGGACCGGGTGTGGGGGAGGAAAAACAGTTGGGGGTCGAACCTGATGCCAAGGTTGCACACAGGTTCGGAGAGTTTCAGGGGGAGACTGGAAAGGTGGAGGAGGTGAGAGCCATGTGAATGGAGACGTTGACATCGCTTCTCCTGCCAGCTCAATCTTCATGGACCTGCCCTCGCCTGGTTCGACTCTTACCTTTCTCACCGTCTCCACTTTGTCGTCACCAATGACTTCTCTTCCAGCCCCCACATTGTCACCTGTGGTGTGCTTGGCCCCCTACTTTTCAATATCTACATGCTCCCCCTTGGTAACATCATCCGCAGACACAGGGTCAACTTCCTCACCTATGCAGATGTAACCCAACTCTATCTTTCTGCCTCTACCCTCAACTCCAGGATCACTGCTGTCCTGACTGACTGCCTGTCAGGCATCAAGTCCTGGATGAGAGTTAACTTTCTACAGCTCAATTATAAACAAGACAGAAGCTCTCCTGATTGGCACGCGCGCCAGCACCTTCACACATCAAGCAATGACAGCATCAACCTTTACGGTTGCACACTCCACCTCACCAAGCCAGTCAGGAACCTAGGTGTTTTGTTCGATCCTCAACTGTCCTTCCCCCCAGCCATGACCCACTCTGCCTTCCCTCACCTCTGCAACATTGCCCGACTGTACCACTACCTCATCCCACATTCCGCTGAAACTCTCATTCATGACTTCATCATGTCCAATCTCTGGAATTGCATCTTTGCCTAGCTTCACTGGTTCCCCATCACTCAGAGGTTGTAGCTCAACATCCTGGTCCTCATCTTCAAAGCCATCCATGGTCTTAATCCTCCCTATCTCCATGACTTTCTAACCTGTCCACTCCCTTCTCTCAGTGGGCTCCGGCCTGCTTCACATCCCTTTTCCTGCCCCACCACTGGCAGGCGGGTCTTCAGCCCCTCTGCCACCACCCTCTATAAACCCCTCATATTCCCTCTCCCTTGCCTCTTTGAAGGTGTGTGTGAAGAACCTTCTCTTTGGTCACCCTCTTACTCCTACCGTCTACGCCCTCCACACCACATGATCCAAACCACCAAGGCGGTGCGGATACCTGACTGTCCTCCTAATGTAAAAGGCACTATACAAATGTAATTTGTTGTTATTGTTGTTTTATTCTTAAAATATCCAGTGAATTCATGTATAGAGAAAATTGATGTAGCTTGGATATTAACTTGTGGTAATCTGCATCACATTCTAATAAATCTGTGTAGAAAATAGTTTTCTTCAATGTTTTTCTTCTTTTAATAATAATCTGAGGTTTTTCACTGTTTGGCACAACTTTTAAGACCAAAAATCATTTTCCAGTGATACCCTTATGATAGTTATGGTTTCCTTACGATGGGATAATACTCTGTCCATAAATACAAACAAACTGATGAGAATTTCAAACCATTAAACTTCTTCAATTAGCAAAGTAACATGAACAATGTATTCTTAATTAAGAGGGAGGATGCAGGATTAGACATTTGACAGCCTGGACACATTACATGTAATAACTATGGCAAAGAACCAATGGAATTAAGACACAAATGTGATTATGGTCCCATTAGCCATCTCATGTTCTGTATGCAAATTGAATATCTGATTTCACTCTGTATAAGTATAGGAAAGCTATTGGGAAATGGGATTAAAATATCCTCTATGATCTAATTATACTGGTGGAATAGAATTGGTGGGTTGAATTGCCTACCTTTCCCTACTTCCTATGACATTCCGAATGAATATTACTGATTTCTGCACTTACCAGTTCAATGGAAGGCAAATCAATACTGATTTTAAATACAGTATTCTTATACAAACCACAACATACAGGGAAAAGAATGGATTCAGCACAGAAAAAACAAGCATCGCATTTTATATGTTGCAGCTCTTTAATATATAAGATAAACAGTATATAAGCACAATGGTCCTGTACTGAGCCTGCACTGTAACATCTCTATAATGCTAAATCACCCTTCATTGGGTTTGCTGATTAGTACAGGTGTCAGTGTGGCTCAATCAGTGGCACTCTCACCTTGGAATCAGAAGGTTGTGAATTTATCCATCTAATGGACCTTTGAACTCATAGTCTAGTCTGGCACACCCATACAGTGGTGGGAGGCGCTGCAGTTTTTGGAGGTGCGATTCCTTTGGATGAGATGTTCAAAGTCCTGTCTGCTGATTCAGATGAATGTCAAAGACCTGCTGAACGCTTTGATTAATAGGTGAACACCTATTTTGGCTGGCCAACAAAATAAATGTTGATATGAACGATCTCACCTGGAATGATGCAAATGCTCAACGGGCCATTTCTTGATAGAACCACAGGTCCCTACTGCCATGGGTTGGCTGATATAGAAGATTGGTTTACACTGGAGTTTTATCATTGGAAAGGGTACAACGAAGATTTACTAGGATGGTGCCAGGGTTGAGGGACTTCAGCTATGAGGAGAGGCTAGATAGGCTAGGGTTATTCTCTCTGGAGCAGAGAAGATTGAGGGGAGACCTAATAGAGGTTTATAAGATCATGAGGGGTTTCGACAGGGCAAATAGAGAAAAACTATTTCCACTCGTGGGTGAATCTGTGACTCGTGGTCACAGATTTAAAATAGTTTCAAGGCGAAGTAGAGGGGAGCTGAGGAGAAATTTTTTCACTCAGCGAGTTGTTCGAATCTGGAATGCATTGCCTGAAAAGGTGGTGGAGGCTGATTCGATAACAACTTTTAAAAGGGAATTAGATCATTATTTAGGGAGAACGGGTCTATTAGGCTATGGGGAGCGGGCAGGGCAGTGGGACTGAATCGCTCTTTTCAAAGAGCCGGCACAGACTAGATGGGCCGAATGGCCTCCTTTTGTGCCGTAAAATTCTATGATTCTATGATTCTATGTAACAGATTTACAATATCCAGTCTTAAAATGTTAGGTCGTCTGAATTTTTATTTGTTTCAGTGAAATAGAGAGACAGCAGTGTATAGTGCGTATCCCAATTACATTAATGAGATCCATCACAGAAATGCTCATCAGCATTTAATCCTAATGCATAGCCATCGATTTAATCAGTTACTGCAACAACAACAATAACAACAACAGGTGCTCAGCATAACATCTGCCAAAAAGGAAAGCCACCAAACTTCAAGCCAGCTTGTATTTGTAACATATTGTCAGGTAAGCAGATAAATGGGCATTATTGCAACAGATATTTCCAAGCCAGGTTGTAATTTTTTTTCTGATAACGGATGCGGTGAGAAAGTCCAACTAATGAGCGTATATGGGCACTTCTGTCCTTTTCTTTCCTCCCCTTTTATATTCACAATGGGCGAGACTTTAAAAGGTAGCAACTTTGAAAAGGAATAACAACTTTGAAAAGGAATAACAAAATGCTTAATCAGCCATCTAAAGAGATGAAGGGAAATATAAATGTTCCTGGAGACAGCAACTGAGTTGAAAATGTTGAAGACAGAGAAAGACTGAGAAGTAGAAATATGGAGAATGATTGTATTTTCATGGCCCCTGGTTTTTATTATACAGAACACATCTTCGTTGCGATAAATCAGTTAATAAACAAAAGATTATTCTTGCTGTGACTTGTAACTTTGAGCTGCCTATTTATAATCTACAATATGCAAGCATCCAAAACCATTTCATCTCAAAAGAAAGCCCAAAGCAAAGCTAACCAATAGCTTTAGGCAGAATGGGTACAGCAAGTATAGACTACACTCAAGACTGCTTCTAAAGATGGTGTTTAGAAGTAAAAGAGTGATAATGTGGAAAAGTGGGTACTGTCCTTGACCATAGGAAAACTGGTGCCCCTCAAACATGTCCTCTTACCACAGGCCTGGGGGAGTGTCTTCTGTACAATCAGATATACTATAATAATAATCCTTGCATTTAATCTACCACTTTATCACATCTTCAAAACGTCTCAAAGCGTTTCACAGAATATACTCTAAAGTGAATTGACTATATTTTGTGGACAAAATGCAACAGCCAATTGGGCACAACATTGTCCCATAAACAGTTTGGATTGAGTGACCAAATTATTTTTATTTATTTTGAAGAAATTACTACCTCTGGAAATGCGATCCGCCAATCGACTAACAAACAGGTTCCTACTTGATCCTACGTAAACAGAGGCATATGGAGTAAGGAAACTTGCCCAACGTTTCGTCCTGTGATACATGTATGTGGTACAATTTCATATGCTGCTACCAACCCTTCCTCACAAATAGGATTAAGAGATTCTTTTAATTTCGAATGATACATGTTTTCTCCCATGTAAAAGTCTGCCGTGTAAACTTGGTATCTGGAACTTTCTAGTCCAGATGTCCCAATAGATTAATTTGCAGCAACAAACTGAGATGCATTATTGATTCTTTCAAAAAGAGTGCACATATAATTTGTAAAATGCTAAGTGGGAAAACCATGCTCTTTGCAAGGGTAAGTTTCTCCTCCTTGGATGTTTAAGACAAAATGTAGCCTCTAGGATTAATCTATGTCATAGGATTAATCCTTACAAAAACTGGCATTGCTGCAAATGCACCAACATATTTCTATTGAACTCCCACAATAATATTGGTCACAATGCCACAACAATTCACTGCTTTAACAGCAGGTCAAAACCCATCTACCAAAAACATTAATATGTTGTATCTCATCTGTCTTGTCTTACGACACAGCAATTGAAATTGTTTTGTAGAGAAGAGAAAGCATTTGGATAGACTACATTGTGACAGATGGCGCACAACTGTCTCAGAAATGTGAAATAGATTTTTTTGAAAATACTTTTTTTTTGCAATCGCTCCTCAGTTTGTGATGTCCATGCAGTTGCTGAGGGCCCTGATGTTTCGGACCTCACCCTCACCCCCCTGTAGGTTATTTTAAAATGCAACAAAACAACAATACCAGTATTCAGGTCCTGTATACCAGCAATTCGCTGCCGGAAATGAATAAGATGTGTTAATTCAAGATAAATTACAAAAAAAGGTTTTGTCAACGCACAGATTGTTTTTATGATGATAGGGTGCCCATTAAACTCAGTACAGTGCTGTATTGGCCTTAGTTTGTGTACATACTGCATTAACTGTATTAACGTCTGGATTTACCCTCAGAATTGTGGAGCCCTTGCCAAACAAGGCATTAGATCATGGTTGAAAACCACATGATAGACAGATGAAGATTAAAGGACTATATATGGATTAGCTATAGCCCTGCAGTGTACTGGGCAGGCTTTACTCACATTTTTGTCAGAATTCATAGAGAACGTGGTATCAGAAGTCCACTGAACCCTACCTAGATTATTTCCCTCATATCTTAATCTCCCCACTTTTCCCCTTCAGGTGCTGCTTTAACTCACATCCATTTGCAGAGAACAATGGGAAATTAGAAATTCTTACAGTAGTTTCCACAATTCACACCATGGAACATGGATTTTGAAAATAAGTATTTATTGAAAAAACATGGAACCATTGAACATATTCTGAATGACAATGCAAGTATTGAAATTGGAGAGGCTTAAAATTTGGTTTATTTTTGGTGACATTTGGTCTCATTAAGACAAGAAAGTGAAGGGAAATGAAAGATTCTCCCACCTTCAGGCAGTCAACATCACAATCAAGACAGAGAGAAAACAAAACACAAAATACTGCAGATGCTGGAAATCCAAAACAAAAAACAGAAGTTGTTGAGAACACTCAGCAGGTCGGGTAGCATCTATGGAGAAGTGAGTCAGTTCTTACAAAGGGTTGTAGACCCAAAACATTGGCTCACTTTCCTTTCTCCATAGATGCTGCCTGATCTGCTGAGTGTTCCCAGCGACTTCTCTTTTTGTTTCAAGAAAGAGAGAAATAACTTACAATTTTATGGTTCCTTCTCACCCCATGTCACGCAGTGCATTATAGAAAATTACAATCAACAACAACAACAAATTAGACTTATAGAGCGCCTTTCACGTCGGGAGGACGTCCCAAGGCGCTGCACAGGAGGCGTGTGACCCGAGCTGGGAGGGGAGTGTTCGGGAGGGGGTATAAAACGTGAGGGAGGTTGAAAAATTAGGGGGGGAACAGAAGGCATGGTCGAAAAGGAAAGTGTTTAAACCAGCCTTGAAAGAGGAAAGGGAGGAAACAAGGCGGAGAGATTGGGGGATGGAATTCCATAGGGTGGGAGCGGAGAAACTGAAGGCCTGGCCTCCGATGGTGGGGCGATTTGGGCAGGGGGCTTGGAACAAACCAAGGCCTGCTGAACGGAGGGTCCAGGTGGGCTTATAGGGGGAGAGTAAATCAAGTGCAGTAACTATACCACCCCACCAAAATTTGGTCATTCAATCCATGACTGTTTGTGGGATACTGCTGCATGCAATTGACTGCCATGTTTCCTGCATAAAATATAGTCAGTTTACTTTATTCTGTGAAGCACTTTGAGAAAAATCTCGAAGATATGGTAAGGTGCTATATCAAATGCAAGGATTGTTATTATTATTATTTTTTGTCAAGCAATCCCAGCTGAGGTACAACGTGGTTTAATGCCAAGTGAACTCTGCCGTCCATATTCTCACCTGCACCAAACTTCGCTCCCCCATTACCCCAGTCCTTGGCAGACTTCACTGGCTCTCTGTCCCAGAGAGGATCAACTTCAAGATCCTCACCCTTGTTTTCAAGTCCCTCCACTCCTCTGCATCCCCTACCTCTCCAACCTCCTCTCTCCTCAAACCAGCACCCCTTTCCTTCGCTCCACCGGATGTGGCATCCTTTTTGTCCCCCGAATCCTCCGCTCCACCATTGGCGGCCTTGCCTTCAGCCACTATGCCCCGAGGCTCTGGAACTCCCTTCCTCACTCCCTCGCCTCAACCCTCTCTTCCCAGTTTTAGGTCTCAGCTAAAGACCTTTCTCTTCGACTGCGCCTTTGATCATCTTTCTGCCCCTGCCCCTGGCTCGGTCCCGGAATCTGTTATTGTGAAGCGCTTTGAGACGCCGTCCGGCGAGGGGGGTGCTATATTAATTGGAGTTGTTGTTGTTGTTGAATCTCACTAAACACTGCCACGACAATATGCCTCAGACCCAACCTCCGAAGTTGAGTCTGGCTTTTTTTGCATTTCACATAACACTTTTCCCTGGAATCAGAGTGAGGTGCTTCCAATTTATTCTGAGATAATGTTCCCTCAAAACAAATTAAATGTTCTGTGTATCTCCATCCAGTTATCAAAACATGTGGGTGAAACCGTTTCTTTAGTTTTGCCATATTTTGCACATAAAATATAGTGAATCCTTTTCACAGCGAATCGCTTTGAGATGTCTCGACATTGTAATCACGCATTATATCATATGCAAGGATTATTATTATTGTTAAACCAACGTGCATCCAATGCAGCAGTAATGTTGGTGATCAATACACTGACACGTAATAGCTCCTCTACATGGCCTTGACTCATCATACGTATTACTATTCCTGAATTAACTGACCCAAATACTTTTTTTAGCTAATAGGATTTGCAGCAATTGAAGAAAGCAACCATATGCTGCAGCTGTAAGTCTCTCAGTATTTATGTAAAGTTGGATCTGGATAACATGTTTTAAGAGCACAGGAACAACAACAAATTACATTTGTGTAGCGCCTTTCATATCAAGAGGATATCCAGTACATCCATGAATGCCCACACACACACCTCTGAGTTTTATATATACACATACGCAGGATATGAGAAGCTCCCAGGTACAAACAAGAGTGCATTCTGTGGAACTGAAAACCTTCTGCTCAAACAGTACTCATATTGGACACTATAATTAGGAAATATGAGTGCTATTGTGTAAAGAGGACATCTAAGGCTTTACATCGTTGGATTAGAAGGGCACATTAAGAATGAACAGGATTTAGTCAGTGACTCAACTTGGGTTTTACACAAGATAATGAAATGTCACCCACAGCGACAATGGTTATTAGACTCAGAAGACTTGTAAGTGATTCAATTAAAAAGGCCCAGATAGATGCAAGGAATCTGGAGCATTTTTAAGCTATGCTTCAGTATTTTTAAATTACATTTTCAACAACAAGCATTCTTGAAACTCTAGATAGGAATCGTCTATCTCCTCAACAGATTGTTAAAAGATTTCAGCCTTTGAAAACCCAATGTGGTATTTATGAAGCTGTCAATGAGTGTCATTCTTTCTTTCTTCATCTCTCTCTCCCCTACATAACTACAGGGTGACTAAATAGCCGTAACACCATTACAATGCCGAATAAGTCTTAAAGAACTTATGATATACTGTATATATATATATTGTAGATAATAGGGTAGATATCACAACTTTTTGGATACTCTGTATAAGGTGTTTCTTCAACAACATTGCAAATCTGGTACAGAATCAAGAGAATTTAATTTAGAATCTGCACTGACATGAATGCAATCACTTAAATAAATAATAATGCTTACATTTGGTGTACACTTTTTACCTCAAGAGGATGACCCAAAGTCCTCCACAGGATTTACTGTAAAGAGTAGTGACTGTGGTTTTGGGGGACAAAAACAGTGGCTAATTTGTGCACAGCAATGTCCCACAACCAGTCATGAAGTGAATGCCCAATTTTATAAGGGAGATTGTTGCCCAGAGAACTCCCTTCTCTGTTCAAAAAATGCTACAAGATCTTTAACAGGTAATTGAACAGGCAAAAGTTTAACGTCTTAGTAGGGAACGGCGATGTATCGGTATTTCGGTTAAACCCGATATGATTTTCAGATCAGTATGCCGATATGGTGATTCTACAAAAACCGTTATATCGAGAAATTTGATTCAAGAAATATATATCGTTATATTTTTAATATCGTTCCTGGCAATATATCAATATTGTTGGTATTATCAGTGTAATGCGATCTTTTCCAGCTTACCTTGTCGCCGGCATTGCAACCTCCTAGATCTAGAGCGTGGAATGCGCGTACATTCGGTGCGCGCGCACAATTAACGGGCGCGCACATCCGATGCGCACGCACACTTTACTGTGTATACTCGACGTGAGTCGTGGCGTCTTAACAAACTCGCATCGCTGAAAATTGTAGTTTGAAAATTTACCTTTCTCATCATGGGGAAAAGAAGCCCCGTATGGAACTACTTTGAAAACAATGCAGTCAGTAATGGTGTGTATATATGTACGGTTTCCAAGGTCTTGGTTAAGACATCTGATTCGAGCACGAGCAAACTGTAACATCACATTAAGCAGCACCACCCCGCCCAGCACGCTGCCCTCAGAGCGAAATCATTGTCGACAACAGCAGGAAGTCGAACCAGCGCTTCGGAGAAAGCGACAGGTAGTGGGGCCAGTGCAGCTCAAACAATTCCTGCTTTATTTAAGAGGAGAACATTGTACCAGAGAGGGGACAAAAAGTAGCAAAGTATCACGAACGCTGTCACTTTTTGCATAGCAAAGGACAGCTTGCCAATGGCGAAGGACATTAATTCAGACTACATAAAAATAAGTGGCATTTTGTGGCGGTAAGTGTTATTTTTGTGTGTGAGAGAGTTAGAAGCCAGATTATCACTGCTGCTATGTGTGTGTCTGACACACACATAGCAGCAGTGATAATCTGGCTTCTAACTCTTAACAGTCAGACTGTCTGTCTCTCTCTTTTCTATTGTAATAGATCTCATTTACACGTGGACATTACATGCTAGTTTCAAGCAAGAAATGGAGGAGAATAAATCTCTAGATTTTGTTTTTGGTGTGTGTGTGTTCTATTTTGTGTTTAGAGATGGAGGGAGAGAAGGAGAGGGGCAAAGTTGGGAGAGAAGGAGAGAGGAAGAGAGGAGAGGGAGGGAGAGAATGAGAGGGGGAAAGGAGGGAGAGAAGGAGTGAGGGGAGGGAGGGAGGGAGAGAAGGAGACAGGAAGAGAGGAGAGGGAGGGAGAGAATGAGAGGGAGAAAGGAGGGAGAGAAGGAGAGAGGGGAGGGAGGGAGGGAGAGAAGGAGAGGAGGAAAGTTGGGAGAGAAGGAGAGAGGAAGAGAGAAGAGGGAGGGAGAGAAGGAGAGGGGGAAAGGAGGGAGAGAAGGAGCGAGGGGAAAGGAGGGAGAGGAGAGAGGAAGAGAGGAGAGGGAGGGAGGGAGAGAAGGAGAGGGGGAAAGGAGGCAGAGAAGGAGCGAGGGGGAAAGGAGGGAGAGAAGGGAGGGAGGGAAAGTTGGGAGAGAAGGAGAGAGGAAGAGAGGAGAGGGAGGGAGAGAAGGAGAGGGGGAAAGGAGGGAGAGAAGGAGCGAGGGGAAAGGAGGGAGAGAAGGAGAGAGGGAGGGAGGGAGGGAGAGAGGGGAGGGAGGGAGAGAAGGAGAGGGGGAAAGGAGGGAGAGAAGGAGCGAGGGGAAAGGAGGGAGAGAAGGAGAGAGGGAGGGAGGGAGAGAAGGAGACAGGGGAGCGAGGGAGGGAGAGAAGGAGAGGGGGAAAGGAGGGAGAGGAGACAGGGAGGAGGGAGAGGAGAGAGGAGAGGAGGGAGAGAAGGAGAGAGGAGAGGAGGGAGAGAAGGAGAGGGGGAAAGTTGGGAGAGAGCGGAGGGAGGGACAGAAGGGGAGAGGGGGGGAGGTAGGGAGAGAGAGGAGAGAAGGAAGGAGAGAGGGAATGAGAAGGGAAGGGAAACTGACTGGGATATCTTAACCTAGCAAACAACATCGTATAATTCAACAGACCTTGACACCAACATTACAAACTTTCTGGGCCTAGAGCACGCATTTCGAAATGTGCGTGCACCGCGACTGCGCGCGCACCATATATGCGCGCGCGCGCCATCAATGCACGCGCAGTTCGAATGCACGCGCATGCGCAGTATAAAAAACTCGATAGATCGGTTTAAGTAGGTATGAACAAACCGATATATCCATATCGCCGTTCCCTACGTCTTAGTTTAATGTCTCAACCGAAGGACTACACCTCCAGCAATACAGCATTACATTGGAGTGTCACCTTTCACTAGATGAGTGGGGCTTGGACAACTACAATCTCCTGAATCAAAGGTGAGAGTGCTAACAACTGAGCCAGAGTAACACACAATTTGGTTATTGAAGTTATAATTGGCCTTCGTGACCTTGGGTTAGAGAAAAGTTAACCAGGGTTCCCATTCTTAACTCCAATTTGAAAGCACTGCTGCGTGGTGCTCCCACAGTCAAATAACTTCAAAGGTCACACACGGATAATGATGACATGAGTGAGGTACTGGAAATCGGCTTCGTATTGGGACAAAGTGCCAGTAGAGGGATAAGGGGATAAAAACATTCAGGAGGAAAAATGGAGATCCTGACAGAACAAAAAAATGACCCTGACTAAATAGCAACTCATTAAATACCAACAGCTACTAATATTTGCAAATGACTTTAAGTGTACCGTACTGAGTTTACAGTGGTTCAGCAATAGCCAGGATTTACCTTAAGTATCAAAAGGTAGCTCCTGTAGTGAAAGATAATGATTCCATTTAAAAACCAATTACTGATAACGCATCAATATTGCTTTTTGTCACACACATCAATCACACACTTTAAAATATTATTTATATTTAAACACTTGCTGAGAGCAAGATTAATTTACAAGAAATAAACGTGTCTTGCAAATTGCAGTAATGGACCCAGGTAGCAAGCCCATGTGGGGCCCATATGGGCATGACCTGGGCCATATGGGCATGAATCAACCCATATGTATCTCATATGGGGCCCATATGGGTTAGTCCACACGGGGATCTACTTGGGCTAGCCCATATGGGTATCATATGGGAAAAACCTGGTCAAGCCCATATGGGCAAAGTATGGGCTGGCCTATGGGGGTATCATATTGGAAAAGCCTGGGCAAGCCCATGTATGGAGTGGCCCATATAGGCTTCATATGGGAAAAACCTGCGCAAGCCCATATGGGCAGAAGATATGGAAGGCTTTCAACAGTCAATTCACTTGATTTACTTTGCAGCATATAGTATGGTGGAGTTCACAGTATGTGTGTGAGAACTGGGACCAGTCAGTCAGTCAGGCTGTGGCTGCCATGGCAATGGCTGATAATATCAGCGGGTGGGCGGGGCTCCTGGTCCCTGTACCGTTTGGGCGGAAACCCCGCAGTTGAATCCATGCAGGTCAGAGTAAAGGCAGGAGAGACCTATTGTTAAGCACATATCTTTTTGTGAGAGTACATGACATAACTTAAAAGGTGTCATTTGGCCATGCACAATGTACATTTTGGCAAGGGAGGAAGTTCTCAGCCCATTTGAACACAAACAGCACAACACATCCAAAACATTACCCCAGCTATTAAAAACATACACATTATTCTATTGGTTTCTATCTTTCATTCTTGTAACTTTTATCCAATCAAATTGTTCGTTAAATTCTCTTTTTGGTTACTAGAAAAGGTATAAGTGGTATATGGTCAAAAAGTTGATTACACTTATCATCCTATCACAGTTGCTATGTAGGCCACAAAATGCAAGAATAACGGATCTTAAGATTCTTAAATCACTGTAAACCATAACATTTTATTGAGATTTCTCATGTGTTCCCATGTGAGTAGGATGTTAGTCAGCATCACATTAGCAATATATGGTGATTTTTTTTTAATTTCATAGATGAACCCCATATAATGCCCATATGGAATGGCCCATATTCTGCCCATATACTGCTGGCGCACATGGGCCCCAGGTGAACCCCATGTAATGCCCATATGGGATAGCCCATATTTCGCCCATATTTTACCCAGATTTGCCCATATGGCCCCCACATGGGCTTGCTACCTGGGGAGCAGCACCTCTTAAGCATATTTAGAGTTTCCAAAGGCCAACAGCAATTTTTGCCAACTTGCTCAAATCAAATGGCATGTGACACTACAGTTTGCAACCAACTCAGGCTTGTTGATGGAAAAAAAAATGACCTAACTTTAAAAGAGTGACAAGGTCCCGCCCAGAGTTTGGAGATTACTAGTTTTCCAATGTTGCGGTCAAACTACTCAGTTTCAAACCGCATTTCACTGTCCAGTCATGTTGTTCCCAGTTACTCCCAAGTTAATGACTTATTTAGCTATCTTTTATACATATCTCAAATATCTGAATGGAAAATAGAGGTTTCGCCCAAGATTTCACCCTGCTAGGAATCGAACTCAGGTTTCTCGCTTATGAGGCAAGTGTTCTAACCACTGAGCTCCAGGACATAATACTTTATTCACTATCAAAACTACAACTTCAAGAAATCCAACTTATATTTCCATAACACTGAAGCATTTTGAATGAACTTGCATTAAAAATTCCTTCCCTTCATCTTGAAACAAACTAGTTCTGAAAAGTCAATTTTACAGAACAAAAGATTTCAATTTACTGTACAGTATTAGGGTTATTTTTACCCCTGTGCCATTTCGGGTATCAAATCAATTAGAAATGATTGGAACATTGTTAATTAATCTCGTTCATTGCATCCCACCGTTTCATAGTCCCTCATTATTCAGACAGCAAATCCATCTGCTAGACAGATAGAGACAAGACAAATTACGGCTTTGAATTTAACAGATTAAAAATGGCCTCTGGGAAGACAATCTAATAAGTCTTCTTAGATCATGAATCATGGCAACAATACGTTTACCCTTTGAAACAAAAAATGTCATCTATCATTTTCACCCCAGGTGTGCACCAAAGCTTGAAACTGAATTGTACTTTTCACTTACCAGCAACATTATTCCAGCTGGTGATGTAGTGTTATATCATCCTTTCCAGTAATTATCTATTTCTCTTGATCATTATATGTTGGGTTAAATGTAATTGGTTATAATTATACCAATTTGGGATCGATAGGCTGAATTAACCATTCTCTTGTGAAATCAAAGTTGTTCTTGTTGTTGAAGTTCTTGTTGTTGTTGTTGTGCTATAATTTCTATGTTTCAAAACTACAAGTACTGCATTACCTTTTGTGTACTCTCCACATCAATATTATTCCTTCCTGAAGTTTGATGTCTTTCTTCTGATGACTATCTTCAATAGTCTGATGCCTTTCACTTGCAGTTATGTGTCTCGTGCAATCACCATTGATGTCCTCCAATATCACCCTCAAACCAATGCCCACAGAACTCTAGAACAGTCACTTGACAGTGATCAAGAACAGACTCTGGCTGTTTTTCTACTCCCAAATACCTAGCTCATATCAACTCATTCAGATAGTGAAAGCACCTTTAAAAAAAGGTATTGCTTGCCAATATCAACCTACTGTAAAAAGATTTGTGAACCATAAACGAGTAAAAGTCTGAAGTTTTGTATATAATAATAATAATCCTTGCATTTTATATAGCACTTTTCACATTTTTACATTACAAGAAGCTATTAAAAATTAAAAACTTGCCTTTTTAATGACTTACTATATTACATTCAAATATGTCAAAGTGCTTCACTAGTATTTATTAACTGGTTACTTTTGAAGACAAATTAATTTGTCCAACAAAATCTCCCATTCCCTGTCAAGTGAATGAGCAGTTAACCTGGAGGACTGTTGGCCAAGACACCAGGAGAAACTTCTTTTTCTTTTCTAATTGTGACATGGGACCCTTAGCATTTACCTATTAAAAACGAAACATAAGGTCTGCAGTTATGTCCCTCATACCTTCAATAGCTGTGGGCAGAAGTACATTATGGGACATTAATAAACTGCAGCAAATTCAGACAGATTTAAACATATGAATAATTTGGCTTGATAAAGAACCTATTCCTATTCTGCCAATATTTGTTATAAAGTAGAGCAAAACATCCATTAAACTGGTCTAAATCCTGTTTTATTGGAGTTACTCTTAATAGTTTTAAATGGATAACTTAAATACAATTTTCTACCTAAATCCATTTACCATTTGATGGCTGCCTAAAACAATTTAGTTGACCTAAAAAAAATTTCAACATGACTTCTTAGATATAAGCCAATCCAACAGGAGATGCTGCTATAGTCTGCGTAGTGTTTGGAAAACTAGTTTAACTAGAGGTTGATTTAGAAAGATGGATAAATACATTTGAAGGTTGGAAAGGAAACCCGGTGGCAATGTCAGTGAGATGGAATATTGATCAATTTCAAATCATTCTCTACAAGGTTTTGTACACTCATCAAAAAAGTGCAAATTGGAGATGAGGTGGGTTGCATGGTCATTTGTCGTGGGAATATCCAAAGGCTTATTAGCTTTGGGCTGAAGAGTATGTGCTGTGGTCAGATCTTGAGTAGTTACCAGGCTCTAGACTTTCCAATACGACTGCCCAAGGCATCGTATTCCCAGCACTCACTGCAACAATTAGCATGCGTCAATGGGGGTATTTAATACTCTAAAGCTTTAACCTACAGTTCAGGAAAAAGTTAATAGTTTTAGCTGTGTCTCAATGTCCATAGGACATCATTTCGAAGGAGAAACCCAAACTGGTTTAGAGTTTTGAATGCAGCTCACAGGCTGGAGTGGTGGTATCCCACAAGTTCCTGAAGTGACAATCTGATCATATATTGTATATACTCTGCCTATTAAACATACTTACTCTCTTCCTCCAATCCCACCACCCATGCAGTTTTAACAGAAAAGCTCCTCCTCCTCTGCATTTCTCAAACATGTGCTCTACTGAACATTAAATACATAAAAGACAATTTCCATTCGAGGTTTGTGGCTCACAGTACACCTTTGTTTAATTCTTCCTATTCACAACATCAATGGAGGTGTGTTATTTAGAACAACCTTAATTCAGATCTTATTTTGCCTGAGTTTAGCAGGTAAGATCATTTTAAATGTACTGTCAGGAAAATGAGAATTTTACCCATCACCAACTACTGGCCTTGTGCGGTGAGTCCTGGCAGAAGGAAAGGGGAGAATTTCTAGTTTTACACAATAATGTAAACCACCATGATTGTAGATTTAGCATTGCTGATCAGAAAGGTTAATTGACCTTTAATTTAACAAGTTGACAAAAACAGAGGAGTAGCAAGTTATGAACTGAAACAACAAAGTAGCTAGTTAGGAACCTTCGACCCTTCGTGCTGACTCGTCATTTTAATAGTTCATGGCACCTCTTCATTTTTACTAATCCTATATTCTTCTTTACCGTTACAAAACGGGAATGCCTTCAACGGTGTAAGCTTGCTGTCACAAGGAAGCTCACATTAGGAAGAATCTTTTGGAGAGCTTTTACGTTAAAAAAGCAGTATATTTCTCTCCACAAAAGGTCAACCTTTGAAATACTGGCATCAATGACAGGTCTGTGCCAGACAAAGAGCAATGGTTTTATAGAAGTGTTCCCATTGCCTGCTGAAATTCAGTGAAAGTTGTCAATACATTATTTAATCCATGTGCACATACAAATTCAGAATACTTCAGTTTCTCATTGCTGTCCGAACAGATAATCTTATCTGTGAGCAACACACATTGCAATTTAGGGTAGATTTACAAGTTACAAAATGTGATGGCCAACTGTGATAAGAAGTCAATCTAAATCCTTCATTATAATACTGATACAGAGACCTGCTATCAAGGCTATAAGGAAACATTTTAGTGACCTATGCTCAGGTTGACTAAATACTATTGTTTTGCAAAGTAAGGAATAACAAACCAACATGTCTCAAACAGAAATTAAGCTTCAAACCAATTTATCAAAATCAAGACACCTCCTCACAAATCCATGATTTTATTTTATGATCCAGTTACTCGGAAATAGAAGATTTTATAGTTCCAGCATAGAGTTTCAGCATATAAGTGCCGTCATACACCAATAAACTAAACTTTGTTCAGGTAGACTAGACAGTAAGATCGCACAAAACTATTGAAAAAGAGAAGGGAGTTTCTCTTGGTATCCTGGCATCTTACAACTACAAAAATTGATGATTCACTTCATTGCTATTTGTGGCACATTGCTGTGTGCAAATTGTCTATAAATAGTGACTACATCACACTGTAAATCCTGCCAAATGCAATACAACACCTTATCATGTGAAGAGATTTCATGCCACTTCACAGAATATAATGTAAAGCAGTAGGACTTTTTGCAGTTTGTATCTAAATGGCAAGTATCACAATTTTGCATACAATATTTGTCTGCTACAGCTCATCAACTTCCCTCCATACCAGGCTTACTTTCGAAGGGGCTACACTTTCACCTGCACCCAACAGTCACCCCACTCAAACTGGTGCAACACAACTCGACTTTGGTAAAAATTACAACCCTAGGCTGGTCTGTAGCAGACGATCAAAAACTGGGCTTCAATTCACAGACTCATCTTTAAAGGTGAAATTATAATCTCTCAAACTGAGAATTTTTCCAACTGTAATAGTTCAATTGCTAAATTGCTAAAGATAAAATATTACATAAATAGCACATAAAATTTATTAATAAGATTAGCAGCTGCACAAAGATGGTTTAAAAATGTATTTTTGATACTCAGGGCTCCTGATCAATCCCTCCCTCTTTCTGCAGACCTCCCTATCATTGCTTCTTCTGTTTTGTGCTTCTCTCCCCTCTAAGCCCTTCCCCATCCAACCTCACAATTAAATGCTCTTTCTGGACAGGTTTCACATTTATCATCGATATTCATTCCTTGAACTTTAGAAAAACATACAATTCGATCGAGGCATCGTAATGCTCACTCGATCACCTTTGTCACTTGAGTTGTCCTCCTGACGTGAAGGGCGCTCTATAAATGCAATTGCATTTATCGTTGTTGTTGTTTTTGATTCTATTGTTGTTGCAGATGGAAATATTGTATGTTACAATATCATAAAACTGACTTGTTCGGACCTTGCTGTGACTGACTCTTCAGAGAGAGTAACGCCTTCCCGAGAGGATGTCCTTCTGACGTGAAAGGCACTCTTCAAATGTAATTTTGTTGTTGTTGTCCAAGACAATGGCATTTTAAGAGCCCCCTTGTATTACTTAAACAGTGGATAAGAACGTTTAATTGTGTCAGCAAGTACATCTAAAAAAGTGCATTTGCATGAAGACAGGCTTGATCTCAGCTGAGATGTCCATTGAACAGTTAGTTTTTTACCTATGGTCCAGGTGTGCACATTAAGAATGGCCACTTGGAAACTTTGCACTCAGTGTCAGTGGAATATTCTTGTCAAGGGGATCAATGCAAACGTTGTTGTACCAAAGCAAAAAACTTTTTTTATAATGTTTATTTGTTTGGTATATTAAACTGAGAACTCTCCTGGTATTTTAAGGCAGAATAAATATTACCTAGAATGGCAATTATTATTCCTCCTTAATATGTCAATGAAGTTTATTATGTGCTGAGGAAGGTTTGCACTCTGCTGCTTGAGGGGGAAAAAAAAGGACATTGCTCAGGGACTGGAGATTTGCAAGAAGAAACAAGGGAATTCAATGTTCTTTATACGTGAGTTTATCAGTGCATGACGACACCATTCTCCTGTGCATCTCCCTACCTTCCTGTCCGCCCCCTCTGTTCAGCGGGCTCTGGTCTGCTTCATGTCTCCCGCCGGACCCACCCCACCATCAGTGCCTGGGCTTACAGTCTCTCTGCCCCCACAATCTGGAACTCCATCCCACAGTCCCTTCACCTCGCTTCCTCTATGGCTAAGGCTATATAAATGTAAGGATTATTATTATAAGACCTTCGTTTTTGATCGTGCCTTCAGCCTCCCTCCCACCTTTCTCCCTCTCCTCCCCATACCATTCCCACCTCTCCCTGCCCCTCCCCCATGCTCAGGTCCTGACCCCTGACTGATCAGCACCTTGGGAAGTCTGCCCGACGTGAAAGGCTCTCTATAAATGTAATTTTCTTCTTCTTGTTGTGTTGTCTCTCTGCCTTGGTGAAAACACCTGAGTTTAGCAGCCTGGGCTCTAATCAGGCATTGCAGTTGATCAGTCTGATCATATGAGGAGGCAATGATGACGTCTGAGCTCATAACTAACCTAACGCATCAAATAGCAGCTTTAACCAGCCAAATTTATTGCATTTTCTAAAACTGAAAAAAAATTAAACATATGTAGATACTAGAGATAAAATAGTGGGAAAACTCAGATGAACTGAGCAGTTCATTTCAAGTGAGAATGTTAATTTCCCCAGACTCCCCACTCCTGCTAACTCGCTGCAATGTTGGAGATGCCGCTCTGACGAGACATTAAATTATGGTCTCGTCTGCCTGTGCAGGTGGACGTGAAAGATCCAATATCGGTCGTAGAAAAGGGAAAGGAGTTTCTCACAAATTAAAAATTTACTTTTCCCACATTATCCTGGCCACCAATCTTAAAAAATTATCATTTACTTCATCGCTGTTTGTGGGACATGACAGGAAAATAACATGTGCATGCATAACATATATTACACATATATAGACAGTTTCTGTTTAATCTTCTGGACAACCAACTGTCACAGAATGCACCTACACGTATTTATGTGGGAGACTTAATCTGAAAGATAAAAAAAATCTCAGATTTTAAAAATTCGCCACAATGAGCTTCAAGCCGTGAGAGACACACAGCTGTTACAAGTCAGCATTTTGCTTTCAACACTTTCAAATATCATACATTCAGATTATTTTTTAAATGCACACTCGGCTCAGGTAAAGTACGGGGATTTGGGAATTTTCCAAAACTGGAAATTAATAATTTCTAGATTGATCAAAATGCAATTTGTGTAAGAAAATTAATTGCTCATCACATTTTGTTAAAACTCATTATGCTGCATTCTTCCCCCCCCCCCCCCCCCACCTACATCCCAACCCCCAATCCCTTCACACACCTCCCACACAGACTCCCAAATATGTAACAGTCTCTCCTGTGGATTACACATGGGCTTTGAGATATATTGCTATCCTAGGCTCCATAAGTTAGTTGCGTTTTACTTTCCCCATTTAAGTTTGCCATAGACCCTGACTTGTATTACTGTTCTGTAATCCAGTCCAGATCCTCCATGTTTAATCACAGAGCAGAGGCTACTCAATTTCCAGGAAGATAAGTCTGAACGAATATATAATGACAGGTTAACCAGGTCACCAAACATTGATTAATCCATTTGTGGCTGTGCTGTTACCTCTTGGTCCCATTATTGGCAGCATCAGTCCGCAGCAGATTCCTACAATCATAGAAATTTATGATGTGGGAGGCCTTTCAGCCCACTGTGATTGTGCTGAATTGCTCTTTGTGTTTTCCCCCCCATAGTCTTCTATATTTCTCTTCCAGATACTGTAGTTTGCAAATTCCCTAATGAAAAATAACATGCATTCTACAGCAGAATTCTACTTGAAGTAAGTCTCCAGGTAGAGCGCCACAGATAGGGCAAGTACATCCCAATTGAAGGATGGAGGAGTCAAACCCCTTAATGTAAGAGGGGAGTGGAGCAAAGAAATATGAAACGTCAGTATTCCATGCAGAATGTACGGTTCCAAACACACCTGCTTTTATAGCAATAAGATGATGTAAGATGAAGTAAACTGAACGAGACGAGGTGTTGAAGGAATTAAATACCAATGTAAAAGCCATGAGCATCAGCCCATGAATGCTGCTGAGCTGTTCATCTGATTGATGTGGGTTGGTATGCAATTTAAAAGTGAAAGCTAATAGCCCAAGGGCAGGATGAGACATTTAAAGAATAACAGAGCTAGGTACAGTCAGTCTGCTCAAAGTGGTATGAGGCAGCTTTCATTATAAGGTTCTGATATAAGTAGCACTCATGCAGTTCAGGTTAGAGTCAATCCAATAGGACCACCAGCGTATCGGGTGAGTGAATCAATCACACAGGAAGTGTCAGAATGATACGTTAGAAAGTCACTTCCAATCATTAAGTAAACTGCTATTAGTGGAAGAACACACTTGCAAAATCTCAATTGCCACCACTTCCTCTCAATCTCAATTGCCACCAGTCACGCACCTGGTTTGTGGAGATAGTGTGGGAAGAAATGGTAGTGATGGATTTGCATATCTTTCTAATTTTTATCCTTTTGATTTGTTGATCAATTTCACCTGTGTGAAATTTATTTTCTCAGAATAATTAATTTAATGTGTAGAATAAAGTAATTTATTATTTAAATACTGAAAATAGCTTAACCACTGATTGGAATGAGTATGAATCTTTTGATTGAGGTTGGTTTGTTATCACAAGGTTGGAAAAATGAACCTTGAATAACCTTGTTGACTGTGAACAATGTGAGTGTGGAACTCTGACAGTCATGGTAAAGTGCTATAAAAATACAAGTTTCTTTTATTAGATGATACAACACTAATATTACAGATATCAATTGCCATCAGTATAAACAATTATTCTTTAAAATGTTGCAGACCAAACCAAAACAACATCACATTAGGATTACAGCATTGGTTCAAAATAAAACACAGAGTTAAAGGGTTGTGTTTTTGTAGCAGTGTAGTTTCTATCACACACTTCCTCAATCCCCTTCAGCAAAGCCATTAATATGACTTTTTCGACATTATGCATCGATGCAATGACCTTTATCCATCCATTCTCTCCAGCCGCTCCCGACCATTCTCCCACTGATTTACCTTGGGAACTAACATTGTAGGAATACTGCCGATCTTTTTGGACTAGATGAAAAGATTTCTACCCGGAGTAGAAATACTGCTATTTCTAAATCTTAAAAACAATAAGCAAAATTGATTTAGTATATCAACCTGGATCCTCTGATTCCCAAGCATTAATTGAAACATGAAATATTGCTGTATTGTCATGCCAATGCAATTTCACTGAAAATCAATGAATGTTTCCATTTCTTAGTAAACATTCAATATTCCTGGGCAATAAACTGCATTTTCACCTCGACTTTTAAAAGAAAAAAAATCACATTATAGATCAACAGATCAAGAAAGCCCACAAATAATGCAAATCTGAATTCATAGAATGTTGCAGCACAGCCAGTTGACCTATCGAGTATGCACTGGTATTTTTCTCCAAGAGCCACCGAATATAGTAAAACTCACCAAGTCATCTTTTTATGAATCCTATAATTCCCTAAATTTTGCATGCACACCAGTTACATTTAGTTTCACACCAAATGCCACTTAGATTTCCTTGCACAAGTCATATTTTAGATTAGGATGAATGGCTAAACCGTAATGGTTTCTTGCTCCCTGATTATCTTAAATCTGATGGAATTCATTTCCTGATTTGTAACACTGCTACCATATTCGCTGGCTGCTTTGGAGTACCACATGCATCGAGTTCTGTTTGAAACAATCATAGGAATCAATATCTTGACACATCACTGGATGCACACTTATGCACATTAGGTATACATATGCGCATTAGGCACATTTATGTGTATTTATACACTGCAAGCACATTAGGAGATTGATCCCACTTTCTTAATTACTTCCCGTATCTTTCAATGTTTATTGGGGAGATTCTGTAGTGCGGTGGTTAGAGCACTCGCCTCGCAAGCGAGAGGACCTGGGTTAGATTCCCAGCAGCGAGAAAAGTTGGGCAAATTTCCTTACTTCACACGTCTCTGTTGACCTAGCAGTAAGTAGAAACCCGGTTGTTAGATGAATCGCGGAACGCTTTTCCGGAGATAATAATCCATTCAAAAATATTTTTAAAAATAAGAATTTTGTCATTTTATCAACAACCATTTGTGGGCCACTGCTGTGCGCAATGGGCCACTGCATTTTGCCCACTAAATAGTCAACTCACTTTACAGAATATTCTGTGAAGTGCTTTGAGATGTCTCAAAGATGTGATAAGGTCCCAAAATGATTTCCCTTTCAAACAATTTTTGGATTCTGCTTCAACTATTTGAGGCCAATTGCTGTATCCTACCACTGTTCCCCCAACTCCCCACCTGTGATCAGCTAATCTGATATCAAATCAGAAACTGCGCAGCATCACATAGATCAGCAGAGTTATCCTCTACATAAGTGAGAAACTTTGTAATACCTTCTGATAAGGCACTATATCAAATGTAAGGATTATTATTATTACTGCGACTACATTTCATGGTTAATGCAGGTAACCAATGAAGCAGAAACAGACTGGAGAAAATTACATCCAACAGCACCTTGACCTCCTGTAGGTGATGCATGGAACTCCAGTCATTTGGATACTCTGCACCATTCAGTCAATCAGAAATAAAACTGCAGCTGCTAGAAATGTATTTGTTTCCATGGTAGCGCTGAGCTCTTGAGTTCAATAGCATTGTTCTGGTAAAATCTGTATGAATGATACCCACAGACACAGGAATATTCATGGGCCTATTGGTTTGTCACTCAAGAATCATAATAATAATAATAATAATCATAATCCTTGCATTTGATATAGCATTTTTCACATCCACTAAACGTCTTAAAGCGCTTCACAGAATATACTGCAAAGTGAATTGACTGTATATTTGCGGGAGCAACAGGGTAGCCAATTGCACACAGCAGTGTCCCACAAATAGTCGTGGACTGAAGTGGCCAATTTATTATTGTGTTTTTTCTTGAGGGATTATTATCAGCCGTGTGGAGCAAGGAAACTTGCCCAAGGTTTCGTCCTGCCAGGAATCAAACCCAGTTTTCTCACCTATAAGGTGAGTGGTCTAACCACTGAGCTACAGGATTCACTTGATATCAGGGGAGCCCAGCATCCTCTCTACATTACCAACTTAACTGCATGCACACTGTAGGTCCATCAGTTCAAGTAAAATTATCTTCCCTAGGTCAGCTCCTTACTTTGATAACCTGCAGTCACAACCTGGGACGTCCTCCCGACGTGAAAGGTGTGAATGTAATTTTGTTGTTGCTGATCGGGTTTGCGGTTGTTAAATGGTCATTTGGGAAGATGTCCGAGGACACCTGTAGCATATTGGTTAGATTCACCCAAGGCTAGTACCTCAATTATATCCAAAGTGATGGTTGATTTATTTTAGGCTGAATGTGCCGACTTCTGCTCCACAGCTGCTCTCTAATGATACTTTCTCAAATGACCAATCTTCATACACAAGTCCACACAGCAGGCAATAACAAAATATCTAAATTTCATCCTCATTTCACATGTACATTTATACACTTCCCAGCAAAGCTCACTGGATAGGCAGAGAGTTGGACCAGAAACCATGACTGATTTTCCACCTTCCTGGTCCATAACTATAGCACCAAGGCCAGCCAATTGGAATGTCCTATCGCCTGAGCAGAGATCAGCTAACTCAGCAGAGACAGGTCATTATAACTGTGACCTTTCAGGTCAGTTTGGCTCAACTACATACTGTAGAGCCCTGGACTCTAGCTTTGGATACAAAAATTGGAAATGGAGTATGTTGCCCTTTGATGCATTAACTAAAAAAAGAAAGCAATGTGGATTTTAAAAAGGCTGTTATTCATCTAAACGTTATTTCAAACCTTTCTAATTTAACAAGATAAAAAATGTGAACTAAATTCACCCAAATTCCCAATCTCCAACAGTATTGTGGTTCTTAATTATTCTTAGAGGTGTTCAATTAGTCTGACTTCAAATAGTTGTACCAATGTATTAGTCAGGGAGGTAACTTGTAGTACTGTATATATATAAACCTTATGAGACTCAGCATAAGAAAAACTGCAAAAATTAACAGCAAACTTTGCTTTTCTGACACCATAGTGCCACACTTGCACTGAATTCAGCATAAATTAGAAAGTTAATTTACTTTAATGCAAACTGATTTTAGGCCAATTACAGAACTGAACATCGCTGGTGTGAAACTGTTACAAGAATAAAGTAAACAAACAGAACCGTTCAATTTCGAAAAGCTTTTATTAAGATATTTGTAAAATTAACCTGACATCTCAACTCAGTGACAGAGCACATTGCGAGCTGCATATTCCATTCTCTCTTGCTTCATTATTGCCAAGTTGCTGTTCATTGATTTGTTGCTAAGAGACACCTTTTGCTTCAAAAGCAGGATCATTGCAAATTGCAAATACATTCATGAATAAAACAGTTACCAATAATATACATATTATACTGGGGTGGGGAGAGGGAGGGAGAGGTTCAATAACCTAGCTAGCTTTGCTTTCTTCCCTTTCACCTTTTTTTCCAGTTGAACATGAAAGGATCTCATAAATAATCAGATTCTGAGCAGGAAAAGCTTCTAGAAATCTGTCTCCATCAAGATGGCTCTCTACTGTCAGAAAGGATCGTCTCTTTCAAATAAATCAACTCGGGTCCTGCCTTCTTTAGATGGTTACTCTTTCCATTTCCACAGAAGTCTACAAGATAACATCAATGTTTTTTTTCTTTGAAGGAATCTCTGTATGGTATATTTCACAAATGAAATAAATAACATTCAGCTAATAGGGACTTTCCGTAAAACTATAAGCTTCAAGTTAAGTAATCAGCATGTGGTAATCCTCAAAACCCAGAACTCATGTCATCTCATCCTCGTCCTTATCCTTCTGCACGCAATGATTGGAGAGCTCTTATATTGTATGCAAACAGAAATGAGGTTAGTAAGCGATGCAGAAGCATTAAAGAGCGATTGCACTCATCAATTTTATAGAGGAACTTACCACAGACATGTGCGATTTTAAAAACAAGCCTGCAATATTAGACAAGAATAAGAATTTGAAGTATTAAAAATGCACCTTTACTGGAAATATCTAAGAGTAATGTAACTTGATGAAATAAATTGTCAAAGAATGTGTGGGGGAAAAGGCGATTTATTATGTTAAATAATTTATTCAGCAAAAAAAGCTACTGTTAAAATAGCAACCGTTTCAGCACCAAGGACAGTTCCATTAACTCCATATGCATAATGAGAGTAAATGAATGCAGATTTGTAACCCAGGGTTCACATACATAAATCCAACTCTGAATCCCATGCTGTTTTTGTGATGAACAACCAAATTCTTTGATAATTGTCATTTTAAAAAAAATTAATTCAACTTAAAGAGCAGGATGCTTAATTTTGCCCTAAGGCTTTTTTCTTAAAGCAAATGCCAGATCACTTCCCCGTACAAATTACAGCGAAGGTAAAAACGCCAACCTGTTAAAAAAGTAAATCAATTTATCATAGCAATACATGCTGCGGTGTCCAAAACAGGGATCCTACTAATGTTAGGAAGCAGGTAGATCAATAAATAGATTGATTGAAAAAAGATTTACTGCAGTTTTCTTAACAGACTGATGTTCAGCTCTTGTCTCAAAAAATGAAACTTTTCCTTAATTCACTTAAAAGGCAATATCCACACTGAAACTGGTACAATGAAGACTGTCATAGCTCAGCACAATAAAAGGACTGAATAGTGTGAAAGAAGGTTAAGATTTTAGCAAGGAAGCACACTGCAAATGTTGATTCTACACTTGTTCATTCAAGTTTTTTTTCTTCAAAATCTGCATCTCAGGTTGCATGTCATGGAGCCCATTTGTTATGTAAAGAGAGGACAAATAGAATTTACACAGAAGTGCTAGTCTGCTCAAATTCTATTCAAACTTTTTTTAAAATCCAAGATTGGCAAAGGAGGTTGATTAGTGTCATGCCATCTCTTGCGATGTAGGAAACATTAAGGATAATGAATGCAAATAACTCAGAAAGCCATTTGACCCATACATTAGTGAACATATCTGCATATGAAAATGCAAAAAATGGGATAGGCAACTACGACTTTGATGGGGTATACAACCAGAATGGTTTCGTTTTATTGTCTGGTACAGTGAAATCAGGAAGAAATATTCACACTACTATGAGGGCTGAAAAACATTCATTTTGGAAAAACTAATAGAAAAACTAATAGCAGCTCAAAATTAGTAACAGGAATCCTGATAGTATGTGACAGCTGACTTGCAGAAACCACATATAGTAAAAGCCCGTTTATCCATGACCAATCAATTGTAACTTCCGTATATCTAGCACCTCAAAAAAGGTCCCCATTCAAATAATCGGATCTTATCCCGCACAATCGTGGTGGCGCTTTTTTTTCCCTTTGTATCGGTATTTCGGAATGCTGTTACTAGTGCCTGAAGGTGGCGATGCCGTGTTTTTCCTTTGCATTTGGCTTGCCGCTAGTAGAGTCTTAAAGTCCGCCGTTTTGACTGTACACCTCTACCCCAGCATTATGGCTTCAGCAAAGGTGATTTTTAGGTGAATTTTTAGGTGAATAACAAAGGTCTGTTATTATCTGTTATTATTTAGTCTATTATTAATATGGTAATAATAATAATCATAATCCTTGCATTTGATATAGCGCTTTCCACATCTTATCAACGTCCCAAAGCGCTTCACAGAATATACTGTAAAGTGAATTGACTGTATATATTTGTGGGCGAATTGCGGCAGACAATTGCACATGGCAGTGTCCCACACAGTCGTGGATTGAAATGACCAATTTTATTATTGTTTTTTTTTTTTTTTGGAGGGATTATTATTAGGCATGTGGAGTAAGAAAACTTGCCCAAGGTTTCGCCCTGACCTGCCTGGATTCGAACACAGGAGCTACTCATGGCATGCGTTAAAATAAGGTACATTTTTTTGTGTTGGGTTTTCGACGTCAGATCCGCCCGAATATCCAGCATGCCGCTTAACCAGCTTTGACTAGGTCCTGCGGGTGCCGGATAAACAGGCTTTTACTGTACTACTACTACTAATAATCCTTCCATTTGATATACAGTTAACTTTATCGATTGCGAATTAAAGCATATGTGACGAAAAAAATGATCATTTTGTTGCTCAGGGCGCATAATACTTGTGTGGATGCGCTGGCTGGCCCCCACGCGCATGCACACTTGTGACACTCTGGCAGTTCCCGACTAAATCCGATGATTCCTCGGCTGGCTGGCCCCGCACGGAATGCATCCTTGGGAAAGTCTTCAGCCTCAGAGCATTGCATGGTAAACAGGAGACGGAGAGAGAGAGAGTCTCCTAACACTTGCAGGAACAAAGGTAAAATAATTTAGCTTAGCTGTGGTTTTATTGCTTTATTCTTGATTGCTTTGCGATACTGTTGCTTTATTGCTGAGTGGGAGGAGCGGGCCAGCCGGCTGTAGCCCGCCTCAGTATGTACCTTGTATTGGTCAGGTGTGGATGTGCCTGAACTCTTGAGGTGGGTAGCCTGTGGCTGGATTCCCCTAACCTCCCTTTTCGGATTATTTATTAACGTTATCCAATGAGATTTTACCGATTGTGCAGTTTTCCAGGAACGTAACCCCCGTGATTGACGAGGGTTAACTGTAGCGCTATTCATGTCTCCTAGACATCTCAAAGCACTACACAGAATATACTGTAAAGTGAATTGTCTGAATATATGGCGGCGAAACACGGCAGCCACATGGTCCATTAGAATTACTTTAGAGCAGAGATACCTTGTTTAAGCAATGACATACTACTGGTTACCATTGGGCTTCCCCATAGAGACTCAATATTCAACTTTAGCAATGACTGCTTTCAAGGGAGGTTGAATACGTCAAATTCCTCCACTGATGAAATCAGTAATTCCATTTGTTCAATGTCATTGCACCATTCAATGTTGTAACAGAGCATATTTGTAGTCCATCCACCTAAGTGGGTCTACACTTGCATGGTTCAAGTCCTACTTAACCAACCACCTCCACTTCATCTCGGCAAATGGTTTCAGCTCCCGCAGCCCCCCACCCCCGGTCACCAGCTCCATCAACTACCCTCGTCTTCTCCTCATCTATTTGCCAATGCTCTATCAGCTTGTCTAGCAGACATCTGGGCCTGAATGGAATGTAAAGTTTCTGCAGCTTAACATGGACAAGACGGAAGCCACTCTGTGGCTCCTGCCAACATCTTCAGTCCTGTGGATTTGAACTCCTCAACCTCCCTGGGCTCTCCCTCAGACTCGCCAGTGCGAAATCTATTCATCCGGTCCAACCACCAGCTGTCCTTCCTCCTCCACATTGGACCCTGATCAGCACCGCCTTCCTCCACCTCTGCCACATTGCCAGCCTCCAACTGTACCTTACCCCAGCTGCAGCCAAAACCTTCGTTTTGTCACCTCCCACCTAGATTATTCTGGAGTCCTGTAGCTCAGTGGTTAGAGCACTCGCCTTACAAGCGTGAGACCTGTTTTCGAATCGCAGTCCGCGCCGGTCTCCTCAACTCCACTATTCAAAAAATCTAGCTCATTCAGAACTCTGCTGCTCGCAAACTGACCCAGACCAAACTGTGTATCAACATCTCACGAGTTCTAGCCAGCCTCCACTAGCCACATCATCGAACAGATTGATTTCAAGATCCTCACTCTCATGTTCAATTCCATTCTCTCCCTGCCACACTCCTACATATCCGACCTCCTCACTCCAAATCCACCACCCAGCGTCTCTGCTCGATTGGCACCGGTCTCCTACTTGTTCCTTGCACCTTCCGCTCCTCCATCGGAGGTTGCACTTTCAGCCACTATGCTCAGAAACTCTGGAACATTCTCCCTCATTCCCTCTGCCTTGCCCTCTCTCTCCCATTTTCCAAGTCCCGCCTGAAAATCTTTCAACTTTGAGACACTACCCTGCAAGGAGGGTGCTATATACATGCAAGTTGTTGTTGTTGTAAATGGTATCAGCCCACCTTGCGGAGCAGGCTCGAAGGGCCAAATGGCCTACTCATGCTCCTAATTCTTATGTTCATGAGTAATCATAAAAGCCAATGTTACGCAAAACATGTCAAAATGATCTGTAAAGAACACTATATATCCTACCCTTAAAACATCTGACCATTTGTCAATATACTTAATGTATCTTTGAAATTGCTTGATTGTAGACCCAAACTATCAACATGTGATATTACAAACCTCATTGGTGAACTGCATTAATGTTACTCTTCCACAAACTCCTTGAGCAGAAACAATTAATGCTGCTGAAGTAAAAGCTGTGATCTTTTTCTCATTTTCTGGAATTTAATTTGAGGTTATATATTGGAAAGTGACCAGCCCAATATCAAGACCCCTTTATGAAGTATAATGCATGAACAGTCAAAGAAAATAGAACTAGTTTAAAGATGTACATTACCATTTGTTTCCTTGAGACTAGCACTTGGTAATTCTCAATCTCATCAGCAGAGGTCACTGTTCAAAACCTGGGCATTTATTAGCTGCACAGGAGCGCCTAAAAAAGAAGTGCACTTACCTATTGGGGAAAAGAGAAAACAGGCACATTTTTAATATGGTTGGTGAATTAACAACAAACGCTGCCCATCAGAAATATTCTTACAGGCAAGTGCTCACCCAAAATTGGTGACCCAAAAACGGAGTCCCGTAGCTTTGTGGTTAAGAGTGCCCGCCTCACAAGCAAGAGGACCTGGGTTTGATTTCCAGGTGGGATGAAACATTGGGCAACTTTCCCTACTCCACACGTTTATCTAGAAGTAAGTAGGAACCCAGTTATTAATCGATTTGTGGTTCCCTTTTCCTGGGGTAATTATATCTTCAAATCATTTCTAAAAAAACATAATAATAATTTGGTCACTCAACTCACATCTGTTTGTGGAATATTTTTGTGTAAAGCTATAGTAAATCGTAGTAACATCATCACTGCAATTAATGGATTCCTGGGTCTCAATATGAATTAAATGTCAATTAAATCAATGTCAATTAAAGGCGGGTTAATGGATTGCAGAATTGCACACAGCTCTGAAATAACAATAATAATAATCCTTGCTTTTGCAATTACACCTTTCATATCTTCTAGACGTCTCAAAGCGCTTCACAGAATATACAATAAAGTGAATTGAACGTATATTTGTGGCTGAAATACGGCAGCCAATCCTGCACAGCAGCGGCCCACAACCAGTCATGGTTTGAAATGACCAAATTCTAATTTTTTTGTGGGATTAATATTAGGCAATATTAGTAGAGTAAGGAAACTTGCCCAAGGTTTGCCCTAACAGGAATTCAATTCAGGTCTTTCGCTCTAACCACTGAGCTACAGGACTTCATATTGTAAAGGTTAATCCACATTCCATTTCTTGCGATTTGATGTTGTTGATTTTCTTATAAAGTGTGCATGGTGTTATCACATTATACGCAACCCGTAGATTGGTTTCCTGTTAACCTCAAGTAATTTTTCAAAAGGAGATTCAACATTCTGTTCATTTCATATTCAATTTTGCCAGCCAGCAGGAAGTTCTGTACAGACTGCAGTTACTGAGGCGAAGCTTTATGCAAGGTTGTTACACCATCTTCTGGCTGTCTGAAGTCAGTGCATGACAAGGTTCATAGGTTAACAAGCTCATCTTGCTCTTATCATTGCCTATTGCGAAGCTGCTGAAAGACTTAATAAACTTGCTGAAAACAAATCCAACAATTTGATAATCTGGTTGACTTTTGATGTGATTTGATAACAATAAGCAGGTTTTGAGGACAGATTAATCCACTGAGACTGAACGAGTGGTTAACCATCTAAGGCTGTGAAGGGTGACTGGTTTGTAGTTGTATATCAGAATTCATCATTCCAAAACAAGAGTGTGATACAATTGCACACACTGCTCTGTGCAATTGGCTGCCGCGTTGCGCCCACAAAATATACACGTTACAGTATATTCTGCGAAATGTCCTGAAGATGTGATGAGGCGCTATATCAAATGCAAGTATCATTATCACAATAGTTCCATGCTTCAACTTCACTGACTATTTCAATTTAATAGCTAATTTATTTAATGTTACCTCTGATTTAGGGTTTGTAATAGCTGCAGAGTGCTGCTGCAGAGCAGCACATTGTTAGATAACATGTTGTATTTCATCTGCTCTATTCAGTTCCCAATAGGAGTTGCTGTGAAATTAATTGACTGTATATTTTGCAGGCATAATATGGCAGCCAATTGCACATAGTAATGTCCCACAAATAGTCGTGGATAGAGTGACCAAATTATTATTTTATTTATTATTTGGGGGGGAAGGGATTATTACCCCGAGAAAAGCAATCCACCAAATGACTAATAACCAGGTTCCTACTTACTGTTAGCTAAACAGTGGGGTGTTGGGTAAGGAAACTGGCCTATGATTTCGCCCCGCCTATATTGTTGAAACCAGAACCCGACCATGTGAGGAGTTTTTTTTAAAAACATTTAATTGTTCTTAAAGAGTTCTGTTTTATGTCATGTTCTATCACTCTGTGGTGTTTGCATTGTAACTTTAGACAAAACAAACTTAACAAGTGGCACTGTTTTTCAGCTAGTTATTTTAGCAATAAACAGTTTGATGTAATACACATACGCCAGGAGACATTGTTCATACATCTGTTTGATCACATAGTGGCCTGTGTACCATCACTTTGCTTTGTATATCAAGTTAGCTGCTTCAAATCAGAATCAGATTCATCCAGAATCTATTTTCTCTTGTGAGAAGAGCTTTAAAATAACCCTACACTCCCATTACCACCAACCAACAATTTCTTCAACCCTTAAGGATTAAAGGAATGATCAAGATTGATTAAAAATTACAACACCGTGTACGTAGTGCCTTCTAGACGAGCAGACAACATCGTCAAAAAGTGATAGCAAACTGCTGCCAATAATCAAGAAAAGTTCCATTAACACATTTGATTTCTTAAAAATGTGGGATAAAAGTAAAACACAACAGCAACAACAATTGCAGCAACAACAACAGCAACAATAATACAGTGCCTTTCACGTCGGGAGGATGTGGCAAGGGGCTGAACATTGAAAGATTGGCACCCAGCTCGGGGGTGGAGTCAAGAGGAGTGGAGGGATAGGGAGGTGGACGTGGAAAGATGATAGAAGACTCTGGCAAAGAGGAAAGTCTTGAGATGAGTCTTAAAGGAGGCAAGGAAGAGGGCTGAGTGGAGAGCCTCCGGGATGGAGTTCCAAAGAATGAGAGTAGAAAAGCTGAATGCTCTTCCTCTGATGGTGAAATGGGCAGAATGAGGGAGATGGAGCAGAACATTACCTGCTGAGCAGAAGAAGCAGAGAGGTTGGAAACATTTTAGTTAGGTCGCCATGGTTAGGAGGAGCAAAAGGGATTTAAAGGTGAGGACGAGGATCTTGAACTTGATCTTCCAGGGGATGGGGAGCCAGTGAAGCTGGATGAGGATGGGGGTGATTGGCTCCAGGAGTTTAGTGTAAGAGAGTACACAAACTGCTCCATTCTGAATAATCTGAACCGAATAATCTCACCCGAACCGAACATTGTTCCCCGATTACCCAATCCTTGCCAGACCACTGGCTCCGTCTCAGAGCAGATCGATTTCAAGATCCTCACTCTTTTGCTCAAATCCGTGCACCCTTCTACCTCTCTATTCTCTTCTCTCCTCACAACAGTACCAGCTGCCTTCGCTCTTCTGGGTCTGGCCTCCTCCTTGTCCCCTAAATCCTCTGTTCCACTGTCAGCGGCCATGCCTTCAGTCACTACGACTCGAAGCTCTGGAACACCCTCCCTCACTCCCTTTGCCTCGCCCCCTCCTTTCCCATTTTCAGGTCACGCCTGAAGACTTTTCTGGTAGGCTGCGCTTTTGGTCATCTTTCTCCCCCCCCCCACCCCCACCTCTGACTCGGCCCCGGACTCCGCTTTGTGAAGCGCTATATAAATCCAAGTTGTTGTTTTTGTTGTTATCTGCAGATTGTGGAGGGAAGAGCTGGGAAGTTCGTCGAACAGTGAGTTAGCACAGTAAAGCCTGAATGTACAAAGGCATGGATGAGATTCCTGGCAGCTCGAGGGGAGAGGTAGTAGCAGACAATATTGTAGAGGTGAGGGAAGGCAGAGTGGGTCATGGCACAAATGTGGAGTTTGAAAGACAGTTGAGGGTCGAACAAGACACAAAGGTACCATACTGAAGCAGAGAGTGCATCCAAGAATAGTGATGCTGTCAGCGCCTGAGGCGAGAAGCCAAACAGGAAAGCTTCAATCTTGTCAACCCAGAGCATTACAACCACCAGTTATTTGCAACTTATTTTCCATGAATCTAGGAGGAAATGTGAGTCAAAGCAAAAACCCATTTCACTCCCTAAGGTTCCCTTTTCTTTTCCAGTTTCATCTCCGGTAGATTAGGTAAATGTCCAACATAATAGCAGTTTAGCTCATTTAGTAGCTCTCTTGCCATTGGATCAGAAGGTTATCAATTCAATCCCATCTCAGGATTTAGTCAAGCCTAACAATATATTATTGTTAACAGTATAATCTAATATGCTTTGCCTACAAAATTTAGTCAATTCACTTCACAGTATCTTCTCTGAAGCGCTTTGAGATGTCTAGAAGATATAATAATAATGCTTGCATTTGATATAGCGCCTTGTCATGCCGCTGAGACATCTCAAAGTGCTTCACATAATATACTGTAAGGTGAACTGACCATACATTTAGTAGGCAAAATGCAGTAGTCAATTGAGCACAGCAGTGTCACATAAACAATCGTGGATTAAAGTGACCAATTAATTTTTTTGGGGGAAGGAAATATTCCCCCCAGAAAAGCGATTTGATGATCATCTAATAACCGGGTTCATACTTCCTGCTAGGTAAACAGAGGCATGTGGAGGAAGGAAACTTGCCCAACCTAACACTTTGCTGAGAATCGAATCCAGGTCACGTGCTTGTGAGGTGAGTGCTTGAACCACTGAGCTACAGGACTGCAGTTAACTAAGTTAACTAACATGGTTAACTCACTAATGTGGTCAGTGTTTCTGACATACTCAAATGTTACTACTATTGATTTAGTTTAGGTCAGCCTTATGTTGGACACACATAGAAAACCACTAAAATGCTTAAGACTATCCAAACTAATGGTTCTATGCGTGTATTAAAACATATTTTAATCTAAGATGGAATATATATTTTCTTTTTGAAGAGATGCACTTGTTTAGCTAATCCCAGAAAGTATTAGGCAAAAGTTGTCAAGGCTAGGGAGACACACATCAATCCTCAAAATAGATTACACACCCCAGATAAAATCTCAAATCCAGATTTATCCATATACTCTCATAGTTTCCAGCTTCTCCAATAGGGTTCCATGGGAGGCTAGGTCAAAGTCTTATGGAAATCAATGAAATCACATAGTAGTTATCCCCAGGACATTACGACAAACTCAACAATTTCAAATGTAGACCCAACCTATCCCACCCACTTCCCACGAGAACAGAATTCACCCTGCTCCTTCCTGATTCCTTTCTTGAGACTCCAATCCATTCAACATACACATCACGATTACCAGAGGCACCACATTAAAAGCCACACAAATCAGTGAGATTCCTTGGTAGTTCTTGGTCTCAGGGGATCACTCGTCATGTGGACAGATAGTACAATTCACTCTGTAACAGTGATGGTGTGAGTATACCGCAGGCAGAATTCTCTTGAGGAGCCAAAGAGAGCAAATTGATGGCTATCGACATTGATCTGTAAGACCCTCCTTGTTTTCTTTCAGAGCAGTTTTCAGGAACTCAGAATCAATATCGTTTGCACTATTGCCTGACTATTAGAAAGTGACACAGTGTAGACTTTGTTTGCTATAGATAGCTCAGGAAACCATCAAGGTTTGAAACATAGCAGTCAATATTATTAGGCACTGACTAGCCTTTCAGACCCAACATTTGTGGAATCTCACTCAGCAGCACATGCACCACTGTGCTTCATTAAGTGTTTGATTATCTACACCTGCTCCTCACTCAGCCTCTCTGCTCCCACACTGTGGAACTCCATCCCGCAGCCCCTCCGCCTTGCTTCAACCCTTTCCTCCTTCAAGGCCGGTCTCAGGACCTTCCTCTTCGACCGCGCCTTTGGCTGCCCATTAACTCTTCCCCCTCTCTCACTCTCCTTCCCCCTAAACCCCCCCCCGCTCAGGTCCCGACCTGTTCAGCACTTTGGGACATCCTCCTGACGTGAAAGGCACTACATAAGTGCAATTTTGTTGTTGTTGACCAAACACTGATCAAAATATTACATGTGGAATGAGGGGGGGGGGGGGGGGGGGGGGGGTAGGGGAGAGTTAAAATACACTCTTCACTGGTCTTTGACTGCTATTTTCGCTGCACCCTCTAATCAACCATTCGGAGGTCTTACTTTCAGCCACTATCCCCAAATCTGAGGAACAGTATTTGGTCAACTTAAGGTCAACTCTCAACCTCCCCCCACCCAGGCTCTACCACTGTTAAGCACTCTGAGATGCTACCCAATGCTGTATAAGTGCAAGTAGTTTGTGTTGTTGCAAGAAGGGAGGACCAGCAGAAGAAAATGTTAAACTTATTTCACTCAAGCCTCACCAAATTGGTAATCCTGCCCCCAAGGTCTATACTCATCAATTAATTAAATACTGTAACCTGCTCACCTCATGTCTAACCCTCAGGTAAAGGCCAACAAAAACATAGTACAGTAAATGCCCGTTTATCCGGCACCCGATCAACCATAACTTCCGTATAACCGACATTGCAAAACAAAAAGGTCCATTTTTGAGTAACCGGAATTTATCGGGAAAAATGCATTAACATTTTTTTTTGCATTTTTGGATGAATATCCCCCGTGGGGGATACGTTCCTGAAAATCCCCGTGGTTAGTAAAACCGCGGTTGGCAAATAGAAGACCTTATGGAAAACATGGGAGTAAGTTGCTTGTTCTTTTACTAAACAAAAAACACAATAACCTAACCTAACAAAAACAATAAATGTTCAAATAACGCAATAAAAGGATACAAAAAACAATGAATTCATGTTATTTACCTTAATCCTAAGAGAGAAGTGACATCGTGGCTGGTTGATTGCGACATCGCAACTGGGTCCTAGTGCCAAACACTAGCGCAAAGCGACATCATGGCTGGTAGATGCAACTGGGTCCTAGCGCCAAACCTTGGTGTTAAAACCCATGGATACGCAAAATTCACTGCCACGGTTGGCAAAGGTTGATACGTGAAATCCGCGGTTGAAAAGACCACGGTTGGGGCGGGGTACCTGTACAGTAGGGTCCGTCGATATGGAAATTTTCCGATTAAATATATCGATGGGCTCATATCGAGATATACCGAAATATCGATATTTTCGGGTTTTTCGTACTGCGCATGCGCGCGCGCATTCGGAGTGCGCGCGGTTTCCGGGTGCGCGCGCTTTCCGGGTACGCGCGCATTCGGGGCCTATCTTCTCAGGATGTAAATATCTTTCTCTCTCTGTGTCTCTCACTCTCTCCATCTCTGTGTTTTTCTGTCTGTGTCTCTCTATGTCTCTCTCCCTCTCTCCTCTCTCACATCCCCCCCATCTCTATCTATCTGTATATTATCACATCCACCCCGTCTCTCCCCCCCCCCCCCCGTCCGTCTCTCGCACCCCCCACCCCCGTCGTCTCTCTCCCCCACCATCCCCCCAGCCGTCTCTTTCTTCCTACCCCCCCCCCCCCGCCGTCTCTCTCACTCCCCCAGCCGTCTTTCTCCCCCCAGCCGTATCTCGCCCCCTCTCCTCCCCCCCCAGCCGTCTCTCTCCCCCTCCGCCGTCTCTCTCCCCCTCCCCCCCAGCCGTCTCTCTCCCCCTCCCCCCAGCCATCTCTCTCCCCCTCTCCCCCC